>VDFB02271358.1:18630469-19066244 GCA_007258455.2 Sequoia sempervirens | reverse complement strand
ACATTAACCAAGAGAATGCTGGTAGTCACATATCCATAGTGAATTTACAGCAACTGGCATAAACCTTACTAATCAGCAGAACTAAACTTCAAACCAACTGTATAGAGTATAAAGAGTCTTTTTTATGGAGTTAAAGTATTTGATATTTAATCTTATCTTAGTGGTTGTTCATTGTCATCTTCTCTTTAGACAGTCCCTGCAATTGAGAACACAACAAAAAATTCGGAAGATAACATCAGAGTAGGTGGAGTATTTTGGATTGTTGGGGAAAAGATAAGTAATTGAGAATATTTCAATAGTTGTGATAGTATTTGTTGATCTAATGTTCAATATTTATAATAATATCACACTAATAATTGAGATTTTAAAGTTGTTAGCATTGATTATGAATATTCATAATTGAATGAAATGCATATTTTAAGATCTAGAAAGCAACAAATCATGTGATGCCACATTAGCACATGACTAAAACATGACTTAGTGCACAACTATTGGTCTAGCTAATTTTTAGGGCCTTTTTGGACACCTCAACAAAAAACATGTTTATGTGGCATCATATTTGATAGTGTTGCCTTGAAACTTTAGTTAAAAACAAGGGACTTGCCAAGTAAGTTATAGAAAATTGAGAATGATTTGGAATTGTCACATAAGATTTTGAGGGGTGCTAGTTAGGGTGCTCAACTACTAGATCATCTCCCCTATATGATGCTTTAGACAAATTGTGCAAAATCTTTTGAATTAATATTTGAAATCCGAAATATTAGATTAAAAATATATATTGTATGATCTAAAATATTAATTAATTATTTTTGGTAATCTTATAAAAAGCATCTTAATTTATTCATAAGAAGTGTGGAAAGACCATGGTTCTAGAAGAGTATTTTATTTGAAATTTTATTACAAAATTTATATATTTGAAAAGAGATGTGAGATCTATAAGATTGTGATACTATTAGTTTGAAAAAAATACATGAAAGGTTAATTATTATTTTTAATATTGTAAATTAATTTTGTACATTAGATAATGAGGAGAAGTAAAAGGATTTGTAAGAATTTTGTACCTATATTATTTGGTGACACTGCTCCTCCTACTTGCATACAATTATATTAGAATGTAGGGGAGATATGTAGATCAAATATAATATTGATTGTTATTATATTGATTATGAGGCCTTGTTCTTTATGGATTGCGATGATCTTTAAGAGAATTTATTATTGACCACCATGAGTGACTAGAATAATTGAAACAAACCGTGGGTAGATTTTCACATGTTCCTCTTGCTACATAGGATATACTATATATGACCAATGTATTATTGTATTATAAAAAGTAATTGGCATGATACATGATTTTTCTTTGTATTTCACTCTCAAATAAATAAAAATATATATTCAAAAAAATTAAGACGTTTGATGGATCGAAATCAAAAGGAAGCTTGAATCCTTCATTATATTGATAGAAGTTTAAGTATAATAAATATTGGATACATCAAATCAAATCCATTTTCACACATAACCTACCCATCAAATAAAAATTCACGTAATTTTGATAATGATTATTACAAAATGTTCCTTTAGATGCTAGAATAACTCATCTCCCAAGGTTAAGAGTGTAAAATTTATTTGTTTACTAGTTAATGTCTATTAAGAAAATCAAGAACATATTATTGCACATATTGATTGTAAGAACGACTATTAGAGTTCAATTTTTTTTTTTGAATAAGTAAAAATTCAATATTAAAAATATCTATATACATTCAAAAACCTATAAGAAAATTTATGGTTTTTAAATTTAAAATTTTTACTAACTTCAAAACTATTTTTGAATAGTATTAAATTATACTTCACTATTAGCAAAAAAAAAATATAGAAAACATCATACCACCATCAAATCTAACTCATTTTTTCATTACATTCAAGGCCAATGAATAATTCCTACTACTCTTGAATCTTTTTATTATTCCAAAAGGAATCCTTTTTTCTATTTAAATTGTAAAGTAATGGCCACAAAAGCCTACATTCTCTCATTAGTCTAATAAATTGATGGTTCAATAAACTCAACTTGTAATTATATTTGAATTTACTTTGTATTACCTCCCACAACCCAATGTTGCCTCTATTGCTAAGTTGGATGAGATTAAACTTATTGAAAGCAAACTCTATCTGTCTCCAAAAAAACCCTTCTCTTGGGAGTAAAATCTCAAAAACTAAAAAGGGTACCTTGAAGATTATTGATGCTCTAATACTATCCCTAGAAGAATATCTACTAAAATTCACCTTCTAGAAAAGAAAACCTTCTTCTACCCTCCATGTCTCCAAAAAGAATAAATTGGATTCCAATATGGGTCAAGGGTCTTTGGGTGAAACTATTTAAATTATTGATGAATTTGAACTAGGCCATATGAAAGATGAGAGTGGAGGGTGTTCTAAATTTTTCCAATTTGGAGGTCGTAGGTTTGCTCATTGGCTAAAATTGGCTCATAGAACAAAGAAAAAGAACATAAAGGTAAAGAACATGTTTATAAGGAGGATGAGGAAGATTCTTCAGATGATGATTTATTTCCTCACATAGAGGAGGAAAGCATGGATAAAAATGTGCATGATGAAGAGGAGCAGGTGGATAAGGATTGTGAGGAAGAAGGTGATAATAATAGTGAAGAGGGGGTTAATTTTGAAGATGAAAATTTGGAAGAAGAGTACAAGATGGAGACTGGATAGGATAAATAAAATATAAACAAAATGGATGACATGTTAGGAACTAGGAAAGAGAAAGAGAGTGTCACATAATCTATTGAAGAGCTTAAATTGCAGATTAATGAGCTTCATGCCCACCTCTCTATTATTGAATCAAAGATTAATCTAGATGATATTATAAAGAAGTTCATGGTGATGGAAAAATCTCTTGGAAATATTATATCTGGATCACAAATGGTATGATGCAAAAATTTGTAATGGGAACTGTCTTTGATAAATCCAAGATCAAAGAAAATGAAGAAATAAGGAAAGAATCCAGAAGTCCTTGTTTTGGCTAAAGGTAGAAACAACAAGCCAAGGAATGAGTGGATGGACTCTCTTGACACTTTGAAGGAGAATTGGGACCTTAAAAATGGTCCTAAGTATTGATGAATGTTTTGGCTCTTGATGTTTCTTTTTTTTTTATCTATATTTTGTGTGCCTATTTTTGGTCTTTCTTGAGTACATATTTTGGTAATATTTTATGTTCTTTATGTTTGGGCTACTTGGATCCCTAGGATTTATGTGTTATTCATGAACTTTATGCCAATTCTTGTTTTTGGTTCAACTATCTTTCTTATGTGACTCTCAGGATCAAGGCCCTTACCCTAGTTTTTAATAAAAAATTATATACTACCCATATATAAAGATATTACATCTTCTAAAAAATATATCAAGCTAAAAAATTAATTCTCATTAGTAATTTACATTTCAATGACTTGGCCTTACAGAGATTGCCACTAGGATGAAACTTGGTATGGGCCTATAAATATTAAGTAACTCAAAAAAAAAAAAATGCATTTGAAAAAATAATAATTATTTATATTTATATCTTTTACACATGGCTCAAGTAAATAGAATCAAGGTAACGCATAATAAAATCCAAATAATAACCATATAAAATGATTGTGAAAAGTATTAAAAATCAATAGAAAAAATGAGGGGGTTTCCATTTACAAGCTAAGAACAATAAACCAAATAAGACTCTATTATAGAGAATATAAATGTAAGTAACTAGACCTAAGTACTCAACAACTATTTTAATTGAAAACATGATTAGAGGATATTCACAAGATCATAGTTATATGTTTTATGTAAAGGTTATAATTGCAACACTCAAGTAAACTCCTATGAAAATTATGAAAGAAAATGAATTACTGGACAAAGTTCCTCAAGAAATATTAACCTACAATAGAGGTGTACAGTTTGTTTGACCAATGTCTCAAGGAAATTTAAGTGTAAGAAGATATAAGAATTGTTGGATGAAGTAGGTCTTCAAGAAGAGTGGTCATGTGGAGTTCCATGAAGGTGATATAAATATGAAATGAACTAGTAGAAATGAATTTAGAATCATTTGAAAAAAGCTTTCACAAAATTCAAGACTTCCAAGACCTTTCCAAAGGTGTAAACACATTAATCTAATTTTACAAAAGAGGTTGCACTAACATAATTATAGTTTCAATTAAAATTGTCAGATCTTGATCAAACCATATTTTTATTCTATATTCAAATATAAAATAGGAAGAAGAAATAATTTTCTACATAACCCAATAATTATTTTGTTTTTTTTTAATGGACCATGAACATAAAAAGGTATAAATATTTGCATAACAATCTTTTAGAAAAAACTATCACAAAATAGTGAAGTATATTTATTCCTAAAACATGCCATGTATATTATCTGGAGCTAAATTTTAATGGGGTTTTTCAATATTAATTAAATAACAAAATATATAAATATTAGCTTATTCCAGTTGAGTAATCAAAATTTGGATTAAAACACTATTGTCCTCTATGTCAAACAATAAACCATTAAAAATAGTCTTATAGATTTAATCATATAGAATGGTAAACATGATATTGGAATATAAAATATAATGGATTTCCCAATTATTAATCTTACAACAACATATCTCAAAATTGTACTAACCTAGAAGACCAATCAGAATTTGCTATCAAAACATTGACACCCTCTTTCACAAACATTATTTAAAAGGCATTAAATAGTCATATATATTTAATCACAAGTACTATACTAATTTAGTTCACAATAATATTTTCATACCTCATTATAACAAAATAAATAATCTCAATTTAATTTTTTTTATATTATCATCTCAATGCAAATAAATTCATATACTCAACATTTCTTTTTGATTATGCACATAGTCATTAAACTCAAAAGGCCCAAATCACATTAAAATTCAGATTTTATATCGTGCCCATATTCATGAGGCTCTCAAAACCCCAAATATTATATTTCAGATTTTATTTTATGCCCATATTCATTAGGTTCTTAACCCAAATGGGGAGGGTCGATACCCAATACAACCTTGTACCCAAAAATATCAATACATAAAGTAGTAATACACAAAAGGGTTTTCAACACACAATTTTTTTTTATAGAAAAAACATCATCCATATTGTTCTGATAATAGTCACAAACAACACTATCAAAATCTAAAAATGGATCATAAACTCACCTCTATTCTTTCAACCATGTTAGGTGAAGCCTTGATTTGAATTTCCCTAACTTTTCTCTTCTCCAAGCGCTCAATCTCTTTTTCCATATTCTCTCTTCCAAAACTTTTTTTTTTTAAAATTAGAAAATTGCAATAAATGGAAAAAGTAAAAAAGGAAAAACACCCTCTCTACTCAAGAATAAAGCATAAATAGAAAAAATAAGAGAAACTACCTCTACTAATCACCCAAACCACCAACTAAATCCCATTTTTTCCATCCTTCAGAAATGGAAATTTCAAGGTGGTTATAAACACTTAAAATATTCCTAAGGTTTAATAAAACCCTTACACTTATATCTATCATCTAGCCCGTCAATTTAGGAGTATAAAAACTTTATTTGATTTGCATAGGATCACATAAATCACAAAAAGAAAAATACTATGATATAACCCACAAGGGTAATAAAAATAAAATTTTCACATAATTAAATGACATTATTACAACAATACAACACATGATCTTAATTTCTCCATATAAAATAAGATCAATAATCACAAAAATAATAAAAAAAGGAAGTAGCTATGTGACTCCAAGTTCCATTGGAAAATTTTACCTACTCACTCAACCAAAAGTGTTAGTATATCATAAGAGATAATAATAATAGTCAAAGAATCTATCATGTATCAAAATATAATAATTTGAAATGCTGTTATTTTCAAAAATTTCTTATCTATGATAATCATCTATGAGAACACATAGAAATTATTTAATCAAATAAACCATCGTAAGTGAAAATTTAACTTATAAAATATTATATCAATGGCATCTACTTTCATATCCACATAATGCCATCATCATATAATCACAATATCACTACCATTAGCAATAAATTATTGAAACCAATCATATAATCAATAAACCATGATAACCAAGACAAACTGTAAATGCATAAGAACATTATCTACATGTTGTTGGAATTATGGAGCATTGCAACATGAGCATGAAGTGTATATGGATTGTGTTGGCTGTTCTTGAGTTGTCATTGATTTCAACATGGTGACAATTGTACTAGAAGATTACTTAGTTAATTGGAAGCTATTCTCTACTGGAAGTGTTATTTTCTAATGCGTTAGTTTTTGAGTCTGAAATTCACCACAAGAAAAGATATGACTCTAATCTATTAACTGTGTTATTATGTCCCATTCAGATAGCTATATCCTAGATCTTGAGAAGTTTTGTGTGGTGAGAAGAAAGTTATCATTGATAGAGTTTATCTCTATATTCCATTTTTGTTTCTCTGCTCAACATATCAGTGTTGGAGACTCCACATTTTCTTAAGGAGAGCATTCTAATTTTTTGGTTCTAATGGTAGTCTCTATGATGGTGATATGATGAAAAATTAATGTATTATTAGATTCAGAAGGTGCTTTTCTTTGAGGATTGTATGTTGGTTTGGAGTTTCTATGGTTAAGTCCTAGTCTTGGCCGACCTAACATATGACATACATTAAGAAGACTAGATATAGTTTTTATATATAAGATTATTATGGATGTTTTCCAAATTGATATAATGCACTACATGGAAAAAAATGTTTTTAAATCATATATGGTGCTGACAAGAGTGTTTTTTGATTATTTTGATTTCATCTAATTAGGCCAATCTAATTGGTGAATGAGATATACTTGCATATATATATCTATATATATAAGATTCTTGAAGAGGAAAGGATGAAGGTGTGGTGTGTGGAGAAGTGTAAAGGTGTGAATATGGAAGGAGAAGGAAGAGAAGTATGGTGAAGTGAGAAGAGGATCAAGGGATATGTGAACATGCAAGCCTAAATACTTTATTAGTTTAGGTTCAGAACATAATTGTTGAGAAACTGCTATGAGAAGCAGTACTTCTTCTTCAAAGCTTCATTGGAATTGAACCCTACACACATAAGGTGTATTCTATCAGTTCATACTTTTGGCAGTGAGCCATAACCTTTGTATCTTGGCGATTAGCCATATTTTGTATTCAGATTGTGAGCCTTTAGGAAATGATCCTTGTAATATCTTGTATTTGGATATAATATATGTGAGTTAATCATGACTGTGGTTTTTCCCATTTTGGGTTTTCTGCATAAATTTCCTAGTGTTCATGTGTGTTGATGCATTGATTTGTTTTCATGCTCTCTTGTTGATTCAGTTAGAATTGTGATAATGTTTATGATGGAACCCCTAGAAAAATTTTGGTTCCACCTTAAGTTTGTAAAAATTTGGCTTGGGTCCTCATTTTTGATATTTGGTCATGTCCCCATCACTGTATTAGGGTTACTATGTTGATTAAAACATTGAAAAAATGGTCTACAAATGCTACAACCCTTGATTGTTCTATTATTGTAGTGACTTGTATTCCTGGTCTCTGGTTGCCTAAGTTATGTTTTATGTTATTCACTGTTATCAGGTGACTGGTCCCTCACGTCTAGGTTTGAATTTCCCATTTCTTATAAGGTTAAGTAAAGGATCTTTTGGCATTTACATCCTTTGCATTTCGTGACTTAAAAATTCTCGAGCCTATTATTCTCATGTCACCCTACGAGATCTCCTTCATTAGAACAACTTAAAATGCACATGCTTAAAGTTTCCACTTAAGTCCTGATGGCCATCATACTATATTGTGCTCATCGCTGATTTCTTCAGAAGTACATATTTTGAATTGGCAATGAGCGATGAGATGGTGTTTTCTATGATAACGCTCATCACAAATAACTATTAGAGCTCTCCTAAAAAGAATGAGCGATGAAAGATTGTTCCTTGAGGGATCACTTATCACTAATGGCTTTTGAGCCTTGAAATTTGTAATAGTGATAAGTGATGCCCTGGATTTTTGTTCTTATCGCTCATCATGGCTACTCTCTTTCTAGGATTGTAAGTTAACATGGAGGTTGAACCTAACTTAAGAATACCTCCTCTTAATGGGGCTGGTAAGAAAAAACTTTATAAAAAAATCAAGACAATAAATAAAATTGATGCATTATTCAAATAGTTGGACCATAATGAAGTTTTATAGCAAAACAAGAGGAAACCATAGAATTTCTAGAGAAAGAAATATAATTTAGGATTCTAAAAGTAATCAAGTTAAATTTACTTCAAATAACTTAAAGGATGGAACAAACAATGAGGCAGATGAACAAGCATTAGTCATTAGACTATAAATATTCCATCAATATGGTGTTAGGGATGTTGAGATTAAAGGTGATTGTATGTGTTGGCCTTCTCCTTTTGGTATTGTAATGCCCCATCTTGTAACCTAAAGAATGTTGCATTGAGTACGAAAGTGTAATAATTTTTTTTTTTAAGTGTAAACATTTACTTAACTAATTGCAAACATTCCCTAAGTAACACGATGACACACTACTTGAAAATCCCATAGATGACAATAGTATTTAACATAGCATGTATTTAATTCACATAAACTTAAAAGCATACATTGAATAACATATAAATTACATCATTAAAGATATAGAGAGAAAATATGATTCTTTCTTACATTGCATTTGAAATAACATTACAATACTCATTTTCCAAATGAGGTAGGTCAAATAAAAATGTACAATTACATATTACAATTATTCACCTCTTTAACAATTGAGGAGTCATACAAATATAAAGTTTCCATTGATACAAATAAGAAAGTACATTTATCCACATACGAGCTCTCCATCCAAAAAGTACTCGTTGCCACAAACAAGAATTGGGGACCCAACGGAGTAAGGTGCACATTCTACCCAACCATGTGGTACCCATAGGTCCACCCCCCGTGCTAGGAGATAGTAAAAAGGTTCCCTAGACATAACCTTCAAACCCTAGACACAAGCAAAACCATAGACAAAACTACACAAGTATAAACTTAACTTAATGATTACATTTCTTCCAGAAATGAAAGATCAATAACTCTATGTTCACAAGGATACCGTTATTATAGGTGGAGTGTCATCACAATGTTGCATAGGTTACCCTGGTGTTTCTTCCTAGGTTGTGGCCCCCAACTTGGGTTACCTTGGTAACCTCTTATGAAACTCGGCCTGACATGCAATCTATTGCAGTATCGAATATCTTTTAAATTAAATAGATATCAACTTTGCCATTCCAGGCCTTCTCAACTTATTTTCAAGACTAAACTAGCCCTTGAGTCTATAAGCGAGGCTTATTAATCTAGTTAAAGATTTTAAACTACCTAATGTGTTGATTTAGTTTTCACTGACTTATTAGCTCTACATGAGTTACCCTGGCACCACTTTGTGTGCCGGCCCTCACAAAGAGCCACTATCCTAAAATAACACAAGGAATCTAGTTCAACTAACTAAGGTAGACAAAGTTCACATAAATAAAAAATCTACTACCAAACATATCACAACAGACATCACATCCTATTCATAGAACCAGGTGTCTAAAAACCATACAAAACCTTGTGCACTACCCTAGTTAACTCAAAGGATTGAATTTAGAACAATAAACAACTCCCACATTAAACAAACTCATCTAGAAGACTTGTAATCAAATATAATCCCAATTTGCCCAATAAAATAGAAAACCACTTAAAGAAAATCAGGCATAATAAGAATCTAATGTTAGGATTTACTAAATCTAATCAAGTCAATTAGAAAAAGCATGAAAATAATTCAACTTGATTATAGTTCTTTTCTTAACAATAAAAGAAATTGTTACAATTAATCTTATTTTGATTTTTTTAATTTCACATAAAAATAAATACCAAATTTCCTCTTTCAATCTTATTGTTAAAACTAATTGATCTCATACTTAACATGCATCTATTTTTTAAAAGAAATCTTATTTAATACTTAATCATTTTCCTGAAATTATATATATATATACATATATATACATACACACATATATATATATATATATATGTATATATATATATATGTGTGTGTATGTATATATATATATATATTCACACATATACACATATACATATATATTTGAGATTTAAATGAAATATATTTTGAAATCTGTATATTAAAAAAATAAATCAAAATCATAAATAATATGGCGAATATAATTTAGGGCATTTACTAGTTTATACACAGTCGACCGTATTAGTTGGGGCTGCTTTCACAGCTGGCCATAATGGCCATGACTATGTTGGCAGCCTGAGCGCTGCCTGTGAGGGCAGCGCTGACTGCCTCCACAGTCGTTGCCCCTCATGGGCGGCTGTGGGGTAGCCCCTCCAGCCCTTCAAACATATTTTTATTTTATTTTATTCTTTATACCATACATAAATCTGAAACATTGCGATTTTAAATCACGTACACAAATTTTGACGAATTTCCTGTGAGCATTCTTTCCAAATTAAAATATTAAATGTAGATTTGTATATGTATATCTATAGATAACCTTTATATACATATATATATATATATATACAATTTAATCAATAATCAAATATTATAATCAAGCAAATAATCAGAGAGAGGGTTTTCTATAGGTAATTGAGAGAAATTTAACATTTTATCACAATTTTGTCAAAGATCTTCAATTTCATCAACAAAGGATTTTCAATTCAAATTACCCAAAATCATTTCTACAGCAAAGTTCCTTCCTGAGATTTCTTTTCCCCAAATTTAACAGAAACCTACTTTTATAAATCAATGGAGATTTCTTCAGAATTTTCTATTGTTTAATAAAGCCTTCTGTGTTGCTCTCTGATTTAACTATAAAACTTTGTTTCAAAAATTTCACAGAGAAGTAACAAATTTCTACAGAATTATTTTTCACATAAATCACCGAGAAGTAGAGAAGTCATAAACACAATAATTTCCTTAGGCAATCTTTTAATTTCTCAAAGGAACAAAGCTTCTACAAAAGAAATTATTTTTACAGGCAATCTTTACGAAAGAAAATAAATTAAATAAATAGGGAAAAACCTATATTCCTGTAGCTTGAAGAATTTGACTGTTGAAGAGAAGCTTTGCCTGCTACGTGCAATCTTCCAAAGCCCTTTCAAATCACCACTTTCCAGAAGAATGCAAATACTGAACATAAATGTTCCCGAGAACTTCTTCTAGTAATTTAAATCAAAAACCCAATAAAATCACAATAATTTTTCCAACAGTTCTCTATACTTTTCATGTTGTGAAGAGTTTTCTTGTTTTCCCCAAATCTCATAATATCTTCTCTGAGAGAATCCTCAACAAGAAATTGCAATAAATTTTAACTAACACACATGGAAAAGAAGAAAAACATCTTCTAACCAACTCACGGATACTTCCTTCCCTCATTTATCAAGAATTCAATTCATTTTAAAGAATTAAAAATTAAAAAATCAAATTTCCTTTTTATTTTATTTCATATTTAAAATTTCATTTCCCTCAAAACATTTAAAGAATATTTTAACTATTTCCTGAAATAAAAGTAACTTTAATTAATTAATTAATTAATTTAATAAAATAATTTTAATCTCAAATGACTGAATTATTTTACCAATAAACTAATTTAATTAATTAAATGAAATATGAAGCTTTTATTTACTTTATTTAAAATTAATTTAAATAAGCATTAAATTAAAAGAACACTAATCTACCATTAAATTAACAAAATTAACCTTTCATAACAAATAATCAAGACAAACATAGACGAAGCAACCAAAAAAATACCAAACCTAACTGACAACATACTGTGACTGGGTTCGAGACTAGACTAGGAAAAACCTCGTTACTACCTCCCAATGAACATTACCGTTGAGTCTAGACACGCTCAGGCCTGTGAAACCAGGTGGAGTTAGTGTAATGTATTTGCAATCCTGCAATCCTGCAATCAAACAAATAACACACATATATATAATCCATGATTCAAACACACCATGAGGAGAATATCACGAAAATCACAGGGCACTCGCAAGTGAGTGATGCAACTCCGTTCTCCACACCAATACATATCACATCAAACTGACAAAATAAATAACAATTAATCTACCATAAGCATATATATATAGCAATAACATTTGAAGTAAACATCTATTCTAACATAAAGCATGTCAGAAATAATTACCACCATACAATGTATCATCACAACATAAAATAAATCCACCATCGCTCTAATGTCAGTGATCAATACATCAAAAAAAAGTACCAGGGTTTATCAAAGTGAAAAAATGCTAACAGAAACATAAGCAAAATGGAGGGGTACTACACCCTCCCCCCTAGTATTAGGCTTTCTCCTAAAATTCTGTGAACAAATAGATAAAGTTCCCTCATACGTGTCACATCCTTTGAAGTAGTAGATGCCTCATGACTACGATCCCATTGGACCCTCACCTGATCAATGTCTCGACCCCTGAGAATGAGCTTCCGGCGCCGTAGAATGCCCACAGGCTCCAAAGCCAGCTGCCCGTCCTCTACCTGTAATGCATTCCAATCAAGTACATGAGAAATGTCGAGATGATAAGGTTTGAGAACTGACACATGAAAAACATCATGAATACATGACAAACTGGGTGGTAAGGTGATTCGATACGTCACAGGACCAATCCTCTCTAGGATCTCAAATGGCCCAACAAATCGAGGTGCAAGCTTAGAGCCTTTTCCATAACGGATTGGACTCTTTCACGGTCACACTCGAAGAAACACTCTATCACCAACTGAAAACTGTTGGTCCGCTCTATGTGCATTGGCATACTTCTTTTGTCTATCCTACGCTGCTATCAAATATTCTCTAATACGATCAACTTGTTGCTCCATGTCTCGAAGCATATCAGGTCCAAGTATCACTCTATCCTCAAGTCAATCCCAACTCAATGGAGTCTGATAAGGACATCCATATAACGCCTAAAAAGGGGGCATACCTATGGAGCTTTGATATCCATTATTATAAGCAAATTCTACTAAGTACAAATAATCCTCCCAACATGATTGTTGGTCCATTACATACATTCTAAGCATATCCTCTAGAATTTGATTAACTCTCTCTGTCTGACCATCTGTTTGAGGATGATACCCTGAACTAAAGTTCAACTGTGTACCTAGAGCATGTTGTAATGAAGTCCACAGAGCTGATGTAAATACGGGATCCCTATCTGATATAATCCTACGAGGAATTCCATGCAATCTAACAATGTCCTCCATAAATATCCTAGCTACAAATGAAGCATTATAAGATGATCGCACTGGAGAAAAATATGCTACCTTAGTCAATCTGTCAACAGTTACCATAATGGCATCATGTCGACGTGATGACATAGGTAATCCTACAATGAAATCAATTGATATAATATCCCATTTCCATTCAGGAATGAGATGTGGCTGTAATAATCCAGGGGGATGTTGGTTCTCAGCTTTGACTATCTGGCACTGAAGACATCTCGATACAAAATCAATGATATCGCGTTTCATACCAGGCCAAAAATACAACTGTCGAAGATCCGCATGCATCTTCTTAACACTAGGATGAGCTGAGTACAATGCTCGATGTACCTCAGTCATAATCAACATGCGAAGATCTTCTAAATATGGCACATATATATGATCTAAATGATGCAATAACCCATCTGGTTCAAGAGAATACCTTGTGAATCGACCCTCTAGAGGTCTACTAGATTCTATCTCTATCTTCACCTCCTGATACAATCTATCTATAGGAAGTGCTGCTAAAATTTGACTCCTCAAATCTACTTCAAGAGTAATAGCAAAAATTTCATGTCGACGACGACTAAGAGCATCAGCCACTACGTTCTCTTTTCCCTAAACGCATTTCACTTCAAAATCATATTCACATAGGAACTCCATCCACCTTCTATGTCTAGCATTCAAATTTGGCTGCATAAAAATATATTGCAGACTACGGTGATCATAATGAAGTTCGAAACGGTGACCCAATAAGAAATGCCTCCATTGAACTAATGAATGAACAACTACGACAAGCTCTAAATCATGAGTGGGATAATTTAGTTCGTGATCCTTGAGTTTGCGAGACTCAAAAGCAATCAAACACCCTTCTTGCATTAGTACTCCTCCTAAACCCTCCAAGGATGCATCAGTGCAAACAACAAAATCCTTGGCAGGATCAGGAACAACTAATATAGGCGCATTAGTCAACTTTTCCTTAAGTGTCTGAAAAGCCAACTGACACTGCTCTGTCCAGAAAAATTTCTTCCCTTTCCTCTGAAGAGAAGTAATAGGATGCCCAATCCTAGAAAACCCCTGAACAAGCTGTCTATAATATCTAGGTAGACCCATAAAACTATGAACCTCAGCTACGTTGGTAGGCACGGGCCAATCAACAATAGCTTGGATCTTTGAAGGATCCACAGGAATACCTTTTCCAGAAATAACATGACCAAGATATTTCACCTCAGTCTGAAAGAAGTCACACTTCTTCAAGTTTGCGTACAATTGATTTTCCCTTAAGCACTGCAATACCTGTCTTAGATGCTCTTCATGTTCCTTCATATTTCTTGAATAAATCAAAATATCATCAAGAAAGACAAGAACAAAATGATCAAGGTATGTACGAAAGACACCATTCATCAAACTCATGAATACTGATGGTGCATTCGTTAACCCAAACGGTACTACTGTGAATTCATAGTGACCATAACGAGTTTGGAAAGTTGTTTTATGAATGTCTGCTTCAGCAATGCATAATTGATGGTAACTAGATTTCAGATCAATTTTAGAGAACACATTAGCTCCCTTGATCTGATAAAAAAAAATCGATTCTAGGCAAAGGATATCTATTCTTTATCGTTACTTTGTTCAATTGACGATAGTCAATGCACAATCTAAGTGATCCATCCTTCTTCTTTACGAAGATGATAGGTGCTCCCCATGGAGAAACACTTGGATGAATAAAACCCTTATCTAAAAGTTCCTCCAACTGGATACGAAGTTCTTCTAATTCCTGAGTAGTCATCCTGTATGGGGATCGAGATATAGGTTTTGCTCCAGGAACTAGGTCAACTCTGAAATCAATATCTCATTTTGGTGGCATACCAGGTATATCATCAGGAAACACATCAGACAATTCCTTGAGGATAGGATGATCATCAAGAGATATCTCTTGACTCTCTCCTTCCTCCAAATCAGTAACTGTTGTTGCAAACAGTTGAAAACCCTAACGAAGACATCTCTTCAATTGCACAGCAAAAATCATCCACAAAGAGATAGGTCTTTGAACACCTATGATTTCCACTTTTGCACCAGAGTCATTAATACAACTCACTGTCTTCATTCGACAGTCGATCATAGGATGATGAGATTCTAACCAATCCATACCTAAAACTATATCATACTATCCTAAAGGTGTAACATGAAGATCCACTAAGGTAGATAACGAACCAATTCTAAGTTCACAATTACGTACAAGGTTCTCTACCACTACTTTCACCCCAGAGGCGAATTCTACCTGCCACTTACCACCTTGCTTTACCACCACAAGACCACATTGCTCAATAATGGTAGGTGAAATAAAGGAATTAGTAGCTCCTGAATAAAAAAGAATAGTAACACTAACACCCTGTAACTGACTTGAAGTATCGACCACTGTATTCTAATGATTGGCTTGGCAGTTATTAACCGCACCATAAACTATATGAGAACGTCCTGCATCACCAACTGTAGGCTCAGATGCTGTCGGTCATGTTCCAAATCTTGAAGAACCTCTCATAGGACACTGCCTAGCAATGTGTCCTTGCTGACCACAAGAATAACAACCAGTAGCCCTACCAAATCCTCTGCCACTCGAAGGTGCATTGGATTGCTGAAAGCTACCTCTACTAACAATAGACTGCGCACTCTCAGCTAGCTGATCCTGTTGATTGCGCTTGTTGCGCCACTAGTTGTGGTTCTTTCCTGACTGAGGACTATTACCCTGCTGAGGCTATGAATTATTATTCTTCTGAGGAGTACGTTGCTACTACTGCTGTCCACCCTAAGTGGGTGTCTGTTGGTTCCTAGAGGAACCTTCTGTCTGTACCTGACCACCTCATGGACCAAAACCTACTATAGGTGCACTACCTATCTAGACACCTGTATGTCAACCCAATGCTCGAGTGAGATTCTCTTCCACAATTCACGCTTTCTCAACTACTACCTCCATAGTCTTCAGTTCAAAGACTCTAACTCCTCCACTAATGTGGGTGTTCAAACCCCTGATAAAATGTTGTACCAACATCGCCTCATCATCTCCAATTCCTGCATATTGTTTGAGTTCATAAAATCTGCGTTCATACTGCTCAACAGATAGAGCCATCAGACGCAAATCATGAAACTCATTAGCTCGTCGTCGCCTCCAATTTTCAGATAAGAACCGTGCTCTAAACCTCTCCAAGAACATCTCCCAAGAAACTGACCCAATCTCTAAATGGAGCTTCTACTCCTCTAAACGCCACCAAGTAGAGGCAAAACCTCTTAGATGTATGATGGGGCATCTAGCTCAGGTATTGCTACCATATGGGTGCATAGAAAAACATCTACCCAAGTCTAATAACTAGGTCTCTGCCTCTAGACCACCACCTATGCCATCAAATGTAGGAGGGCATGCCCTCAACAAATCCCTCATATGTCCTGCGACTATGGCATCCTGCTCTGCAGTACTGACAATCCTCCTAGGAGATCTATCACGTTCCCTAACCACCTCCTGATCAACTTCCTTCCTCGGACCAAGTCTGGCAAGTACCTCTTCTAATAGGGGATGAAACCAAGCTCCCTCAACCTTTGGCTGAATCGGAATCCGTTCCTCACTTGTCTGTTCCAACTGAGGACTCAATTGTTTGACATGTTCGCTCTCATAGGAGCTCTGAGGGGGAGTAGCCTGGGGGATTGGACCACGGCCTCCACCTTGACCTCTACCATGACCTCTAGTATGATTCCTAGGCATGATCCTACACATAAAACAAAAAAGAGTCTCAGATACAAAACATACAAGGCTAACAAAAACCATTACTACCTAGTCTAACATCTAGGTCAACCTAATGGGCTCACAATTACCCAGAGCGTCTAGTGTTAGAACCTTTGCTCTGATACCAATCTATAATGCCCCGTCTTGTAACCTAAAGAATGTTGCATTGAGTACGAAAGTGTAATAATTTTTTTTTTAAGTGTAAACATTTACTTAACTAATTGCAAACATTCCCTAAGTAACGCAATGACACACTACTTGAAAATCCCATAGATGACAATAGTATTTAACATAGCATGTATTTAATTCACATAAACTTAAAAGCATACATTGAATAACATATAAATTACATCATTAAAGATATAGAGAGCAAATATGATTCTTTCTTACATTTCATTTGAAATAACATTACAATACTCATTTTCCAAATGAGGTAGGTCAAATAAAAATGTACAATTACATATTACAATTGTTCACCTCTTTAACAATTGAGGAGTGATACAAATATAAAGTTTCCACTGATACAAATAAGAAAGTACATTTATCCACATACGAGCTCTCCATCCAAAAAGTACTAGTTGTGACGAACAAGAACTGGGGACCCAACAGAGTAAGGTGCACGTTCCACCCAACCATGTGGTACCCGTAGGTCCACCCCCCATGCTAGGACATAGTCAAAAGGTTCCCTAGACATAACATTCAAACCCTAGACACAAGCAAAACCATAGACAAAACTATACAATTACAAACTTAACTTAATGGTTACATTTCTTCCAGAAATGAAAGATCAATAACTCTATGTTCACAAGGATACTGTTATTATAGGTGGAGTGTCATCACAATGTTGCATAGATTACCCTGGTGTTTCTTCCTAGGTTGCGGCCCCCAAATTGGGTTACCCTGGTAACCTCTTACGAAACTCGACCCGACATGCAATCTATTGCGGTACGAATATCTTTTAAATTAACAAGATATCGACTTTTCCATTCCAGGCCTTCTCAACTTATTCTCAAGACTAAACTAGCCCTTGAGTCTATAAGTGAGGCTTATTAATCTAGTTAAAGTTTTTAAACTACCTAATGTGTTGATTTAGTTTTCACTGACTTATTAACTCTACATGAGTTACCCTGGCACCACTTTGTGTGTTGGCCCTCACAAAGAGCCACTCCCCTAAAATAACACAAGGAATCTAATTCAACTAACTAAGGTAGACAAAGTGCACATAAATAAAAAATCTAATACCAAACATATCACAATGGACATCACATCATGTTCATAGAACCAGGTGTCTAAAAACCATACAAAACCTTGTGCACTACCCTAGTTAACTAAAAGGATTGAATTTAGAATAATAAACAACTCCCACAGTAAACAAACTCATCTGGAAGACTTGTAATCTAATATAATCCCAATTTTCCCAATAAAAGAGAAAACCACTTAAAGCAAATCAGGCATAATAAGAATCTAATGTTAGGATTTACTAAATCTAATCAAGTCAATTAGAAATAGCATGAAAATAATTCAACTTGATTATAGTTCTTTTCTTAACAATAAAAGAAATTGTTACAATTAATCTTATTTTGATTTTTTTAATTTCACATAAAAATAAATACAAAATTTCCTCTTTCAATCTTATTGTTAAAACTAATTGATCTCATACTTAACATGCATCTATTTTTTAAAAGAAATCTTATTTAATACTTAATCATTTTCTTGAAATTATATATATATATATACATATACATATATATTTGAGATTTAAATGAAATATATTTTGAAATTCGTATATTAAAAAAAAAAATTGAAATCATAAATAATATGGCGAATATAATTTAGGGCATTTACTGGTTTATACACAGTTGGTCGTATTAGCTGCGACTGCTTTCACAGCCAACCATAATGGCCACAGCTGTGTTGGTAGCCTAAGCGTTGCCTGTGAGGGCAGCACTGACTACCTCCATAGCCGTCGCCCCTCATGGGTGGCTGTGGGGTAGCCCATGTGGCCCTTCAAACATAATTTTTTTTTTTATTCTTTATATCAAACATAAATCCGAAACCTTGCGATTTTAAATCACGTACGGAAATTTTGACGAATTTCCTATGAGCATTCTTTCCAAATTAAAATATTAAATGTAGATTTGTATATGTATATGTATATATACCTTTATATACATATATATATATAAATATATATACAATTTAATCAATAATCAAATAATATAATCAAGCAAATATTCAGAGAGGGTTTTCTACAGGTAATTGAGAGAAATTTAACATTTTATCACAAATTTTGTCAAAGATCTTCAATTTCATCAACAGAGGATTTTCAATTGAAATTACCCAAAATCATTTCTATAGCAAAGTTCCTTCCTGAGATTTCTTTTCCCCAAATTTAACAGAAACCTACTTTTATAAATCAACGAAGATTTCTTTAGAATTTTCTATTGTTTAATAAAGCCTTCTATGTTGCTCTTTGATTTAACTATATAACTAAAATCACTGAGAAGTATAGAAGTCACAAACACAATAATTTCCTCAGGCAATCTTTTAATTTCTCAAATTAACAAAGCTTCTACAAAAGAAATTCTCTTTACAGGCAATCTTTTCGAAAGAAAATAAATTAAATAAATAGGGAAAAACCTGTATTCCTGTAGCTTGAAGAATTTGACTGTGGAAGAGAAGCTTTGCCTGCTACGTGCAATCTTCCAAAGCCCTTTCAAATCACCACTTTCCATAAGAATACAAATACTAAACAAAAATGTTCCTGAGAACTTCTTCTAGTAATTTAAATAAAAAACCCAATAAAATCACAATAATTTTTCCAACAGTTCTCTGTACTTTTCATTTCGTGAAGAGTTTTCTTGTTTTCCCCAAATCTCATAATATCTTCTCTGAGAGAATCCTCAACAAGAAATTGCAATAAATTTAACTAACACACATGGCAAAGAAGAAAAATATCTTCTAACCAACTCACAGATACTTCCTTCCCTCATTTATCAAGAATTCAATTCATTTTAAAGAATTAAAAATTAAAAAATCAAATTTCCTTTTTATTTTATTTCATATTTAAAATTTCATTTCCCTCAAAACATTTAAAGAATATTTTAACTATTTCCTGAAATAAAAGTAAATTTAATTAATTAATTAATTAATTTAATAAAATAATTTTATTCTTAAATGACAAAATTATTTTACCAATAAACTAATTTAATTAATTAAATGAAATATGAAGCTTTTATTTACTTTATTTAAAATTAATTTAAATAAGCATTAAATTAAAAGAACATTAATCTACCATTAAATTAACAAAATTAACCTTTCATAACAAATAATCAAGACAGACACAGACAAAGCAACCAAAAAAATACCAAACCTAACTGACAACATACTGTGACTAGGTTCGAGACTAGACTAGGAAAAACCCCTTTACTACCTCCCAATCAACATTACCGTTGAGTCTAGACACGCTCAGACCTGTGAAACCAGGTGGAGTAGATGTCATGTACTTGCAATCCCGTAATAAAAAAATAACATACATATATATAATCCATGATTCAAACACACCATGAGGAGAAAATCACCGAAATCACAGGGCACTCACAAGCGAGTGATGCAACTCCGTTCTCCACACCAATACATATCACATCAAACTGACAAAATAAATAACAATTAATCTACCATAAGCATATATATATAGCAATAACATATGAAGTAAACATCTATGCTAACATAAAGCATGTCAGAAATAATTACCACCATACAATGTATCATCACAACATAAAATAAATCCACCATCGCTCTAATGTCAGCGATCAATACATCAAAACAAAGTACCAGGGTCTATCAAAGTGAAAACATGCTAACAGAAACATAAGCAAAATGGATGGGTACTATAGGTATATTTGCGTTGATGATAAAACTGACTAGTGATTGGTGACTAATGATACTTGGTGCTCTTTGTGTTCAGTTTGGCATATTCAGTATTTTGGTGAACATGCTTTGGGTTGATGCATTTGGTTGCATTTTTTCATCACATATTGCGGTACTGATCATGTTGAGCTTTATGTGAAGATAAAAGTCATTGAGTTGGTATTAGTTTTCAAGTGATACCGTGGAATAGTTGAATTCATTTTGACAGGCTGACACTTCTTTATTGTATAATAGGTATATTGTTTCAGTTGTTCATTATCAGTTTGATCATGGCATTATTGACAAGATTCATGGCAATTCTATTAGTGATCTTCATGGCTATCTCACAATTCCTTGATTAGTTTGGTGCATATGTTAACATGCTATACATATATTTCACAAGGGTTATTGCATTATACATGAGGTGGAGATGTTTGTATTGTTACACAGTCAGTCTGTATCCTTGAGTTGGCTACTATAGCTTCATAAGCAATGGTATTGCTTAATTCTTTTAATACCATTTCTTATAAAAAGTATTTCGACATTCTTGGGCCTTCACATGTTAGATGGATTCACATTTCATATTCATTTATATCTTGGCATATGTTTACTTGTGATATAAGTTGGTCAGAATTAAGATATTTCTATTTGTTTTTAAAGTACTTTAGCACTTAAAGGCCGACAATATACATTATGGTTATCACTTATAAAGTGATTGGCCCAAGGTGGCATGTCTTTGAATATCGATCATGTTTCAAGCTTACTCATTACACAACAGTTAATTCTTATTTTGGAGACTTGGGTTGTCGACATATGTATTATACTTTGTTTGCTTACTTGGCAACGTCAATATTATTGTTTAATGAGAATGTTGGTTGTGTTGACTTGGAAAACACGCGTGGTTTATGATTTGGTACTCATTTAATGTTTCACTGTGTCAGTGACATGGATTTCAATTTTCATTAATTTTGTTTTGGAGCTTCGATGAAGGGAGAAATAGGGTAAACAAAAAGAACAGAACCCTAGCGCCACCATGCTAGAATTTGAGTTGCATATTGTGCAAGGTTGTTGTGGTTTCTGACTTGGTATTCAGTTATGTTGGTCTTTGACGGATGGCAAGATTGTTGGTGGTTTTCATTTGAACAGGAAACGGTAGTTTGGGTAGTTTTCATGAAGAACTACAGGGACTTCATTTGGAGGTTAAATCCACTTTGATAGATAAATCCACTTTGATAGAGGTAATATCTATGAATTATTTTGATCTTTCAAAGATAAATCTGGTAAATGAAGAGGAAAAGAAAACTTTGTTTTTAGTTTCAAATAAATTTCTTAACTAAACTGAAACTACCTTGAACCCGAGTGTAAACTAAAGGGTTTCATCTCACAGTGGCATTTTATCATCATATCATTGATTTTTTTTTCTTAAAAAATCTTTGATTGGCTTCATGATCATACATTATGTATCTTACTAGTTCATAAACTCTGGTTATTGAATACGGTTTTTCTTGACAAAGATGTATAACCATTTCACAAACATTGTATATATGTATCTCTGCAAAAACAAAAAAAAGAGAGAGTGTGACGTGAAGAGATGAAATTGTCTGGACAGAGTATTTCTTATTGTAAAATCATTCTGTAAAAAGAGAAAATTGGGCTCATATTATTTTTATCTTTGATTGTATTATAGAGATTATGTTTTGAGTTGAGCATTATTGTAAAATCATTTTGTATCCTATTGTAATTTTATGACTGCAAAGAATGATTGCAGTTATAAGGTTCTGATGGGTTGCAATATCTTGAATGCTTGATGAAGTTGGTGCTTCAGAAAGTTTATGGGAGTTGGTGCTCCACATTGTTAAAAAGTTGGTGCTCTTTGATTAATAAAAAGGAAATTTTAGCGAGTGGTTTTTTATACCCCAAGTGGGTTTTTCCACTCAGGAAATCTTTGTGTTATGTGATTTTATTTGTCTCTCATTTTGTTTCATGTTAATGTGCTCATTCAGTCAATGCTCTGATACTTTTAGTATGCTCAAAAGTTTCTTATTTCAAAAGGTTGTCATGATTGGCTGTAAGTTATCTAAAACTGATGATTCTCCTGATGTTGATCAATCTGAATACAAATCATTGATTGACAACTTGTTATATTTAATTTCCTCAAGACCAAATTTAATGCAAGTTGTTTGTTTGGTCTCTAGATTCCAATCTGCACCAAAACAATCCCATCTTACTACTGTCAAAAAAATATTTAAGTATATCCAGGGTACTCTTGACTATGGTATTTGGAATTCTAGGGGTAATGATTTTACTTTAATGGATTTTACTGATGTTGATTGGGTTGGTTGTCTTGATGATAGAAGAATCACTAGTGGTGCAACTTTTTATCTTGGTGATCATCTTGTTGCTTGGCATAGCAAAAAGCAAGACTCAGTTTCATTATCAACAGCAGAAGCTGAATATATTGCAGCCACATCTTGCTGCACTTAGCCTCTTTGGATGGATCAAACACTTTTAGACATGGGTATTGATGTTACTAAACTTGTTTCCATCTTTTGTGATAACTCCAGTGTGATTAACTTATCAAAGAATCCTATTATGCACTCCAGAACCAAACATATTGCAATTAAATTTCATTTTTTGAGAGAAAAGGTTTTGGCTAATGAGGTTACTGTGCAATATGTACCAACTCAAGCATAGGTGGCAGATATTTTTACTAAGCCTTTGGCTAAGGAGGTTTTTGAAAGACTTCGGTCTCGATTGGGAGTATCTCTCAATCACTGCTCTCTTAATGTTCCATCATTACTTTAGGGGGATTTTCTTAGCTCTCCTAGCAGCTTCTTGCTATTTTTTGTGATTTATTTGTTGCTTCTTTGCTATATTTGCAGCTGGATGTGTTATTGTTTCCTCTTGTACCCTTTGTCCTTGAGTCAAAAAGGGGGAGAAATATTTAGTATTATTCAGATGGTTGTATTCAGTTGGTTGTTCAGTTTGTAGATCATATTGGTTGTATTCAGTTGGTTGTTCAATTTGTAGATCATATTGAATTTAGATGGTTACAGATGATTTTTTCCATCAAGGACAAAGGGGGGGTTTTTTGGCCTTCTCTTTATGGTATATTGTCCTTGATGACAAAATTGACTGGTGATTGATGACTAATGATACTTGGTGCTCTTTGTATTCAGTTTGGCATATTCAGTATTTTGGTGATCATGCTTTGGGTTGATGCATTTGGGTGCATTTTTTCATCACATATTGCGGTACTGATCATGTTGAGCTTTATGTGCAGATAAAAGTTATCCAGGTGGTATTAGTTTTCAAGTGATACCATGGAATAGTTGAATTCATTTTGACAGACTGGCACTTCTTTATTGTATAACAGGTATATTGTTTCAGTTGTTCATTATCAGTTTGATCATGGCATTATTGACAAGATTCATTATGTCTTCATGGAAATTCTATTGGTGATCTTCATGGCTATCTCACAATTCCTTGATTAGTTTGGTGCATATATTAACATGCTATACATATATTTCACCAGGGTTATTGCATTATACATGAGGTGGAGATGTTTGTATTGTTACACAGTCAGTCTGTATCCTTGAGTTGGCTACTATAGCTTCATAAGAAATGGTATTACTTAATTCTTTTCATACCATTTCTTATAAAAAAGTATTTCAACATTCTTGGGCCTTCACATGTTATATGGATTCACATTTCATATTCATTTATATCTTGGCATATGTTTACTTGTGATATAAGTTGGTCGGAATTAAGAGATTTCTATTTGTTTTTAAAATGCTTTAGCACTTAAAGGCCGACAATATACATTATGGTTATCACTTATAAAGTGATTTGCAAGGTGGCATGTCTTTGAATATCGATCATGTTTTGGGCTTACTCATTACACACCAGTTAATACTTATTTTGGAGACTTGGGTTGTCAGCATATGTACTATACTTTGTTTGCTTACTTGGAAATGATAGTATTATTGTTTAATGAGAATGTTGGTTGTGTTGACTTGGACAACACGCATGGTTTATAATTTGGCACTCATTTAATGTTTCACTGTGTCGATGACATATATTTCAAAATGATTGTCATATGATTTTTTGGATTTCAAGTTTCATTAATTTTGTTTTGGAGCTTTGATGAAGGGAGAAATAGGGCAAACAAAAAGAATTAAACCTTAGCGCCGCCATGCTGGAATTTCAGTTGCATATTGTGCAAGGTTGCTGTGGTATTTTGACTTGGTTTTCAGTTATGTTGGTCTTTGATGGATGGAAATATTGTTGGTGGTTTTCGCTTGAGTTGGAAGCAATAGTTTGGGCAGTTTTCATGAAGAAATTCATGGATTTCATTTGCAGGTTAAATCCATAGTGATAGAGGTAATATCTATGCATTGTTTTGATCTTTCATAGGTAAATCTGGTAAATGAAGAGGAAAATAAAACTTTGTTTTTAGTTTTAAATAAATTTCTTAACTAAATTGAAACTACCTTGAACCTGAGCGTAAACTAAAGGGTTTCATCTCACAATGGCATTTTATCATCATATCATTGATTTTTTTTTCTTAAAAAATCTTTGATTGGCTTCATGATCATACATTGTGTTTCTTACTAGTTCATAAACTCTGGTTATTGAATATGGTTTTTCTTAACACAGATGTATAATTGTTTCACAAACATTGTATATATGTATCTCTGCAAAAACACAAAAAAGAGAGAGTGTGATGTGAAGAGATGAAATTGTCTGGACAGAGTATTGCTTATTGTGAAATCATTCTGTAAAAAGAGAAAAGTGGGCTCATATTGTTTTTATCTTTGATTGTATTACAAAGATTATGTTTTGAGTTGAGCATTATTGCAAAATCATTTTGTATCCTATTGTAATTTTATGATTGCAAAGAATGATTGTAGTTATAAGGTTCTAATGGGTTGCAATATCTTGAATGCTTGATGAAGTTGGTGCTCCACATTGTTATAGAGTTGGTGCTCTTTGATTAATAAAAAGGAAATTTTAGCGAGTGGCTTTTTATACCCCAAGAGGGTTTTTCCACTTAGGAAATCTTCGTGTTATGTGATTTTATTTTTCTATCATTCTATTTCATGTTAATGTGCTCATTCAGTCAATGCTCTGATACTTTTAGTATGCTCAAAAGTTTCTTATTTCAAAAGGTTGTCATGCAAAGTTAAAATGCCTTATGTTAAGCAAATTAAAAGTGCATTGGGCAAAGTTGTTGTTCTGTTTCAAAAGCACATACAAGATTGTTCACACTCTAAGTGAATAATATCATATGATGCTTTTAACATGAGTTGTAAATGTTAATCAAGTTTCATGTCAATTTGATTTTAAGTGTTAATGTACACTTGCATAAATAAGTCTGCCACATTGAATTTAAATTAGTAAAAAGTTTCGTTGTGTTTTCAGAGTCAAAAATTAAAATTATATCACTTTGATTCACCCCCCCCCCATCTCAGAGTGAATCCACTTCCAACAGTATGGTCATAATCAACTTGGTACGAGAATACCGATTGAGAATTTTGAAGATGAATGACATACTTCTATAGGCATGGCCTCTAATCAATTCTTGAAATTCCTTCTTCGTATAATATGTATACAAAGAAGCTAATGACACTATTTTTCTAGCAAATAATGCTACTGAAATGATGGAAAGTTTAATAAGAATTAATATTAATGCTTGGGAATTTTTCCAAGCTTGAGAAATAACATTGAAATTTCTTCTAAATATAGAAATTGCTATTGGCAAGCTAAAAATAATAGATCAACACTTCAACTAGATAATTTTTTTTTTTAATCTTTCTAGGATTGTAAGTTGGCATGGAAGTGGAAGTACTTGTGTGCTTCCCATTAATGGGGTTAGGGAAAATTTAACAAATAAATGAAGACTAGGAAGAAAGTGGATGCCTCCTTTAAATGAGTGGACCAAAATTAATTTTGAAAAAGAAGAAAGAGGAAACCCTAGAACTTCTAGAGTAAGTATAATTCAAGATTTATAAGGTAATCTATTTGCCACCACTTTAAAGAAGTCAAAAAATGAACAAACAAAGAGATCAAGGCACAAACATTACTCCTTGGACTAAAAATCTACCACTAATATGGTGTTAGGAATGTTGAATATTGAAAGTGATTCTATGATCATAATCAATTTGATATGATAATAAAATACAAATTTTGGAAGATTTATAACATACTTCTAAAGGCATGGCATCTAATTGATTCATTAAATTCCTTCACCATATAGCACATATATAAGTATGATAATGGAACAACTATTTTTCTAGAAAATAATGTTATTAAAATGATAGATGAGAGTTTAATAAGAAACAATATTAATGCTCCAACATTAATATGTATTTAATATTTTATATTCTTAATATAAAAGATGTGACCCCCAAAAACAAAATCAACTAATTACACACACATCAATTACTTTTAAAACAAATAAAATCATTAAAATGATCATACTTCATAATTGATAATTCACAATTAAAATAAATACCATATATTACAATAGTCTAATCTTAGACTTCACATTATTTGATTATAAAATGTTTCTTATATATAAACTCTCGTACATAAAGAAATTTAATTTATCTTTAGATTATTTAAATGTTTAAAAATTATTATTATTTTAATAGTTATCTAGTTTTATAAAAGATGTAAGAGTTCATAGTAAATCAACTTTCTATTAAATTGGTTTCATTTGTTTTTTTTCTACAATACAAACTACAAACTGTATAACATCCATTAGTCAAAATAGTGCGACAATCAATGTACCCTTGATTTACTCTTAAATTTGAATGGTTTTAAATAAGTCACCAAAAATAAAATCTTACACAGTACAAGACTTGACATCATAAAAAAATGAAACCAAAAGTACCTCAAACGACTTTGAACTCCATATAATACCTTATAAAACTGTGCCACAACCAACTTTAAATCAATATTGTTGTAGCTGGAAAGGTTGCAAGGTGTCTTCCTTCCAAATAAAATAACAAAACAAATTATACTTGATTTGTTAGAGGGTGATTTTCTATATTTTGAAAGTAAAATAGCAGAGCCATGTAAGTGGGTGGAAAAATAATCAGAAAGGATGATCATGCACACCACTGAAGTTGTTTCAGTCCGTGCCTGGTGACAGAAATTACTCCAGTTAGAATGTGACAGAATTCACAGGCGTGACAAATCCACCGCTTATTGTAGAAATAGTGGTGGCCATTACCAACACCAGTCAACCAGTCAAGCATGGAAAAGGCAGTCAATCACGTGCATGGATTTCCATGTATAGAAACTGTTCTTCAACACTTTATCAGCATGCCAATGGCTGATCTATTGCAGGATAAACATTGTTTGAATAATATCACTACCATCTGCGTACTACTTAGAGGTTTTTGAAATTAATCTATACTACGATTTGAGGCATCCTATCGCTTTCAGCTGTGGATCATCCAGGACTCGCCCATTAGTCCAAACAAACAAAATGTTGTTGCACAGGTAGAATAGTATTAGACGGGGAGGACATTGAATCATAACCTGCAAGTAAAACTTAAAAAAAAAGACACTCAAAGTAACATAATATTTTAGGATGTGAGATCTAACGGGTGTGTCAAGAATGTGAAAAGAAAGAAATGAAATAAAAATGTAGAATGAAACCTTAAAATATTAAACCCTGTTGCATTCTTAACTAATACTTCAGTTACATAAAGAAATCATAAAAATGAATAAAATAATGTAAACAATTTCTCTTATATCACAAAGATGATTCTGCTTCAAGATGGTGTTTTGGTGTTTTGGATGGTATATGGTTGTTCATAGTGACAATATAACAAAAAAATTCACTAAGTTTGCATCAAGAAAATAACATAGGTAATATTGAACTTCTAGAATTTTAGGTGGAGGGATCAAACACAATGATTGGTTTGTAAGGGTATTAATTTTTTATTTATGTCTAAGTGATTTCGTTTTCATTCTCCTTATTGCTACTTATGTGTTGAATGTTTTCAAGTTATAAAAAAATCCTAAGTTTGGATGATTTTCATTCATTTTCTAAGTGTTTTTATAATATGTATATTTCCCTTTCCAATTGGATGTAGAATTGCCATTTGCATATTTTATTGTCCACTTTTATATCAAATCCCCACAAACTTACTTTGAATTTTCTCCATTTTTCTTTTCTTCCCACCTACAAGAATTCAAAGTTCAATTGAATGCTTTCACAGGTCCACTTAAGCATCATTTTCCCATAAATCTTTCTCTTCTTCTTTTTCTCCCCATCTTGCAATATTTCCAAGTGCAACTAGATGCATTCTCATATCCACTTCCAATGTCAAATTTAGTGTCCTTTTCCCATAAAATCTTATTTTCACTTTCCTCCCCTTTTCTTTTGTGGGAATTTCAAATGCAATTGAATATTTTTGTTCAAAATTTTCATTTTAGTATCTTTTCTCTACAAATGTCCACTTCCATTCTCATTTCAATTTACGTTGCAAGATTTCAACCTCCATCAAAACATCCAAATTTAATTCATCTCCATCTCCAATTCCAGATAATTTCTACAAAGCCTTTTCCATGTCAGCTATTTTTGGTTAAGTTCTTCTTGGGAGTTTCATCCCTCTAATTTCAAGTAAAAAAAAGAAATATCCACTTAAGTTTTTTTTCATAAATTCCTTTCCCATGTGCAACTCCATCTTCCATCTACACTAAAAAAGTATCCATGTATAGTTGCACTCACATTTTCCAATTTTGGTTGGAGCACCCTTTTTCACCCCTTTCCTATTGATGTATTGCTAACATTGATCACTCATACATAACAATTTCATTCTAGCAGCACTATAGAGTTGTATTGTCCATTTCATCTTGATTCCACCCATAGTTGTTGTTGCACTCACTTTTCTCACAACTTCATTTATGTGGGATCTAGACCCCCAACTAAACATCCTTCCATCAATATTATCTTCATGCTTCACTTCCACATATTTTTCCCACATCCACTTCAATGTAATTTCTTTGTAAATTATTCATTCATCTTTCACTTCCCTTTCCACCATTCCCTCCTTATAAGATCTGGATATGTAACTAGATCTTTACTTTCATTTCACTTATTGTAGACCTTGCATATATGTAGTTAGAGCTTGGATTCCCACAAATCATCTAAAAACACTCATATCACTTCTTAAACTACCCCAATATCACCATTAATTCTCAATTAGACCCTACAATCACCTAATATAATACATACATGCCAAGTAAACACATTTTAATCAAAAGAGGATGGCTCTAGGTGGAAATTTGAATGATGGAATTCCTACATCATCTCTTAGTGGTATCTATAGTGGATTTTCTTATGGTATCCTTAATAAAAATTCATTGAACTTGAACATCAAATTTGGTTTTAAGACTTCTCAATCTAGTCTATACATCATATTGTCCTTTCGTCATCACCCAAAGCTTTCAATGTATCTAGGGACCAAGTATCCTTAATTTGGACTAGATCATCCATTTCAAATCCAATCTCCTAATAAAAAATCAAGGTCCCTTAAAATTTGATTTCATCTTTAATCCAAATTTGCTTAAAAACATTAGCATATCTCAAGTATAGTTATCAAATCCATTTTGTGAATGTTAGATTGTATCCAGGTTCTCTTGGATTGGTCTTTCTTGTTCACCTCAAGGTGCATTGTCCAATATACATGAAAATTTTAACTTGAATCATAGTGATGGTGTTTGGGGTGCTTGAGATAGCTATGTATTTTGGCATCAATTTAACTTTGTTTACCATATGTATATAGCTTGAGTCCATGTATGTAATGGTCTAGATCTTTGATTTAATTATATATGGATTTATTGTTCAATTAAATTAAATTTAAATATATCTAACTATCATCTAGGAAGATCTAGATACTTATATTATGTGCATAACTTGAGATTTAAATATATCAATTTCCAATTGCATATAAATGTTCCATGGAATTCATGTAAACCTTCAAGAATAGAAAATTTTGATTTCATTTGTACATTCAACTCCACTTATAGCTCATGTCATCTAGATCGCTTTCTTTGCATGCACAATCAAATTCATGTGTACATGTTCTAGATTATATGGAATTCTTAAGTTCACTTGAATTTATTAAATGATTTCATTTACATACATTTAACTAGACACTTGAGTATAGCTCATCATCTAGTGAACACAAATTCTTTTCATGCACATTCAAATAAACACATGTGTATTAGATTATATGGAATACTTAAGTTCATGTATATAGCATGATAGAAATGCACAATTTACATGTATCTAACCTAGAGTTTGAAACTTTACAAATGAACATTTAGAGCTAAGAATTCAAGTTAACATCTATTCCCAATTGCATTTTTATGTTCCACTTTTAAATATAGCATTAATCTTGAAATTTTATTATTTTGAAAGTTTATGGAGAAGCACTCCTTGCAAGGAGAGTTCAAAAATCATCATCCATATTTGTATCCTTTGAGCATATCAATATCTTAAGATTATCTAAAAAAATATTTAATTTTCATGTCCATTGATGGTTTAATTTGACATGCATCCCTCAATTTTTGACTTTAAAAAAAATAAAGATATCAACATAAGTTCATATTCCCATATCGATAACAAAATGAGTTCATGTATGTATAATTACATGTGCATGCCCATCTTTTTAAATTTACAAATAGCTCAACCATTAGATAGTCCAACATTTTGATTTCTCGATGTAAATAGATCTGTACAAGTGCATTTGAACAAAACATATATATAATAAATTTAAATAAAGGTACTCAAGTTCACTTGCTAAATTAATAATGCATGATATATATTTATAGATATAACAAGTGTTCAAACCATAATAATGCATGTATATAACAAACCTATTCAAACCATAAAACATAAATGTATGAATGTGACGTAAATTATAACTAGTATATGTACCATAAAACATAAGTGTATGTACAAATGTTCAATACTATAAATCATAAAAAGAGTCTCCAGCATAATAATCTAATCTCAAACATGTAATAATCTATGTAAAAAAGATCTCAAAGAGAAGGATGTCTGGTATGAATAGAATCATTAGATCTCTGGCCTGATCTATCCCTCAATCTCTCCCTCGACCTCTCCCTCGATCCATGGATCGATCTCTCCCTCAATCCATGACCTAATAGCTCCCTCGATCCATGGACCAATCCCTCTATTGATCTAGGATGTGTTGATCCATGGCCCAATCCAAGATCTCTCGATCTGTGGCTTGAGCCTCATCCCAACCCCTATATGTGTTCAAGTATACACATGTTTAAATTTAATTTTTAATTGCATGTTATATATATGTGTACACATATATGTAAAATTATCTAAAACTACAATTTACAAGTTCAATGTGTTCAAATTTATATCAAGTTTAATTAATTTTTTTATTAAATTTAAATGTACCTCAACTACATACTCCACAGGATTGCCATCATTTACCAAATTTCCAAAGTCTAGCAAATCACCATACTGCTTAAAATTTCCAAGTACACACAATTTCAATTAGGAGTTAAACAAATCTAGACTTTAAAATGCATTACATGTATACATATATTTTTTTTAAACACAATTTTATATGTATAAAAATTTATATTCAAGTACCTGGCATGCCTAATCGATGGCTCTACCAATATCACTAAGATCACGAGAATGTAAAGACATCACAGCCTGGGGATTTGTAGCATGCACAATCATATCAGTACAAAAAAGAAGCTGACTATATGTCCCATGGACAACATCAGGTGTCGTGCCAGTAGCCTCAACGTGACCTGTAACATCCTGACGATGACCTGTACAAGCTAAAGGATCAATGGAAACATGATGCACATGGGAACCTATAGGATGATGTGGAATATCCTCTACATTTTCCACCACATGGCTCGTATGTGTACAATGATATTTTCGTCTAATAAAGTCCTGTACCTAGTCAAGAGGAATCCCTTGGTCCTCACTAATAACCTGATATGTTACCACTAAATCCAAAACTAAGACTCTACACATATTACGTAGAGTCGTGTGGGTCATCTGCTCGATATCTGAAAGAGTAGGTAGATCGACACGAATAAATGGATCATACGAAGAAAATATAGCCTCAGTGGGAGGAAGGTTGATTTGCGGGTGTAATAAGTATCTACCAACTCGATCAAATGAAATTTGATCAATCTGCATCGTAATAGAGGAAATGTTAATAAAAAAATTTCCTCTGAGTGGAGCCTGTTGTTGCCTCCCTTGCTGCTACCAATTCCAAACATTTTGGTAAAACCAAAAGGTTTGGGCCAACTAATTCCCTCTTGTCCATAGGCGGTGGTAAATCTAGATGTCTAAACTGTGGTTTGTTAGAAAAATGGCCTTTACCTTGGCCAGCATGCTCGGGATAAGATGTGTAGTCCACCTCTATATGTAAATGAAATTTCGTATATAACTATTTGACAAAATACTGTGGCAACTCATCATTGTGAGGCCATCTATGATGTGCTTCCAACCATCTAGGGTATATGAATGACGCAACAAGAGGATCTACACACCTCGTAACCACATATCCTCTAATTTTTTTTTTTCCTCTATAAAATGGGAACATGGATAACACATTTTCACCTGAAACTAATTTGGAAACTTCTCTATGTTTCATTGTTCCAGTAACACTCCTGGCAAGAGATAAATAAATCTACTCAATGCCAATTTCATCATAAGGATTGTATGTTCGAATTGTCTCGATAATTTTATAAATCTCCTATCTAATAGTGACTAATCTATCTTGATTAGCCAGATTGGGGGAGTTGTGAATTGTTTTCTCTAAACATTTTAGAGCATTTTCTAATCTAGCAATACTATCCTGAAATAAATTTGATCTAGTTTGAACATCTTGCTCAGAATGAGGGGAATGATGAGATCCCTCATCGCCATGATATATATATATCTGTATATGTAAATAGATAGAGATCTACATATCATTAAAACAAAAGATAAATGTGATGTTAAAAACAAATTTAAATTGAATTTTTTTCTAAACTAAAACAAATATATATTTAAATTAAACAAAATTTTCAAGTTTCAAAACTAAAAAATATACATGTGTACATGTGTATATATATGTACATATGTATGCATATACATGTGTATGTGTGCATGTACATGTACATACATATACATATTTATGTACATGTATATAAACATACATGTACATGTGTATGAATACATATGTATATATGTATATACATAAATATGTATGCATAAATATATATATGTACATGCACACGTACATATACATACATATATTTATACATACACATGTACATGTACACACATACATACACATATATGCATGTACATACATACACACATACATGTATGTATATATATGCATACATACATGCATACACACATACACATACATATATATTACATACATGCATGCATACACACATACACATGTATAAATATATAATACATACAAACATGTACGCACACATTATGTACATAATGTATACATGTACACACATACACATATATATGTACACACATGTACATAGAAATATGTATACATGTACATGCACACATGGTGAACTAGAAATTTGGGGTTTTCAATTTTGAGAACTTATAATGTTGGGAATAACAGTGACAATGAGTTGATGATAACAGTCATAATGTTATGGATCATATAGATCATCATGTGCTGGTGGATGATAGTTTCCCATATTTCTACTAAAGTTGCATTGGATGCTTTATGTTTCTTTGAAAGTGACTGTGATAAAAACACAGTATAAAATGTGTGAAGGATGCTTGAAACACAATAACACTACATGCCATTTGTGGATAGTTTTTTGAGCTTGACTCTTGTATTTTAAGAAGAGTCAATGAAATTTTAATGCATGTTAATTGTTCTATAGTTTGTGGGAAAACTGTCAACAAAAGTTGAGAAATGGTCCAATTTTTGTCAATTTGTTAGGACTAAATTGTGGAAATAATTCATTAGCAGCTATCAAGAAATGATTTGAATGCATTCATGTTTTGTAATTCATTAAAATCCTTTCCTAATAGAGGAAAGAGATTTATGAGCAATCTATCAATTTATCCAAAATTTGTTGTCTAGATGATACTTACCCTACACTAATTAATAGTATAAGTGGCTAGTTGAGTATCCTTTAGGACTGCACATCAGTTAAACATGAAATTCCATCATCTAAGGAAATAGTGTGTGACACGAATTGTAATTCCTTGTTGAAGATAGCAAGAATTTTTGAATAAGAAAATGTTCTTGGGATGCATCTGTTTTTCATTGTCCTTATGTTTTTCAATAGTGTTGTTTTTCATTGTCGAGTTCTTTATGTTTATGCTCAGATTAGGAAACTAGGTGATTCAGAGTTCAAGAATCCATTTTATCAATCATAAATAAGGGTAGGTGATGTTTTATCCTTGCATGATTTTTGAATTTTGTACATATTGTGAAGTTTGATGTTTAGTAACACCTTCCTGTTCTGATATTTCCAACTGTTCCATGTATTTTGAAGCATGTGCTTCTTCATCTTATTTCAGTAGGATAGGTTTCTTAGTGAATCCACTTAGGGAACAAATTAAAATAATCATGTCATTGAATTGAATTCGTCTCTATAATATTAGAGGACGCGTAGACTATGCATTTGCATGGAGTGCAACAACTGAATTCAAGATTAATTGCTTGTTGCAAACATGTCAGGTTGACATGACTTGAGCTGAAAGTTGAGAATATGATATGAATTGGGTATACATTTGAGGTAAAAGAAAGGACACCCACTAACTCATCTTGGGCTTTGCAATTTTAATCTATACAACAAATTTCAATTCTAGCTCAAAGTTATTATACTGTTTACTTGTTACTGTTCTAGGCTTGTTTTGAGTTTTAGGTTTTGTGTAGTAGGTGGTCATGTTTTTGTCTTAGTCAGATATTCTTGTTAGGAATTGAATGATTTTTATGTTCAATTTGGGCTATTTGATACAAAAAATAATCATGTCATTTTTGTCAGGTAAAAGAGTATGTCTCAAAAAGAAGAATTTCCCAGAGTAGAAAGATTAGGCTGCACTTGATGCCTAGCGGGCTTATTTACCCAAAAACAAAATAATAAAGCCCTAATCTTGTTTAATATTTTTACCCATTACTATGAATCCACTGCCATTTTATAATTGACTTGTGTCTCATTGTGTACAGATTTTACTCTAATGTAAGATTTCTGCAACCACTTTTACTAGCCCTCTCTTTCAGATAAATTATACCCATATGATAACTGTTTATGACATACTCAAAATAAGATATAATTCACTTTGAAAAAACAAAACCCCAAATTTTTTCACTGATAAATCATTGATAAAAAAAACCCCAAATTTCTAATCCACCACAAAAAATTAAATAATTGATAAACAACGAGTTAAATGTTCATTACTAATCACAAAACATAGGCATTTCCTTCATGAAAATAAAAAACATAAGTTTTCAACAAATTCAGCCAACAAAATGGAACCCTTCAAATTCCATTCAACCAATAAATCAAACCCTAGCTCAAAATACTTCAACAGAACTCCAAAAAAAAAACATCCCATAGAGCTGCAAAATCACACATATATGATAGATAGCAAGAACCTGGGTATGTATGGGAGTTGTTAATCATGACCTCGGTCGATGATCTCTCATCCAAAATGCTTTCACCTGAGCATGCAAAATGCTCAGGCTGTGATTTTTTATTTTATTTTATTTGGATAGTTTTGGTCGGTACCTTATCGGCCGAGTAACTTTTGGCTAAAAGTCACTCGATTGAAAAGGTACCGCCACATAGGCGCCATGTCATTGCCCCGTGGCTTCGGTTGAAACCCTATCAACTGAATAGTTACCAGCCGAAACCATTTCGCTCAAAAATTTTTTTTTGGCCAAAAGTGTGACACAGGTTTGTGCTTTTACCCGATACCATGGTTGTAAAAATAAACCAGAGCCCTAAAACACCAAAGATTTTACTCTTAAAACAACATCCCTATATGATTTTTCAGAAAAAAGCACTGGTCACAAAGATACCCTTGTCTTTGTCAAGATAGAAAACTTTTCTAACTCCTTCCCATTCAAAAAAGAAGAGATCTTGCAAAGAGTTTAAATCCAACAAGAGCTGCCAGAACTTACCAACCAAAGCCCTATGACGAAGATCTTGAATCTGGGGCTCCAAGAGATTATCAAGAAATGTAATCTCTACATATTGCTTAGGCAACTAGTAAGTTTCCTTTCATAGATTATCAAAAGCTACTTTCTCTTTGTTTTCTCCCGGGCTCAATTTATCTCCACTGGAAGCCTCCTTTTTCCTCCATTGTAAAACCAACTTCTTATTATTAGTTGTCTTCTTCCTTTTATTTTTTGAAGTTCTCTTTCTCCTTCTTTGCCTCTAATGACCTAATGGCTTCCCTTGAAAACCCTTATCTTGTAAACATTTGGTTTGTCATCTATTGTTTACCTTGGGGTGATCCCACAATAGTGGTTTACAATTTTTGGCCAAATTGGACACTGAAATTTATTTTTTTGACTAAATTTTCACTTTCGGGCACGTATAGCGGCTAAACCGTGAGGAATTTGAAGATGATGAAAACTAGAGTTTCATGACATTTCTTCTGTAGATTCTAAATATATTTTTTTCAAAATTTTTGAAATTAGATTGCACTTCTTTTTCCATCTCCCTCGAAAAGTAGTCTTTTTTAGAAAACAACATTTTTAAAAAGTGACTCACCGTATAACTCATAACTCTTTTTTCCATGAAGGATAAAATTCTAATTCTTTCGAATTTAGATTTGTAACTTCGATATCTAGTGCTTCCACTTGGTTAGATAGTTTTTTATTGAATATTTTTTCTTTAATCAAGTTTCGAAGTCAAACCAATTACAATTCAGATATAGTGTGACCGTATGACGTGTAATTTTTTTTGTATGTATCGAAATTCAATTTATTTTTTTGTTGGATCAAGGACTTCAATAGCTAGTGCACTCATATTTTTCAAAAAATAATTTATAATCTACTATTTTTCCGCATGTGCATAACATAGAGCTTGATTTTCAGTGAAAAACCTATGTTTAATAAAACTAAAATAAGAAATACATAATAAAACCAAAACATATTAAAATTATATTCGTTGGATAGCTTGTTTCGAGAACTACCTAATTCTAGCTATGTTTGTGAAGTCTTCACCATTTTCATGTTCAAAATGAGCTCCGAAGTGCAAATTCTTTTTTTTTTTTTTGTGAACAAGGTTAAAAAATTAGGGAAAAGGGGGATTCGCTAGAACCAGGGGGGTTCTAGCGAACCCCCAGGGGTTCGATCGAACCAAGGTTCATTCAAAACCCCTTCCCAAAAGGTGTTTTCATTTTCTTTTCGTTTGTGCATGCATTAAATGGGTTCACTCGAACCCTTTTTTGGTTCGTTCAAACCAATGAGTTCATTGAAACCCCTAGAATGAAATATTTTGGCATGGGGTCATTTTTTACAAGTTTTCCTTCCTCATTCGAATTGTAAATCACTTTTGTGGGTTTACCCCTTGAACAAGGTTTTTGATATGTACATTACCACTTTGTCTCCCTTCCTTATTATGATCAAATTCTCTTTGAATCTCGTTATTCAGAGAAAACCCTTCTACTTGTCCATTTTTATTAGCATGCAATGAGAATTTATTAACATGCAAAGAGGATTTATGATTCTACCATGACCTAGTCCTAGCATTTTGGGTTTTCCCCTTTCCAGCCTCTGCATGTCTATGCTAGTATTTTCCCACTTGAATTGCACATTTTGCTTATTCTTTTTCATTTTTGTAATCTTTAAATTTTCCATTGGTCCCTATTGTTTTTGGATTGAAGGTAGCACTATGAAATTTTTTACTTTGCTTTGAGGATTTAAGATCAGCTTGTGAAGCCTTATAACAATGATCCAAAAAATAAAATTTAGGCTCATAAAATAGATTCCTAGCAAAATCTAAAGCTACTGCTTGCATGATATTATGTCTATCATCCTCAAAGATATCAAAAATTGGCTGCTTAGTCCTCAATAGATGCCTATGAGAGCGAAATGGCACATGTGGTTTTTATCCAAAGAGAATCCCCTACATGACACACGTGGTTTTTATCCAATATCATAAACAATATACACTATGCCATCATGGGGAAATTTTAAACACATGTGGACTACTAGAGTGACCACATTCATGGAGACTAGCCATGGAATGGCTAGTTTTACTCTAAATAGGTTAAATTCAAGAATCACAACAAATGAAACATCAACAAATTTAGGCCCAACAAGGACTAGAAAATAAATAGAACCAATGAGTGGTATAGAGAGGTTGTCATGGGTACAAAGCATGGATTTTGACACCTCAATTTTCTCCTTATGCAAATTGTTAATAAAAAGTGACTCCTTTGAAATAACATTGACCCAACTAGAAAGGTCAACCATAACATCAGTCATGATGTTATCGTTGACTAGAACATGGATGTATAGAGGAGAAGGTTCCCTATTAAGGTGCAAGTCATGTGGTGTAAAGTTCATGTCGGGAATATTTTCCACACAATTCAGAGGAGAAATAGGAGTGAACAAAACCATGCTCATGTACTTAGAAGGACTAGGATCAAAAGAAGAAGAATTAGATGTTATCAGAATGGTAGAATGAGAAGGGAAGGGATCTGAGTAGATATGTAGTTGGTTGTTAGGCTTGGCTACAAATTTTTTTGAGTTTTTGTTTTTATCATTGATTCATATGGCATTGCTATTTATGTGGTCTTGGAATACATGTTGAAGATGCACACAACATTTGGTGACATGGTGAGGGACTTGATGATATTGATAAAAAAATTGTGCATTGTACCAGCTAGGATATGGTTTATCATTGGGTAGCGGTTTGATTTTTAGGAGAGTGCTTAAACCATCTTTTAGAATCTTTTGAAGAACACTAACATAGTATTCAGATAGTTTTTTTAAAACTTTGTTACATCCTATGATATTTTTAGTAGGAATGAAAACCATGTTCACTACTAGCTTATTCTTTTTAGACTCCCTAAGAATATACACAACTATTCAACTATCAATATGGCATGATGAGGAGGGACCCTCATACTATGTCACTATCTATTGGTAGTCTTGAAGTGATGTACTACATAGATGTGGAAAATAAGGGTATTTCATTAAGAGGAATTTTTCTCTCAATATCGACTGTAAATTTCCCATGACCACATGCTAGACATCATAATTAGGTAGGGAATAAAATATTTGTGAGAATAAATATTGACAATGAGCAATTAAATCAATCACCCTTTCATGAGCCCCTTGTTTAAAATGAATCTTATCAATAAATGTGACCTTTCCCCCAATGTTCGCCTATAACTGCTACAAGAATTAATTAATTAATTGAACAAAGGAGAAGATAGAATTGTCAAGAAGCAAGAAAAACAACTCCATTAGGGTATGTGCAGGATCATCATGGAAAAAATAAGCCCTTAAGTGGCAAAAAATTCAGAAAAATTAGAGTTAGGCAACTTGACGTAAAAATTTGAATAAGTTATCTATATTATTTCAAAAATATGTAAGAATAGAATCTGTAGCAAATTGAATGCAATTTCTAAACTACTAGGTTTATTTATTTATTTTTTAAATCTATTTGGTAAAAATTTGAAATTTCAATGTAGTAGTACTTAAATTTTAGGAAAAAAAGAAGAAGTAGGTGTCTATTTGATCACCCTAACCACTATAAAATGATAATATTTTTTTATAAGCTTTAGATATAAGTAGAGGACTCATGTCCCAATGTGATGCATATTTTTTTGTAATTTTTTTCCAAGTAAATAATTAATTATGAATTTTTTATTACAAATTTTCAAAAATATAAAAAATGATCTGTCTGACCACCTTAACTTGGTCAAAACTTCATAAAATTCATTTATTTTTTTAATCCTATAGTATGCAAAGCATAAAATGTGACGCATATTTCGGATTCAAAAAATGTGATACCGTTTTGAAAGCTATTGATGTTTTTCAATCAGCCTATCAATTAGGACTTTAGTCATAATTCAAATAGAAAATGAATAATAATTATTTATTAAAATCAAAGTAAAGAATAATTTATATTGGTGGAAAGCTGGGAATCTCCTTTAAAAACCTTTTTCATTTTATCAATTTTGGGTAAAAAAAAAGTTGTCAACCACATACCCTACACATACCCATCATATCACCAATTTTTGGCCCGTCATGATCCTGCACATACCCATCACAACATCCTTGAGAGATTGTGGGAATATTTTGGCTAACAAAGCATCCTAATAAAGGAAGTCACTACTCATGATAGTAAATGATGAGAAATGGGTTTGCAGATCACCCCTACCACTGTACTTATCAAACTTTAGAATCTCTATCCCTTGGGGAATGTGAACACTTAAGATGCTAAGGGCTAAGTGATTGTGGAAATAGTAGGGTTACAATATGGATTGAGAATTTGTGCTAGTTAGGTTGGCCAATGTGATTGAATCTATCCCATATTTTGCAATAAGGCATTTCTAGGATGAGATCAGATGGCGGAGGTGGTGGAGACTAACTATTCATAGAATCAAAGGTTCAAGGTCTGGCTTTAGGAGCAAGTATCTCAAACCCCAAAGGAATATGATTCAAATTAACTCTAGGATTACTAGAGTTTGTGTTGTCAGCATAAGTGAAAGCAGGTATAGAGGGATTTGTATCCACCATGTGGATGAACACCTCAGGCACTGAAAGATTCAACTATTTACTAGTGATCTCTAATGGGGTATCCTAAGGATATCTCAAGACTATCGTATATGAGGGTATAAGAGTCACTGTTATGTTAGTTATTCCACTAAGTTGCTCAAGACCTTTATAGTTTGAGATGAGTAGATTCCTTAGACCACAAATGATAGGAGCAACTTGAGTATATGTATTATCATGATTTAGAAACTCCTAAAATTATTGAAGTCTACCCTCTAGAGATTGAACCTTCTCAAAGGGGACCCTAAGAGCACTCTAATGACCTATGAGAGAGGATTTAGATGGAGTGCTTAGATTAGAACATGTTTGAAAATTTGTAGGTACATAGACGAAAATGGAAGGAAGTGTATAGCTAGTTGACAATCCTATAGTGAACTACTCAAAATTAGGAGCCTCGTGAGTAGGACTGAACTATCATCTTGAACCAATATCTAAGTGTCAAAACCTTCTTCTAACTATGTGCTCAAAATTTGTAGGCTAGGTTGTGAAACTCATAAAAGTATCATTACACTTGATCCTACAGATATCCAAACAAGGGAAAAGAAATTTCCAACAAAATATTAAGGCAATGATAATTCACGTTGAGTTCACTAAAATGTAGACGAGGAAATTTTACACCTCAAAATGGTACGATCTCAAAGGGAGAATGTTCCTCGACCTCCTTAGGGATCAAAGCTGAGGTGATGGGGTGAGAAGATAAAAGAGTTTGTTTAATGTCCCCTTCTCATTAGTGATCTGTTCTGACACTCATCAGCCTATTCTGGAAGCCCATAGGCTCGTTTGAGGTAAACTTAGGGTTTCCATGTTTAGAGGTTCTATGGTATTTCAGGGAGTTTACTATTTATAGTAAATTCTATTTTTGGCAGTATGCAGTTATCAGTCTTCAGGTCTTCATTTTTAGTTGGAGCATTTAATGCAATTCAAGTCTGGCTTCTAAAGGTTTTATTTTGGTGAATAAAGGCATTAATGTTATAATTTGCAGTTGACCCCTTGGCCTAGGAGAACAACTTTAAGTTGTGTTTAAAAGAGGGACTAGGAAGGGGGACGCCTTCATTAGGTGTTTATTATTATTTTTTAATGTCATAATGCCTTGGGAAAAGTGGACACCTCTTTTAAGGAGATATTTTTTAAATAGAGTGAAGTTCATATTTGTGCAAGAGGGATGCCATCTTGAGAATTAATTGTTTTTGGAAATTGAAAAGACTCTTGTGTCTTTTGGTGTGCCTTCTTAGGAAATTGAAGAGTTTTTGTGAGCTTCTATAAAGTGAAAGCTTTGCTCCAGCCTTGGTATCCATTATGCTTATCATATTGTTATGCTGTCGGAATGACTTCATGAATTTAGCTTCGAGGAATGCTTACCTCTTAGCATTTATCCGATTTCATGTTTGAAAGATAACACCTAGTTGGTTTTGGGACTGCTTCTCATCTAGACTAGCAGATTGAGCTCGAATATTGAAGAATTCAAGTAGTTTTTGTCAATTTTGAAGTTGTTGATGCGCCTACAACTGAAAGTGAATTTTGCTAGCAGCTCTTGAAATAAATTTATTCTAGTTCTAGGTATCTTTGCTTTGCATTTGTAGACCTATGGTGACCCTTCTTGCAAAGTGGTAGATTTTATTTTGAAGTTGGTGATTTTATCTAGCAAAATCGCCCCTTTCAAGGGCTGTACCATTTAGAGTGCCTTGGGAATTGTGCCAATAATTAATGACTGATATTTGTTGTTGTTTCTTCATCATGAAATGGGCTCCTACCTTCCAACAGATCATTACAAGTGTTTTCATGTCATTCAGAGGTATTTTGAGTGAGTTGTGAATATTTCTTTGAATTTCACAGTTGCTGATCAGAATTTCCAGAATCTCAGTTTTATATCAGATTTTATTAGATTTTAGTTTTGGCTTTCTTTCATCATTGAAAAGCTAATTTTTTTTGAAAGAATTCATTTTCCTCTTCTTAGCATTGTTCTCTATTATTGTAATTTGTAATTTGCAGATTTCATGATTGTACAGTTGAGATATAGTAGTACTAATCCAACCATTTAGTTTCTGCAATTACTTGTTAAATTCCATATTAATTACCCCTGGATAGTTTACCGCCAGTGTGGAGAATGAACATTGTAGCTTTCATTGTATCCACTCTTAAGTGGATGCCCGCCGCAACAGATGAATTAGATGGATGTATCTTCATGGCTGGTTATCCGCCTAATTGTTTTAGTTTTAATTAATAACTCCATCATATGTTAGCACCTCACCCTCAGTGGGATCTTGAGTGCACATTCTTGATGTTGAGTTTATTTCATTTCAAGTTATTATTTTTAGTTTCTCCGCCATATGACAACACCTCTCCTTCCTTGGGATTGAGTGTGCATTTTTGGCGTTGAGATCTTTCAACTTGGATTTCAATTTTGGAGCTAACGCTAATCAAGTTGGCTAGTGCTAGTTTATGTTGTGTAAATCTATCAAAAAAATTGGTTAGCATATCTCAGTTTGATTATATTTTATAACTTATGTGGAATAAAATAAGAGAGTTTTAGGGATTGAAAGATCAAGACAAACCAACAAGCTCTTAGCCAAGGATGATAGCCTAACACATGGATATACTTGCAGCACACTATAGCCTTGTATGGACAAAAATTGTGTTTGTTACAAAAAGACACAAAGAACCTGCTAGCTATTTGATAACCAAAATCTCGGGAATATGCTTAAAAAAATAGAATAACAAAATAATAATAACAACAACAATAATAAACATAAAATAAATAAAGTGATCGAATGTAAGAGATAAAGGGAAAAACTCATGAGATGTCCACAAATGAAGCCTCCTTCAATGCTAAAACTTCAAAACCTACACACAAAAAAGTGAGAAAAGGGTTGGGGCTACTTTAAGAGCTTTCCTTAGTCAAACCCCCACATAGGTGTTCCCACCTCCATGAATGACCAAATAGATAGAGATAATGAAAATAAAATAGACAAGGTAAAGAAGGAAATAGATGTGTTAGAACAATACATTATCAAAATAAAATGATAATGTGATAATGAAAATATTGTTACCCTCCTTTTGTAAGGAAATGAGAAATTCTAGGTGGAAGAGTATGCAACACTCAAGCTTTTACAAGATATCCAAATGGTGTTAAAGAGTTGATGTAGAGAGCCAAAGCACAAGAGAGTGATTGAAAATATGGTGTAGAAGAGTAAGAAGAATTATTTAGAATGAGGGAGAATGAGAGAATGAGCTCGCTAGATCAAGTGAGAGTGAAAGAGTATATAGTAATTTAAGGAGTCATTTCAATGTGCCTACAAGCTACAAATGTAATACACTTCGAGAGTACATAGGGTGTAACATCTAAACGACTAGGCAGTCAAGAATCTTTTTGGGACGTTCGCATAGTGCGCAAATTTCTATGTAGTGCATGGTCATCCATGATAAAAAAATCACCTTAATGCCCAAGAATGAACAAGCAAAGGACAAAATTAAGGTTAGATAAGGGGGATATTGCATTATTGATGTAGACATCTAAATTCAAGACCATTCATATATGGTCAAATTTATCCCTTATTTTATCCATTCCACCCCCTTATTCACATTAATTAGATAATGTCATTATTATTTAATTAATATTTGTCACTTTTCTAATGTTCCCTAAAGTATTTAATTAAATGCTTTATCCTTTTAACATTTCTTCTCTAGATTAAATAAATAGACTAATCTATTTAATCTAGTCATTTAGCCCATGTGGATTAAAATTAATTTTTAATTCACTCCCCCTTTCTCTCTCCAAATGTCACATCCTCCATAACTTTCAAGTTGCCTTAATCCCTTCATTAGCCTAATTAATCATTTGCACAACCTTAATTTGTGATTAATTAATCCTAATCCAATTCTAATGCGAATTATGGTACATCACTAAGTCAGCCTTCATTAAATACTTTATCCTTTTGAAGAAGTAGTCTCCCTTTCCCAAGGAATTTTTAATTCCTTTATTTCCCCTACATGCCTCTTTGGAATTTAAAATTCTAATTTATTGCTACCCAACACATTTTGAGGAATTTTTAATTCCTCCCCTCATCTCCAAAGAATATTAAATTCCTTTTATCATCCCTAAAAGGATTATAGGGGAATTTTAAAGTCCCCTCTTGTCACATACTTCCCATGATTTGGGAGGATGGGACAAACAACCCCTTTTCCACCTCACCTCCATCTCATATCCACATCATCACTCCACTTCCCCCTAGAATGGCACATGCCATCCTCACATGGGTTGAGACCCTTTATCCTCCCCCAAAAATCAATCTTGGCCATCCATCCATCTCCCCTTGTAAATGACTAAGAAACACTTAGTCATTTTTCATTCTAACACTTCGTGTATGCACATTCATGCTTTCCTACAACCACCATAGCCAAATCCTTGCAACCACAGCCATTTGCATCCATTTTTGCATCCAAATCAAGCTACTACAAGCCATTATGTTGTCAAAATCTTGATAAGAGAACACAAAGAAATTGATCAAAGGGGAAAACTAACCATCAAGCTCAACATTGGAGGTATTTTGTGTCTTCATTTACAGGTTTGAATTTCTATCTAGGCCCTGATTTTGAGTGTTTTGTTGTGTCTTTATCTTTTGCTTGATTTTCACATTTTCTTGCATTTTAGGTAGATAAATTTATTGTAGACAATTAAATTTAATTAATTTACAAGGAAGGTTTATCGAATGTGAAATTGCAAAGGATGCAATTTTTGGCATTACCAAAACCATTGACAATAAATTCTTTGATGAAGGCCCTCTTTCCTTTTTGGATATCCATCTTGTCAAACATTTGGAGATTTCCTCTCCTTCTACTTCACAAACTATGTTGGGCTCTAAAGGTCATAAGTTCATAAATAAGAACTAGTTGGGTAAGTCTTCCCCCCTCCCTTATGATTTCCTTAAAATTAACAGATGGATCTTCTAGAGGCAACTTGGATTCAATAGGAATTGGTGGTATTAGTTCTGATAATGTAGACTCCTTTAAATTTTTCTTCTCTAATTACATACACTCTCTAATAATTAGATGGAACCTTGGGGTATTCTCTTTGTTCTTGAAAGAGTTGGTGCAAAAAGTTGGAAAAAGATAATAAATGAAATTGATTCTATGATTCTAGTCTCCCTCTTAAATAGTGGAAATTTTTAGGGTTCCTCTTTAAAACTAATCTTTTTTTTTTTTTTGGTTAACAATAAGGGTATCCCCACGACCTCGCCCAGCGGCCCAGTAGCCCGTATCTTGGGTACCTGGGGCGAGTGGGGGCGAGACTAGTCCCCTGCGGGGGACCCAATAGCCAGCAAGCCAGTCCCAATCGAGTAAACCCGGGAGTGGAGTTGAACCTGAGACCAATAGGGAGCAAACCCATGGCCCAAGCCAACTCCGCTACTTGTACCAGCTTCTTAAAAACTAACCTTGGTGCCTAAACAAATTCTTTGATTGACCACAAAATATGAAGTTATATCATTTATTCACATTCTTAAGGAGTGAAATAGGGTTGCTAACTACTTAGCCATATTAGCCTCGAAAGGAGAGCTCATAGCTTAGTTGAAAGGTGGAAACATGGAGAGATCTAGATGAAGATATATCTCAATTGTTCCTTCAAATAGGTATAGAAGATTTCATTTAAGAAGGCAAGTTTCGAAATGGTGAAGTTTGACCGGACCTCGAGATATGCTAGAAATAACTAATATAGCCGATTCATGCACGGCACAGGTCCACACCGAAACTTTCGAAAGTGTGAATCTCGACCATGATAGCATTGACAAAATAAATTAGAAATCTTTTCAAGGAGTACATGTAAACATGGTAAACATTTACATACAATGTAAGGAACTCTCATTCAACCCATGCCGAGATACGATCGAAATAACTCATCTGGCCGATCCAACGCGTTCATGTTTCCTCGCACGGCATCTTTTTTGACTTTAATGGCTACGGAATTCAGTAATGCATGGCACTAGTCCACACGGAATCTTGACCAGACAGTCCACTTAAAATTTTCTACGTTTCCACAATAACCAATTTACGTATTAACGTTATCATCACGCTCTATGCATTGTTTGACCTGTAAACCTGCATGATATTTAAGCTGGGTGCGATCCGTAGAAGTCATCATTGAATTTTATTTGCCCCTGTAATAATATCTTTAATTGAAGCTTATTCATGCAGAATTTTGTTTATATTTCTGTATACTCAAGCTTTCTCATTTTAAGATAATCTGTAAAAATATGCTCTCTTGTTTGTCATTTCTAAGCATTTTCCTCTCTTCTTTTCCACGAAACAACGAGGAAGGCACTGGACCCGCAGTAGGATCTATTTAATTCACTCTACCCTTCCCCTTCCACAAGAACTCATCTTTCATTGCGCATACTGCAATCAAATCCTATTCGCCCTGCTCTTTCTGTTTCTATTTTTAAAGCAGGTTGTTAGCGTCTGAACTGGAACTAATGGCGTCTTCTTCATCATCTCACCAGCAAAATCAGGAATTAAGTGTTTTCTCTGGAATAGAACCTGCCGGCTTAAGAAGGAAGGTTTGCGAATCTTCAACATTGTTTGATGTGTTCATCAACCACAGAGGCTACGATGTCAGACAAACTTTGGCTACTCAGCTTTACAACTCCCTTGAGCAGTTGGGGATACGGGCGTTTCTTGATTCCCAAGTGAAGGAACTTGGAAAATCATTTCCTTCTATTGAGACTGCCTGCGGATAATTGATGCTGATCTGGCGAATTCTTATCAAGAAGGGAATTGATTCGATGTGATCTTTGTTTTTTTTTTGGCATGGCTATTCTTAGCTGTTTTTTGTTTTAATGCAGTTTTTTTTGTTTTGTTTCTGCCAATAAAATAAAGCATGCCTTTGTCATGCGTAGTTTTAGAGACTGCCTTTTTCTAAGTTGTAATTTGTTTTTTCTTAAGTCTGTTTGCTTCCTTTGTAAGGCTGCGAGTTCTGTTTTATACCCAGCCTTTTATGTAATAAAAGTAGATGCTGCAAGAAAGAAGAAGACTCTGTTTCTGAAACAGAGCAGAATTCTGTCATTGAATTGTCTTGTATCTATGAGATTCTTATTTAAGTTGAAAACTGTTTAATGTTTGGAAATTGGCTGGGAACAATTCATCTATCTTCTTTCTGTTATTTCTTTTTTCTGTCATAATTATTTTTATCAGCTGGCTGTGGAGAAACAGGGGATTTGATTTTGAATCTACATTTGGTATCAGAGCAGGTATTTTTGTTTTGGGTTTAAGATCTAGCTGTTCGAATTTCGCCAAAGATTATCATGTCGAATTCTAACAGCTTGCCCATTCCAGAATTTGATGGTAATGAGTATGATTATTGGTGTATAAAAATGATGACATTTTTAATAGGAAAAGACTTGTGGGAGATTGTTGAATCAGGTTACCAGGAGCCAGCTGATTGGAATGCCCTCCCAGTCAATGAAAGAACAACAAGGAAGGAAGCTAAGAAGAAGAATTTTCAAGCATTGTTTCATATTCAAATAGCTCTAGACAAGAGTTTATTTCCAAGAATTGCAGGTGCAAAGACAGCTGAGGATGCCTGGAAGACTCTAAAAGAAGCTTACCAAGGCAGTGATCAGGTCCAAGTTGTTAAGTTACAGACATTGAAAAGAGAATTTGAGAATTTAAAAATGCAAGAAGGAGAAAGTGTGAGTGAGTATTGTGTCAGAGTAAAAGATGTGGTCAATAAGATGGCTACACTTGGAGAAACTGTGAACACAGAAGTTCTGATAAAAAAGGTGTTGAGATCTCTCACACCAAGATGGAATCACGTTGCCATAATAATGGAAGAAAGTAAGGATTTGACAACCCTTCAATTCGATCACCTTGTTGGATCGTTGATCTCACATGAAGAAAGATTAAAAGATTATTTTGGAGAAAGTATTGAGAAAGCCTTTTCCTCCAAAGTACAAATCACAAAGAATGATGATGGCAGCAGTAGTAGCAAAAGCAATCAAAGCCAAGGTAAAAGTCAAAATCAGAATAATTCAAGAGGTAGAGGCAGAGGTTTTTCAAGAGGAAGAGGTGGTTCAAGAGGCAGAGGTAGAGGAAGGTTTGATAAAAGGAATGTTCAATGTTACCATTGTAATAGGTATGGACATTTTGAAAGAGAATGTAGACTAAAAGAAGGTAAAAATGTTAATTATGCTAAAAAAAGTTATGAAAATCCTCCAGATAATTTATTCTTATCTTATTCTAAAAGTGAAAATACTAGTAAAGATGTTTGGTACCTAGATTCTGGATGCTCTAACCATATGTCAGGAAATGGGAAGTTGTTTTCAACAAAGGATGAAAGTTTCAAGTCAAAGATTCAGCTCGGTGATGATAAATCATTGATGGTTGCTGCAAAAGGAATTATGGAGGTCCACACAAAAGAAGGTATGAAGAGTGTTAAAGATATTTATTACACTCCTAAGTTAAAACATAATTTGTTAAGTGTTGGACAATTATGTGAGAAGAACTACAGAGTTGTTTTTGAAAATAAGAAATGTACAATTTTTGATAAGAGTCAGGGAAACAGAGTAGTCACAGTTGTTCCTATGACGAAAAATAGGATGTTTCCATTGAGATTTGGTGAAAATAACAGCAGCCTTGCCAATATGGCATTTGAGGATACAAGTTGGCTATGGCATCTAAGGTATGGCCATTTAAACTTTCACAGTTTGAAGCTTTTGACCTCACAAGCATTAGTTGCTGGTTTGCCCAAGGTTGAAGAGCACAAGGAGGTTTGTGAAGGATGTGCAAAAGGAAAGCATGCAAGGGAAAGGTTTCCAAAAGGCACTGCATGGAGGGCCCATTACCCCCTTCAACTTGTTCATTCAGATATCTGTGGACCGATGCAAACAAAGAGTTTGGGTAAGTCATCATATTTTATCACTTTTATTGATGATTACTCACGAAAATGTTGGGTGTATTTTTTGAAGACTAAGGATGAAGCCCTTGATACATTCAAGAGGTTTAAAGCACTTGTGGAAAATGAGAAAGGGTGCAAAATCAAATGTTTAAGAACTGATCGTGGAGGAGAATTTTGTTCAAGAGCCTTTCAAGATTATTGTGATATGAATGGCATCAAGAGGCAGCTCACCACTCCATACACACCTCAACAGAATGGGGTAGCTGAAAGGAAAAACCGCACTGTGGTAGAAATGGCAAGGAGCATGTTACAAACCAAGGGATTGAGTAACTCTTATTGGGGAGATGCAGTTGCTACAGCAGTGTATATTCTCAATCGAAGTCCCACTAGTGCACTTGAGAAGATGACTCCTTATGAAGCATGGTATGAGAAAAGGCCTAATGTTAATCATTTTAGAGTTTTTGGATGTTTAGCTTATGTTCATGTACCTGATCAGAATAGACAAAAGTTAGATGCTAAAAGTGAGTCATGTATTTTTGTTGGGTATAGTGAGGAAAGCAAAGCTTACAGGTTATATAATCCTCTCACTAATAAGATTATTGTTTCAAGAGATGTGATTTTTGATGAAGGGGGAGTTTATGGTCATCAAAAAGGCCAAATGGAGAAGTCAAAATCTGTTTTGAATGATGATATTGATCATGAGCAGCCCACTAATGTTGCTGTCCCAATTGCTATAAATCCACCAAGCAGCCCCTCATCTAATTCTTCAAGTCCATCTTCAACTCCAAGTTCTAGAAGGAAGGTAAAAAGTTTGAGTGATATTTATCAAAGGAGTGCCAATCAAGCACATGAAGAAAATCCAATAGGTGAGACAGTTAATTTTGCTTTATTTACCAAGGCTGATTTTGAACCATCATGTTTTGAAGAAGCATGTACTAATGAGGTTTGGATGCAAGCAATGCAAGAAGAGATGGATTCCATTCATAGGAATGATACTTGGGAGCTTACAGAGCTTCCACATGACAAGAAGAAGATTGGCACCAAATGGATCTACAAGACTAAGCATAACAGTGATGGAAGTGTTGAAAGGCATAAGGCAAGATTAGTTGCTAAAGGCTTCACACAGAAATATGGGATTGACTATGAAGAGACGTTTGCACCAGTTGCAAGACAAGAGACCATTAGAATGCTGATTTCATTAGCAGCTCAAAAGAATTGGAGCATACAACATATGGATGTGAAAAGTGCCTTCTTGAATGGGTACTTAGAAGAGGAAGTATATGTGGAACAGCCACAAGGTTTTCAAGTGGAAGGAAAAGAGAATCATGTCTACAAATTGAAGAAGGCTTTGTATGGCCTCAAGCAAGCACCAAGGGCATGGTATGCAAGAATTGATGGATACTTTCAAGAGAATGGCTTCAAGAGAAGTAAGAGTGAACCTACCCTTTACTACAAACAAGAAGGTAATGATATTCTTATTATAAGTTTGTATGTTGATGATTTGTTGTATATGGGTAGCAGTTCTAAGATGAAAGATGAGTTCAAAATTGCTATGATGAAAGAATTTGAAATGAAAGATCTTGGTCTCATGAAATATTTTTTAGGAATGGAGGTTTATCAATGTAAAAATGAAATTTTCATTTGCCAAACCAAATATGCAAAAGATATGTTGAAGAAGTTTGACATGGTTGATTGTAAACCATACTCCACTCCAAGTGCTCATGGAGTTGTGTTGAGTAGGAATGATGGTGCTGAATTAGTTGATGAGACTGCTTACAGAAGTATTATTGGGAGTTTGATGTTTCTGACCCACACAAGACCTGATATAGCATATTCAGTTTCACTTGTTTCAAGGTATATGACAAATCCATCAGAAATACACATGAAGGCAGCTAAGAGAATTTTGAGGTATGTGAAAGGTACTCTAAATTATGGTATTCATTACTACTCTTCTAAAAGATTCAATCTTGTTGGCTTTAGTGATTCAGATTGGGGAGGTAGTATGGATGATCGTAAGTCTACATCTGGAAATTGTTTCTCCTTTGGGACTGGTTTAATTACTTGGAGTTCCAAGAAGCAAAGCATGGTTGCTCTCTCATCCACAGAAGCAGAGTATGTTGCAGTTACTTCAGCAGGTACACAAGCTCTTTGGCTTCGAAAAGTTTTAGAAGAAATTGGTGAAAAATAGATTCAGCCTACAGTGATTTATTGTGACAATATAAGTGCCATCAAGTTAGCAAAGAATCCGGTTCATCACAGTAGAACAAAGCATTTTGATTTGAAGTATCACTTCATCCGTGATTTAGTACAGAAGAAGGAAGTTGAATTGAAGCACATCAGCACTAAGGATCAATTAGCATATATCTTCACTAAAGCAGTTGCAACAAATCAGTTTTTGTCACTTCGAGATCAGATCGTGAGCCCTCTTAGCATCAAGGGGGAGTATGCGGATAATTGATGCTGATCTGGCGAATTCTTATCAAGAAGGGAATTGATTCGATGTGATCTTTGTTTTTTTTTGGCATGGCTATTCTTAGCTGTTTTTTGTTTTAATGCAGTTTTTTTTGTTTTGTTTCTGCCAATAAAATAAAGCATGCCTTTGTCATGCGTAGTTTTAGAGACTGCCTTTTTCTAAGTTGTAATTTGTTTTTTCTTAAGTCTGTTTGCTTCCTTTGTAAGGCTGCGAGTTCTGTTTTATACCCAGCCTTTTATGTAATAAAAGTAGATGCTGCAAGAAAGAAGAAGACTCTGTTTCTGAAACAGAGCAGAATTCTGTCATTGAATTGTCTTGTATCTATGAGATTTTTATTTAAGTTGAAAACTGTTTAATGTTTGGAAATTGGCTGGGAACAATTCATCTATCTTCTTTCTGTTATTTCTTTTTTCTGTCATAATTATTTTTATCAGCTGGCTGTGGAGAAACAAGGGATTCGATTTTGAATCTACACTGCCATCCGCTCTGCTAAGGTACACATAGCCATCTTTTCCAAAAGATATGCAGAGTTAGCTTGGTGTTTGGCTGAGCTGGTGCTCATGTTACAAAGTAGGGCCAAAATTATTCCCGTGTTTTATGAAGTTGAGCCATGGGAACTCCGCCACATAGAAATGGGAGTTTACGATGATGCATTTACTAAATATTAAAATAAGGGCGGATACCTGGAGTTGCTTAAAACGTGGAAGGAAGCCCTTAAGACTGTTTCATCTATAGCCGGCGAAGAATTCAACAGGTAACTCTACTTTAAATTTTAGTAGGTGAACACTATGTAGTTTTCCCTCCCTTCAAATCTGATCTAACATTTTTCTCATCGAATTCTTCTCTTATTTTATAAAGTTCCAGTGACTGGTACTGGCACTGCCAAAAAATAGTAGAAGCTGTGCAAAAGGAAGTACAGAGGAAAAGATGTTTATATATTGCCGAACATCCAGTTGGGCTTAACAAGCTTGTGGAAGATTTTGAAAGGCATTTCCTTGATGGACTTGTAGAAGATACTGAAAACAAGTGTGGGCTAAAGAAGGTGGTTGGCATTTTCGGCTTGGGTGGACTAGGGAAGACAACCCTTGCCAAAGAGTTGTCTAACAGAAATAAATCGAATTACACTAGATCAAGTTTTTTGTTTGATGTGCGAGAAGCAGATGTGAAAAACCAATTACCTTGTTTGCAACGTCAGCTTCTCGAAGATCTCTTCGACAAAGATCTGAATTTTAGAAGTATAGAAGAAGGAAAAAGCTGTCTCAAAGACCATCTACAAGGTAGCCCCCCTTTAAACTGCCTAATTGTTGTAGATGACATCGATCATGCAAAGCAGTTAAGTGATCTATTGGTCATGGATATCATTAAAAAATCTGGTAATTGCCTGGTTATTGTCACAACCCGTGACGTGGGTGTGCTTACAACTGCAGGGATTACTGATCATTATTGTTTAAAAGGAATGGATAAAAGTTATGGGAGAGAACTCTTGTGCTGGCATGCCTTCGGTCAACCCGATCCATCTAGCGGGTACGAGAAGCTGGTTGACGGCTTCATAGACGAGTGTGGAGGGTTACCTCTGTCTCTTCAGGTTCTGGGGCGGCACGTTCGTGGTCGACCTGAGAGTTATTGGAGCTCAGAATTGATTAAAGTTAGTGACATGCGGCATCGGGACGTAAAGGACAGTCTGAGAATAAGTTTTGAGTCATTGGATGACCAACAAAAACAGGTTTTCATGGATGTTGCTTGTTTTTTTGTGGGCAAGCCGACGGAGATAGCCGAAAGAATATTGGACGGATCAGGATGGAATGCTCACCATGCAATTGAAACACTCATAGATAAGTGTCTCCTAGAAAGAAAAGAAGTTTTCAGATGGGATGGACCTGTACTGAGAATGCATGACCACCTGAGGGACTTGGGAAGAGAAATGGCACAGGAGCACAGCCCTCCTCGTCGCCTGTGGCGTCCTCGAGAACTGAAATCCTTGGTATGCTTGTTATCCCTTAAGACTTTCTCCTTGGAATTGTAATATTCGAAATCTTTAACTTTTTATTACATAAACAGAAATCTGAGCTACTTCTATGCATACAGGAATCAATGGGTTTCAAAACAATACTCGCCAAAACTAATATCAGGTGTTACCATTCCATTTTCGACAAGTCCCTGGATTCTCAAGTTACATTCTTTCTAGGCCAAGCAAATAATGATTCTGAGACGTCAGGTTCCTTGCTATGGCTCCAGCTTGAGGGCAATTCCACAAAACAACCAAGTATTTCTTCGTGGGTTCCTCTTCAAAATTTGCAGTGTTTGAATATCAAAGGCGGACGACTCAAAAAGTTGTGGAAGAATCGCGTACAGGTATTTTGATCTTCTCTCTCGAAAATTAAAAATCCGTTAAGTCTATAGCGGAATGTTATGGTAGTCTCCGGACTAGTTTTTATCTTTGAAAGCTTTACGCAAATTTATGTTGAATTTCAGGCGCCCTCCCAGTTGAAAGAGCTGCAAATTTCTGAAACCTCTTTGAAAGGGTTTCCGGATTTATTGGGAATATCAAAACATAGTTTTGGAGGAAAGTCCCGTAGTGTTAAGACCACGATGAGTGGCCTTGAAAAGCTAGAGATTAGCGGTGAAAAAATTGTATCCAAGATAATAATTAGTGGAATTCAGTATCCCAGGCTTAAGTCAATCGAATTTCATGGCATGGAAAATCTTGTTGATGTGATTTTAAAGAGGGTAGAGACATTGAATTATCTTGATATTACAAATTGCAAAAAACTAAAAAGATTCACAGGAACATCTGATCTTACAAATCTCGTGCTGTTAAACATTAGTCAATGTCCAGACCTTGAGTTTGAGGACTTGCGTCTCAGGGATATGAAGTGTCTGCAGAGGTTAACATTAGATAGAAGTGTAAAGTTGAAATGTTTAGAGTTGGATGGTTGTCAAAATTTGAAAACAGCAGATTTTGGTTGTGAAGAGCTTGTAGAATTAAGCATTCGGGGCTGTCCGGAGCTTGAGCATATGCCAGCTTTTGTAGGTCTAAGTTGCCTCCAGAGGGTTATAATTGATGGATGTGGGAAGTTTGAATGTCTTCAATTGACTAGTTGTCAGAATTTGAGAATCGTATCAGGTAACCCTGAGATTAGACGGCTGTATATTCATGATTGTCCCGAGCTTGAGGAGTTGCCAAGTCTTCCGAGTCTGAGCTACATGGAAAAGATTAAGATTGGCTATTGTAAGAAGTTACAGAACATTATATTGCCCATAACACTTATCAGTCTGTGTGTACAGAGTTGTAGAGATTTGCGGAGAGTAGAAGGAGGTGATCTTACAAAGCTTACAAATTTGTACATTAATGAGTGTCCTGAGCTTGAGGGGTTGCCAATTTTTGCCAGATCCAACTGCTTGCAGCAATTTCAGATTGGCTATTGTGAGAAGCTACGGAACATTATGCTGCCAGCAACACTCATGAGTCTGTCCGTACAAAGTTGCAGAGGTTTGCAAAGAGTGGTAGGATCTGGTGATCTTACAAAGCTTACAAATTTGCGCATTAATGGGTGTCCTGAGCTTGAGGGGTTGCCAACTTTTGCCAGATCAAACTGCTTACAGCAATTTGAGATTGGCTATTGTGAGAAGCTACAGAACATTATGTTGCCAGCAACACTCATGAGTCTGTCTGTACGAAGTTGCAGAGGTTTGCAGAGAGTGGTAGGATCTGGTGATCTTACAAAGATTACAAATTTGCACATTGATGGGTGTCCTGAGCTTGAGGGGTTGCCAACTTTTGCCAGATCCAACTGCTTGCAGAAAGTTGAGATTGGCTATTGTGAGAAACTACAGAACATTATGCTGCCAACAACACTCATGAGTCTGTCTGTACGAAGATGCAGAGGTTTGCAGAGAGTAGTAGCATCCGGGGATCTTACAAAGCTTACAAAGTTGAACATTAATAAGTGTCCTGAGCTTGAAGGGTTGCCAAGTATTGCCAGACTGAGCTGCTTGAAGTATATTGAGATTCAGTCTTGTGAAAAGCTACAGAACATTACGCTGCCGACAACACTCATCAGTCTGTCTGTCCAGAGTTGCAGAGATTTGCAGAGAGTATCAGGAACTGGTGATTTTATGGAGCTAACATGGCTGAAGATTAAACAGTGCCCTGTGCTTGAGGAGTTGCCAAGTCTTGGCAGACTGGAGTATATTGAGATTCAGTCTTGTGAAAAGCTACAGAACATTACGCTGCCGACAACACTCGTCAATCTGTTTGTCCAGAGTTGCAGAGATTTGCAAAGAGTATCAGGAACTGGTGATTTTATGGAGCTAAAATGGCTGAAGATTAAACAGTGCCCTGTGCTTGAGGAGTTGCCAAGTCTTGCCAGACTGAGCTGCTTGAAGAAAATTGAGATTCAGTCTTGTGAAAAGCTACAGAACATTACGCTGCCGACAACACTCACCAGTCTGTCTATACACAGTTGCAGAGATTTGCAAAGAGTGTTAGGAACTGGTGATTTTATGGGGCTAACATGGCTGATTATTAAACAGTGCCCTGTGCTTGAGGAGTTGCCAAGTCTTGCCAGACTGAGGTGCTTGAGGCAAATTGAGATCCACTCTTGTGAGAAGCTGCAGAACATATCAGGTATTGAAGAGTCGAATGTACTAGAACATATGGAACTTAGTTATTGCAGCAATGCAGTAATACGGAATTGCATCCATAAGTTGAAGGTAACGATTTCAATGCTCCTTTTTAACAGGCAATCTTTGATTTCGTTACTGACCTTTCTGCTTTGTTCTGTCGTTTGCTATAGTCTATATTTTCGTAGTATTGTTTGAAGTGATCTGTAATGAAGGAATTTAGAGTGGATGAACTTATTTTGTCTTTTATTTCAGAGTATGCCGTCATATTCTACTGTTTTGATCGGAAGAGCAGGGGACGACGCGGAGTCAAGTTTAAACTTACTTTGTCTTTTATTTCAGAGTATGCCGTCATATTCTACTGTATTGTATCGAGTGATTGAAATTGGCACTGATCCCGAAACTTATCCCGACTGGTCAGAACTGAGCTTCGTTATTGAATGCTTTGTTGTTGTGGTTGATAGCTCTACTTCGGTACAGCATATAAATAAATACCGCAAAGGTCTCAACGTGCGTGAAGGAGAATGGATAATTACGACGGTAGGATGGTGTGATTGGAAAAGCCAAGCTGTTGAGAGGAGGAATGGAATAATGAAGGGGGGGTTTCGGGTAGAGGTGAAGGAAGGCCAAGAGTGGGAAAGTGTACGTGTGTTACGTACAATTGTTGATAGGTTATATCATTTATAAATGATTATAATTGGGTGTCAAGATTTTTATATGTATTTTGTTTTTTTTACTGTTGTAGTAGTTTTTGCTGCATCTGTTTAGTGGCTGCAAGTTTTTTTGCAGTTTAATACTGCATTCTTGTTACATATATTATCAATAAAAAAAAAAGACTTTGATATGTATATTTATTGTTCTTAAAATAATATTATGGTGATTGAGAGAGGATAAATATATAATGTATATTTATTGTTCTTAAAATAACATTATGATGATTGAGAGAGAATTAATATATATGGTGATTAAGAGGATTAATAGATAAGAAATTTAAAGTGATGTTTGTAATAATTATTTATCATTATTTATATACTAATAAATATAAAGATGTTTTTCATATATTTGGTTGATAGGCTTTTTATTTTGAACTTGACATTATTTTCTACAATTCACTGTCAAACTTGTCTCACACCTCAAAACAACTTTTTCCCACCGTTAAACCATGTGGAAGTTACTAGAAAGTTGTATCGAGTCTTTTTCCATCAGTAAAACCTTCTTCCTTCATTTAGGAGTGAAGGCATTTAAAGAAAATCCAAACCTTAGATTGGATCGCTATCTCTTAGTAAATACAGTATTTGATTATCTGGGAGTCAATCAAATTGCAATAAATGTGAAGCTACTTATTTTTCAACCTTTTCCACCACCCTCACTCCTGTTGACTTTAACACTACTCAAAATTGTTCTTAAATACATTTGAAATCTACCTATTGCAGTCTTAACTACTGACAGTAAGAGTGTCACCATCAATCTGCAGCTATAAAGTCATTACTACTTTGTAAATCTTTAGGTTGCTGGTTCCTTCGCCAACATTTTTTTGTATAGCTTTCCAGTGCATAATCTCCAGACCACTCCAGCTAGCCAACAGGGTGAATTAGATCATCTAAGAAGGTTTCCATGAAGACTATGTGCGAGTGTATTTTCCACGGCCTGCCCGGTAAGTCGAGAAGGAGCTTTTCACAGGAGTGAAATCTCTTGTAGCCAAAACTCTACAGTTTTGAATGGAAATGCCTGTGTTCTGGTTGGGATCTTGCCTGCCCTAAGTAGTAATGGAATTCTTCTGATTGCGCATCGACCTTCTCACAAAAATCATGTAGTTTTGGGAAACCACGACTATGTTACCGAAGATTGAGTCTATTGTTCCATAATTATTGCATTCTCTAAGAGAACTGGCAAAGGGAGTGGACATATAAGGTGTCCTAGTAACCACAAATGTTGCATTGATAAATGGCAAAGAAATCAACTTGAAGCAATGACTGTTGGAAGGTTGTTTTTGGTTTGTCTCATTTTAATTTTCTTTTTTTGCTATGATAGGGCTTGGTAAATATTTCTTGCAAACTCTATCCATTTTTTCTCATCGGCATCATTGAGAGCACGACACAATTTGTGTAGAATCTTGGGGTAAGTCAATGGTCTGAGTGAGTTTTATTTTTTTAATATTTCTTGCCCCACTTTGAAATTAACTCTAACCAATAATTTCATTTAAAAGGCTGCAAAAATATTGTCTCGAGCCTAACGGTGTAACCCTTGCACCTCCCTATTGCAAGAATGAATGGTGGGGCAGATGAACAAACATGCTTTCTAGACATAGACAATGCCTAATTGATCGTAATTTTTAACTAGTGGGCATTGTTGGATTTGGAAGGAGATATAGTTGTGCAGAAAATGATAATAAAAAAAAGAGCATAAACAAAAACAAAGGACACATAGAATTTGTTGTTGCAGCAAAAATATTGGCATTAATCTATTCAAAGAAGATTACATAAACAAATTAGATACAGGGCTTTGTTGAGTTCTCTTGTCTAATCACAAAAATGTATCAAAAACCTTACATTAGCCCATGTTTTATAGTTTACAAGGGCGGTTACAAAGCTTGCAGTGCAAGGCAAGTAAATAATCAGACTGTATATGGTGATAAGGATCCCAGTTTGCAAATAAATCAAAAAATGATTCAAGCGGTGGAGAAGCTTCTAGTAAGGCGGTGGGCAGAAGCTTCCAACAAGGCGGTTGTTATGTGACTTTTTCCCCAAGAAAAGAGAAAGTTATGAAATAATCCTTTAAAATTAAAGGGAGAATAAAGGATATTATGATCCTTTGATTAAAAGAGACATTAATAAAACATATATGTAAAAAATCTTCTAAGAAGGTTAAAGCATAATTATTTATTTAAAATAACTAAATACAACCTTTGTGAAAGGGTGTGATGGTTTGGAAACCTCCCCTTAAGGCTTATATAAGCATTCATATGAGACTTCGAAAAAAAAAAAAAAAAGAAAGAGGAAAAAAAAAGAGAAAAAGAAAGTACACCATATTGCAAGAATAGGGTCAAAGGTTAGCAGGTTGTGAGCAGGACGGAGAAGGGGCACTCCTACAGTGGGTGTCCAACCTGGGGTACAAGTGCGTGCACTCAGGATGGTCCTGGCCAGGGCATGGTTTTGTGGCACGAGTGTTGAGCATTGTTCCGGTGGAACCAACACTCGTGTAGAGTGACAAAGTACGCTTTCCTCCCAGACTGCTCACAGACATAAGAGGCTGAACCAATGACCATTCCAACAATAGTTGGGGATTTCTGTTGCACATTTCAAAAAGATAAGTATTAATGTTTTATTAATTATCGGAGCAATGAAGTGTTTGAGTTTATTGAATTAATAATTTATTGACAACATGATTGAACATATTTGAACGCAATTTGTTGATCAGTTTATTATATACAATTTAAACTTCAAAGTCTTTAATTGAGCTTTAAATATTATATTAAAATTTGCACATAAAAGTTTTAGAATTCATCTCTGGAAATCAATTTAAATCATTGCATTTTAAATTTGGGAGTTAGTTTCATTTCATTTGGTATCAGAGCCTTGCGATACAATTACCTGGTTGCATTTAGATATGTTAAATTAAAAACATTATAGTAGATGTGTTTATTTTGTAAATAGATATATTAAATTAAAACCATCATAATAATTTAAAATTAAATTGCATTTATTTTTCTCCAAAAATAGATATATTGAATGAAACATTATAGTAGATTTAATCAATTAGTTATTATGCTCAATAAGAAAAATATATATGTTGGAGTAATTCATTTAGATAAATCAAATTTTAACCAATTTAGGGTTTCCATAAAATAGTGATCTTTTACTTAAAGATTAAATTTTTACCCTTTCAATTGTTGTAGGCGTAAATTAATTTCACCAGAAATTGATCAATCATTTTACCTTTTGATTTCCTCCCATGTGAAACTGGACTTTCCGTAAATCAATGGAATATTAAAATCATAGAATTTTACCTTTTGATCTTGGAATCTTTGATATCATGAATTTTTCATAAAATCCTTCTAAATGATTCAGCACCATTCAAAATTATCATTGAAAAGTAAGGTTGAAATTGCTTGGTGTAGTTTTGAAATAATGCCCAGCAACAATTCTTACTATCCATAATTTTACTCACAAATTCTATGATCGGTAGCACCTTGCCTCAACCAATAGTCACAGCCTCCAAATTCATCATTATAAATTATCTACTGCAAATTACCATTGATTCATAAATTATCTACTAAAAATTACCATCGATTCAAAATAATTCTTAATAATTAGTATTAATGTAAACCATTTGACTCTCGTATAGCGAGCTCTCAGAAATCAGTCCCATGAATTGCTAGCACTATTACATGAGTGACGCACTCAACAGTCCATCAATTTCTTGCTATATTAAGTTATATGTCCATTGCTAGTATGATTGAAGCTAAGGTATCTGATATTGATATGCATTGTGGCTAGGCAAATCAAATTTATTTTCAATTTCTATGATTCACTCTATATTATCAAACCTCTTATCATAATTCAAATTTGGGGAAAATATCTATCTTTTAGTTTTGAGTATATATATGATATGTAGTCATTATATGAATAAAGAATGATATTTTCTTTCTAGCCAAAAATAAACACCGATTCCAACAATATATTTACACTATTACTTCTTTTTATCCAATATCTAGGAAAAATTTATTACTTTATAAACTCCAACCACAGGTCATAAAAATTCGCTATAGCTTGACACTCATATCTATGTTCAATAAAAATTGTGTTTAGATATGTGAATTTAATGCCTTTATTTCCCTTAAGGATTATATATCCTTTTAGTTTTGGAAACCTTAGATTCTAGGAAAAAAAAACACAAAACAAAAAAACTTGTGGATTCGATATTGATCTAGAGTATGTACAACCTTATTCCGATCGAACTGCTATCTATTCCTTATTTCTGATGGTTCGATAAGATATACACAGTTTGTTATTATCTTTGGTGATTAGCTTTTCAAAGAATATCCTTTAAACATACTTTTGTCCAGAATATATTCCTCTTCTATTCGATATTTCCCATATTTCTTTCTCAAATCTGCACACACCTCTTTCAGGTCTGCACGTCTATATCTGCATATTGTATCTTTAGATCTGCTTATCAGGTGTGTATCCTTTATAGATTCACTTTGATTTGGCCTTTAGTCTTATGATTTAGGGTAGAAATAAGCCTTTAATTTATGCAATTCATTATTTTTTCTGGATGTCAATATTTTACTTGATTCACAGCCTAATTTAGAGGATTATATGCTCATTTGGGGCAGCCCTGATCTCTGTAGAAGCTGAATTAATCTCCAAATAATTCGTAAATTAATCTAGAGTTCTAGATATAGAAACAATGGACAACCATCAAAAAACTTAAAAGATGCAAGTGTCAGTAGACATACATGCAAAATATGGAAGCATTGACAAAGCACATAACTATTGATTGAGCCACATGATTTCCTAAATGTTGCATAGGAAGACTTTGCAGGAGCAATGGGCATTTTATAGGAACTTCACTGCATGTCTTGGGACCAAACAAAAAAATATATTATCACAACCTAAGAACATAATATAACTACCATATAATATTGAGATGGAGACCGTAGTTGTCTCTATGACTACATAAAGAATGGCATTATGGAATTCAAGGTGATTGGATATATTTTTATTTTATTTTTAAGATAATGAATCATTTTATTTCTTATGGCACGTTTTTGTATGCAAGAAAGATTAAAAAAAGGTGTAGAGAGCCCCACTCACATTATAGATTGATCAAGGAATTTAGAGCATCATTCTTATCCAAATTTACAAGTATCATTTATTCATATTGAGGCAATGGTTCTGCCAAACCATTATAATCTTATAACAAACAATAGGTTAATATCATTTAACAATTCAAAATATATAGCAAGAGTTTCAATTATATTCTAGACTTAGCTTTTACTTCCTTATAAGAATAACCTTGATAATTCACTCATAAAAGTTTGACTATTAGATTGAAGCTCTAGAATATTAATTAATTCATGATGAGATCCCAAATAAACCAAAAAAATAAAAAATAAAAAAAATTACTAGTAATAATTCAACATTCTATTTAGCTAGTATTCTCTTATACAAGAAAGTTGTCTTCATAACTAAGATAGTATCATGTCAACTAATGTTTGTTTGGCTTGTGCCTATTTTGAGAAAATAACTATACCATGCTTGACATGTCTATTTAAAATTAACAATATGACTTATACATATATCTATGTTAAGAGCATTGTGGACCCATTACCCACAGGTCCTAGGTAAAATCATTTTCACATCATAAAATTTTGAAAATATCATCTTGTATTAATAACACAATATTTGGTTCTCTTAGCTTTAGACATGGGGACATGTCAATTTTTACAAGGGGAGAAACCACCTCTAATTTTTAAATGGTTGTAGCTATGACATATATGTGGGTTAGATTGACCAAATATAAGTTGTCACATTATATTTATTAGAATAACTCCTCTTGAATTATTTGTGCCGAAACAACACATAGCCTTAAAATTAACAGTTATCCTTGATTTGCACCATATTTTAGCTTCTTGATTAAGTAATAACAAATACATGGTTGTATCATTTTACAATACTATAGTTTTTCTTGAGTTTAAATAGTATGAAATCACTTTGTATGGAATTCTAGAAGGGTTAGTTGTAGCTATGATAATAATTAAAAAAAAAAAATGAAAAATAGCACTAGTTGATTAGTGTCTAGTTAAATCCATATTTTCAATTTTAATAAAAATACAAGTAAAAAACCATGATAGTTCAAATGAAGATTCATACTATTATATAACTCATCCTAGAATGGATTTTACTTAATATACTTGAACCTTTGGGTCATAAGTCATCTTATAAGCATAGACTCAATTAGACTTTTATATCTAGACAAATCATGACCTTGTGCCATAGATGTGAAGTCATAGTGATCTCCTTCCTATACTTAAGGATTTCTTGATTTTGTGATCTATCATTTGTTGAAGATTGTGAATTTGAATAGATTAAACATGGTATTTTAAGAATTAAACAATACTTTCAATATCTAACTTAGTATTGAAGATTGTGGATTTTATAGTATTAATATTATGTATCATATTTCAACTTAGAAGTTGTGAAATAATAGTAAAATCCTACTCTAGTGCTTTCCCCCTTGTTTACAAAAAAACTCTTCATAACATAAATGATGCAATAATTCACTTTAGAATTAATTATGGGAATAATAGTTAAGCCTAACTCTTTCTTTTAAGAGGTTTTTGGTGATCTACCCACCCTTTGTTCATTATATAAATATATGTATACACATTGTTATTACAAGAATGTAAGAGGTTCCTAAATAGTGTTTCAGGCAAGCAAGTCTTCAAATTTATATAATCCAACTATCAAGTAGTATCTTAATATATCATTTCTCACTTATTATGAGTCTCATCTCATGGATTATGGGCCTTGATGTGTCAAAAACAATAAGGGATGAGCTACCTATAGATATCAAGTGTATTCTAGTTTTATTAGAGACAAGTGCACTTTGGTTACATTAAATGAAGGATTAGTTCTATTGTTTCTCTATGAAGTTTCCTATTCATATTAAAAGTTTACTATTGTTCTATTCGTGTTAAGGATCCTAGAAATATTACCATGTATTATTCTATTGTACTTTGTTATTGGACTTGATCAGCCCAATAACTTTGTACATGTGTCTTATAAACTATTGTATTTATTTTCATTTGATTATACTTGACATATAAGAAAAGAGGATGCTCATGTAGTCCGGAATGCATGATTATCATCTTAGAATATATTTTAAGTATATCAATTATATAGTTCAAGGGTGATTGACTACATAGTATGGGATATGTATGTCATTTCACTATATATATGATTATGTAAACACATGATATAATGATTTTTTAAAATTTAATATTGAAGTTGCATGTAAATGATTAAAATATCTATATCGAAGAAAATTGGTTACATGAGAGAAAATTTATAAGGTTGAAATATATGAGTAAACACGTAAAATACCATTAGTTTCTTTAATTGTAAATTCCTAATATGTATAGATCTTGTCATTGGTAAAAAAAAATAAAAATGATGATTTTCTTGTACTTACTTGTTAACTTAAAATATAATTGAAAAAGTGATAGATGAAGTATATATATATAAATATTATGAAGAATAGTTATATTCAATATCAACTTCTTCAGTTATTGATTATGTGTTTTTTTGAGTTTGATGTAGATGCATCTCATATGCTACTGAGGACAACAGCTAAATTACAAGGGTAGAATTGTTATGTGACTTTTTCCCCAAGAAAAGAGAAAGTTATGAAATAATCCTTTAAAATTAAAGGGAGAATAAAGGATATTATGATCCTTTGATTAAAAGAGACATTAATAAAACATATATGTAAAAAATATTTTAAGAAGGTTAAAGCATAATTATTTATTTAAAATAATTAAATGCAACCTTTGTGAAAGGGTGTGATGGTTTGGAAACCTCCCCTTAAGGCTTATATAAGCATTCATATGAGACTTCGAAAAAAAAAAAAGAAAGAGGGAAAAATAAAAGAGAAAAATAAAGTACAGCATATTGCAAGAATAGGGTCAAAGGTTAGCAGGTTGTGAGCAGGATGGAGAAGGGGCACTCCTACAGTGGGTGTCCAACCTGGGGTACAAGTGCGTGCACTCAGGATGGTCCTGGCCAGGGCATGGTTTTGTGGCACGAGTGTTGAGCATTGTTCCGGTGGAACCAGCACTTGTGTAGAGCGGAAAAGTACGCTTTCCTCACAGACTGCTCACAGACATAAGAGGCTGAACCAATGACCATTCCAACAATAGTTGGGGATTTCTGTTGCACATTTCAAAAAGATAAGTATTAATGTTTTATTAATTATCTGAGCAATGAAATGTTTGAGTTTATTGAATTAATAATTTATTGACAACATGATTGAACATATTTGAACGCAATTTGTTGATCAGTTTATTATATACAATTTAAACTTCAAAGTCTTTAATTGAGCTTTAAATATTATATTAAAATTTGCACATAAAAGTTTTAGAATTCATCTCTGGAAATCAATTTAAATCATTGCATTTTAAATTTGGGAGTTAGTTTCATTTCAGTGGTGGAGAGATTCAACTAAGCATTACTGCTTTCATTCTCCCCCTTAATGCTTAGTGTAGTAACACCTAAAAAATCTCTGATCTTAGTAAAAATTTCCTTTGAAATTGCTTTGGTAAATATATCTATAAGCTGATCACTAGTCTTACAAAACTGTAGTTTTATCTATCCATCTGCAACAAGATTTCTGATGAAATGATGGTGGATATCTATATGCTTGGTTCAACTATGAAAAACTGGATTCTTTGTTATTATAATAGTGTAATTATTGTCACAATAAATAATTGTAGGCTTATTTTGTTCTTGTCTCAAATCTACGAGTATTCTCCTGAACAAAATTGCTTGACAAGTTGTCGATGTTGCTGCAATGTACTTTGGTTCTGTTGACAATAGTGATATAGTTGCTTGTTTCTTTGAACACCAAGAAATTGCACTTGATCTGAAGTTGAATGCATATCCTAATGTACTTTTCCTATCATCAATAGATCCTACCCAATCATTGTCTGTATATCCAACCAATCTAAAGTTGTATGTTGGTGTATACAAGATGCCAAAGCTGCTTGTAACATGAACATATCTGAGTATCCTTTTTACGACACAAAAGTGAATCTTACCTAGATTTTGCATAAATCTTGATACTAGACTGATTGCGTACATGATGTCAGGTCTAGTTGTAGTAAGATACATAAGACTGCCAACTAAACTTCTATATAGTTTTGTATCTATATTTTTAGTATCATCATCTTTGGCCAACTTTACATTTACATCCAAAGGTGTATTCATAGGTTTGCAATTCTTCATTCTAAATTTATTAAGCAAATCAACTGTATACTTTTCTTGTGAAATAAAAATTCCACCATTACATTGTCTAACTTCTATTCCAAGAAAGTAATGCATCAAAACCAAATCAGTCATTTCAAATTCACTTTTCATGGCTTTCCTGAATTCTTCTATCAATACTTCACTATTGCATGTGTAAATGAGATCATCAACATATAAACAAATTATAAGTAAATCATTGGTACCTTTAGATTTGATATAAAGTGTAGGTTCACTTTTACTCCTTTTGAATCCATTCTTCTGAAAATAGTCATCAATCCTGCTATACCAAGCTCTTGGTGCTTGCTTTAGACTGTAAAGAGCCTTGTTCAATTTGTAAACTTTGTGTTCTTGTCTTGAAGCCACATATTCCGATGGCTACTCTACAAACACTTCTTCATTTAAGAAACCATTTAGAAAAGCTTATTTAACAACAAATTGATATACTAACCACTTGGATTGAGCTTCAAATGCCAAAACTATTCTTATAGTATCCAACCTTGCTACATGAGCATAAGTTTCACTGTAGTCTATACATGGTTGTTGTGCAAAGTCTTTGGCCATTAATCTTGCTTTGTGTCTTTCAATGGATCCATCAATCTTATACTTTGTTTTATGAACCCATTTCAGTCCAATAACATCCTTTTCTGGTGAAAGTTTTGTTAACTCCCATGTTGCATTTCTTTTAATTGAATCTATCTCCTCATCCATTGCTTTAATCCAAAATTCATGTTTTACCGCATCCTCAAATTGTTTTGGTTCTACTTGAATATGAGATAAAGAAAAATTCGAAACTGAATCAACACTAGTAGTTCTTTCATAAATTTCTTTAAGAGTTTTTACCTTCCTTGGAGGAGGACTCAAACTCTAAGGAGATTTTGATGATGGAGATACTTGAGTGGAACTTGATCAACTTGTGCTAAGAGGCTGTGATGGAACATCTTGTTCTATTTCTACAATTCTTGGTCTTTCTTGTTCTTCATTCCATTTCCATGCATTCTTTTCAACAAATATTACATCTCGACTAACTATCAAGCTTTCTGTTGCTGGATTATATAACCTGTAACCCTTAGTTTCCTCACAGTACCCAATAAAAATGCATTTTTCACTTTTATTATCAATTTTTTCTCTTTTTTGCTCTACAATATGAGCATAGGCAATACATCCAAATACCTTAAGATGAGCTACACCAGGTTTTCTTCCACTCCATGCTTCATAAGGAGTTATATTCTTCACACTTTTGGCTGGACATCTATTTAGCAAGTAAATAGATGTAGCTACAACTTCATCCCAGAAAGTATTCAAAAGATCCTTAGCCTTGAGCATTCTTCTAGCCATCTCTACTTTTGTACGATTCTTCTGTTCAGCTACTCCATTTTGCTAAGGAGTAAAAATTGCAGTCAGTTGCCTATGAATACCATTTCTTTTGCAAAAGTCTTGAAATTCATTTGAAGTAAACTCGCCCCCTCTATCTATATGTAGAGTCTTTAAGAAACAACCGCTTTGTTTTTCTACATAAGCTTTAAAATGCTGAAATATAGAAAATGCTTCTGAATTTTCTCTAATAAAGTATACCCAAACTTTTCTACTATAATCATCAACAAAAATAAGAAAGTACCTTTTTTTTTTAGAGATAAGGTCTACATTGGACCACAGATATATTCTTATTCCCTGTCATATGGTTATTGTAGTAGCTACATAGAAGCCAAACATTTTTAAAAATCTCTTTTGTAACGTCACATGTAAAATATAAATTATTTTGGGCCCTTGTTTTTCTTTAGAAAAGTTAGCATGTGGCTTATTCTTTTTCCAACAATCTCTTTCATAATGACCAAATTTTTTACAATAATTACACTGCACTTGTGATTTATAATAACTTTGGTTACCTCTTCCATTATTGTTGTAGTATCTTCTTCGATTATAGCCTCTGCCTCATCTACTATTGCTCTCTTTACTTTCATTGTCTCTTCTTTTAAATCTTCCTCGTAGTTCACCAAAAAATTTCTCTTTATTTTTTGAAATATTTACCTTTGATTGAAATGCTTGTTCAATAGACTTTTCTGTGGATTGATTCATCCTTTGCTCATGTGTTTGAAGAGACCCCATAAGTTCACTAACTGATAATGATGTTAGATCATTTGACTCTTCAATAGCTATTACAATGGGATCAAATTTCAAAGGAAAACTTCTCAGCATTTTTTCTACTATTTTATGATCTGATAGGGTATCTCTATAAGATCTAATCTAATTTACTAAACCCATAACTTGAGTAAAGAAGTATTGCATAGATATAGAATCTTTCATAAAAAGGTTTTCAAAATCTCTTCTAAGCAATTGTAGTTTGATAGTTTTTACCTTATTTGTTCCTTGGAATACATTTTGCAAAAGATCCCAAGCTTGCTTTGATTTTGTTGTAGTAGAAATTCTTGGAAATATTGCCTCATGTATTGCTTGTTGAACGATGAAGAGAGCTTTTTCCTCCTTCGTAATATTTTCTTGAAGTTGATCTTGTTGTGCTTGTGTCCAAGAGGCAAGTGTTTGAGCATCTATAAGTTCTAAATAACCATTCTCAACTAAATCCCATAAACCTTGAGAAATAAACATTGTTCTCATTTTGGTGCTTCAGAAATCATAATTCTCTCCTTTGAACAAAGAAATATGGGGCTGTGACATATTCAAACTATTGCTAATAGTTGCCATATTTATAAACAACAAAAAAGACAAAGATTGTACTTATCTCTCCTTAAAAATGCCCAAATTTGCTCCTTTAGGCAATAGCTTTTTCTACCATCTTTTCTTTCAAAATTTTTGGAGAAATCTCTTTTTCTCTATTATATCTTCTCCTTCACACCACTGTTGTTTCACACAAAATAAATGCCTGCATCCAAATTAGGCTCTGATACCAATTGCTTTTTCTACTATCTTTTCTTTCAAATTTTTTGGAGAAATCTCTTTTTCTCTATTATATCTTCTCCTTCACACTACTGTTGTTTCACACAAAATAAATGCCTGCAACCAAATTAGGCTTTGATACCAATTGTTTGATTTGGAAGGAAATATAGCTATGCAAAAAATGATAACAAAAAATAGAGCATATAGAAACAGAGCATAAACAAAAATAACAGACACACAAAATCTTTTACTGCAACAAAAAGATTGGTATTAATCTGAATGAAGATTACATAAACTAATCATATATAGGGCTCTGCTGAGTTCTCCTGTCTAATCATAACAACATATCAAAAACCTTACATTAGCCCCTGTTTTATAGTTTACAAGGGAAGTTACAAAGCTTGCAGTGCAAGGAAAGTAAATAATCAGATTGTATACGGTGATAAGGATCCCAGTTTGCAAATAAATAAAAAAATTATTCAAGTGGTGGAGAAGCTTCCAATAAGGTGATGGGTAGAAGCTTCCAGTAAGGTGGTCGAGAGATTTAGCTAAGCATTACTGCTTTCAGGCATTCAGTATGTTAGATAAACTATACGATATAGATAGTTTTAAAAATACACACTCACTTTTTCCACATTGAAAAATGGAACCCAAATCCAATTCCTTCCACATTGAAATGGATAAGCTCACCATTGCTCCTGGATACCTCTTTTGCTTTTATTGTGTCTATGTTGAATAATGGAGGTCAAATCAATTATGTCTAGAAACATTTCCCTATGCTCTAGCTTTTCCTAAAAGTTCCCTATGCTCCTCATCAAAAACTCGCAGTTCCTTCCTTAATTGGGGCAATAATGCTTCTTTCTCTTGAAAAAATGAATTATGCTGACCATTATTATCTACTAACAATAAAATTCAAAACTAATAATCTTTGAAACCAAAAATTTTATGAGCTTAAGAATCCTAAGAAATATAATAGCTACAAGCTAGAAACTAGAGTTCTAACGACTTCTAAAGAGCACCATACTATATAGAATAAATAAATAACATCTTACACCTATTCAGCTTGCATTTTCTGATCAAATAGGCACATTCTTGTCTGAAACAAAATTCAGGACATAAAAACTTAGTTTAGCCAAAAACCATTAATACCTAAGATTGTCTTTCTGGAAGAATTTTACACAACCAAGAAGTAAATTAAATGGATACCCAGGTAATGGCATCAGATTGTGCCTTAAAAGACCAAAAAAACACCACAATATGCCTCCTGCTCAAACCAATGAATTTGATCGTTTTGTAATCTTTCATACTGGGATTTCTGTATAGTAGTCCTGTCATTCCCAGAGCCTCGCTCTTCTCTTGGTATTTGAATTGCGTGAAGAGGAAGATCACCATCTATTCCTGCTCCAATTTCAAAAGTCACCCAGTTCAACCTTTAATTGCTAACTAACTGTAATATTCACATATACAATGCAACAAACATAATCTACATTTTCATTCAAATGTCTCCCAGCTTTGTATTGCATTGTTCTTTGCAGGTTAAACTGTAGCCCGGTTTCACTCTTTTAGGCCAAAATTTTTGGACTAATATTCACCCAAGGATTTTGTAGCCAATTCTCCTTTTTTAGAACTCATCTTCCATGCATAAATTTTCCTCAGTATCAACCTGATGGTAAGTAGCAATTTCATTTGGGTCGAGCTTCGTATAGTCCTTGGTAGGTTTGGCAGCTACTCCAAACCTCAACAGAATATCATACATGTTAAAAATTCCAACACCCTCATTCTAAGTTGTATTCTTAGTAATCCTACCCAATCCACTCTTTGTGAGATGATGATCATAGAGAAAATTCATTTCTGCAGGGGGCTTGAAGTATAATTTTTTGGGTGAAACAAATGGGCTTCTATTGAAAGCCAAGAAACATTCTCTGTGATGATAGGGAGCCACGTATACTATTTTGCATGTAAAAAACCTATGTTTGTCAACCAACTAAGAGATTCAATTTACCATGCAGATGCAATTTACCATGAAATTGTCTCTTTGTCTTTTTTTGCGCCACTTCCATCTTTACCGCATGGATGAAATTTAATAGGGGCACCAAAAATTAAGTTACCTGAAGTAAAACTACCCACACATGCATACCCAAAAAATTGAGATTAATTCATTGCATTAGGATATATCTTTCTACTATATAGTCAAATTTGTTTTTATTTAGCTGTGTAGTGTAAATCAATATTTTCATGTTATATTTTTGTTGTCCACCTATTTTAAAATTTTAGCAAAGATGTTATTATGTAGCCTACCTAATTGCCTGAAATGTCTACCTAATTGTCTAAAATATTGCATTCCTTATGTTTCTCCTTATTCTCCTACCCATCTATGTATCTTTTAACTCACCAAGGAGGTCTTGGGTGGCCAATATCCCTTGACGTTAAGTCAAAGAAATATTTAAGGCACAAACCATTTTTACTAATCTATACTTATATAGAGATCATAAATATTATTGATTATAAATAGAATTACACAATTAAATCCAATAAAATTTACAATTAAGAATTTTGTTGTATTTTTCATTAATAATTCAATCAGAAATATAGTCCAATGTATTTAATATAGGACATGAAATTTGAAATTTATATATTATTATCTATGAGTAATATTAATCAATTCAATAGAATTATAAGAAAAATATTTTTTTATAATCATTTCTTTACTTATTTAATAATAATTAATTTATTATATATATATATTTATTTTATTTATTTTGTTTTTTAAAAGAGATTTTTTTTTTTATATTTATATGATTATGGTAATATTATCTTATATTAAGTGGGGTTTAAAATTAATCTATTTTTATAAATTGTTTAATACATGAATCTCTTAGTTAGCTGCCATTCCAAAAAAAATTATCATTTAAAATTAAAAACTTGATTATTACTTATTTTAAACCAATTATACATTGTTACAATTCATTTATGTTTTTATTTTAATTTCCTATCAATGTCTCCCTTGAACCTCCTATATGTGCAAGTTCTAGTTAATAATATTTAGGATAATAATTATTGTTAGATAATAATTATATTTTAATAAATTTATTTCAGCCAATTAAATAAACATATTTTTAAAAAGTATTAATAAACATAGGAAAATGAGTTGGGATTAGTAATATAAATTCTTAAAAATGAAGGATGAAATAATTCAATATGATATTTAGTTTAGGAAATTTATTATGAGAAAATGTTGTGGAAAATGTTTCATTCACCTTCATTTTAAAATTTTAGAGCTTTCTATGACAAAGATCTCAAATTCTAAAAATTCGTTGTAGATATGATCCCTATCAATGTCTTCTATTGCAGAATTGATCTCCATGACTAATGAAATTATCAATTCCTTTTCATCTCCTCCTTAATATAGATGAGTTGTGCTCATGTGTATGGAGTTTATTGATTTTCCTGGACTAACCCTAGGGATTGCATTTTTCCCTTCTCATTTTAGTGAACCAAATTGTGACTACAAATGCTATTTTTATTTTAAGGTTTGAGAATTTTTTAAATCTAAAGTTATTTATTTCAAATATAAATCATCCTTTTGTCTTTGTGCCTTATTAATACCTCTTCCTTTTAGGGCATGGTGTATGGTGTTGCTTTCCTTAGCCTATCTTTTCCACATCCTACCCGTCCTAGATTTTCCTTGGGGTTAACTCTTCCTACACTTTTAATATAGGAAGGTGATTGCAATTCATTAGATTTTGAGGTACATGTAAAATTGCAAGCTTCACCAAGTTTTCCCAGTGATCTTGACTCACATGCTACACCATCTTTCTGACTGTTAGTTTGATATTAGTTCTAACGAAGATTTTTTTTCTCGTATTTCAAAACATAGTCAATATTATGAATTCAAATTACCTAAATCTAAAGTAGATTTGACAAGTCTATGAATACCTTATTGCTCCAATATTTTTTTTAAATTACCAAGATGGGTTTAATATATTGTAAAATCTTTGTTAAAATTTAAAAGGTTTAGAACTAGAGCAATAAGGTATACACAAAATTCATTATATTTTTAATACTTTGCAAATATATTGCATATGAACATCAATATGAGACTAATGAAGGCTCTTACAAACACTTATTACAAGTTAATACAATATCCTCATGAATACATGTATGAAAGATCAAGATTCATTATTTAGCAAATCCACTTTATTTAGAACACACATCAACATTAAAATTCAATTGTGAAAGACCAAGAATCACCACTTAGAATTTCATATTAGATATCCTTGAAGAGATTTGATCTTGGATCTTCATAGTGAAAACCCAATGATTTTACTAATTCCTCCCCAACCTCTCAGTTGTCTTGTGCATTCAAGATATTTTTCTACCCTGACTTAAAGGGTTTGGTTCTTCAATTTGCATCCAATGGGAGCTTGGAAAAGCGTTTGCATGCTGACAGAGATGATGAGGAATTTTATGAACTGGGATTGAATGAATGTTTGAGCATTGCTATAGATGTAGCACATGGCATGGAATATTTACATCATGATAGTCCGTTCCAAATTGTTCACTGTGACTTAAAACCTAGCAATGTGCTCCCAGAAGCCAACATGATAGCCCTTGTGACTAATTTTGGTATATCACACTTAATTACCACTCCAAGTCCAAACTCCACAGATTCACTGAGTAAAACAACATTTGCACTTAAGGATCTATTGGCTATATTGCTCTGGGTAATTTTTTTCGAGTATTTTTTTATATTGGAACTATCCCTTCCTTTAATAGTTTTTTAAAAATTCCATGAACATGATTGCTTGCAGAGTATGGATTCAGTGGGAGTGTTTCTATAAAGGGAGATGTTTATAGTTATGGAATTCTAATATTGGAGATGATTACAAAGAAGAGGCCAAGTGATGACATGTTTTTGGAAGACATGAACTTGCAAAACTGGGTGAGGTCAGCTTTCCCAAACAGACTAGCAGATATTGTTGATACTAGGTTGTTGAGAGATGTGAATGTGAACATGGAAGAGAAAAAATTTCTTCTTTCTTTTAATCATGTTGGTATGCTTTGCGCGAATGAATCACCAAGAGATCGGCCCTCCATGAAAGATGTGGCCAGGGCTTTGGAGATCCTCAAGATATCTTTCACAGGAAGTGCAACTGCTTCCAATTTAACATCTACCATATCAGATCTCCTACGTAATACCAATGACACTGAGTCATTGGCATCCGGTAGTCAAAGTTCTACCTATTAGGTGTTTTAGTAGTAATTCTATTGCTTTGTCCTGGCTGTTTCAAGTTTTCTTCTCTAAAAATCTTGCCTACTTTCAAGCAAAATCTTTTAAGTTAAATATTAATTCTTTGAACTCGTAAGATGCTCCAGATCATGCGCATGGATTCTAGTTAGTATATATATATATTGAAATGTTTCAAAATGTGTAAAATATTATCTGAAGTTTTAACTTTTTTTTTTCTGTCTCCTCAATATTCATTATTCTCCAAACTCAAAAACATGAGATCAATTTGGGTGCCATAACTAGGATGAAACATTCATGTCTAGAGAAGGTAAAGCATGAACAAGAATTCAATGTTAATCCATTTTTGAAGTTGTTTGAATAATTTGGAATAACTTTAAAGGATGGATTCTAAGGCTGCTTCTAGAATTGTTTCACATTTTAGAGCTATAATCAGATAGCATAACAAGAATCCAAAGTTAATCCATTTTTGAAGTTGTTTAAATAATATGGAGCAGCTTTAAAGGATAAAATTCTAGGGTTGCTTGTAGAATTGTGTAGCACCCCTCCATTTTTTCCTTTTGATCGGACAATGTTTTTCTTTGTTATGTTTGTTTCTATTTATACTTTGACTATGGTACTTGGTTACTATTTGATTCCAATCTGTAAAGCAATGTGAATGTTATATTTTGATGTGACGGTATTTTACTCCGATGTTATCATTATGGCATGCTTTGGATTAGCTTAGCAAATAGTTGAATTAATGATGCTTTATGCTTTGGATTATATTATTGATGTTAGATTCGTCAGTTAGTAATACTGTATTGGTGAAGGGGACGGAATTGTATGACTTGCTTGCGAGTGCCCTACGATTCCGCGATTTCCTTTTCACGGTGTGTTTATTATATTATATATATGCATGTTCGATATACTCCTTGTTCGTAGGTTGATAGGTACAAGACATCGACTCCACCTAGTTTCACAGGTTTGAGCGTGTCCATTTGGCCAACGATATTCAATTGGGAGATAGTAGCTAGGTTTTCCATGTCAAGTCATCACCTTGGTCATAGTGTGTCATCAAGTTTTAGTCGGGTTAAGTTGCTTCTATGTTGTTCATCTCTCCTTGATTTTATTTAATTGCAAGTTGGAAAAGGTAAATAAATGGCTCTATGTATTTAAATTTATTAAATTTATCTGGTTATAATGTTAGAAATGTTATTTAATTTATTAATTAATTTAATTTAATTAATAACATAATCTAATCTTGGATTAGATTTATGTTATTGATTAATTAAATTAATTGTGTGGAATTGAATTAAGTTATTCATTTTGGAATTTAAAAGTGTTAAATGATTTTTGAAAAGAAAATTTTAAAAGTTTAAATTCTTTTGAAAATAAAATTTTAAAAGTTTCAAATTCCTTTGAAATAGAAATTTTTAAAAAAATCATGTTGAAAAGAAATTTGGTTATAAATTTAAAATGGATAGAGGGGAAATAACTATGGTGGTTGTGGGATATTTTGGGGAAAAGTTGACTAAATTTGGGGAAGATATTTCATTCTTAAAAAAAAGAAAGAAATTGGCTGTGAAGAAGAAAGGAAGGATTTTCTCTTGTGGTGGATGCACTTTGGATTGGAGTGAAGATTTGGAAAGATTTTGGAAGAATTGTAATTTGCATCTTAACTTCAATCTTCTTCTTCAAGTTTCCAATAGGTTCTTTATTGTTTTGTGTTTATTGTTTTGAAATTTAGGATCTTCTATATTGAAAACTTGTTTGGAAACAAATTTTAAAACCTTGTTGAATCATGGAAGAAATTTAGATTTTTGTAGAAAAACAAAAACTTACAACAGAAACTTTCAAGTTTAACAATAGAAGATTTGAGAAAGAAACAAAATGAAATTAGAAAACCTCTATTTGGGAGTTGAAATGTTCCATATCAAATTAGAAATTGAAATCAAAATACTATGTTTGAAAATTAGTTTTATTGTAATTTTTTTGTAGAAAATTAGTTCAATTTGACTGTAAAATGGAGATTTTATGTATATATATATGTATATACACATATTTTTTTTGCATTATGGGTCTGTTTTATTTGGAAAATCTTGTTTCCTATTAAAAATCCTGGCACAAAAATCATGTTCTAGAATTTACTAGAATAGAGGATTTTTTTTTTGTTGTGCTCTGTTTTTCTTTTTTTTTAAATATATAAATAAAAATGATTTTTTTTTAATTGGTTGGGGAGGGGAGCAGCTGTGGCTACACATAGTTGCGCCTAGTGGAGGGCGCTGCTGTGGTAGCACTCCCACACTGTGTGTGGAGGCGTTGCCACAAGCAGCGTCCATAGGGGAGGTTGGGTGCAGCCTATGACTACGTCCTCCTCCCTTTTGGGGGCCCGTGGGATAATAAAATTGCTTTTTATTTTATTTTATTTGTTTCTATTTTATTTTATTATATATATATTATATATAATATTTATATATTATATATAATATGCATATATATATATATTATATTATATTTTAAATAATTGGATTTATTTAGAATTTGTTGGAAATATATATAGTTTTTACAAGAGATTTAAATAAAATTTATATGTTTAATCATATAATTGAATATAATTATTTTTAGATTATTTTTATTAGAAAAGATGCAAAGGTTGATTCTTTAAGAAAAATGATTTTTTTTATTTTAAAAATTAAAAAAAATGATTTTTTATTATTAATTGTAATTGAGAAAATTTGAAGTAAAGTAGTTGGATTAGCCCTTATTTAAATTATGATTAAATTAAACAATTAGGGTTTTGAATTACTTATTGTTGCAAATGTAATTTTATTTACCTTGGATGTTTGCAAACGATGTATTATTGCTTTGCTTAGATTTATTAATCCTATTTTAATTGATTACATGCAATATGTCATTGCGTTGTTTGGATTTAGGAAATCCTAAAGTAGGTTATTTAATTGCAAAAAGTTTCTTTTTGTTATGTGTTTTCTCTCATTGTTGTTGTTGGGAAAATGGAGTGAATTGTTTATGTAAGTCTTCCAGATGGGTTTTTCATTTAATTCTGTGCGTTGTCATAATATGTTAGTCAACCTTTGTATTGCCTTGGGTAGTGTGTATAGTTGTATCCTGTTGTTTTACTTGGTTTTCATGAACGGGGATGGTTTGTGCCTCCTTTGGATTAGGAGTTGTTTATGTGGTTTGTGCCTCATCTGGAAGGAGTGGATTATGTGTTTTGTTGCCTCCAGTGTTTGGAGTGAGTTTTCATTATGTGTTTCTCCTAGAGTTGGAGTGGTTTTATCTTGTTAGTATGCACTTGGGATTCCCTTGGTGATTGGGTTGTATGTGTTGTCAAGTAGAAGAGTGGCTTCTGTTAGGTGCCAGAGCCCAAAGAGGTAAACTGGGTAACCTTCAGATGTGGTTTAATCAAGTGATAACTAAAACAATATACTTAGAAGTTTGGGTAGTATTTCACATTAATCAAGATAATTTAGCCTCACTCATAGACACAAGTGCTCGTATAGGTTTGAGATGAGTGGGAAGGCCTAGAATGGCAAGGTCATCTATCTTGTTTTTACGAGAGGTATTTGATTCCGCATGAGTGAGTATGGGGGCCGAGATTCGGTTGAGGCCACCAGGATATCCCATAATGGGGGCTGGAGCCTATGAAGATTCCCAAAGGATATCCCATGTCGAGCTGTGTGATGACACTCTTTCTACGACAATAGTTGGTATTTGGTTTTGTGTATGGTCTTCTTAATATACTTGATCTGTTTTATTTCTGGAAGCAATGTGACCATGTTAGAATTGTACTGGTGTTGTACTTATGATTGGTTGTGTTAGTATGAGTTAGTTTGTGTAAGCCTGTGTCTAGAGGTAGATGGGCTTGTCTAGGAATCCTTGTTACTATCTCCTAGCATGGGGGGTGGGCCTTTGGGTACCACTTGGTTGGGAGGAACATGCACCTTTCTCTGTTGGATTTTCTTCTTGTTCGTGTGGACAAGATTTTCAGTTGGAGAGCTCGTGGGATCTAGTTTCATTTCGTGTTTTATTCATTTCAGTGGAATCTTGTAATTAACTACCCCTCATTTGTTATCAAGGTGGAAGATGTATTATGTAACCATGCTTATTGGATTTACCTCATTCAGGGAATGAGAGTTGTAATCTTATTGTTAAATTATGTTATTTACAAACATTTGGTATCTCTTATGCATTGATGTAATTTATCAAGTATGGAATGTATGTGTTCTTAATTTATTAAGTAATTAAATGTTATGGTTTCAATTCATGTTTTTTGTTTGGGTTAAATTAAAGTAATCTCAGTCTCGTAACCTTAGAGGTAGTTGGCAATGGGTAGTGAACTTGCATGTTATTTATACTTAAACAAAAAATAAAAAATAAAATTATTAGTACGTTTGAGTAGTTAATTGCAACTTCCTCTAGGGTTGTGTAGTGGGGCGTTACAAATTGATTCACATTTTTGAGTAGCATAACAAGAATTCAAGTTAATTCGTTTTTTGAAGTTGTTTGAATAATTTTGAACAACTTTAAAGGATGGATTATAGGGCTGCTTGTAGAATTGATTCACATTTTAGAGCTCTAATCAGATAGCATATACCCTTAAATAAAGCATTCAAGATCTGAAAAATGTCTTACATTACATCAGTTGAATGATAGATCTAGAGGTACTATAATCTCACAAATTTCTCTAGATCTCAGTCTTTGAATTTACTTTAGCAGTATTGAGGAGATGATATGATTGTTAATCATTTCATAGATCAGGTAGAAGTCAAATCTAGGATCTCTCATTTACTACTGGGTGCTAACTACCAACCTTCTTGATGCCCAATCCATCCTTGATTTAGGAATGACTTATTTTACATTGATAGCCATGAAATAAAAATCTGCATGTTACTCTATAACACATTTGATTTCGTACAACATGTGTAAGACGATAATTTTGGCATTATCAATATTGTCTGAGTTGCTATTTCCTCTGCTGTGAAGGTAAGGAGTTCAGTTTTCAGTTTTCTCTTTTCTCTGGTCACTTAGTGGCAGAGGTTTACTGTCATGTAAGGTTTTCAAATTGTCAGATGCCCATTGTCGATAGATTTGGGTTGACATGTTCTATAGTCTAATTTAATGGACACGGAGCTTCATCAGGTCAGAGGCAAATTCTAAAGAAAAATATGGTCTCACCAATATATCTTCTAAGTTACATTCGAATATGTCCTCTCTATTGTCATGTGGAATAGAATCCTATAAACTGTCGTTGCATATCTAACAGCCACTAAATATTAGTGAATTTTAATATTTAGTTTTTCTACGATTGGAAATTTTAATGGAACCAGCTGTGGAGCCTAAGAATTGCAATAGTCGCTAGCTTGTTAAAGATGGGAAAATCAGTGCACTAATTTGACTTAGACATGGTTGGTGTTTTACTAAAGGATATATATGTGTAGTTAAAGCTTTTGCACAATGTTTTATTTGAAGTCATCAAGGGCCTTTGCACATATCTCACTGAGTTCACACAACCCTCCTAATACAACTGGCTGATTGACTCATTAAGAAACCTGTGAGATAATTATAAGAAGACACAAGGAAATCTGTAGTGACTATCCCACAAAAATGTCAATAATCTGTCACACATTTCAGCATAGAGTCATCACATGACAAAACAGAGCAGTAGATATCTCCTTCGTTATTAGAGTAATAGCAGTTGCGCCAATAGGTGCAAATTTTTAGCCCATCATCTGCAAATAAGAGTGTAATAACTAGTGTTCTGTCCTTATTTGAAAATTTTCTTGACATGGAAATAACCAAATGCATATAGATTTTATGCTATGATGTATTTTGAATAACAAGGGCTACTTTCAATATAGCCTTAGATATTCTCTTAGTCTAAGATCATATTGTTGTTGATAAGATTTTCGATTTCATGGGTAAAATGGCAGGTTATTACATGAAATCAATCTATCCACATAGATGAATTCCTTGATTGGTGTCATGTTCATCGAGCCCAGCAGTGCCCGTAATGGAAAGTGGTATGTATATGCTCTACAGATCTTGGTAGAATATTACCCATCAACGTTCTATAAGAAGTATTAAGTAAGCTGCAAATTTCCATGCACCCCGTGTAGGTTACGAGATTTCTTTCCCCTTATACTGCAGTTGACAAAGAGGTTACAATACGTAAGCCTCAAGGTTAAAGCAGCAAGCTACTAACCATAGTTATAACAGATATTAGCACCTTGGATCCAACATCAAAATCAGGGGCACCGGTCAAAAGCAACTAGATCATAAAGAGCTAAAGTATCATCAATAGTATATATCGACGGTTATTTTGTGCTAGAAAGATCACCCTCCTATTGGGTGGTCAAAAAGGGTGGGGATTGGAAGTGAACCTTACAATCAGGTTAGATAACTTGGTGTTCAATTTTCTTTTCTCACTCTTGAAATCTATGTGGGCATGGGTGATGGAAAAAGTCAAAAGGAAGATTTTTAAGTGGAAATCTAATTTATCTATTGTATCTATGGTAGAAAGATTTCTAAGTGTGTCAAAAATATTTGCTTCTTTTTCTATATATTTCTTTTTTGTTTGGACGGTTTTCTTGCTTTATATGGGTTAGTTTGAGTAGTTCTTAAGGAACCTTTCTTTTGTTTTGATCACAATTTTTTTAAGAAAATACAAGTTGTTAGTTGGTCTACATTTGCTGTAAACCCAAAAATAAGGGAAGTATAGGGATAATAAATTTGTTCTTATAGGGTGTTGCTCTTGTAGTCAATGGAGTGCTCAAGGATCTTGATGTTTGTGAGCCTTAGAATGTTCTAATAAGACACAATATTAGTTTTAGTTTTCCTAAATGTAAGCTAAATTGGAAAAGACTCAATCTTGTTAATTTGCTATTTTGTAACTTTAGCAATCATATCAGGGGCACTATAATATTTGGGTCCATCTAGAAGGCATGGGAGAAAGATAGGAAATATGTTGTGGAGTGGGATATAAAGGAAGTCAATCATGATCATTTTTCTCCTCTTAGATCTATTTAATAGTCTATTGAGCAAGATGAAAAACTCTTTGCTCTATATAGAGGGTATTTTCCTCACAAATAGTTTAATAAATACATTAAACCTTATGGTCTTATAATAAATGAGAAACAAGTTACTCAATAGGACACAATCAATATTAGTTTTGAATTTTCTAATACTTAGAAGAGAATTTACTATTTGATTATTGCTCTTTAGGGGTTAAACCATTTGGTTTTGAAAAGAAATTATAATCTTAGTTTGTGGGATAACTTCTCTATGTCCTATGGTGTAAAGTGATTTGAGGTTATTGTCTTGATAAGGTTAAAGATTGGAAGGGCTAGTTAATAATTCAAGTTTATTGCTACTAATGTGTATGAAATTAATTTTTTTCCTAATATTGTATTATAAATACACGGATGTTGTATTTAAGTGGGAATTCAAATTTTAAACAAGGATTGGGTGGTATTCGACTAGAAGGTGGTGAGAAAGACCAAGAGGATGAGGATGTTGATAGGATTTTTTATGATGAGCTAGAGGATGAGTGAAAAATCCTACTTAATTAAGAAGAGGAAGAGAAATTAGAGGGCATTGGGCTACATGCCTAATGTTCAATCTCTAAGAATTATAAAATTCATCTTTAATTATTCACTTAAGGGGTTGAGGATAGGGTTCCTCTTTGCTAATTTCTTCTCCAATGACGGTTTTCAAAGCATTTGGGCCTAAGAAAGATTTATGCTAGGGTTTCCTTATCTCTCATTTTCCATTGAATGAAAAGGTTATGGTATTGGCTATTTAAGAATTATGATAAGATTGAGGGGTAACATCCCCTCTATTGTTTGCTTCTCCTATTGTAGTCTTGATAATTCATGAGTCATGGTTGGAGTTAGGTGCTTTATCCCCTCTGTATTTTGCTTCTCTTTCTAACCCATCTTACTTATATGCCTTGATGAATGAGGTGTAGACTAATGTTGGTCTTGTGGATACTAGTTGTCTATGAGCATCAACTCTAGGTGTTGAGGGTGTTCCTCTACACTTGACATAAAAAATGAGGGATAGTTTAACTTCAAAACTCTTTTAGGTTCCAATTATAAGCAATCTCAATAGAAGTCTTGGAACCCTATTGTTGTTGACAAATAATGTGCATCATTTCCCGTATCCTCTATGGTTGCTAAGGTGAACCAGGGCCTTTCCCTTAATTCTGTTATTAATAGAGTAACCTTGTGGTTAGAGAACTATAGTGTCAAAAAATGTTGCCCTTGACAATTTAACACTAGGTTTTGCTCCCCCCTATGTGCTTGGACTATTATGCATTAATTGCCTATTTTTATAAATATTAAATTGGAAAATCAAACATGAGAATTCAAACTATGCTTTTAATATTCCCCCCCAACACTTTTGATTCCTAAAAAGGAAGGATCTAGTCTAGGGCACACTACACCCTAGACCACTAAAGTTAGCTCCAAATTTGAATATATTGGTGTTGATAATTTATTATTTTAACTTCCAATTTCAAATGTCATCTATCAATATTTTATTTTTGGGAAATTAGCATTATTCCATATAAATACAAGGTATTTTCACCATTTTAAGAGAAGCATTATTATTAAGAAAATTGAAGATTCTAAAAAGAATTCAAGAGTAGAATTATCAAGATTATTGCAACATTTCATCATCTAAACATCATGTCATATATTATGTTGGTTAGTGTAGGATCATGGGGGTCCAAAAAGTGGTGATATGACAAAAAAATGGCCGATGACTTTTTTTAATCAAAATTTGATGAAACGAAAATGGTTTATTGATAAAATTGTCATCTTTCCACCAATATAAGATATGCCTTATTTGGAATTAAATAGATAATTATTATTGATTTTCTACATGCATTTTGACTAAAGTCCTAATTGATAGGCTAATTGAAAAACATCTATAATTCTTAGATGATTTAACATTTTTTGAATCTAAAAGGTGCAACACATTTTATGCTTCTTGTAATATCGGATAAAAAAAATAAGAAGAAAAGAATTTCATAAAATTTTGACCAAGTTATGGTGGTCAAACAAACAAGTTTAAATGTTTTTAAAATGTTTTAATAAAAAAATCATAACTAATTATTTACTTCAAAAAAATTACAAAAAAAATGTGGCACATCCGGGCATGTGTCCTCTACTTATATTGAAAGTTTCAAAAAAATATACTATTCTTTTCTTGTACTTAGGTTGGTTAGACATACACCTACTTTTTATTTTTCCCTAAAAATTTAGTACTACTACATTGAAATTTGAAATTGTCACCAAATATATTTATTTATTTCCAAAAATGGACTAATATCTTAGAAAATGCATTCAATTAGCTACAAACTTTGTTCTTACCTATTTTTCAAATTATATTAATAACTTATTCAAATTTTTATGTGAAGTTGTCTAACTCTTTTTTTTTCTAAATTTTATTGCCACTTAAGGGCCTAGTTTGGACCCCATGATCCTACACTGACCCATTTAAGTTTTTCATATGTTTCGCATGCATTTTGTTTATGATTTCTAACACTTTTAGGTCATCAAATCAAAACAAATAAAGCAACAATTGATCCTTGAAGGTGATGAGTATGACTTCAGTTCATCAAGGAGAACTAAATTTGAAGTGGTGAGTTGCAACAAGTTGTCAATTTATTACTTTTTTGTCAATTAGTCTCTATCTATCCAAGTGTACACTATCTTTTATCATAATTTTCCATTGTGGAGGTAGAAATACCAACATGGGGTTTGACTAAGACAGACCCCTATATGGTTGAACCCTTCCTCTCCTATCATGTGTAAATGTTGTAGATTGAAAGTAAGTTGAAGGAAGATTAAAGGCTACTTGTTTATTCATGCACTCTAACCCTACAAGTTGACAAGTTACGACAACAAAACCTAGAAGATAGAAGATATAGACTAGTGTCCTAAAGCCTACATTTTTAGACATGAGAAAAGAGGAGGATAGTATAGGGAACCCTTGCACCCTAGACTAGAAAGATCAGGATCAAATTTACACGTTAGGTGCATTTGTGTTTGCCTTATTTCTGGAACTAATTTTTTTTTGTCTGCATTTAGTCTGTCATAAATCATAATAGATCACTACATTTGCATAGTTTTCATAATTAGATCATTGCATTTAGAAATCACTCATTCAAATTCACATCAATGCCACACACATCACATCACATCCAACACTAAACAATTGAATTAAAGCTCTGGTCTGCCATTTCACTCTTCCTAATAGGTTTGTATCCAAGTGGCTCTTGAGGTCATCTTTAATCTAATTAATCCAATTAGGGAAGATGATCTTCATCCTTTTCCCCATCAACTTTTTTAGTGAACCTACCTATTTCAAACACTTTAGCACCTCTAAAATTTTGAAGCTATCATTTCCAAATCTAAAATAGATCTGAGAGTGCTTGGATTTATCATTTAGGCTTGCATATTCATACAAAAAGTATTGAAAAAGACAAAAAAAATGCATTACATTTTATATCTAGGGTTAAATTCAGCCATTACAACATAGGATTAGTTCATGTTTGCATTGATAACTTGCATTAGGCTTGAAGTAAAATATGGAAGTGTTCAAAACATTCATTTAGGCATTTGTATACAATGGAAAAGTTTATTGTTATTATTGAAAAACCATACAAGATTTAAAATTTAAGATTTCTCAATATAAGATCAGTCAAAATTTGTGCTTTATATTCTTAAAATTGCATTTCCAAGTTGTATTCATCATTAAGGATTTTCAAATTTTCTTGCATAATTGTATTTCTTATTGCAACAATCATAAATCTATTGAACTCTAGAAAATTATTTACTATCAAACCTGCATAGTTGTAGAATAGGGCACTTAAACGCTATAGAACACACCTAAATTCTAAGATTTGCAAAAGAACCTTGCTAGTCTAGGACACATTGTGCCCTTGACTAGGTCATTTGTGCTCAGATATTTGTGGCAAAAACCTCTTAGGGTATTCTATCTAGATCTGTTTTCAATTTTTTTGTTCATTGTACTATAATAGTCTATATCTTAGTGCATACACCTGTTAAGGAAAAAATTGTCACAACATTTGAATTCTTTGGTAAAATGTTGTCTTCTTTGAAATATTTGGTTGATGTTTCATGTTGTGCTTTTGCTAATGAATCTTGTATAAATGATGAGATTCATGTTCCTTCATCTCCCAATGCATATCTTCTTTATGAGGATATCTTGATGGAAGATGAAGTCATCATAGATGAATTATTAAATTAAAGCGAACATTTTACTCTATCCTTCACTAGTATGGCCTACTCATCCTTATAAAAAAATAGCATCACCTACCATACCTCCACTTGACATGTTCTCTTCTTCACTCAAAGAAAGTGATTTATAATTAATACCTCAACTGTTAAAAATGAACCCTTCCAAATATCACTCATAACTAGTCTATTAATGATCCCCCATCCTATAAAAAAAAGTGAGTGATACATCCATTAGCTTAAAGAAGTTTTATGGTCAAGGATTTAAGTTTCTTTCTAAACAAGGTTGTGTCATAAAGAATGAACATGAAATCCACACCCTCTTGGAACAAAAACCATTTGAAGATACAAAATGAATTGGTTATCAAGGTCCTCCACCTTTACATATAAAACAATTACACCATCCTCTAAACCACAAAAACCTTATGAACCGATTAGGGTAAGTGCATGGATCTATGACATAATTTTGGCTCTTAAGATGCCACTTATTTTCAGCAAAATCTAATTTGCACAAGAAAATAAAGATAGTTGCACTCAAAATTTCAAGATGTTTCAAGAACAAAAGTTGAAGTGCTCTGAGTCTAGTTTCTAAGCTACTATTTTTTTTAAATTAATGAAGATTAAGGGTGTCAAAAAGGGGGGGCGGGAAACAGATCCTATTTTTATTAAAAAACAACATAGCGCATGAGGGCTCCCCCCTTTTTGATTAATTTTTTTTTAGAATTTCAAAAATCCCAATGGTGAGAAATTAGCTAACACCATGTAGTTTATCCTCATTCTTTCGGATAATTTTTTTAATGAATATAATATTTTATGAATTTTCAAAGTGGACACATCCTAAAAAGCTGAAATTTGAGCATGCCCCCCCCTCCCTATTTTTTTTGAAAACTAATCGATTTTTTTTTTCATCATGTGTAGAATGGAGTCTAGTTTCAAAAAATGTAATTTTTTTCGCATTTCGATGAACGAGTAAAAATCTATCCTAAAACTAGCACATGTTGGTTTTTGACCAAAAATAAAGGCATTTACAATAGAAGCTATGGATCAAAACCTTAACTGAATCAAAATGAAAAAAGAATTATATTTAGATAGCTAAGAGAGAGGTTAATGTTATCACGGTTTTTTATAAACTTGCATTGAAATACATGCAAACGTGACGGGGAGCACAAATGAAAATATGAGGAAATTTGGAACATCCTATCAATTAACATGTCCAAAGTAGGTCATTTGGTGAGCACCAAATTTGGCACTCGCCAAATGACCTACTTTGAACAAAATGTAACTTTCCCCTCTCTTTGGTCAACCACTCTTATAATGCTAACAGTGTGTGGTTTATGATCGTAGATGGATAGTTGAGGTTTTACCTTTCATACGCTCTCTACCTTATTACCCTAACTAGATAATTCTCTATCCCTCTGAAGTCTCCCTCTCTCTTTCAAGTCTCACTCCCTCCCATGCTACCGACTACTCTGTCTCACTCCAAATCCCTCTCTCAGGTCTCGTTCCCTCCCACCCTACCTAGATAAATCTATCTCACTCCAACCCCCTTTCTCACTCTCCCTCTCTCTCCCCCTCTGGTCTTTTTGTCTCTCTCACTCCATCTCCCTCTCTTAGGTCATTTATCTTTCTCTGTCTCTCTCTCTCTCAAGTCTCTCCCTCCCCTTTCTCTCTTGGGTCTCTCACTCCACTCCTCTATCTCTCTCCCTTTCTATCTCTCCTCTATCTCTATCTCTCCCTCTTTCTCTCCTCTCCTCTCTCTTGGGTATCTCCTCTCCCTCTGCTGCTCTCTCTCTCTCTCTCACACACACACACACACACACACACACACACACACACACACTCCTCTCACCCCTCTATCTCTCTACCCGCTCTATCCATCTCTTGGGTCTCTCCTTGACCCCTCTCTCTCTCAAGTCTCTCACCACAGGCCACCCTCTCTCTCTCCCTCTCTCTCAGGTATCTCCCTCCCACCCCCTCTCCTTCTCTCTCTCTCTCACTCCCTCCATCTCTCTCCAATCCCCCCTCCATCTCTCTCCAATCCCTCTATCTTCTCCCACTCCCTCCCTCTTTCCCACCCCCTCTCCCTCTCTCAAGTATCTCCCTCTCACTCCTTGTATCTCTCACATTCCTCTATCTCCCACTCCTCTCTCTTCTACTCTCTCAGGTCTCGCCCTCCCACCCCCTCTTTCCCACTTTTATTCCCTCTCCCTCTCTCTCAGGTCTCTCCATCCCACCCTCTCTCCCTTTCCCTCTCTCTTACATCCCTCTCTCTCCCTCCTCCTACCCTCCTTGCTCTCTCCTCTCTCTCTCTCACTCCCACCCCTCTCTCTCACTCCTCTTCTCCCTATCTCTCTCTATCTCTCCCTCTCTCTTAGTGTCTCCTCCACTCCTCCCTCTCTTAGGATCTTCATCCCACCCTCTCCCTCTCCTCTCTCTTAGGTCTCTCCCCTCCACCCTCTCCCCCCTCCCTCTCTCTTCTTAAGTCTCTCCCTCCTACCCCTCCCCTCTCTCGGTCTCTCTTGCTCTCTTCCCAGATCTATCCCTCCTCTCTCACTCCTCTATCTTCTCCTCCCTCTATCTCTCTCCCATCCCTCTCTCTCCCCCTCCCTCCCCCTCTCTCTCTCTCCCTCTCTTTCTCCCCCTCTCTTAGGTAGGAGGGAGAGACTTGAGAGAGAGTGAGAGAGAGAAAGAGGGTTTAGGGTTTAGGGTTGAGTGTTCAGTGTTGAGTGTTTAAGGGTTGAGGGTATAAGGTTGATGGATTAGGTTTGAGGGTAGAGGGTAGAGGGTTTAAGGGTTTAGGGTTTAGGGGTTGAGGGTTTAGGGTTGAGTGTTTAAGGGTTGAGGGTATAGGGTTGAGGAATTATGATAGAGAGGGAGGAATGGATGGAAAGAGAGGTGGAGGGAAAAGTGAGATAGAGAGAAGGAGAGAAGATGAGGAAGGGATAGAGATAGATGAGGATTGATGATCCAATTTTTAGGTTAGAGGGTTGATAATTGAGGGCATAGGGTTGAGGACCTATAGGGTTGATGGTTTAGGGTAGAGAGAGTAAGAGGGAGAGGGTTTAGGGTAAAGGGTTAAGGGTAGAGGGCTGAAGGGTTAAAGGTATAGGGTTAAGGGTATAGGGTACAGGGTACAAGGTAGAGGGGAGAGAAATAGAGGGAGTGAGTGAGTGAGTGAGAGACCCAAGAGTGGGAAAAGGGGTAGGAGGGAGAGACTGGAGATAGAGAGAGAGGGAGTGTGTGTGTGTGAGAGAGAGAGAGAGAGGGTTGAGGGTCGAGGGTAGATGGTTATGGGTAGATGGTAGAGGGTTTAAGGGTTAAGGGTAGAGGGTAGTGGGTTTAAGGTTTGATGGTATAGGGTTGAGGGATTAGGGTAGAGAGGGAGGAATGGATGGAGGGGTAGATGGAGGGAGAAGTAAGATAGAGAGAAGAAGAGAAGAGGAAGGGATAAAGATAGATGAGGATTTAGGAGAGTAGAAGGGATAGAGATAGATAGAGAGAAGGAGAGAAGAGGAAGGGATAGAGATAGAGAAGATGAAAAACGTTCCGAGATGTGCTTTTCCTGTCATCTATGCTTCCTCCACAATTTCTATTTGTGCAACCAACAAGTTTGAAATCATCTGAAGTGGAATACAATATACCAAAGTCTTTCATACCACTCACATACCTCAATATTCTTTTACCTCCCTACCAATGAGACTCTTTTGGGGACTCCATAAATCTTGAAATTAGACTTACACCATACATAATATTAGGCCTTGTGGCTATCAAATACATAAGACTTCCTACCAACCTTTTGAACAATGTAGGATCCACACATGGTCCATCATCCTCTTTACTGAACTTCAATCCCATCATGACTGGTGTTGAGGCTGCCTTGCACTTCACCATATTGAATCTCTTTAAAATTTCATTTGCATATTTGGATTGAGAAATTAATATACCATCATTAGATTGATGGAATTCAATGCCCAAAAAATACTTCATAAGTCCCAAGTTAGTAATTTAAAATTCACTCTTCATTGCTATTTTGAAAACATCTATGCTGAGATCACCAGTAAAGATTAGATCATCTACATACAAGAAAACAATTAAAATTATACCTTGCTCGTTTACTTTAATGTATAAATTTGGCTCACAGTTGCTTCTTTGGAATCCATCTTGAATAAGATAAGAATCAATATGGTTGTACCAAGCTCTAGGAGCTTGCTTTAATCCATAAAGTGCTTTCTTTAGCCTATAAACTTTATTTTCATGACTTGATATCTCATAGCCTTCTGGCTGTTTCACATACACTTCTTCATCTAGATATCCATTTAAAAATGTTGTTTTCACATCCATTTGGTACAAAACCCATTTATTGCACGAGCAACAATAGCCAATACTATTCTAATTGTGTCCATCCGTGCAACAGGAGCAAATGTTTCATTGAAATCTATTCCAAGTTGTTGACTAAAACCCCTTGCAACTAACCTTGCTTTATGTTTTTGCACTTTTCCATCACTATCTTGTTTAGTCTTATAAATCCATTTCACACTTATTGCATCTTTTCCTTCAGGAAGATCAACCAACTCCCATGTTTGGTTCTTCTCAATGGACTCAATCTCTTCATCCATGGCTTGTTCCCATTTATCTTCCCTAATAGCTTCTTCAAATGTTAATGGACCATCAACATGAGAAAATAAAGCAAAAAACTGAAAATGAATTTGCTATATCATCATACAACTCACTCAAACTCCTTATTTTTCGTGGTAGCATACTTGCTAATGTTGGATCCAAAAATGTAGAACTAGTTGGAGTGCTAGATGGAGTTGCTCCAAGAATACCATCTAATGTAGGTACTGCTGTAATTGACTGTGGAGTTTTTTTTATTGATGGTGTAGACAACAACATTGAAGATCTTCTTGGTGTGAATGAAGTGTAGCTTGAGCTACTAAATGTGGTGATATCCCAAGATTGGAAGTAGTTGTTGTTGGAGCTATACTTTTTGTTGGAATCACTTCATCTACCATATCATCATGAGGAACAACAACTGTAATATTTACACTCTTTTCTATACTTCCATCCCACACTTCATTTTCCACAAATTGAACATCACGACTGATTATAACCTTCTTAGTGATGGGATTAAACAACTTGTATGCCTTGTACCTTCAGAATAGCCAACAAATATACATTTTTGTCCTTTATTATCTAATTGAACTTCCTCAACTCATTAGGAACATGTGCATATGCAACACAACCAAATACCTTAAGATGAGAAAAACTATGCTTCATACCTATCCAAGTTTCTTGAGGTATCTTATTTTTCACACTTTTCGTTGGACACCTATTCATGATATAAACAGTAGTTTCCACTACCAAGCAGCCCAATATTCATTAGGTAGATGTTTGGCTGCCAACATACTATGAGCCATCTCCATAATGGTTCGGTTCTTCCTTTCCACCACACCATTTTTCTGAGGTGTATAATGGGCTATAAAATTCTTGTATATGCCATGTTCTTTACAAAAATTCATAAAATCATTAGACACATATTCTCCACCTCTATATGTCCTTAAGACCTTGATATAATGGCCACTTTGCTTCTTCACAAGTGCCTTGAACTACTAAAAATCAACAAATGCATCAGATTTATGCTTTAGAAAATAGCCCCAAGTTTTTCATGTGAAATCATCAATGAAAGTAAGAAAATAAGTGTGGCTTCCTATGGATGGTGTTTGCATTTTTCCACAAATATCTGAATGCACAATCTCAAGTGGTGCTCTTGCTCTATGTGATTTTCCAATCCGAAAAGAATCTCTGTTGTTTGCCCAAGATGCAACCTTCACAAATTCTTTCTGGTTTTTCAATCAATGGCAAGCCTTTCACCATGTTCTTCATATGTAATAGCTTCAACCCTCCAAAATTTAAATGTCCAAATTTGAAATGCCATAACCAAGATTCATCCAATACAACTGCTTGAAATGTTGTTTTAGTTTTTGTGTCTGTATTTTCCGCCTTAAATGCTGCTCCAGAATTTATATTATTTGTCTCATGAACAAATGTGGTTGTTGTCCCCTTCATAACCGGTCTTATTCTCAAGGGAAACACATGGTTGCTAGTCATTTTCACTTTGGAAATAACCAGATTGCTTGGGAATCTATCCAAAATCACACTCATTGTTTTCCAAATACACTCTAAATCCCTTTTGTACCAATTGACCAATGCTCATTAAATAATGCTCTAGGCCAGCAACATAGTATACATTAGGCATGTTTTTATGCCCCCCCTCTTTGGTTAGAATATCAACTGTTCCTTTTCCTAAAAATGTGACCTTATTGTCGTTGCCAAGTGTGACTTCAGTTTGGACTAATTTATCTAAACTAGAAAACAAATCTGCATTACCAGTAATGTGATTACCAAACCCAAAATCTAAATACCATATGTCACTTGGGCTTTCTTGGACTACATTACATTCAACTGGAGAGTTTGTAGGGATTGCTTCAATGATTTTAGTGTATGCAATGACCATAGTGCTTGTTTGAGCATTGCTACTTGACTGATTTTGACCTTGCTTGTGCTGATCATACTGTTTTTTCTTGCATTCATTAGCATAATGTCCAAACTTCTTACAATAATGACATTGAACTTGTGATTTATCCAATCTTTGGCCACTTGGGTGACTGAAATTTTGATTTTGACCTCTACCAACACTATTTGTAAAGCTGTTATTACGTCCACCTCTAGGTGAATTTCTCCCTCTACCTCTAGGACTAAATCTTTGTTGTCCTCTTCCATGAGTTATAAATGATTGAGATGAAAAATCATTTTCCAATGACATTTTTGACCTATTTAGTCTATGTTCATGATTGATAAGAGAAGCATGAAGCTCATCAACACTAAACTGTCTCAAATATTTATTTTCCTCCAAAGTCACAACTATAGGATCAAATTTGGGAGGAAGACTTCTAAGAACTTTCTCAACAATTTTCCCACCCTCTATGGCCTCTCCATGTGATTTAATTTGATTAGTTAGGCCAACAACATGAGTAAAGAAGGATTCTATTGAATTGAGTTTTTCATTGACAAATTTTCAAAATCTCTTCTAAGAATCTATAACATAGCAGTCCTTACTTTGTACATACCTTTGTAAGCAAGTTGAAGTGTATCCCATGCCTCCTTGGCTTGCTTTGCTACCGCTACTCTTGGGAGTATGCTCTCATGCATTGCTTGGTGGATATAGAATAATCCTTTTCCATTCTTCTTCCTCGATTCTTTCAAGGAATGTTTCTCAACTTGTGTGAGTGCATTCCATGCTGCCTAGTCTGCTGGTTCCATATAACCATTCTCAACAATTTCCCAAACGTCTTGAGACTGAAATAGGGATTTCATTGTTAAAGACCAATACTCATAATTCTTTCCTATAAAAATAGTGGTTTGCAAACTAGACAAGGATGCACCAAAAGTGGAGGCCATGACTTCAAACATAATAGAAAAATAAGAGTTCCTTTGGCTCTGATACCAGATGAGGGCTAGAGGCAGGGGAGAAGACATAAAACTAAAAAAAACTCAGAAATTTTATTCACTGAAAAAGGAAAGAAATTTAGAACACATAAAGATTTGATATTATATTTCTTCATTCAAAATATTTTAGATTCTACAGGCTACTGTTCAAACTTGCTCTACAAAGCATTCTTTAGAAAACTTTCTTTTCACTCCACCTATTTCTCTCTTCTCAAAAATAAAATTAAGAACTTCTTATATAAAAGTATCTTACGGTGAAAACTTGACTCCCAAGTAAAAGAGAAATAAATGTTTTAAGTTACTTTTTCAGTAACTTGACTTTCAAGTCAATTAAAAACCTTTTTACCACATATTTTACAAAAAAACACTTTAAAAAATTTTAAATATAAAATGCCCAGATTTAAATAATGTCCTCTAAAAGTAAAAAGCCTATGAAAAATAAAATCATTAAAAATGTTGCCAGTCAAAATGGAATGTTCCACGGGACTGCTGGAATACCACCTAGCCATATAGGAAAGATGAAAAAAATTTGCTGGAAAAAATGTGAACTGCGTCAAGAGCCTTCAGGAGTTGAGAAGGAAACATTAGGAGCTATTAGGAGTTGTAATTACACCGTTAGGAGAAAGCCGATTTCTAACACAAAGAAGGTAAAGCATGAACAAGAATTAAAAGTTAATCCATTTTTGAAGTTGTTTGAATAATTTGGAATAGCTTTAAAGGATGAATTCTAAGGCTGCTTCTAGAATTGTTTCACATTTTAGAGCTATAATTAGATAGCATAACAAGAATTCAAAGTTCATCTGTTTTTGAAGTTTTTTAAATAATATGGAACAACTTTAAAGGATAAAATCCTAGGGTTGCTTGTAGAATTGATTCACATTTTAGAGTAGCATAACAAGAATTCAAAATTAATCCCTTTTTTGAAGCTATTTGAATAATTTGGAACATCTTTAAAGGATGGATTATAGGGCTACTTGTAGAATTGATTCACATTTTAGAGCTCTAATAAGATAGCATATAAATGCGTATACCCTTAAATAAAGCATTCAAGATATTAAAAATGTCTTACATTACATCAGTTGCATGATAGATCTACAGGTACTATAATCTCACAAATTTGTCTAGATCTTAGTCTTTGAATTTACTTTAGTAGTATTGAGGAGATGATATGATTGCTAAACATTTCATGGATCAGCTAGAAGTCAAACCTAGGATCTCTCATTTGTTGCTAGATGCTCTAGCATTGAACTACCAACCTTCTTGATGTTCAATCCATCCTTGATTTAAGTATAATTTATTTTACATTGATAGCCATGCAATAAAAATATGCATGTTACTCTATAACACATTTGATTTCGTACAACATGTGTAAGAGGATAATTTTGGCATTATCAATATTGTCTGAGTTGCTATTTCCTCTGCTGTGAGGGTAAAGAGTTTAGTTTTCAGTTTTCTCTTTTCTCTGGTCACCTAGTGGCAGAGATTTACTATCATCTGAGGTTTGTTAGAAATATCTAATCTCAACTATTTAATTATGCAAATTCCCTCCAACTAAGGCTACGTACCAAAATTTAATACAATTTATTAGGAATACTTTTTGGAGAAGATTGGGGAGATTTGGATTAATTCACATTAACTACCTATTTACTCTCACACACTTTGTGGGTAGTAAAAGATATTAATATTTTATTACTTCTTAGCTATCCACCGTAGTTTTTAATTTTAATTCCTTTTTGTGGTCATTTTGTTGTATGCAAGAAGCAGGAAAGAGAGGAACACAACTCTTCATATGAGAATATGGTGTAAAGAAGAATAGGGAATCACAACTGTTATATTCTTCAGACTAATGAATATATATAAATCTGATTGTTGTCTATTTTCTACTGTGTCAATTCTATGTTTTCTGAGCAACTTTCAATTCTAGTTGAATTAGTTTTCTTTCACTATTGTATGCTCTTTGTTTGCTGCTCTGTTTTATTTCTACTCCTCTACCCCTTCGCCTACATCTAGTATCATAGCCACTGGTTCAAACTTCTAGTCTCTTTTCTGGGTCTGCACTTATTTCTTGTTTAACAACCATCAATGGCTTCCACAGCCTCAACATCTGGTGCTTCCTTGTCTAGCTTGCAAACCCCTCTTTTCACAGGAAAAAAATATGAATATTGGTCATTGACCATGAAAGCCCTATTTAGGTCTCAGGATGTTTGGGAAATTGTTGAGAATGGTTATGCAGAACCAACATACCAAACAACTTATAATGCTCTCACACAGGCAGAGAAAGATCTCTTGAAAGATCAGAGAAAGAAGGATGGAAAAGCCCTTTTCTACATTCATCAAGCAATGCATGAAAGCATACTGCCAAGAGTTTCAGTAGCAACACAAACAAAGGAGGCATGGGACACACTGCAAACAACTTATCAAGGTAAGGACAAAGCTAAAGCTACAAAACTCTAAATACTTAGAAGAGAATTTGAAAATATAAGTATGAAAGATTCATAATTTGTGGAGTTATTTTTTACTCGTGTTGTTGGGCTAGTAAATCAGATAAAATCTCATGGGGAAGCATTAGAAGAGAAAAGGATAGTTGAGAAAATATTAAGGGTTTTTCCTACTAAGTTTGATCCTTTAGTTATTGCCATAGAGGAAACTAAGGATTTAACCCAACTGACAATGGATGAATTGCATGCATCTTTGATAAATCATGAATATAGGCTAAACAGATCACACACCTCTATTGAGAATACTTTCTCATCTCAGGCTTCAATAAGCCGTGGAAAAGGTAGAGGTAGGTTCACACCTAGGGGTAGAGGAAGAAATAAATTTAGAGGACGTAGCAACAGTCTTGAAAACCAAGGTGGAAGAGGACATAACAATGAACACTTTCAAAGTCATCCAAGTGGTCAAAGACAAGATAAGTCACATGTTCAATGTCATTATGATCACTACTCTTCTGAGTGTAGGAAGAAACAACATGATCAAGGAAGACAAAGTCAAAATCCCCCAGAAAATTCTACAAAAAATTCTATGTTTATTGCATGTGCAAAGATTGCTAAAGCAATTTCTACAAAATTACCAACTTTGAATGCAATATGGTTCACGACAATCCAAATGATATTTGGTATTTAGATTCTGGCTGTAGCAATCACATGTCTAGAAATCTAGAATTATTTTCAAGCTTGGATAAATCAGTCACTTTAAATGTTACTCTTGGGAACAATAATCAAGTGAATGTTATGGGAAAAGGCACTGTTGATATTCTAACCAAAAATGGGGAGCAAAAAGTCATTCATGATGTTTTTTATGTTGCTGGTCTGAAACATAATCTGATGAGTATTGGTCAATTAGTGCAAAAATGATACAAGAATTATATGAAAAATAATGCATGTGTTATTCTTGATAAATATCCAAGCACGTAGCTGATAGCAGAGGTACAAATGACAAAAAAATCTAATGTTCCCATTAAGGTTGAAACCTAACATCAAAAGAAATGCAGCTGAAGCTTATCATATGGCAGAAAACACACAAGTTGGAACAACATTAAAGGCTGAAAATTCTCAAGACCCCTCTCAGAGTTGCTCCGGAAAAGAACAAAGTTGCAAAGTTGCTCCAGAAAAGAACAAGGCTACTCCACAATAGAGCAAGGTTTCTCTGGAAAGGCAGAAATTGAAACCAAAGATGAACAAAATGGTAATGTAACTGTTCAAAAAAATTTTCAGTCAGTGGTAAATAATGAATCTTGTTTATGGCATCTGAGATTTGGCCATTTAAACTTTGGAGGTCTGAATTTATTGCATAGAAAGAATATGGTTAAGGGGCTACCATTGATTCAAAAAATGGACAGAGTATGTGAAGCGTGCATTTTGGGTAAACAACATAAAGAGACCTTTCCTGTTGGAAAATCAGAAAGAGCATGTAAACCACTTGAGATTGTTCACTCCGATATATGTGGACCAATGCAAACTCCTTCCATTGGAGGTTGCACATATTTTCTAACTTTTATTGATGATTATACAAGAAAGACATGGGATTATTTTTTGAGGAATAAATCTGATGCATTTGGAGTCTTTCAGTAGTTCAAGGCTCTTGTAGAGAAGCAAAGTGGTTACCACATCAAAATATCAAGGACTGATAGAGGCAGTGAGTATAGTTCTAATGATTTTCTGAATTATTGTAGACAACATGGTATTCACAAACAATTTATAGCCCATTACACACCTCAAAAAAATGGTGTGGCTAAAAGAAGAAATCAAACTATCATGGATATGGCAAGAAGTATGTTGAAATCAAAGCATTTACCAAATGAATACTGGGTTGAAGTAGTAGCAACTATTGTCTATATCTTGAATAGATGTCCAACTACAAGTGTAAGAAATGTGATTCCTCAAGAGGCTTGGAGTGGTAGAAAGCACAATGTTGCTCACTTCAAAGTTTTTGGATGCATTGCATATGCTCATGTGCCTAAAGAGATGAGAAGAAAATTGGATAACAGAGGTGAGAAATGTATTTTTGTTGGGTATTCAGAAGATACAAAAGCTTACAAGTTGTTTAATCTAATTATAAGAAAAGTTATAATCAACAGGGATGTACAATTTAAGGAGAACGAAGCATGGGATGGAAGTGTAGAAAAAAAAGTGTAGCAATAGCTGATCCACATGATGATATGAATGATGGAGTGATAGAACATCAAGGTATTCCTCAAGCAATACCTCCTTCCACTCCTGGACATGTAACACAAGTTGTAGCACAAGCTACACCACATTCTACAACAAGACATTCAAGAAATCAGAATTTTACACCTACACAACAAACTCCACAAAGAACATCAGCCATAAAACCATCTAGAAGTCCATCAAACTTAGTTGATAGAAGCAGCTCATTGGCTCCTACATTAGCAAGCTTATTGCAGTGAAAAACAAGGAGTTTAAGAGATATATATGAAGCTAATTTTAGTGTTGACACATCAAATTCATTTTTTGTTTTTGCTTTATTTTCAAAAGTTGCTGATCCAATATTCTTTGATGAAGCATGGGTTGAAGCTATGGATGAAGAGATTAAAGCTATTGAAAAGAACAATACTTGGGAGTTGGTGGTGTTGGAAGTGCCAAGGTTCTGAGAGGGGGGGGTGAATCAGAACCTTATTACCTTATTTCAAAATTCATTACAATTCTTCAATTCTTGCAATAAACAACTCATAACTGAATATATTCAATCTATGCAGGAGAAATGTAAACATTCACCATAAACAAAAAGTAATGGTAACTCACAAAATGAAGAGACACCCAATTTGTGCTGAGTGGAAAACCCTCCAAAACCTCAAGATTTTGTCATAGGGAGAAAAACCACTCCATGAACCTGTATCCTTTATTGATTTCCAATCCTTTACAATTGGCAGCAACTACTGCTCAGAGATTTTAATACATCTCATATACATATACAAATGTGTATATGTCACTCATATATGTACACAAGTTTATGATAAAAACTTTCAAGCCTCTTATCCTTAGATACATATAAATATGTTTTCACACACACTCATATATATCTAAAGATTACAAGTGCTATATTTATAGAAATGAACTTCAAATCAGATCAGTTACATGTATCTAACTGAACCAGTTAGAGTTTGTTACACAAACTTCCTTTTAAAAATGCTTTTCGAGAAACTAACAAAACAGTTTTAGTTTACGAATTTGTTTCTGTCAAAAACTGGTAATCATTATAAGCTTCCAAATTATTTCATTTTTGAGATACTCGAAAATAGTTTCCATAACGTCATTTTGCATTGCAACTGACTGGAAATGCTTGAACATTTCCTTTTGTTTTGAACAAACAAAAAACTGTATATAATATCCTGGGTTCAACACCCAAAATTTATTCAATCTTCTAAAACTGTGTAGAAATATTCCGGGTTTGAAACCCTCTTTAGAAGATATCAAAAATGCAAAACCTCATACCTGTGATGCCCAAGACTCTGCCCGATCCTGAGAAGTTTCTCCTTTTTAATTTTCCCCAGATCCTCATACATGTGAGCAAAGATCAAATATGTAAGAAAATCTTTTACTCTTTCTGTGAAAATTAAATTCATATAGACCTGTAACTTCATTTCAAAATACAAACAATGAACCTGCCTGTTAATGTAACCATACCCATCAAATGACCTTTCTGTTTTGCAGAACGAAATTATCTTGACCCATCAAATGACTTTTCTGTTTTGCAGAACGAAATTATCTTGTTATTCGCAGAGAAGAAATGAACCAAAAATCCGTTTGCAAGGTCTAAAACAATACCCACAAACATAACTTCTTTTAATCACAATTTGGAGTCCGCCATGCAAAGTCAACACTTGGCGAGAAAAAAATAGGGAATAATAAATAATATGTTCAGACTGTCAGATTACGGTCTCAATCACTGCTGCCGAAATCATGTTAGACAACATTATGATGTGCCATTTTAATTTTCCTGCTTTTACCGATTGCCATCATATATTTCACAAAAAGTGCCACGCCAAAATAGACTTTTCTTACCAATTGCCACATGTGCATATATACCATTTTGCCAATAGAACGGATGTTTGATATGGTTAACAATCTCCCCCATTTTTGATGCAAAAATTTTCACCATTTCATATATACAAGATAATGAACAGAAATACAATGCTAATTTACCACGAAATGCTGAGAATCAGACCAACTAACCAGAATCAACCAAAAACTGATAAATCAATATGAGAAATCAATTCTCCAAACTGTGAAATGCATGATTAACCTATGAACCAATCCAATCAGTGATTAACCTATAATTGAAACCTGTGATCCAAATGCATCCAAATGCAAGAGCCAAACCTGACCAAACCAAATCTGTGGATCAATCTGTGAAATGCAAGAACCAAATCTGACCAGTGAACCAAACCTGACCAGACCTGAAAATTCTGAAAATTCTTGTTAAATCTTGATAGAAATTGATTACTCCCCCAAAATTTATGCATCAAAAATCTAACCATCTGCTTTTCATAAATGTTTTCTGTGAAAGAAGCAGAAACCTAACACAGAATATTGAAGAGTAAAAAATCTTATTCCAGCATGGATTGAGAGAAAACTCCCAATCGATTTCTTAATTGTTCAAACAATTCTCTAGGTAGAGCTTTGGTAAAACTATCAGCAACTTCTAGTTTAGAAGGCACATGAATGAGAGTGACCTCATTTGATGACACATGTTCACGAATAAACTGCAATTTGATGGCAACATGCTTAGTTCTAGAATGCATAATAGGGTTTTTAGAAATCTGGATAGCACTAGTATTGTCACAAAGGATCTTCATAGGTTTTTGAACATGAATACCCAAATCTGAAAGCTGATAAGACATCCAAAGTAACTGAGTACAACATGCTGTTGTAGCAATAATTTCAGATTCAGCAGTAGAAATAGTGACACATTCTTGTTTTTTACTGTGCCAAGCAACTAACCGATCACCTAAGAAAAATTCAGCACCACTAGTACTTCGGTGATCATCTTTACATCCACCCCAATCAGCATCTGTATAACCAATCAGAGTAAAATCATCATTTTTGGGATACCACAAACCATAATCCAAAGTACCTTGTAAGTATTTAAAGATATGGTGAACAACATTGAGATGAGATTGACGAGGAGCTGCTTGATATCTAGCAACTTGACATATAGAGTGCATTATATCTGGTCTAGAAGCAGTAAGATATAAAAGACTCCCTGTCATAGACCGATACTCCCTTTGATCAACAAGAGGAGATTCATCAATTTTCACCAACTTACATCCAGTTTCCATTGGTGTGCCAACTGGATTACAAGTATCCATTTGAAAACTTTTAAGCATTTCCTTAGCATATTTCAGTTGAGAGATAAACAAACCATGTTCAAGCTGAGAGACTTGAATTCCCAAGAAAAATGTCAAAGGTCCTAGTATAGACATCTCAAATTCAGACTCCATGATTCCTGAAAAAGTTTGTGCTAAATGATCATTAGTAGAACCAAAAATAATATCATCTACATATATTTCAACAGCCAATAAATTTTCATTGTCCATTTTTGTATACAATGTGCTGTCCACATTTCCTTTAATGAATCCATTTGCAATTAGATGTTTATCCAATCTGGAATACCAAGCTCGAGGAGCTTGTTTTAAACCATACAAGGCCTTTTTGAGACGAAGAACATAATCAGGCTTGTCAGAAGATTCGAAACCTTCTGGCTGTTCCATATAAACTTCCTCCTCAAGATACCCATTTAAGAAGGCAGTTTTGACATCCATTTGGTAAATAGTGAAATTTTTATGAGTGGCATATGCAAGAAAGATTCTGATTGATTCCATCCTTGCAACTGGTGCAAAGGTTTCACCAAAATCAATTCCTTCTTGTTGTGCATATCCTTTGCAAACAAATCTAGCTTTATTCCTGATCACTTCCCCTTCCTCATTCAGTTTATTGCAGAATATCCATTTTCCACCAATAACATTTTTATCATTAGGTCTGGGAACAAGTTCCCAAGTCTTGTTTTTCTCTATCTGATTTATTTCATCCTGCATAGCATTTTGCCAACTGGGATTTGATAGGGCTTCAGTTACATTCTTTGGTTCAAAATCTGCTATCAAACAAAATTGTTCAGCAATATTTACTTGTTCTCCTATTTTGGCTTTCCTTCTAATTAAAATTCCTTTATCAATATCTCCAATAACTTGAGACTCAGGATGTCTCTTAGCTATTATTCTAGAAGATGTTTTTAACTTTGATCCATCACTAGTTATTTTAGAATTGGAACAATTTTCTGATTCTATTTTTCCTGCAAGTTCATCTTCATCATCAGTTTCAACTTTATCATGTTCACAATTTTCATTATGTAAACTTTCTGACTTTTGAAAAGATAAACTTTCATATTCTTCTTTGTCATTACAACATACAGATGTTTCATCAAACATGACATTTATAGCTTCTACAATTTTGTTCAGCCTTTTATTATAGCATTTATATGCTTTGCTATGTGTAGAGTACCCAAGAAAAATCCCTTCATCAGACCTTGAGTTAAAGTTTTCTAGAGAATCATCATTCTTTCTGATAAAACATTTGCAACCAAATATTTTAAAGTTCTTGACATTTGTTGTTTTCCCATACCATAATTCATATGGAGTATAAGCTGTTCTAATTCTGATTTGTGCTCTATTTAAGATATAGACAGCTGTATGAACAGCTTCTTTCCAGAACTTGTCAGGCAACTTTGCTTCATTCAACATGGTCCTGGCCATTTCCTTGACAGTTCTATTTTTTCTCTCTACAACACCATTTTGCTGTGGTGTCCTAGCAGTAGAGTATTGTCTTTTTATACCTCGTTTTTCACAATACTCAATAAATTCTTGAGAAGTGAACTCTCCTCCCCTATCTGATCTTAAGCATTTCAGTTTTAAATCAGTTTCTCTTTCTACCATCTTTCTAAAAATTTTGAAACGTTCAAAGGCTTCTGATTTATGTTTCAGAAATGTTACCCAAACCATTCTTGAATAATCATCTACGAACAGCATGAAATATCTTTCATCATTTAATGAGGCTGTTTTGGTTGGACCACATAAATCAGTATGTACTAGTTCAAGTGGTCTATTTGACAAATATTCTTTTGTTTTAAAAGAAACTCTTGTTTGCTTGCCTTTTATACACTCTTCACAAATAGATGCAGGTTTAGTTATTTGCGGTAGTCCCCTGACCTTTTTGTTCTTGCTGATTCTAGCAAGATTATCAAAGTTCAAATGTCCCAGTCTTTTGTGCCATAGCCAATTTTCTTCCACTTGACTCATAAAGTAGGTATTGACCAAAGAAGTTTCTTGAATAGTTGAATCTATCAGATTATACAGATTACCATTTGTTCTTAACCCACTGGCAATGACTCTATCTTTCCCATTTTTAATATAACATTCTTTTGCATTAAAAGAGATAGAATATCCATTATCACATATCTGACTGACACTTAAAAGGTTATGTTTCAACCCTTCAACAAAGTATACATCATGTATTGGTGTATCATTGTTCAAGATTATTGAGCCTTTTCCTGTTATATAAGCTCCTGAGTTATCACCAAAACGTACAAATCCTCCATCAAAGTTTTCTAAGGTTTTGAATTTGTTCTTGCATCCAGTCATATGGTGAGAACAGCCACTATCCAATACCCATGTTGCAGATTTCTGAGCAAATAAGACTGTTTCAACGATTAAGGACTTTTCATTTGTCTTTACTTGTTTCCATATTTGTTTAGGTCTCAAATTTAATTTACACTGATTTGCATAGTGACCATAGTAAAAACATTTGAAACATCTAATAACTTTTCTTTTGCCTTGACTAGTGCTATTTTTACAAAAGATTGCTTTGTGCCCAAAAATATTACAGTTGAAACAATATCCATTGAAAAAAAACTTCGTTTTCTGACTAGTAGATTCTTCAGATGAACATTGCAAGATATTCAGTTTTTTATCCTTTTCTTCAAGTAAGAGTTTTTGACTTTCTATAATTAAATTTGCTTTTATTAACTCATCTTGAAGTTTTTGATTTTCAGTCTCATGATTTGCAACTGACCTTTTTACCCTTTTAATTTCTTGCAGGGATTTTAGAAGTTCTTCTTCAAGATCTACTTCTATATCTAAATCAGATGAGGATTCAGGCTCATTTGATTCAGATTTAGGAGTATGTATTATTTCAGCCATGAACAACTTTTCCCCTTCTTCATCTGCATCACTGGATTCTTCATTTGGATCTTCTTTTGAAAGAAGACTTTTATTTTTGAAATCCTTAAACCTTTTATTTTGATTCCAAGGCTTCTTTCTAGAAAACTTCTCAGATTTCTCATCACAATCGTCAAGTTCAATATTTGGGCATCTAGCAGCAAAGTGTCCTAATTGACCACAGCTGAAGCATTTAGGTTTTCCTTTATATTTCTTTGTCATTCTTTTAACCAGTAATGCTTCTAAAGCATCAGTTAGATCTGAATCACTCTCATCATTCTTTTCAGCCTTAAAGGCTGATTCTTTTGATGAAGAACTAGCTTGATTGCTAATTCTCATTTCATATGCAGTTAGAGTTCCTTGAAGTTGATGTAAAGTCATTTTTGAAAAACTTTTCTTTTCTTCTAATGTAGAAATTTTTGTTTCAAATTTAGGTAGTACTGACCTAATGACCTTTGAAACAACATCATGTTCTTCTATGTCTTCACCTAGACCCTTCCTGGCATTCACAACTTCCTCAACTCTTAAAAAATATGCAGCAATGGTTTCATCCTCACTCATTTTCAGATTGTCAAACTGAGTTTTAAGAGTAATCAATTTAGACTCTTTAACTTTGTCATCTCCTTGATAGATAGTTTCAAGTTTTACCCATATATCATTTGCAGATTTGCAATAAATGACTTTGGCAAAGACATCTCTAGTAAGACCACAGAGAAGAGCATATCTAGCCTTCTTATCCAACTCAAATTTTAGTTTCTCATCAGCATCAGTAGGGACTAACGCTGGAACAGTGTATTTTGTTGTTACTACATCCCACATCCTTACATCTAGAGAATGTAAAAATGCTTCCATTTTAACTTTCCAGAAAACATAATCATTTCCATCAAATAAAGGTGCCCTATTAAGGAAAGCTCCTTCAGAATGTGCCATAACTTCCAATATCCCGGGATCAATTCCTAAAGGGAATCCTACGCTCTGATACCACTTGTTGGAAGTGCCAAGGTTCTGAGAGGGGGGGGTGAATCAGAACCTTATTACCTTATTTCAAAATTCATTACAATTCTTCAATTCTTGCAATAAACAACTCATAACTGAATATATTCAATCTATGCAGGAGAAATGTAAACATTCACCATAAACATAAAGTAATGGTAACTCACAAAATGAAGAGACACCCAATTTGTGCTGAGTGGAAAACCCTCCAAAACCTCAAGATTTTGTCATAGGGAGAAAAACCACTCCATGAACCTGTATCCTTTATTGATTTCCAATCCTTTACAATTGGCAGCAACTACTGCTCAGAGATTTTAATACATCTCATATACATATACAAATGTGTATATGTCACTCATATATGTACACAAGTTTATGATAAAAACTTTCAAGCCTCTTATCCTTAGATACATATAAATATGTTTTCACACACACTCATATATATCTAAAGATTACAAGTGCTATATTTATAGAAATGAACTTCGAATCAGATCAGTTACATGTATCTAACTGAACCAGTTAGAGTTTGTTACACAAACTTCCTTTTAAAAATGCTTTTCGAGAAACTAACAAAACAGTTTTAGTTTACGAATTTGTTTCTGTCAAAAACTGGTAATCATTATAAGCTTCCAAATTATTTCATTTTTGAGATACTCGAAAATAGTTTCCATAATGTCATTTTGCATTGCAACTGACTGGAAATGCTTGAACATTTCCTTTTGTTTTGAACAAACAAAAAACTGTATATAATATCCTGGGTTCAACACCCAAAATTTATTCAATCTTCTAAAACTGTGTATAAATATTCCGGGTTTGAAACCCTCTTTAGAAGATATCAAAAATGCAAAACCTCATACCTGTGATGCCCAAGACTCTGCCCGATCCTGAGAAGTTTCTCCTTTTTAATTTTCCCCAGATCCTCATACATGTGAGCAAAGATCAAATATGTAAGAAAATCTTTTACTCTTTCTGTGAAAATTAAATTCATATAGACCTGTAACTTCATTTCAAAATACAAACAATGAACCTGCCTGTTAATGTAACCATACCCATCAAATGACCTTTCTGTTTTGCAGAACGAAATTATCTTGACCCATCAAATGACTTTTCTGTTTTGCAGAACGAAATTATCTTGTTATTCGCAGAGAAGAAATGAACCAAAAATCCGTTTGCAAGGTCTAAAACAATACCCACAAACATAACTTCTTTTAATCACAATTTGGAGTCCGCCATGCAAAGTCAACACTTGGTGAGAAAAAAATAGGGAATAATAAATAATATGTTCAGACTGTCAGATTACGGTCTCAATCACTGCTGCCGAAATCATGTTAGACAACATTATGATGTGCCATTTTAATTTTCCTGCTTTTACCGATTGCCATCATATATTTCACAAAAAGTGCCACGCCAAAATAGACTTTTCTTACCAATTGCCACGTGTGCATATATACCATGTTGCCAACAGAATGGATGTTTGATATGGTTAACAGGTGGATCGTCCCCAAGAAAAGGATGTAATAAGGGTAAAGTGGATTTACAAAACAAAGTATGGCATGGATGGAAATGTGCTAAAGCATAAGGCAAGGTTGGTTGCTAGAGGTTTCACTTAGCAGCCTGGTATTGACTACAATGAAACATTTGCACCTGTAGCTCGCTTGGATACAGTAAGAAGTGTTTTGGCCATTGTAGCTCAAAAGAAGTGGCTTGTTTTTCAAATTGATGTAAAATATTAATTTTTAAATGGTTTGATTGAAGAAGAAGTTTATGTTGAGCAATTAGAAGGATATGAAATTATAGGTCATGAAGGCAAAGTATACAAGCTAAAAACGACATTCTATGGACTCAGGCAAGCTCCTAGAGCATGGTGCACTCGAATTGATTCTTATTTAATTAAGAATAGTTTCAATAGGTGTAGCAGTGAGCTTACTTTATATATGAAGATGGATGAAGAAGGTAAAATGCTGCTAGTTTGTCTTTATATAGATGATTTGATCTTTATAGGAGACCTTTCTATAAGTTCTTTTAAGGCAGCTATGATGAAAGAGTTTGAGATGACCAATCTTGGTCTTATGAGATATTTTTTGGGAATAGAAGTTAAGTAATTAACAGATGGTATTTTTATTTCTCAGTCAAAATATGCAAGTGATGTGTTGAAAAGATTTAATATGCTGAATTGCAAATTAACTCCTACTCTAGTTGTGACAGGACTAAAGTTAAGCAAGGAAGATGATGGTTCATTAGTTGATCGTAAACTGTTTAAAAGGATGGTTGGTAGTCTCATGTACTTGACTGCCACAAGACCTAACATCATGTATGGTGTAAGTCTTATTTCAAGGTTCATGGAGTCTCCAAAAGACTCTCATTGGCAAGCTAGAAGAAGGATATTGAGGTATGTATGTGGAACAAAAAACTATGGAATTTAATATTTAGTTGTAGATGATTTCAAACTCATTGGATACATGGACAATGATTGTGCTAGTAGCATAAATGATAGAAAAAGTACTTCTGGTTATGCCTTTAATTTTGGATCAGGTGTTGTATCATGAGCTTCAAAGAAACAACCCATTGTCACACTTTTTTCAGCAGAAGCGGAGTATGTTGCAGCCACAGCAGCATCATGTCAAGCCGTATGGATGAGAAGAATGTTAGCTGAGTTGATGCATAAACAAGATGAAGCAACTAAGATTTACTATGATAATAACTCAGCCATTGCATTGTCTAAAAATCATATTTTTCATAAAAGAAGCAAGCACATAGACACTAGATACCATTTTATAAGAGAATTAGTGAATAACAAATAAATATGTTTGGAGTTCTATAGACCAGAAGATCAATTTGCTGATATTTTCACTAAACCATTGGCAAGAGATACATTTTAATACTTGAGAATTTGTTTGGGTGTTTGTGTCAAAGATGAATGCTCCAAAATTTTTTGTGCTAGTGTAGATGCTCTAGAACTTGAAGGAAGATGCTCCGGAACTTTTGAACATAATTCAGGAATAAAAAGAAGATGCTCTAGAACTTGAAGTCAGATGCTCCGGAACTTGAAGGAAGATGCTCCAGAAGTTTTTTGTGCAAATTGTTAGCTAGTTGAGATTAAGGGGGAGTGTTAGAAATATCTAATCTCAACTATTTAATTATGCAAATTCCCTCGAGCTAAGGCTATGTACCAGCATTTAAGACAATTTATTAGGAATACTTTTTGGAGAAGATTTGAGAGATTTGGATTAATTCGCATTAACTACCTATTTACTCTCACACACTTTGTGGGTAGTAAAAGATATTAATATTTTATTACTTCTTAGCTATCCACCGTAGCTTTTAATTTTAATTCTTTTTTGTGGTCATTTTGTTGTATGCAAGAACCAGGAAAGAGAGCAACACAGCTCTGCATATGAGAATATGGTGTAAAGAAGAACAGGGCATCGCAACTGCTGTATTCTTCAGACTAATGAATATATATAAATCCGATTGCTGTCTATTTTCTACTCTGTCAATTCTGTGTTTTCTGAGCAACTTCCAATTCCAGTTGAATTAGTTTTCTTTTACTGCTATATGCTCTTTGTTTGCTGCTCTGTTTTATTTCTACTCCTCTACCCCTTTACCCACAAGGTTTTCACATTGTCCGATGCCCATTGTCTATAGATTTGGGTTGACATGTTCTATAGTCTAATTTAATGGACACGGAGCTTCATCAAGTCAGAGGCGAATTCTAAAGAAAAATATGGTCTCACCGATATATCTTCTACTACATTCGAATATGTCCTCTCTATTGTCATGTGGAATAGAATCCTATAAACTGTCGTTGCATATCTAACAACCACTAAATATTAGTGAATTTTAATATTTAGTTTTTCTACGATTGGAAATTTTAATGGAACCAGCTGTGGAGCCCAAGAATTGCAATAGTCGTTACCTTGTTAAAGATGGTAAAATCAGTGCACTAATTTGACATAGACATGGTTGGTGTTTTACTAAAGGATATATATGTGTAGTTAAGCTTTTGCACAATGTTTTTTTGAAGTCATCAAGGGCCTTTGCACATATCTCAATGAGTTCACACAACCCTGCTAATACAACTGGCTGATTGACTCATTAAGAAACCTATGAGATAATTATAAGTAGACAGAAAGGAAATCCGTAACTATCCCACAAAATGCCAATAATCTGTCACACACATTTTAGCATAGAGTCATCACATTACAAAACAGAGCAGTAGATATCTTCTTAGTTATTACAATAATAGCAGTTGCGCCAATAGGTGCAAATTTTTAGCCCATCATCTGCAAATAAGTGTCTAATAAGTAGTGTTATTTCTTTATTTGAATTTTTTTCTTGACATGGAAATAGCCAAATGCATATACATTTTATGCTATCATGTATTTTGAATATCAAGGGCTACTTTCAATATAGCCTTGGATATTCTCTTAGTCTAAGATCATATTGCTGTTGATATGATTTTCGATTTCATGGGTAAAATGGCAGGTTATTACACGAAATCAATCTATCCACATAGATGAATTCCTTGATTGGTGTCATGCTCATTGAGCCTAGCAGTGCCCGTAATGGAAAATGGGATGTACATGCTCTACAGAACTTGGCAGAATATTATTCATCAACGTTCTACTAGAAGTATTAAGCAAGCTGCAAATTTCCATACACCCCGTGTAGGTTACGAGTTTTTTCTCCCCTTATACCATAGTTGACAAAGAGGTTACTATACCTTAAGCCTTACAGTTAAAGCAGCAAGCTACTAACCATAGTTATAATAGATATCAGCACCCTGGACCCAAGATCAAAATCAGGGGCACCAGTCAAAAGCAACCCGATCATAAACAGCTAAAGTTTCATCAGTAGTATATATCGACTGTTAGTTTGTGCTAGAAAGATCACCCTCCTATTGGGTGGTCAAAAAGGGCGGGGATTGGAAGTGGACCTTACAATCAGGTTAGATAACTTGGTGTTCAATTTGCTTTAGCCCCACCCTTGAAATCTATGTGGGCATGGGTGATGGAAAAAATTAAAAGAAGATTTTTAAGTGGAAAGCTAATCTTTATATTTATTTTTTGTTTGGATGGTTTTCTTGTTTTATATGGGTTAGTTTGAGAAGTTTATAAGGAACCTTTTTTTTATTAATGGCAAATTTTTTAAGAAAATGTAAGTTGTTAGTTGGTCTACATTTGTTGCAAACCCAAAAACAAAAATAAGGGAAGTACAGGGATAAGAAATTTGTTCTTATAGGGTGTTGCTCTTGTAGTCAATGGAGTGCTCAAGGATCTTGATGTTTGTGAGCCTTGGAATGTTCTAATAAGAAACAATATTAGTTTTAGTTTTCCTATATGTAAGCTAAATTGAAAAAGAATCAATCTTGTTAATTTGCTATTTTGTAACTTTAGCAATCATAGTAGTGGCACTATAAGATTTGGGTCCATCTAGAAGGCATGGGAGAAAGATAGGAAATATGTTGTGGAGTGGGATATAAAGGAAGTCAATCATGATTATTTTTGTCCTCTTAGATCTATTTAATAGTCTATTGAACAAGATGGAAAAATCCTTGCTCTATATAGAGAGTGTTTTCGTCACAAATAGTTTAATAAATACATTAAACCTTACAGTCTTATAATAAATGAGAAACAAGTTATTCAATAGGACACAATCAAGATTAGTTTTAACTTTCCTAATACTTAGAAGAGAATTTAATATAAATAATTAGTGCTCTTTAGGGGTTAAACCATTTGGTTTTGGAAAGGAATTATAATCTTAGTTTGTGGGATAACTTCTCTATGTCCTATGGTGTAAAGCAATTCCAGGTTATTGTTTTGATTAGGTTAAAGATTGGAAGGGCCGGTTAATAATTCAAGGTTATTGTTAATAATGTGTACATGAAATTAACTTTTTTCCTAATATTGTATTATAAATACATGGATGTTGTATTTAGGTGGGAATTCAAATTTTAAACAAGGATTGGGTGGTATTCAACTAGAAGGTGGTGAGAAAGACTAAGAGGATGAGGATGTTGATATTTTTTTTATGATGAGCTAGAGGATGAGTGAAAAATCGTACTTAATGAAGAAAAGGAAGATAAATTAGAGGGCATTTGGCTATAGGTCCAATGGTCAATCTCTAAGAATTATAAAATTCATCTTTAATTATTCACTTAAGGGGTTGAGGATGGGGTTCCTCTTTGCTAATTTTTTCTCCAATGAAGGTTTTCAAAGGATTTGGGCCTAAGCAAGGTTTATGCTATGGTTTCCTTATCTCTTATTTCCCATTGAATGGAAAGGTTATGGTATTGGCTATTTAGTAATTATGATAAGATTGTGGGGCACCATACCCTCTATTGTTTGCTTCTCCTATTGTAGTCTTGATAATTCATGAATCATGGTTGGAGTTAGGGGCTTTATCCCCTTTGTATTTTGCTTCTCTTTCTAGCCCATCTTACTCATATGCCTTGGTGAATGAGGTGCAGACTAATGTTGGTCTTGTGGCTACTAGTTGTCTATAAGCATCAACTCTAGGTGTTGAGGGTGTTCCTCTACACTTGACATAAAAAATGAGGGATAGTTTAACTTCAAAACTCTTTTAGGTTCCAATTATAAGCAATCTCAATAGAAGTCTTGGACCCCTATTGTTGTTGATAAATAATGTACATCATTTTCCCATCCTCTATGTTTGCTAAGGTGAACCAACGCCTTTCCCTTAAGATTCATGCTTTTTTTATTAATAGAGTAACCTTGTGGTTTGAGAACTATAGTGTCAAAAAATGTTGCGCTTGACAATTTAACACTAGGTTTTTCTCCCCTTATGTGCTTGGACTATTATGCATTAATTGCCTATTTTTATAAATATTATTGGAAAATCAAACATGAGAATTCAAACTATGCATTTAATAGTTTCCCCCAACACTTTTGATTCCTAAAAAGCAAGGATCTAGTCAAAGGCACATTGCACCCTAGACCACTAAAGTTGGCCCGAAATTTGAATATGTTGGTGTTGACAATTTATTATTTTAACTTCCAATTTCAAATGCCATCTATACATATTTAATTTTTGGGAAATTAGCATTATTCCATATAAATACAAGGTATTTTCACCATTTTAAGAGAAGCATTATTATTGAGCAAATTGAAGATTCTAAAAAGAAATCAAGAGCAAAATTATCAAGATTATTGTAACATTTCATCATCCAAGCATTATGTCATATATTATGTTGGTGAGTGTAGGATCATGGGGGTCTAAAAAGTGGTGATATGACAAAAAAGTGATTGATGACTTTTTTTAATCCAAATTTGATGAAATGAAAAGGGTTTATTGATAAAATTGTCACCTTTCCACCAATATAAGATATGACTTATTTGGAATTAAATAGATAATTATTATTTATTTTCTACATGCATTTTGACTAAAGTCCTAATTGATAGGCTGATTGAAAAACATCTATAATTCATAAATGATTTAACATTTTTTGAATCTAAAAGGTGCAACACATTTTATACTATACGATAAAAAAAAGAAATGAATTTCATAAAAGTTTGACCAAGTTATGGTGGTCAAACAAACAAGTTTTTATATTTTTTAAAAATTTAATAAAAAATTCATAACTAATTATTTACTTGAAAAAAATTACAAAAAAAATGTGGCACATTTGGGCATGTGTCCTCTACTTATATTTAAAGTTTCAAAAAAATATATTATTTTTTTCTTGTACTTAGGTTGGTTAGATATACACCTACTTTTTATTTTTCCCTAAAATTTAGTACTACTACATTGAAATTTCAAATTTTCACTAAATACATTTACTTCTTTCCAAAAAAGGACTAATATATTAGAAACTACATTCAATTTGCTACAAAATTTGTTCTTACATATTTTTCAAATTATGGTAATAACTTATGGAAATTATTATGTGAAGTTGTCTAACTCTTTTTTTTTTTCTGAATTTTATTGCCACTTAAGGGATTAGTTTGGACCGCCATGATCCTGCACTGACCCATGTAATTTTTTCATTTGTTTGGAATGATTTTTTTTAATGAGTTCTAACACTTTTAGGTCATCACATCAAATCAAATAAAGCAACAATTGATCCTTGAAGGTGGTGATTATGACTTCAGTTCATTAAGGAGATCAAATTTGAAGTGGTGAGTTGCAACAAATTGTCAATTTATTACTTGTTTTTCAATTAGCCTCGATCTATCAAAGTGTATACTATCTTTTTATCTTACTCATATGCCTTGGTGAATGTTGTAGATTAAAAGTGAGTTGAAGGAAGATTGAAGGCTACATGTTCATTCATGCACTCTAACCCTACAAGTTGATAAGTCATGAAATCAATATTTTCTCATCAAAAAATGAAGTTCTGACAACAACACCTAGAAGCTAGAAGCTATAGACTGGTGTCCTAAAGCCTACATTTTTAGGCATGAGAAAAGAGGAGGATAGCATAGGGAATCCTCGCACCCTAGACCAGCAAGATCATGATCAAATTTACATGCCAGGTGCATTTGTGTCTGCCTTCCTTATTTCTAGAACTAAAATTTGTCTGTTTCCATTTAGTCTCTCATAAATCATAATAGATCACTACATTTGCATAGTTTTCATAGTTAGATCATTGCATTTAGAAATCACCTATTCAAATTCACATCAATCCCACACACATCACATCACATCCAACACTAAACAATTTAATTAAAGCTCTAGTCTACCATTTATCTCTCCCTAATAGGTTTGTATCCAAGTCCAGCTCTTGAGGTCATCTTTAATCTAATTAATCCAATTAGAGAAGATGATCTTCATCCTTTTCCCTATCAAACATTTTAGTGAACCTACCTATTTCAAACACTTTAGCACTTCTAAATTTTGAAGCTATCATTTCCAAATCTAAAATAGATCTTAGAGTGCTTGGATTTATCATTTAGGCTTGCATATTCATCACAAAAATTATTGAAAAAGATCAAAAATTGCATTACATTTTATATCTAGGGTTAAATTCAGTCATTGCAACATAGGATTAGTTCATGTTTGCGTTGATAACTTGCATTAGGCTTGACGTAAAATATGAAAGTGTTCAAAATATTCATTTAGGCATGTGCATATAGTGGAAAATTTTATTGTTATTATTTCAAAATAATACAAGATTTAAACTTTAAGATTTTTCAATATAAGATCAGTTAAATTTTGCGCTTTACATTCTTAAAATTGCATTTCCAAGTTGCATTCATCATTAAGGAATTTCAAATTTTCTTGCATAATTGTATTTCTTATTGCAACAATCATAAATATATTGAATTCTAGAAAATTATTTACTATCAAACCTACACAGTTGCAAAATAGGTCAATTAACACTATAGAACTCACCTAAATTCTAAAATTTTCAAAAACACCTTGGTAGTCTAGGACACATTGTGCCCTTGAGTAGGTCATTTTTGCTTAGATATTTGTGGCAAAAAACTCTCAAGTTATTCTATCTAGATCTGTTTTCAATTTTTCTGTTCATTGTATTGTAATAGTCTATATCTTAGTGCATACACCTGTTATGGAAAAAAATGTCACAATGTTTGAATTCTTTTGTAAAATGTTGTCTTCTTTGAAATATTAGGTTGATGTTTCATGTTGTGCTTTTTCTAATGAATCTTTTTTAAATGATGAGATTCATGTTCCTTCATCTCAAAATGCATATCTTCTTTATGAGGAATCTTGATGCAAGATGGAACCATCATAGATGAATTCTTAAATAGTATAATATCTAAAATTAAAGAAAACATTGTACTCTATTCTTCACCAGTATGGCCTACTCATCCTTATAAAAAAATAGCATCACCTACCATACCTCCACTTGACATGTTCTCTTCTTCACACAAAAAAATTGATTTATAATTAATACTTCAACCATTAAAGATGATCACCCTTCAAAATATCACTCATAATCAGTCCATGAATGATCCACCATCCTATGAAAACAGAGTGATAAAACCCATTAGCTTAGAGAAGTGTTATGGTCAAGGATTTAAGATTCTTTCTAAATAAGGTTGTGTTATAAAGAATGAACATGAAATCCACACCTTCTTGGAACAAATACCATCTAAAGATACAAAAGGAATTAGTTATCAAGGTCCTCCACCTTTACATAAAAAATTTACACCATCCTCTAAACCACACAAACCTTATGGACCTATTAGAAGGGATCTCCTACCCGCTCCACATCCATTTTCCAAAATGGAACGTACCTTAAGAACACTTATATAATTAGAATTCATCAAATTACCTCCTATGCAAGAAATAAAAGATGAATATGATAAGATGATAAATTAAATAGCTATGACTTTTCTCCCTGCTATGTGGTAGTTTTAGTATTATTAGATACTCATTACCATGTGTGGGGGACAATTGAGATGTTTTGTGCAATCATATCTTATCACTAAGGAGCAATGCAACACAATCCATATAGGCTCACCTTTTCTCTTACACTTGGAGGCAAGGGTAGTTAGCCTCTTGTAAGGTGCATTCCTTTATAAGGGATCCTTTACCTCTCCATTATCTCCTTAAAATATTAGTGTAGCAATTACACTAACATTTTAAGAGGGGGCATATTACCCCACATATTACAATTATTATTGAATAGGAATGGTCCCTTTTTAGTGATGATAAGATGCATTTCATAAAAAGTGTGACCTCATTTATCATATTATGGACCTTCTTTAGTAGTAAGATCACATGGATGTTCACTAATGTGTGTACTCGTCAATCTATGTTGGTGGTCCTCTTTATGGTGGTATTGGGCTTGATATCCCCTAAAAGCATGACTTTTCATGGCATGTTATGTCCTATTTTGTGGTAGTACTATGCTTGGTACTCGCTAAGGTGTGACTCCTTGTTCCACTATTTGTCCTCTCTTAGTGTTGGTGTCATGTGTGATACCCCATAAGGTGTGACTTCTCGGGCATGTACACCGAGTTGTGACACAAAAATGGCTCTTAATATGCCACTTTTCTTTTTTTTGAAATCAACAAAGTCTAATGTTCACGAGAAAATGAAGATAGCTACACTCAAAATTTGGAGATGGAAAAACAAAAAGAGTTGTAGTACTCTGAATCTACTTTCTAAATTGCTATTTTTTTTTTTGAAAATAATGAATATTAAGGGTTTCAAAATGGGGGGCCACACAAAGTGGTTCTTTTTTAATTAAAAAAATAGCATAGCATATGTTGTGGTCCCCCTAAAAAGTAACTTTGTTTTAGAATTCCAAAAATTAGTACGATGATAAAGTAGCTAACACCGTGTAGTTTATGCCATTATTTTGGATATTTTTTATAATGAATATAGTATTTTACTAATTTTTGAAGTGGACACATCCTAAAAATCTGAAATTTGAGTGTGATCCCCCCTAATTTTTTTGAAAACTAATCAAAAATATATTTTTTCATTATGTGTAGAATGGAGTCTAGTTTCTAAAAATGTAAGTTGCTTCAAAATTTGATGAACGAGTAAAAATCTATACCCAAACTAGCACACGTTGGTTTTTGACAGAAAATAGAGGCACTAACAAGCTCAAAGATATAGATAAAAGCCTTGACATAATCAAAACATAAAAAAATATATGTTTAGATAGCTAAGAGAGAGCCTAATGTCATCACAATATTTTAATAATTTTGCATTGAAACACATGCAAACTTGATGGAGAGCATGGCCTAAAATGTGTGAAATTTTGTTACCCCTTTAGAAAATTACATCCTTGACATGAAATGGTTGTCTAACCCTTTGGGTTGGATGCCCAAGGAAAAATCCAACCCTTTGGATTGATATTTTCCAATGCAACCCATTTGGTGAGTGCCAAATTTGGTGCTCACCAAATGAAAGAGCATCAATTGGTGAGCACCAAATGTGAATGTTAAAGCTAATTTCACTTTCTCTTTGTTTCTCTCTCCTCCACTTTGATAAAGCTTAGAGTTTACGGTTTATGATCGATGATGGATAGTCGATGTTTTACCTTTCCCTCCCTCTCTACCTCCTTACCTCTTAACCAATACTTACCCTCTTCTCTCTCAACCCTCTTTGGGTCTCTCCCACCCTCTCTACCTTTCCTGCCATCCTTAACCCCATCTCTATCCCTTCCTCCCTACCTCTCTCTTCTTCTCTCTCCCTTTGTTACTATTTCTCACCCATCTCTCTCATTTCTCTTGATCCCACCCTTTCTCTCTCCCCATTTCCAAGTCTCTCCCTCCTTGTCTCATTACCCACCTCTCTCCCCCTCTATCTCTGTCACATCATTCTTCTCTCTCTCCTCTTCTCCCACCCTCCCCTCTCCAGGTCATCACCTCTCTATCTCCTCCTCCCTATGTCTCTCACTCTCTCTATTCCTTCTTACTCTACCAATACTTCCATTTGTCGCTCCCTCTCTTCTCTCTCTCTCTCCCCTTTCTAGGTCTTTCCCACCGACTCTCCTTATCTCCCTCTCTACCTTTCCTTCCCTCCTTACCCCCATCTATATCCTTTCCTCCCTACCTCTCTCTTCTTCTCTCTCCCTCTATTATTATTTCTTTCCCATATCTCTCCAATGTCTCGATCACTACCTCTCCCTCCCACCCTCTCTCTCTCCATCTTTAGGTCTCTCCCTTCTTCCCTCTTTACCTCTCTACATCTCCCTCCTTGTCACAATAGCCACCTCTATCCTCCCTCTATCTCTCTCACCCTTATCAGTCCCCCCATGTTTCTCATCCCTCTCTCCCTAGGTTGTAGGTATCTCACCTCTATATCACTTCAGGATTTCTAGCTATTTCCCTCCCTCTCCACCTCTCTCCTTCCCTCCTTACCCCCCTTTCCCTTTTGTGAACTTATCTCTCTCTCCCCTCTCTAAGTATCTGAGTCACTCCTTGTCAACCTATGTATCCCTCCTTAGGAATCTCTTTATCTTCATTCTTTTCTCTCCTCTTCTCTATCCCTCTCCTCTCCATGGAATCATATCTATATGTCCTCCTTCCCTATTTTTCTCACTCCCTCCATGTCTACCTCTCCCTTGACATCCCTTGTTACTCCTCTACTGATACTTCCCTTTTTCTCTTCCCCTTCTCTCTCAGACCCTCTCTAGGTCTCTCCCACTCTCTCCTTATCTCTCTCTACCTTATCTTCCCTCATTACTCCCATATATATATCCTTTCCTTCCTACCTCTCTCTTCTTCTCTCTCCATCTATTATTGCTTCTTTCCCATCTCTCTATTCTCTCAATCACTACCTCCCTCCCACCCTCTCTCCCTCTCTCCATATACAGGTCTCTATCTCCTTCCCTCTTTAACTCTCTACCTCTACCTCCTTACCTAATTAGATCCCTATCACCTCTATATCTCTTTGGGTTGTATAGTTACTTACCTCCTTTCCACCTCTCTCCCTCCTTCCTTACCCCTCTTTCCCTCTTTGTGAAATTCACTCTCATTTTCTTCTCTATCTTGCTTGCCTCTCTACCTCTCCATACCTACTTGGCCATCTCTTTCTCTTTATTATTCTATCTCTCCTCTTCTCTCTACCTCCCCTCTCTATGTCATCACCTCTCTATCTCCTCCTTCCCTATGCCTCTCACTTCCTCCATGTCTACATCTCCCTCCATCCCTTGATACTCCTCTACCAATACTTCCCTTTCTCTCTCCCTATCTTCTCTCTCACCTCTCTATCCCCCTCACATCTCTACCTCTCCCCTCTCTAGGTCTCTTAGTCATTCCTTTTCTTCCTCTTTATCCCTCCTTACCCATATCTACCTCTCCCTCATCTCATTACCCACATCCCCCCTCTATCTCCCTCACCCCTATCTCTCCTTCTTTGTCTCTCATCCCTCTCTCCCTAGGATTTAGGTCTATCACCTCTATATATCTTTGTGGTGTCTAGTTATTTCCCTCCCTCTCCACCTCCCTCCCTCTCCTTACCCCTCTTTCCCTCTTTGTGAACTTCTTTATCTCATTTTATTCTCTCTCCCCTCACCTCTCTACCTCTTCCCTCTATAGGTCTCTTAGTAACTCCTTTTCTACCTCTCCATCCCTCCTTAGCCATCTCTTTCTCCTTGTTCTTCTCTCTCCCTTGCCTCTCTATGACATCACCTCTCTATCTCCTCCTTCTCTATACCTCTCACTCCCTCCATGTATACCTCTCCCTCCATCCCTTATTTCTCCTTTAGGTCAATACTTCCCTTTATCTCTCCCAATATTTTCTCTCATCCCTATCTCTCCCCTATGTCTCACCCCTCTCTCACTAGGTTGTAGGTAGAGTCGTGCACCTCTATATCTCTCCCCTCTCCAATTATTTCCCTCCCTTTCCACCTCTCTCCATCCTTCCTTACTCATCCTTCTCTCTTTGTAGACTTCTCTATCTCATTTTCTTCAATCTCACCCCTCAACTCTCTACCTCTTCCCTATATAGATCTCTTAGTCACCCCTTGTCTACCTCTCCATCCTTCCTTAGCTATCTATTTCTCTTTATTATTCTCTCTCCCATTCTCTCTCCCTCCCCTCTCTACAACATCATCTCTCTATCTCCTCCTTCCCTATGTCTCTCACTCCCTCCATGTCTACCTCTCCCTTCATCCCTTATTACTTCTCTAGGTTGATACTTATCTTTCTCTCTCCCTCTCTTCTCTCTCTCACCCCTATCTCTCCCCCTCTATTTCTCATTGCTCTCTACCTAGGTTATAAGTCTCTCACTTCTATATGTCTCTGAGGTATCTAGTTATTTCCATCCCCCTCTACCTCTCCACCTCTCTCTCCCTCCTTAACCCTCTTTCCCTCTTTGTGAACTTCTCTAGATCTCATTTTCTTCTCTCTCTCCCCTCACCTCTCTACCTCCCCCTTTTATAGGTCTCTTATTTACTCCTTTTCTACCTCTCCATCCCCCGTTAGCCATCTCTTTCTCCTTATTCTTCTCTCTCTCTCTCTCTCCTATTCTTTATCCCTCTCCTATCTATGTCATCACCTCTCTGTCTCCTTCCCTATGCCTCTCACTCCCTCCATGTCTACATCTCCCTCCACCCCTTATTACTCCTCTAGGTCGATATGTACCTTTATCTCTCCCAATATCTCTCTCTCACCACTATCTCTCCCCCTATATCTCTCATCCCTCTCTCCCTAGGTTGTAGGTCTCACACCTCTATATCTCTCCCCTCTCTTGTTAATTCCCTCCCTCCTTACTCATCATTCACTCTTTGTGAACTTCTCTATCTTATTCTCTTTACTCTCCCCCTCACCTCCCTACCTCCTCCTTCTATAGGTCTCTTAGTCACTCCTTGTCTACCACTCTATCCCTCCTTAGCCACCTATTTCTCTTTTTTCTTATCTCTTCTCTTCTCTCTCCCTCCCCTCTCTACATCATCACCTCTATATATCCTCCTTCCCTATGTCTCTCACTCCCTCAATGCCTACCTCTCCCTCCATCCCTTGTTACTCCTCTAGGTCGATACTTACCTTTCTATTACTCTCGCTCCCTCCCTACCCATCTTTCCCTCTTTTCTAAATTCTCTCTCATTTTCTTCACTCTCCCCCTGACTTCTATTTTGACTTGAAAAGAAATAGACAAACTCAAATAAGAAATTACTTTAATAGCGTGCATCTTTTATTTAGTTCAAATTCAAAGACAAAAAATGTATTATAATGAAAATTAAAAGTGTTGTAGTTGTGATTAGAGTTCCAAACACTAAGAACAAAAGAATATTACTGCAAGTTAATCATTAGTGCATGCAAAGTTGTTAACAAAAAAAAAATGTCACATTGTTAGCTATTGAAACAAAATCACCTATATTTGTATATTTAATTTGTTATATTTTTGTAGATAGGTAAAACACCTATTTAAACCAACAACCCCTTTAAGCGTAACTTAGGGAGAAGCCATTTTTATTAAAAATATGCAAAGATGAGTCTTAAATATAAGGCCATGTTAGATACCCATGTATAGATGCAATTTATCACAAATAGAGAAAAGGAGAATACCTAGAGGGACAAAACCCTTGGCCAAAAGAGAGAAAAGATGGAATAATACTATCTACAAAAAATGAGGAAAAAATCCCATGTAAGGAAAAATAAACCCCTATAAGAGAGAAGAAGAGTGATCATGTAGCCCCCCTCAGTGAGATAACCTACTATAGAGAAACAATAGAAGCACATTGGTGGACTAAATTTGGAACCTTAATCCAAGTAAGAAAGGAAAACATGAGTTTGGCGATAGAAACATTGGAAACCCTCGATTGTTGGATGAACTCTAGAATCATGATAAAGAAATAGTTATTTTGATAGCAAGGAGCACTAGAAAACTCTCAATATAGAGAAACTCTAGAATCTAGTTGAAGAAACATAAGAAAAAACCATGTTCTATGAATGAAATGAAGTGAAATGATAAAAATTGCACCTCCCCAAGTGACAAGTATGTCCAAGAGATAAAAAAGAATGTGAATACAGATAAATTTAAATAAAAATACCTGGGGCTTAACATGAAAAAAGTGTATGGGTAGACTAATATAGCTCCCCAATACCTTTCCAACAACATAGGAATCATAAAAATTAGAGATGCTGGCAGAAATTTATGAGATCGAGAGCCAAAAATCCAAATCTAAATTAAAATAGAAAATATAGGAACCAAATAGTAAAATATGGAAAAATTATCCTCACCACTATAAAGTACACATAGTCATATCTTTTTGATAATATCTCATTTAAAAATATCTAACACTATGGTAGAAAGTTATGGAATTTTAAAAATATTATTTGATTTGGGTATTAGGGGGCCAAATTTAGGGCCCCTAGGTACCCATACGATCATGTGCAGTCAATAATTTATTTAAAAAAAATTACCACTCAGTGACAATGATGGACGCACCACTAGTGGTGAGAATAATGTTGGGCTATGAGAAGAGCCACACCACCCAAGACATAATCCCCCCTTGCTAATGTTGGTTAGAGGGGTTAAGAACCCATGACCATGGATAAACTCAAATAGTGTACACCAATAATTTAAAACATAATATTTTTAATAAATAAAACATATCAAAACATACCAATGATGGAAAAATTTGGCACAAGATTATGTAGACACTATACAATCTGACTATAGAACAATATGCTAGAGAATAATCATTGGCATTTGGGTTTGTGCAAGATCATGATGGGCCAAAAAGTGGCGATATGATGGGTATGTGTAGGGTATGTGGCTAACGACCTTTCTTTTACCCAAAATTGATGAAATGAAAAGGGTTTTTAAAGGAGGTTCTTAGCTTTCCACCAATATAAATTATACTTTACTTTGAATTTAATAAATAATTATTATTCATTTTCTATTTGAATTATGAACAAAGTCCTCATTGATTGGCTGATTGAAAAAAATCTATAGCTTTCAAATGGTATCACATTTTCTTAATCTGAAACATTTGCAACATTCTATGCTTCACATACTATAGGATTAAAAAAATAAAAATTGAATTTCATGAAGTTTTGACCAAGTTAAGGTGGTCAGACATACAAGTTTTTATATTTTTTAAAATTTATAATAAAAAAATCATAATTAATTATTTACTTGGAAAAAAATTACAAAAAAATATGCATCACATCGGGACATGAGTCCTCTAATCATATCTAAAATTTTATAAAAAAAATATTATCATTTTATTGTGGTTAGGGTGGTTAGACAGACACCTACTTATTTTTTCCCTAAAATTTAAGTACTACTACATTGAAATTTCAAATTTTCACCAAATAGATTTTAAAAAAAAAAAAAAACCTAGTAGTTTAGAAACTACATTCAATTAGCTATAGATTCCATTCTTACATATTTTTGAAATAATATAGATAACTTATTCAAATTTTTATGTCAAGTTTCATAACTTTAATTTTTCTGAAGTTTTTTGCCACTTAAGGGCCTATTTTTTTGATGATGATCCTGCACATACCCATTTCCTGCACCTAGTTGATGTTATAGATTGTATGGTATGGTTAGGTACAAATCCATATGGATCTGTATGGTTGTACAAAATATGAAAATGGTACAAAAAAATTCATGATGCCCCTAGGACAAAAGTGTTCATTTTTTATAATTTGATAGTCAATCCTTAGGTTTTTAGGCCTTCTAGATGTAATGGTAGGGCCAAATTTGGCCCAAAGTGTTCCAAAAATTCAACCACCTCTAAGATCTAGAAACATTAACCCTACTTCAAGTCCTTGTATATTTGGCAAAGTGTAGCTAAATTTGATGAAATGAAAGGAAACCATCACTTTCTAGATGCCTTGTATTCAACTATGAAGTCGTTGAAATGCCTAATCACACCCAACAAAATTTTCAATACAAAATACATCTCTCAAATCTAGGAAGAAGTTTGCAACACTGGAGCTCTAATACCATGTAGGAGTTAATGGTGAATCCCCAACACCCTGAGATCACCTACAAAATGAATATAACTTCCACAAGAGAGAAATGGCAATAATATCTTGCTATGATTAAGGATTTAAGACTGTAAAATTACATATGTAAATGTACATATGATGCCTTTCTTATAAAGGCAAGTTGTGAGATAAGATTAGATAAGATCTTGACATGTGTGTCTTATTCTTGTATAATGAGACAACTACCTCAACAATATTAAATGAACTGGGAAACAAGCATTAAATAAAATCCAAATAGATAAGATATGATAGGATCTTATGTAGATAATTAAGACTTCTAGAAAAATACCTATGACCTAAGTGGAATTAACATGTAAGTAGGACCTATTAGACAACTAGATGGGTAAAACACCTATTTACACCAACAAGTGGGTAGGGAAGAGAGAGAAATAGCAAGGAGTTTGGAAAAATATAGAATCTCCTACAAAGTAGATGGTACAAGATAATTTTTTGTGGGGCATCCAAAGACAATCCTATAATTTTGGGAGAAGAGTACATAATCAAAGACTAGATGGGGAAAATAATATGCAGTGCTTCAAAGCCTCTCCCTCGAGGGACAAATAATGAGGTTGAAATACAAGTGCTCATTTTTCATTTATGATTATTTCTAAAGCTCAAAATAAATATCTTAGAAATAGAAGATAATTCTTTAGTAAATGTAAATGTAGTAAGAACTCAAAATATCAAAAATTAGAAGTTGAGGGTACATGTAGAGTAGACAATAGATATCATGGCTAAATTTAGTAGTATTATCATCAATCACACATATAGAGAAGCTAACATGGATAAAGACCTTCTAGAAAATAAAGTGGCCAATGGGACCCAAAATATTTCACATGGGGTACTAAACAAGGATATGTGCAATTATTATGTAGAAAAGGGTAATTAAGACCACTTCACTAGTGAGTCACTTGTAAGCAAAATGGTGCATACTACAAATCAAAATTCCATTTATGAAATCACTAGGTGGAAAGTATGAGGGAGAAATGAGCATATTGAAAGAATTCATAGTAATAGTAACAATGAGGAGGCAATCTCAAGACACGAATTGAAATAAAATCCTATGGAAAAAATTAATGTGGAATGAAGAAGGAAAGGCCTATTTATATGGAGTTGAGGTGTGGAAAAAACCATAATCAAGGGTCAAATTTATATGCTAATGTAAAATTTATGTACACTCTAGTTAGATTGGTATGCAACATGAGACAAATGGAATTCCTCAGGGAAATTATTGAGCATAGGCTCAAATTGATTTTGAAGATACATCATGGGCTAGTTTTGATGGTAGTTAATTGGGTTCTCGGTGATGAATTTTTAGTTTTAGACAATAGGTATTAGATGAACATTCATATATTTTTTGGGTTTGTTGATTACCTCTTGGATTTGGAAGAATCAAAAGAAATAGTCTGTTCCTTGACTCTAGAGCTAGTGAAGAAGGATTTGGGAGAAATTATTGTAGGTCTAGCTCATTTTTGTATAACCCTAGACCATATAAAATGATAGAGAAGGAATAGATAGCAAAATCCCAAATGGGGGACAAGGGTAATTGATACATGGATTTTTTAAATGATACTATTGTATTTTTTTATTAATACAAAGCATTAGCCTTATTTGCATCTTAGAAAATATAGTTATTTAATACTCATATTTATTTAATTTATCTACTTTATATAAAACTATCTAGTAAATTATGTAATATTCTAGTAGAGATGGTCTAGAAGGAATGATTTCATCTTGAATTAGAATGGAATAACAAGATGGAGTAGAAGGGAAGTTTTAATGTTGACATGGAAGGGGATCATAAGATTGAGTGGGAAGGTTTCTTTAACGTTGAGTTGGAAGGGGATTGTGAGATAGGGTGGAGGAGATGCTTTGATCTTTATTTAGAGAGGAATTGATTATAGGATACTTTGGAACAAGCTCTTGGAATTTTTTATATTTTTGTGGATGGTATGATTAGTGATGAGTGTTAGACGTACTCCTCAAATTGGGTGGATGGAAGGATGGGAGATTCATGACATTTATGGGATTTTGCTTGGATGGTGTTATAATTTTGGAGTAAAATTATATGTATGGGGTGGATGATAGCCTCATTAATAATTGTCTTAGATAGTTGACTGAGTTGATTCATAGAGTGGAAGCATAATTTTTTAGGAGTGAAAGTGCTAAATTGGGATGAAAATAGTAAAGTAAGATGGAAGAACTGATTTATAGAGTGAAAACATGATTTTAGAACTAGATAGCAACACTTGCAATATAATGGTAGGTTTTTCACAAAATAAAGAGATTAAACCACAAAAAGACAATCTAGGGCTAAAAAGACACACTAAAAAGCACTGAACATAAGTAATTTGCAAAAACAAGAGAAGGGAATAAGATGAAAAATTTAAAGAAGTGAAAGTGCCAAAATCCAGTGTAGAAGCAGTAAAAGGTAGGTTGGAAGAGTTGTTATAGAATGAAAGTGCTAAAACATAATTGAAAATGTCATTTTGGAATCTTGTCCATGAAAATTAGAACTACTCAATAAAATTAATGGGGTTAGACCACAGGTATGCCAAAAGGAAGATAAGAAAATAAAAAAGGAAAATGAAAAAGATTAAATTCAATATGGAATATTTTACATTGTTTGTCCTCTTTCTCCTTAGATTGAGCTAGAAGAAGAGTTACACTCAATACTCCCATCATTGTATCTTTTGATGTATGGAATGTGGTTTCTTATGGAACCAATAACATGATGGTATGCTATAAATGGTGGGATATCAAATAAATAAGGATATACTAATAGAAGATTAGATAGAAAACAAAGTAGCATAAGGCTATGATAAGAATAAATGATCAAATAAAATGAGAATCCTTCAATTTATAAATTTTATAAGAGGTAAATCAAGATGCAAGATGCATGTATTGATGGGTGACTACATTTGATAGATGATTGTGCTTTTGAATTAAACCTTAGCTTTGTAATGAGTGTTACAAGAGGACTAAATATGTAAAAGGTAGGTTTAAATTTGGATGCTTTCATATACATGATCATAAAGGGTGGAAAAATACTTGTCACATGCTAGAAAGTATAGATTGTGATCCATGTTATAAGCTCCTAAGACTAAATAAATATTGATGAATAAATAAGGTCAATGTTCTAGACCTCATTTAAGTGTTAGAAAGAAATGTACAAAAATGTTATTCTAGTTTTCAAAAATTATTTTATAATGAGTATATGATTATGAAAATAATCTAAGATGATTCTCTAAAGTACAATCCCTAAAAACTCATTTTTATAACTTTGACATACAATTTAACAAGCAACAATATTATTCCAAAAAAATACACAAAATAGTTAATTCAATTTAAATTTAAAATTTGAAAGATGAGATCACCTCTATAATTCAATCCATACAATGAATATGTGAAATATCCTCACTAAAATTTTAATATAATCCATAACTCAAATAAACATTTTACTTGATTTGATAAAAATATTTAAACTTACCAATAGAATTATGATGAACATATGTACTATTTGCATCAAAACCTACTCATCACATAAAAAGAAGTCTATAAATTAGTTAGAACATCTCAATAGTTTAAGCTTAATATATAGAACATGAAAATGAAAATTTCAATGTTCTCAATATCACCTATCAAAGGTTCCCATTACATGAAAATGTGTTATTCCCTGTCAAGTTAGCATGTAGGAGATGAAAAAAAAAATTGTAAATGGATGAAACTTAACATGTAATGTACATGGGTTGAGGTTGATTTTTTCCTTCCTTACTCTTGAGTTTTTTTAGCAAACACTTCTCCTCATTTGGTGAAAGTTAAAAAAGTAAGTATAAAATTTGTTTTCTTTCTTATTTGAGGAAATATATTTACAAAGAAGATTCCATGAAAGGATGGATTTGCATATTATTTGGGGAATCTGCTTCTCTATAGTCATATCATCTGGGTATAAGGCTTGTAATGCCATATCTTTCCCCTCTGTTATAAATCTAAGATGATTGAAGGTAAATTACAACAAGCAATAGGTAACACTCTAGGAATCTCTTTTCCTTATCTTGTCCATTTAGGCATCATGTATTTAAGTAAAGGGAATTGCACACTCCAATGCAGAAAGAACGAAGCAAAAATGGAGCTTTCTATAGATGAGATAAAAGAAAGATGGAAGGTCCTTCAAGCTTCAAAAGATTTTGATAAACAAGGCCTCATTGAATGACACACAAGAAACTACTAGTGGATCAAGTATATTGAATCTTGTTCTCCAAGAGTAATTCAAACAACCTCCATTAAAGAGAACCAAATCCCCTGCGTAGCCCTAATAGTGCAAAGCCTACAACAAATTCTAGTGAAGAAGCTTCAAATTGGCCACCATCATGAAGGTTGTGTCTTGTTTGGAACGTTGTGCACAAAGACGCATAGGATGGTTGCCATCACCACAGTTTTAGAAGATGAATGCAAAGGTGGGGTTTAACTTGCCATATATAAAATGGAAGCCCACTTCTGTATTTGTTTTCTAAAGTTATGGAGATGGCAACTATCTTGTGCACCTTTGCACACAACATTCCAAACAAGACATGGCCTTCATGATGGTGGCCAATTTGAAGCTTCTTCCTTGGAATCTGTTGTAGGCTTTGCGCTACACAGGGGATTTGGTTCTCTTTAATGGAGGTTGTCTAAATTACTATTGGGGAATGGGATTCAATATGGTTGATCCACTGGTAGTTTCTTGTGTGCCATTCAACGAGGCCTTCTTTATCAAAATCTTGTGAAGCTTAAAGGTCCTTCCATCTTGCTTGTAGCTCGTTTGTGGAAAGCTCTATATTTGTTTCATTCTCTCTACATCGGAGTGTGCAATTTCCTTTACTTAAATGCATGATGCCTTAATGGACAAGATAAGGAAAAGAGATTCCTAGAGTGTTATCTATTGGTTGTTGTAATTTTTTGAATTAGCCCTACTCGAATGAAACAAATGGAGGTAATTAAGTCTATGACTGAGGATTTTCGCAAAATCTTCTTTGTGAATACATTTCCTCAAATAAGAAAGAAAAAAAATTCAATACTTACTTTTTCAACTTTCTTCGAATGAGGATAAGTGTTGGCTAAAAACACTTGGGAGTAAGGAAGACAAAAATCAAGCTCAACCCATGTACATTATGTTTTTTCACTTTTCATCTCCTACATGCTAACTTGACCGGGAATAGCACATTTTCATGCAATGGGAACGTTTGATAGGTGATATTGAGCATTTTCAATCTTCTATATATTAAGCTTAATTTTTTGAGATGTTCTAATTGATATAGACATTTTTAATTTTTAATTTTTTTTTGGTGATAATAATTCTATTTAATTTATATTGGAAGTTTAATTTATCTTTTTTTTATTATATCAGGTAAGTTTTTTATTTGAATTATGGATTAGATTAAAATTTTAGTGAGGATATTTCACATATTTATTCTATGGATTGAATTATAGAGATATATTGTCTTTCAAATTTTAAATCCTCTTATTTTCTTTTTTGATTTGAATCCTTTTCAGTTTCTTTAAATTGAGGAAGATCCATCTCAGTAGAATAAAAAGTTCATAGACTAATTCAGAACAGCTCTTGTTCAGGAGCAAGCATCTCAGAGGCCACTTTCAACCAACCCCTATCATGTCATTCATTATGCCCTATAATATCCTAACCCTATGTTCCTGCTTGCCTAGTCATTTTGAGTTAGCTTCTCAAATCCACCGAGCATCACAGATAATCATGTAGGAAACTTGTCTCAGCTTGCAGGCCATCTGGCCTCTAAGGGGCCTTTCGGACCATGATCAGTCAAAAGTCCTGGGCAGCCATGCGAACTGCGCTTTCCATTCACTGTAGAAAATTCAGAAAACGTATATACTAGGTAGGAACAGTTCTTGTTCAGGAGTGCAAGCATTTGAGAGGATATTTTTAGCCAAACCCCTATGATATCATTCATCAGGTCCTCTTATTCCCAACATTATGTTCCTAGTTTCCCATTCACTTGGAAACCAGCAGCATAGTATTATGACATAATAGAAACGCAGTGTTAGGACACAATAGGGTGTAGCTCCAAATGACAATTTTGTATTGAATGCTTGGAGCACATTGCATAGCCCTTTGTTTAGAGTGACCTTTGTCCACTATAAGAATTTGGAAACACCTGAAGCATCACTACCTAATGGGTTTTCTGGCTTATCTCTCTTCTTTTTCAATTGAAATTTGAGATTGTTTCAAGCAGAAAAATAAAAGAGATTGTTCCTCTAATATCTATTTGCTTTGAGAAAGGGAACACTTTGTTTCTTTTGAAATTTCGCTGTAATGGCTTCTGCTCTTCCTCTTTGACGATGAGCCACCCATCTCATTTGGGATCAAATGACAAAAAAATGATGTTCAAATAGATAAAAGAAATAACTGTGGAGAACTGCAATCATCAGTGTAAAAAACAAGATTTGTTTTTAATAGTGACTAATCCCCACAAAATAAGATTAAAGCTGCATGAACTGAGTTCTGAGATCGACATCCTTTTGGAACTGTCTTCTTTAACATTAGCCAGGTAACTCAAAATGACAGGAATGCAGCAGGTTGATCACTCTTTTGCAACAACAGACATGGGTATCAGCCTATCAGGCAGTATAAATCTAATCATGAATGTTTGAGAAAACTTGGGAGATTCTACACCATGAACTTGAAGTGAAGGGCATGGAATGTGAGGAAGAATAATAATCATAGAAGGGTCAATTGAAGATAAAGAACAGGGAGAATAATAATAAGTCAAGCATTTTAGGACCCTGGAGAAATATTTCTTAATTATGCTTTGCGTAATCATATTTCTGTGGTCAGCAAAATTGTCACATTCGGTCAAACTGGGCTGGCCACTGAAGTTAAGTCTGTTGAAATGCATCATGAAGCTCTGCAGGAGGCACTGCCTGGTGATAACGTGGGGTTCAATGTAAAGAGTGTTTCTGTGAAGGATCTCAAGAGAGGATATGTGGCCTCCGACTGCAAGAATGACCCAGCCAAGGAGGCTGCTAACTATACATCGCAGGTCATTATCATGAATCATCCAGGCCAAATTGGCAATGGGTATGCCCCTGTGCTAGATTGTCACACGTCACATTTCTGTGAAGTTTTCTGAGATCTTGACCAAGGTTGACAGACGTTCTAGCAAAGAGCTTTGGAAAGAACCAAAGTTTATAAAAAATTGTGATGCTGGTTTTGTCAAAATGATTCCAACCAAGTCTATGGTTGTGGAAACTTTCTCTGAATAACCTCCATTGGGTCGTTTTTCTGTGAGAGACATGCGTCAGACTGTTACCGTTGGGGTCATCAAAGCTGTTGAGAAGAAGGATTCAACTGGTGCGAAGGTCACCAAGGCTGCTGCCAAGAAGAAGTGGAAGTCTAAGCAAACTGTGCAAGAACTTATGCATGTGGGAATTCTGTTAGCTGGCATGTTGGGTTTCTGCACTTATGGTATGGTAATAGGTATCTTATCAGCTTTTCATATGCAAAACTGGGTTTTTGATAGACGGTGGCATAGTTCGTTTATTTACTGCTTTTCATTTTAGTGTTTGGAGATATACTTTTGATTTCTCAGTTGCGGGGAATATTTTTATTTGATCTATGCACTCTTATCAGAGTGAGGGTGGACAGCTATTCATGTTCAGAGCTCTTTGAAGTGGAGCAGCATGAATTCAATTTGCCCAAGCAACTGGTTTCCAGTCTCAACTACAACTTGGATTGGGAAAATAAAAAAAACTAATTCCTACAATTTAAAGAAACAGTGACAACAAACGAGGAAGTTCAGGAAGAACTCGCCTGAAAAATAGGGAGAATATGCGAAAGCTTGCATGTGATTAGAAATAATTGCAAAATCAATTGAGTTTGCATAGAACAATAATAGAAAGTCTTCCATGCACAAGAAAGAGAGAATAATAACTTCGATGGAGAGGTGTGTATCCAGAATTAGAACAAATAACTATGAGAATATCAATGTTAACTATGTGAGGATATGCATTGCAAAAAAGAAAAAAAAAAAAAAAAACTTTATATGCATGATTTTATTTTAGTTATATGTCTCTAGATGTAATTGTGGAACTTTAACCTTATTTATGTTAAAAAAACATTGCAGAAAGTTAAGATATCTTCAAGAATCAAATTTCCTATATTAAATCAGAGGCAGAGTACACTGGTAAGATATTCAGAATGGTTAAAAATGAATAAAATTAATCAAAGTAATGTATTTTCTTAAATAAATACTACTACAATGTAACACAACTATTTAATCGTAATCAGAATTTTTGTAATAAAAATAAATAAAAAATACAAAATATACTATTGATATTCATCTTCTTCAATATGTTGTCAATATGTTGTTTGTTGCAAGCTCTTCATAATGTGCCACTGGTCCTACAATTTGTACCATATTTCATTATCATCTATTGTAATGGAGATATAGAATTAATATATAATTGATTCCTAACAACACATAAAGACAATAGAAATTTTGATATTACTAGTTGTTTACTTTGAAAGAACTGTAATAAAAAACAGAAACAAAGAGTCATATTTATCTACATGTTAAATTATATAAATAGCTAAAAATAAAGCAATGCAAGTGGAGAAAGAAAGCTGCAATCAAATTGGCAAAAGAAACTTCAAATGGAAATAGAAATTTCCATCCTACTTCATAAAAACTGCTATAACATATTATTTGATTTTGAAATATTTGCATTAAAATTTAAAACTCAAACAATGCAAGTGTAAAAGAAAGTTGCCATCAAATTGACAAAAGACAATGCAAATGAAAATAGAATTTTCCATCCAATTTATAAATGAATATTTATTAATTATCTTTTAAATGATAAGTGAAATTTTAGAAATTTTCACTTAGAAGCTTTAACCATTAAAAGCCAACCAATTTACCATTTAACAAAAGGTAAAAAATATTTTTCGAACGACTGAATAATGATTTGAAATGTGAGACTTGTTTGCCTATTGACTAAAGATATAAACTTCTTTGCCTCATACAAATGCCTTAAAAGCTATTCAAAGAAATACCAAAGTTAAAACTGTTTACTTTGCCTCCTCATCTTCTCCTCTTTTCTAGGGTTTCTATGTAAACAGATTTATCAAAGTCATTAGAAACTGTAAACACTTAATTTCATTTAGGAAAATAAATTAGAATACCAAAATTAGTTAATATATAAGGGACTTGAAGATAGCAAACTGTCTAATTCAATTTAGAAAATGCTTTCCTAGCTTAAATCTATCTGGAAAAATTACCAACGGCCTAATACTTTACAGTTTTCACAATGGGCGTAACATATCTTTAAACACTGAATGGAAAGAGAACGCCGCTGAAAAGAGAACGAAAATGTACGTGATAACACAGTCGTCAACAGGATTAGTAGGCGAATAGGAATATCTAAAACATTTCAAGAAGTAAATATGTAAGAAATATATAACAGTAAATGCATGGAGGTCGTACACCAATGATTTAATGGGAGGGGGTAACGAGGTTAATGGCACTTCATATATTTAAACTAGTTTTCCGCTTCATATATTTAAACCTTACCACTGCAATTTTATCATTTCAATAAATATTTAAAAAATTAAAACTTAAAATAATATTTAAGTAAATAAGTAAAATACAAAGTTGTTAATAGAAATCTAAAAAAAAACAAAATCACATTGTTAGTAATTGAAGGAAGGGCAGTCAAAAGGCAAAGAAAAATATGTGATAATTGTGGTTTTGAAGGAAAGTGTTTTTATCATAATTCACCAAATTTTTGATCACACGTTTCTCAATGGCATTTAAATGTAAATCAGCATAATTAAGACTTAAAATTTCTTGAAGACAATCATATAAAACCCATTCAAGCCCCTCACACAACAAAGAGCACACAAAAACTAAATACAAATACCAAATTTTACATATCTTTCAACTTAAATTACTGTTGAGAAGGAGTTGAGAGTGTAAAGGTTGTGCCAGAGGAATTGTAGGAGCGGACCTAAGCATGAAAGAAAATGAGATGCCAATTCCTATCCAAGTTGAATTCAGAGTGCAAACCTAACTCCTTCAAAATATAAATGGTAGCATTCAACAAGGTAGGAACATATAGGATAAAAGGATCTATTCAAGCATACAGAAGGCATACAGAAGAAATGCATGTAAAACGTGGTAGGAAGCGCATTGGTAGTCATGCATGCAAAATGTCCAAGCATAGACAAGGTATGATGCAATGTTATTTAACTAGAAACAACAATAAATTGCACATTATCTTTTCTCTTCAACAATCAATGTTCTCACAAATCAGGCAACTACTAAAAAAAGAGTAACTAAAACAAAGATTATGTATTTGTAAAAACAAAAAAAATAGCTACTTTTTTTGTGTACAAGGATTTCCAAGAAAATAACTTAATTGTACACATTTGGGAAGGGAAGATCTTTATAAATAATTGAAATGAAAAAAATATATAGATTCTTTTAAATATAATCTTGTTAAGTTATATTTGTGAAGGTTTAGAAAAAAAATTATATATATATATATATATATATATATATATATATATATATATATATATATATATATATATATATATATATATTTAAAAGATTATTTGTAAGTCAAAATTCATTTAAATAGTTTAAGTTGAAAAAAAAGATAAAAAATATTTTGAATATAATTTTGTTAGATTATATGTGTCAACATTTCAGTCAAAAAAGTGTATACTAGAAATATTAAATTATGTTTAAAAAATTATTTAAAAAAAAAAATTATGTTTTAAAAAAAATATTTCAGTTAAAAAAGAGTTAGCCAATAAGCTACATGTGACCAGCCTCTTGCAACAAGAAAGACTTAGCCAACCGAGCTAGGGGCCCCGCCCATTTGCATCCAAATATTTCATAATCAGATAATACTTAATTTATTTAAGGAAAAAAATCTAGATTTTTCTAAGTTTATTTCATTTCATTATTTGGCACTTATTATTAATTGTTTAATCTAGCCACATTCAATTAGAATTTGCAGCGCATCCATGTACAAATACATACTCTCTAACATATCAACATACATATAAATTTCTATTTCTATGGACCTAATCCTTGAACCTCCTTTAGATGCAAGTGCTAGATATAATTTTATATTTATTAAATTTAAATTTGTGTAGATGTATGAACATCAATTGTATGTAATAGATTGAACTATAATTTATTAGTATTATTTCACATTTACTTATAAATCTCATATAAAATTAACAATTATTTTATGTTATTTCATACTTTGGTAAAGATTCTATACACGTATTGCCGACTCGTCAATCATTCAATAATAATAAATTTACAGCTCATTCACACTAAGAACTGTAAACAATTGTCGGCCAAATTTTCTATTGATTTTAAAACTCTTCAATTCCCTGCCCTCAAAATAAAAAAGTAGTTCGCACCAAGCTTCTAACCCAGATGGGTATATAAAAATGTGCAGAGAAGACCATCTTGAGGGAGATTCTACCTGAATGACAATGGCAGAAGATTTGTATACTCTAGTCTATTCCAGGCTCTCTACTCCTAAACATGATCTGGATCTGCTTCACAACAATCCCCTCAACACTCGCTCTGACCTCAGTCTCGATGAGGAAAATACCCAGCAGGTCATCCTACATTCAGGGGAAGTAATGAAACGCAAAAGAAATGAGAGAGCAGCGTTATCTGAAAAAATGAGGAGGAAAAGGATGAGGCATTTGTTATCCAGTTTGCACTCTCTGCTGCCATTTTCCACTGCTGCAAAGGTAATTTAAAGACAGATTTTCAAGGAGATAATTTTTCTCATTCACATTCTACTAGTGTTAACTTTATGAGCCTTTTTCAGGTAGATATATCAAGAAACAGAGTCCAAGAGCTGCAGAAGAAAAAAGCCCAGTTATCGGCGACAAGAGGGTCATTCATGGACCGTTGTTCATCAGACATTGACAGAGAGTCCATAAGCGTTAATGTGGGTATTGAGGTTTACAGTAGTGAAACAGTTATAATAAGAATTACAGCTTCAAGAATGCCACGCTCTCTCTGCAAGATTTATGAAGAGACTGAAGCTCATTGTTTGGACATACAGAGAGCAGATGTTTACAGAGGGGACTCCATTGTCTTTCTCTATTTCCATGCCAAAGTAATTGTAAGCACTCATGAACATTACTCATTAGAAAGCTGCCAAACCACAACTTGTCTTAAGGCGACATTACAAAATATTTACTAACTTTATACGTTGAAATAAATCTAGAGTTGCCGAGCAATCGGCACTCAAGTATATTGTAATCGCCACATACATATATTGTGCAAAACCTGGGTTCCTATAGAAACAACCCGAATGCATTGTGAACAAAATAAATAGTTTGCAATGGTTTTACAAGGTTTAAACAAACTTTATGGAAGGGCGTTTAGATTATTTATGCTTTCAACATCATCAAATGCTAAGAGTAATGAATGATGTTAAGCATTTCAAATATAGAAAATAAATATACTTAGCTCAGTTATTTAAGCTTGCACAAAAAAGATCTAAATCTGATATCTTTCTAGGGCAAGAACAACAAATATCAATTTGTTGATTGTCTAACAATAATTTTTTTCTATTGAATATATAGAAGAAAATATCAAACTATTAAGGAATGTCTAGAGACATGAACTTTTCCTACACTTATAAACTTCAATTGTGTAACTTGTAGACTGTTTTATTCACTTTAGTCAGAGATGTCATGAATTTTTTGTATCGTGCCCTTTTTTCTGGTCCATTGACCGATCCTTTGACCGTCGATCCCCTTCACTAGAACCTTCAATCGAGATCTTACGAGTGGAATCTGTATCCCATATATGACGTATTAACGTCAAGCAATTATTATCCCCACCCACAGAGACACCCCCCAGAACTTTCCCCACTGCCCATGAGGCACCAACCCCAATGACCAAGGCATTCTAACCACACGAGGCATCAATGCTCCTTCATGTGTATGAGGGATAAAAAATAAGGGCATAAAATATAAAGCATGACACCATGATAAGGGGTAAGGGTTCATAAGATGGAAGGATATTATTTAGAAAAAATGAACAAAAAAGGCCTCATATACGAAATATGATGCAATAAGGTGCAATTACATGGAAAAGGAGTAGGTGAATGCCCTATGTTGAATTATATCTTGGCAATAACATAACTGTAATAAATAAATGATGTATGCTGTTCCTCATGTGTGCAAATAAGGAAATGCTAGTCAAAATGTAAATGTGAAATAATTGCACACTCAATACAATTCAAAAGATGTATGAGCATAAGCTCATAGTCAAAGTATAATAATCAAGTAAGCATAGTCTTGAATGGCTTGATAGAATTATGTAATAAGCATGAAATAATATATGTGATTAAGTTTTTGATCAATGAAGCATATGCAAAATATATTTCTTACTAAAGAAACTATACTTTGTGAATGTAAAACAATAAATGTGTATGGAAGATTGTGTAAATGATAAAATTTGATGATAAATGAGAGTTTGTGATCTCCATATACATTAATTTTATTGATAGGTGTCATAGATTAGTGTATAATAATATCCTTAGATAGCATGAAGGTATAAATAAGTGATAAGTATGGATGTGATCATCAAAGTTTCATACACTTACATGACCAAAATAGTGCAAGGGGGTCAAATATAAATACATAGAATTGTATCCATATGATGTATTCCAATGCAAGCATAGACAATATATAGATCCAAAGCAAGTAACCAACCCAAGTGGGTAATAAAAAAGAAAAAAAGATGAAGTGAGGTATAATGGTTATGTAAATAGGAAAAGTACAATGGAAGACTAAACATTACTTACCAACTATATAAGATAAGCATGATAACAAAGATTGAAAGTGGAAATGAGTGAGAAATAAATAAGATTTAATTAGAAATGTTAAAATGCAAGCACAAACAAGGTAAATGGAAAATGGGATAAGAACATACATGACATTAAAAATACATAAATAGAAATGAATAAATAAAAATAAGAAGTGAGATGAACAACATGGTACATTGTCAAAGTCACATTTGTCAACTAAATATATCTTTGCATCATTTACATGGAAGATGAAAAAAAAAAGAAAAGAAAAATAATCTAGAAATATAATTTATGTGGTGGGAAATAATAAGGATATCTAAGAAATGCAATCATCGATCATATCTCTAGTGGTTTCTCTTTTATATTATATGATGAGGGAGAAAACCCGAGACACAAAAATAATGCACACAACTAGCAAATTTTATTATTATTCAATAATGAAAATATTACATTCAGAGGATCCCAAATCCTCAAGCTCTGCGATACATGCAAGTTACAGAAGTTTTAGAAAAAATTACAGAAATTACAGAAAATCCCCTTTCAGAGCATGCAGACTCTTTTCCCCAACAAGCTACCCAACAATTAGAAACTAGCCCATAAGTAACCCCTTTTCTGGTTTGGAACCAAAAACAACATTCGAGATATGAGTTTTGGCAGTTTGGCACCAAAAATTAATGTATACACCTAAAAATAGTCACATCACAATAGTCTGGTAATTAATTAAATATTTTTCTCTAAATTCAATCTGCGTATAAATAAATTTAAATAATTTATTTATATTGTTCATTCTTTCATTTTGATTAAATAAATAAGTTTATTTAATCACTTTTCTTATCCATTTCTTAATTAATTAAATAAATATTACAATTTATTTATATTAATTATCATATAATCTTGGTTTGAATATTTTTATTCAAATAAAGATTAAATATTCTTCTCTTCTAAAATTCCTCTAAATCCATTCATAATTAAATATTCCAAATATGTAATTAATTCCTCTAAATCCATTCACAATTTTGATTAATTCTTCTAAAGTCTATTCACAATTAAATATTCTAAATATTTAATTAAGTCTTCTATAGTCCTAAAATCAAAAATCAAACTCACATAAAATTAAATAAATTTATTTATTTAATTTGGATTATCTTCAACAACCGTGAAACAAACTTCAAAATAGAAAATTAATTTCTCTGTTTCTGAGCAAAGTTGTTCCCGTGGGTTGAAAACAAACCTCCATTCTTCTCTCCAACCTCCCAACATCTTCCATCTTCCTCTCAACCTCTCCATCTCTCACCATTCAAAATTACCAGACAATCTCACAGCCATTGATCTTTGCCAGCCAGGCTTTTGCCTATGAAAATCTATAAAAAAGACTGTCGGGTCTTTGAAAAAAAATGAAGCTTTCATATAGGAAAACTATAGTCAATCAACCTTTTAGCATCCATAGTCTTTAGAATCACAACATAGCATAGCTTAGCATATTAGCAATCCATATCATGGCCTATCATCCTCATAGCTTCAATAGCATCCATAATCCACAGCCCCTGTTCATAATCTACAGCCCCTGTGCATATATGTATATCAACATTTCACTCCACCAGCATATAGGATAGAGAAGTACTCTCCCTTTGCATACTTGTTCTGTAGGTTACCATTCTGAGAAGCTTTGCTTACACAATCTGAGAGCAGTAGCTTCAATAAAATCACTAGAGATAGAGGACAACGAAATGATTCTGAAGAAGCTTTGTTTGATCTCTTTTCATTTTATTTAGCTTTCTTTAGTTTAATGTTGCATTGGTGTGTTTTTATTATCTTATTTTGATACTAAAATTTCCTACACACAATTACAATTTGAAATTCAAATTTAAATTCACATTCGAAAATTAGCACATTTCTAAAAATGCACCAACTTTCGGAAGCCATAACTTTTAATCCCATCGTCGGATTTTCAATGATAGTACATTTTCAGAAAGCTCTCGAAAAGACAACGTGCTTGGCACCTTTTGCAAATTTTTGGGACCCTCTAGGACCGTTTAGTGCCTCAAAATGGACTCGGAAGGTTTTTTAGGGCAAAAAGCAGAAACTGGAACTTGAATAAGTTTCAAACCGTGAATACTCTTGACCTGATTCTTTCGCCAAAGTGCTTATTTTTCTGTCTTGAACCTTCACATAAATTTATGTCTTCCAACGCCTTTAAATTCACACCTGTTAAAAATAACATTTGAGCAGAAAAAACAAAGAAGAAGTTATGAAAGTTGGAAACTCTTATTTGACGAAAAGGGTATCCAGAAATGCAAAAACATCTACAAAAAGCAAAAAAAAGGAACATAAATGGAAATCATATTTTTTGGTTATGCAAGATTGCCCTCACACCACTGGATGCTCCTGCATCAGACACCTAGGGTAATTTGAGAAGTGACCCCGCCACATCTCAGATGGTTGAGGAAAACACAAACAATCAACCTCTGCCTTAAACAACCATGATGAATCTTCCACATGCCTTCCTCTCCACTTCACCAAATATTCTTCATATTGCCTGTTTCTGGTACTCCTTCCCACATGGCTATCCAGGATTTCTTCAATCTGCTCCTTCTCTGAAGTAGGTGCTGGAATGCCACACTATTCTATTGTTGGTACTTCCTCTGTGCCACCTTCATGATACTCTGTCAAATATGAAATATTAAACAAAGGGGAAATATTGACTCCATCCGACAATTCTACCTCATATGCATTCCCTGATTCATGCCTCTTCACAATTTTACAGGGACCGAACTTCTTCATCTTCAATTTGTTATACGTTCCCACTGGAAACCTTTCTTTTCTCAAGTGGACCATCACTTCATCACTAATCTGAAACTCCTTATACCTCCTCTTCTGATATGCCTTCGCCTTATATTGCATATTCATCTTTTTAATATGTTCTCTTACCTTCTCATGTATATTCTTGATGTGCTCTGCAAAGTCTTCGGCTTCAGCACTAGTCTTCTTCTCTTGGACCATCTTCCTCAATTTTGGAGCGGTCCTGGGACTGCCTCCATCCACAATCTAGAATGGTGATCTACCAGTGCTTTTGTTGACATAATTGTTGTAAGAAAATTTTTCCTGGGGCAAGATCAAGTCCCATCCCTTGGGTTTATCTCCTACCAAACATCTCAGTAGGTTACCCAGACTTTTATTCACAACATCAGTCTACCCATCAGTTTGTGGATGGTGTGTAGAACTAAACTTCAACTCTATTTTTAACTTCTTCCACAAGGTCCTCCAAAAGTACCCAACAAATTTTGTGTCATGATCTGAGACTATACTCTTTGGCAGACCATGTAGCCTCACCACCTCTCTGAAGAACAATTCATCAATTTGGACTACATCACGGGTCTTTTGGCATGAGATGAAATGTGCCATCTTTGAAAACCTATCAACTACCACAAATACTGAATCATTCCCTCTCTGTGTCCTTGGCAAACCAAGAACAAAGTCCATACTTATATCCTCCCATGGCCTCTCTGGTATAGGTAAGGGCTGATACAACCCAGTATTCTGGCTCACTCCTTTAGCCATTTGACATACCCTGCAACTCTGAGCAAACTTCTTCACATCCTGTGATAACTGACGCCAATAATAATGCTCATTGATAATGGAAATGGTCTTACCCCGACCAAAATGTCCTGCCATTCCCCCACTGTGTTTCTCCTTTATTAGGTTCTCCCTCATGGAACTCCTCAGAATACACAATTGGCTTCCCTTAAACAACATGCCATCTTGGATTATGAAATCGGCCACTTTATCCTGTCAACTGTAATAGGCTCCTTGCAAGCTTTCCAAGCCTCTACGAAATCAGGATCTTTAGGGTACAATGTCTTGAGTTCATTGAACCCAACCACTTCAATTTGCATCTCTGTCAACAATTTTTTCCTCCTACTTAAGGCTTCTGCAACCCTATTCAACTTTCCACTCCTATGCTTTAAAACAAAAGTATAACTTTGCAAAAATTCTACCCATTTCATATGCCTCTGATTTAATTTTTCCTGACTACTTAGATATTGTAATACTTGATGATCAGTAAACAAAACAAATTCCTTCGGTAACAAATAATGTGTCTATTTCTTTAATGCTTGAACTATTGCATAAAATTCTTGATCATATACATAGTACTTTCTCTTTGCATCATTTAAATTTTCACTAAAATAGGCAATGGGTTTACCTTCTTGGCTCATCACTGCTCCAATGGCGCAACCACTAGCATCACAATCCACCTAAAACACGTTATTGAAATCTGGGAGGGCTAAAACTGGTTGCTCTATCACCTTCTGCTTCAATAGATTAAAACTCTTCACTATCCAAGGACCATTTGCTCAGGGGATCCAGTATCCACTTCCATCACTTTGAGTATGCGCCTAGAAAATACAAAAACATGGGCGCCCCTTTGGGGGTGACACGGTTGTGTGAGTCAATGCAGTTTTAAGATATGGGTTGTTGATTACTATGGTGACCTACTTGAGTACTAAGAGTGATTCTGCTTGAACTATCTGTCATGTGTAAAACCTGTGAAATTTTTTTTTGAAAAATATTTTGATCATACACTTGATGTTTAGTATAGGACTTAAAAACAACTATTCTACAATTTGCTTGATGTGTCTTCAAAACATTAATTCAGTCAAGATCATCCAAAACTCACAATTACATTGATTACCCTCATGTTAAGATATTGGAAATCAACAACCTTGGTCAAGAAATCCATTCTCAAACAAATCAAAAAGCCAAAGAAATCACTTAGCTATAAGAAACTATTGAAGAAAAGATGATTCTTGTACCAAAGTCGAAAGGTTTTACTTAAACATAGAACCTTTATCCATTGATATCATGACTGTGTTAGAGGTTTCACTGATGATTATGTTGTAGAACCTTTATACTCACAAGCCTTCTTTCAAAGAAGAGCCCTTTCTCAAAGGCACAACCACAGTCAGCGTATTCATTCTTCTTATATTCCACAACCTGCAATTGAATATTCTACTCATCCCAACCAATTTCTGCAATAGAGAACTCAATCACATTAGGCATCTATCACAAATCCATCTTTTTACGAAGCTACGATCAAACTTCACAAAGTGCAAAATCATCTTTTCTTGATCTTTTGCTTAAATTCCCGCCAATAGGATTTTCATCCTTTCAATTAGGGAAAAACATGAGCTAAAGATTAGAAATATTTTAAGTCATAGAATCTTCATTCTATCTTGACTTTCATATCCATCAAAAACTACACTATTTCATTCTTTTGATGAAAAGTTAGTAGAATTTGGGACAAAGCTTATGCCTATTGTCACGAGATCTCGAAAGCACATAGAAAAAGATGAAAGAGAAGGTACCACAAGCAAAATGGGTGATAATAGTGAATAGAATCCATTTCATACTAAAGAGTTAACAGAAGAAAAGCTACAAGAAGCAGAGCAGGATCCCCGATTTCATACTCTTATGGAAAGAATTTTAGAACAAAACAAAGAAAGATATTTTCTTTCATTAGCTAATCAAGGAGATAAGTTACCTTCTAATTTTGATATAGAAGGGATTAAAGAGAATCCTGAAACTCCTCCTAATGATTTTAGTGCCCTTACTCAACAGATAAAAGAATTACAAGGGAAAATAAAGGAAATGCAAGGGGGTGCAACAAAGAAGTATGTTTTGGAAGACGTATGTCCTTATCCATTTGATAGGAATCTTCAAATGATCCCTTTTCCAAAACATTGTGAAATCCCTAAATTTGATAGGTACAATGGGAAAACTGACCCCATTGACCATGTGAGGGATTTCTGAAATATGAGTCTAGAATTCACTTATGAAGATACCTACTTAATGCGATTGTTTCCACGAAGTTTGGGTGGACAATCCATGGAGTGGCTTTCCAAGATCACTCCCCTCATCAAAACCTTTGAGGAGTTAATAAATCAGTTTGTATCACAGTATGCCTACAACATCCAAAACCAGATAACCATGCTTGATCTTTGTAAAGTGAAACAAAAAGTAGGGGAATCTTTCACTACATTTTTGCAAAGGTGGAGAAGATTGTTTGCACGATATTCCCGTCCTATTCTTGAAAAGGAAAAGATGGATATCTTCATCAATAGCCTAGATCAAGAATTAAGTTACAGGCTTAATCTTCATTGTCCTCCTAACTTTGAAAAGTTGATTGAAAACACAATCACCATTGAAGGGGCCTTGGTCAAAAGAGGAGTGATAAAACTTGATAATCCAAGTTCATTTAACAATAACAACAATGATAAAACAAGGTTTTGGAACAAAAAAAAAAATGTCGTCAATGATGGTATAGTGGATGCAAACAATCTACGAACAAGATCATCTATCTTCAACCTATCAAGTGCTCCCCGAAACAACCAACAAGGAAATACCAACCAACAAGGAAACAACAATCAACAAGGACAAAACTCCAATCAAGAAAACATGACCAATCAAAACAACAAGGATAATCATGGTAATTTCAATAACAATCTTGGCAATACCCAAACATCAAATTTACCAAGATCTCCATTCTTTTCAAATCAACAGAATTATACCACTTTGGGTCAATCTCTTGAGTCTGCTCTCAAGGAGCTTCTCGATAGTAAGGTTATCACCTTACCACCACAAAGAGATTATGAGCCACGAGTCAAACCACCATCATAGAATGACTCGTATTATTGCAATTATCATCAATGTAAAGGTCATAGAACAAATAACTGTCAAGCCTTGCAAAATCTAGTACAAGATTTAATTGAAAATGGCACCATCACAATTGAAGGACATCATACCAATGATGATCATCAAGCATTCAAGGATCCTTTACCAAACTATGAAAAGGGGGAAACATCAAATACCAAAGCAAAATGTATAAATAATGTTGAAGACAACATAATTCATCACATCTATACAGATGATCAGCGGGTTAATGTTATCAAAATCAAGGAAAAACAAGAATATCAACAAGTTAATGTGACTATGAGAGGACAAGAATTTTTTTTTTTAAAAGGAAGTTCATCTAGGACAGCTATTCATTCTCCAAGTCATTATAATCTAGTTGATCAATTGAGAAAAAAATCAGCTCAAATTTCCATCCTTGAACTTCTCAAAATATCTCTTGTACACAAGAATATTTTAGAAGAAGCTCTTGTAAACATAACTGTTGACACTGATCTAGATGTAAGCAAATTTCAAGCCATGGTGGGATATTTGTCTTTCCCCACTTGTCTTTCATTCTCTGAAAAAGATGATGCCTCTATGACAAATCCACATAATTCATCCCTTTATGTTGAAGTCATCATACATAAACATCGAATTAGATGTGTTTTGATAGATGGAGGAGCCAGTTTAAACATTTGTACCTTAAAGCTAATACATGCCTTAGGAATATCAGAAAATTCCATTGATCCACGATGAAAAATAACTATCAAGGCATATGATGATGAAGAAAGAGCTTCTAAAGGACTAATAATGCTACCTATCAAAGTGGGACCTATTGTGAAAAATACATTTTGTTAGGTTCTAGATCGTGATCTTTCATATAACATACTTTTGGGTCACCCATGGATTCATGATATGCAGGCAGTACCATCAACGTATCATCAATGCCTCAAATTTCCATATGATGGACAAGAAATAACTATACAAGCTGATTACAATAGCACCCAAACTTCTTCAAATCTCTGAGCAACTCAAGACATTTTTGTGTCACATAATAGGGAGGCTCTTACTGCTTCTTCTTCCAATCTATAAGGCCAATTGCAAGAATTGACAAAGAATCTTGACACTAAGCTACATTTAAAAGACAAAGGAGTAGGTGAATATTCGCTATCCCTTTCTAGCTTACCTCCTTCTTCGAGATCCCATGGTCAACCATCAACATCCATACAACATACTACAATAGCTTTAGCTTCAGCTTCAGTTCCCATCACCAAGTTTAATGGAATATTTATTAAAGAAAATGAAACAGAAGATAGAGCTATCCTTGATTGGCTCTATAAGGATGAAGAAGAATCAGTACAAAGTGTCATGTTACCTACAGAACAATATGGAAAAGGGTATACCATCATGCAAAGAATGGGTTATGAAGGAAATGGTCCTATAGGAAAAAGAAAAAAAGGAATCATTGAGCCAATTCAACCTATTTTAATACATCCAAAAGATAAAACAGGACTTGGATATGGTAAGGATACAGAAGAGTCAACTTCACAGCAAGCACAACAAACTCATAAAGGAGAATCAATTTCAGATAAACCCCATGAAGATGTCACTCTACAAAAATTTTATGGATCAGTTTTCCAATTGCAGAACAGTTCAGACACTGATTCCAATGAATACGAATGGGATGATGTCTCTGATGATACATTCTTAACAGAGAAAAGGGTGGATGTCATAAAAAAATTTACACCCATGTTCTTACAAGGGGAGGGCTCAAGGCCTCCACTTGATTATGTTTTACAAAGCGATCATGACTCAATTGGAGACGATTCAGATTTTAACGAGATTGATAATCGACATGAGAATACCATCATAGACCTTTTCCATCATGAAAATGACAACCATATCATGACTTTGACAGCTCAAGACCTTACCCAACCTAATGATCCCATCCCTTTAGTCTACCCAGAACTTATTGATTGGGACAACAATACACCTATCCATATCCCTACATTCCATGATGATGAGGATATTGTAAATTTCCTTTGTTCATCTAATGAAGAAAACAATTGTTTCATCCAAGAGTCTCATACTTAAGATTTTGATAGGGAGGATGTCAAGTCTCTTAGTTGCAAAATAAAAGATGGATCTATCGGTGAAAACCGAAAAACGACAATGGTAGATCACAACAAGAGAAAAATAAAGAGCAAATCTGACGGTGAAAACTTTTTTGAGGCACTGAAGGATGAGAAACTTGACACTCTTCCAAAACATTATCAAGAAAGATCTTCTATTTTGATTGAGCCCACAGAATCAATCAACATAAGTACAACAGAGCAGCCAAAAATCTTGCAACTTGCAGCATCATTAACAGTAGAAGAAGTACTGAAATTCATGGAGTTCTTGAAGGAGAACCAAATCAATTTCACTTGGTCATATGCCGATATGCCAGGGTTAGATCCTAATATGATAATGCATCATCTATCTATAAACACAGGGGAAAAAACTATGAAGCAAAAACTCAGAAAAATGCATCCACATGTTGCATTATTGGTTAAAGAAGAGTTAAAGAAGCTTTTAGATGTTGGATTCATTCGGTCTATTGACTATGCAGAATGGATCTCCAATATCATACCTATTTGAAAGCTAGACGAAAGAATTAGAATTTGTATAGATTTCAGAGATTTGAATAAAGCATGTCTCAAAGATGACTTCCCTTTGCCAAACATAGATATGATTGTTGATTTAACTGCTGGTTATGCAATGTATTCATTAATGGATGGATTTTCAGGATACAACCAGATAAAGATTGCACCAGAGGATCAAGATAAAACAACGTTCACCTGCCCTTGGGGTACCTATTGTTGGAATGTCATGCCATTTGGGCTTAAGAATGCAGGAGCGACTTATCAAGGAGAAATGACCACCATTTTCCATGATATGATGCACACCTTCATGGAAGATTATGTGGATGACTTAATGGCCAAATCTAACACAAGAGAAGGACATCTGGAAATTTTGTCAAAGATTTTTACTAGAATGGAGAAGTTCAATGTTCGACTCAATCCAAAGAAATGTGTCTTCGACGTTAAATCTGGAAAACTCCTGGGATATATTATTTCAGAAAAGGGAATATAGGTTGATCCAGGAAAAGTACAAGCTATAATGGACATGCCGCCACCATGAAATATTAGTCAGCTTCGATCACTACAAGGATGACTACAATCCATCAGGAGGTTTATAGCTCAATTGGCAGACAAAAGCTTACCATTTACACATCTATTGCATAAAAATGTCCAATTCAAATGGGAGAAAAAGTGTGAAGAAACATTTAATTAGATCAAGAAATATCTCATGAATACACCAGTCCTAATTCCACCAGTTCCAGGAAAGCCGCTCATACTATATATTTCAGCAATAGAAGTATCTTTAGGAGCGTTACTTGCACATGAGGATTCTATAGGAAAAGAAAGAGCCATATACTATATCAGTAGAACATTAACAAGTCATGAAATAAACTACACTTTCATTGAAAAAGCTTGTCTAGCAGTAGTGTTTGCTTCCCAAAAGTTGTGACACTATATGTTGGCTCATACAGTTAAGCTGATAACTAAAATCGATCCACTAAAATACCTCTTAAGCAAAGCTACCTTAACAGGAAGACTTGCAAAATGGGTGATGATCTTAAGTGAGTTTGACATTCATTATGTAGATCGAAGAGCTATAAAAGGACAGGTCATTGCAGATCAATTGGCCGAAGCACCCTTACAAGAAGAAAACATAATGCACATTGAATTTCCTGATGTAGATGTCTTCACAACAACAATTAAGAAATCATGGACATTGTACTTTGATGGATCCTACACGCAACAGGGCTCGGGGACAGGGATTATTTTTGTCACACCTGAAGGACATACCATTCCAAAATCATATCGGTTGATGTTTCCTTGCATAAATAACATAGCTGAATATGAAGCATTGCTCATAGGAATGAAGATAGCATTGGACTGGCAGATTACAAAGTTGCAAGTCTACGGTGATTCACAACTTGTCATTAATCAAATCAATGATGATTATCAGACTAAAGATGATAAGCTACTACCTTACAAGAACATGGTGGATGATTTTAAAAAGTATTTTGTGACAATCAAGTTTTCACAAATCCCAAGGATTGATAATAAAGCTACAGATGCAATGGCTACAATTGCTTCCTTGTTACAATTATCAGAAAATAAAAAATGGTACAAATTCTTGGTGGAACAATTGTTTTCTCCCACCTATGATAATCCTGAGACCCAAGTCATATGTCATTTAACCGGTTCTGATTCACCTTTATATGGAAAGACTTATACCTACTTGAAAGATAACATCTTACCTCCAGATTTATCCCGAAACCAAAAAAGGAATTTCATACGCCAATAATCCTGCTATACCTTGATTGTCGATATCCTTTATTGACGTGGTCTTGATGGTATGCTCCTTCGATGTCTTGAACATGACGAATCTGAAAAAGCCTTACAAGAGGTTCATGGTGGTATTTGTTGAACTCATTCAAGTGGTTTAACCTTAGCCAAGAAACTTGTTAGAATGGGATATTATTGGCCTACCATGGAGAGAGAATCTTTTGCTTTTGTCAAGAAGTGTTCTAAATGCCAGATCCATGGGAATCTTATTCATGCACCTGAATAGGAACTGCAGCCTTTCACTCTGACATGGCCTTTTTCTCAGTGGGGACTAGATCTTGTTGGTAAAATTCATCCTTCGTCATCAAATGGGAATAAATTCATCATCATGGCTACAAAGTATTTTACAAAATGGATCGAAGTTGTTCCTTTGACGATCATGACCGATAAAAAAATCTCTTCATTCATCCTGAATTACATCATCTGTTGATATGGAATTCCTAATTCTATAATCACTGATAATGGGAGGCCTTTCAAGAATCAGGATGTTGACAAAATTTGTGAATGATTTCACATCCAACACAGGTTTTCTACACCTTACTATCCACAAGGAAATAGTTAAGCAGAAGCTTCAAACAAAATTTTTTTGAAGATCTTGAAGAAGACAATAAATGATGTCAGTCGTGATTGGCATGTCCAATTGAATCTAGTTTTGTGGGCATACAAAACCAGCATTCGCACACCAATAGGAGCCACTCCATATGCCTTGGTATATGGAGTAGAAGTGATCTTACCATTAGAGGTTGAAATACCTTCGCTTAGGGTCTCATTGAAAGGATTGATAAATGATGAAAACTACCAAGTATCTCGTCTGCAAGAGCTTGAATTGTTAGATGAAAGACGTCAACATGCAATTGATCATTTGAAGGGTTATCAACAAGTTATGTCTCGTAGCTACAATCACAGAGTTAAACCACATAAATTTCAAGTAGGTGACTTAGTCTTGAAAGAAAATCCAGGCAATCAACAAGACAGAGAAAAGAAAGAAAAATTTGAACCAAATTGGCTTGGTCCATTTGTCATCATTGTAGCATACGGTTCTGGAGCATATCAATTATCTACGTCAGAAGGGACTGTTTGAAGAACCAATAAACAACATTCATTTGAAGAAGTTCTATGTCTGAATCATAAAAATTAGAAAAAGTCCTGAAAAAATACAAAAAACATCAGAAAAAGTCTTGAAAAAATACAAAAAAACATCAGAAAAAGTCCTTAAAAAATACAAAAAAATCAGAAAAAAGTCTTCAAAAAGTGCAATAAAAACAAGTGGTGGAAACCTGGCAAACAGGCGCTACTTGTGATCAAAAGGAGCTCCTCTATCTATTAGCTTATGTCTTCCATTTGTTTTATGGCATCATCTATCATTTGTACATATCTATCATATCCATATCATGCAACAAGAATCTTTGTGTTTCATCATGGCTTGATGAAATTTGTACATATCCATAATATTCAGGTTGTGTTTACACTGGGGGCAAAAACACTGACTAAAAAAGAGAGGGGCAACGAGCTTTTAGAACATCACAAATAGACAAATGACGGTTTGACAAAGCACAACATACATTGACGCATCAAATCAACCACAACACCAAAACGATCACTCAATGCCAATGAAATCAAACAACATGGTCCAAACAACGTTAATCAAAACACAAACATCAATGTTGATAACCAAGTTGGATGATCTTAATCTGAATAATGTTTGAAATACTTTAAGAAAAATTTGAATTGTTGGTTGATTTTTTTATTTTTATTTTTTATTTTTTTATCATATCTCTGGAGCAATTCGATGATGTACTGAACTAGAAAAGCAAGGAAGGAGAATTATTTTTCTTTGTCTGCTGTTTGTGAGTGAATCATTAGTACTATGCAAATTGGTCGCGAGACATGCTCTACTAAGTATCATTGATGACATTTCAGAATTTGCATAGGAAACGGGTTAACTCTTGTTTGTTTATGGAAGCGATACTCAGGTCATCTTGGTTCAATTATACCTAGATGCTTGTATTATCTTGCTATATCAAAAATCATGAAAGCAATACTCAGGTCATCACTGGTGCTAACATACCCTTTGATGCTTGTATTAACTTTCAACATTTCAATGCTCTATGATGACACAAAAAGAACAAATAAGCTCTCAGAATGACAATATTGTACAGATACCCTGCATGGTTAGTATAGATCACATTCATTCTAGAATCTGCATTTTGCATTTATAGATTTTTCCAAAACCTGGCAAAGTATCAAATGTTTCATATCTTTTTGAATAAATGACTGAGTACATTTTGACATTCACAAAAACATCATCACATACATTTTTCATACATATTTTCATCAAAAAATCATAAAAATAAAGCATACATCATAATCAAAGCATTCATGAATTGTACTATCCATCATTTCACATTCATATTCATATTCATTCATCAATAGATTGTAATCATATCATAACATTGAACTTGCATTTTCATATCTAAAAATCATGCATACATATACATCATAAGCATAAAATTGGGAAACCATCGCATAAAACATCATGCATATAGAAAATAGATGCATTCATCATAAATCATTGCTGCATATCATATATCTCGAAAATGAATGTCAAAATGTACAAAGGTGTCACATGATATACATCATAAAAAATGGGACCATATCAGTGTGTATACAAATGTCTCAAACGAATATCAATAGAATATCATGTTGGTGTTGGTTTGGGACCTATCCCACCTACACCTGATGGACCTGTCCCACCTACACCTAATGGACCTACTCCACCTACCCCTGATGAACCTCCTGGAGGTAATGTTTATGATACACCCCTGCTAGTAGCCCAAGAGCGACTATGCGTAGATCGAGACTATGTATAACTCACTGTTTGCTCGGGTGGCACTGCATCATGATATATGATCTTATAGAACTCTACCTCCCGGATGGCTCTGGTCAACTCTCTCATCATGCTATCACCTATTGCTGCTCTCTGCAGACTGTCAGCTAAGGCCATGGCCTCCTCACCCTGTCATCTGGTTGTATCTCTCTCAGTCGTCACTGTAGTCAACTATCCTTGTAGCTGTGTAATCAAGGCCTGTTCTTGTGCTAGCTGACCCTGTAAGCTTTGCACTCTACTCTACAAGGTAGATATCTGACTCGACCCCACCAGATCTACTGAAGACAATGGATCTGAATGTCTCATCCGTGGTCCACCTCTGCCACCACCTTTGCCACCACCTCTGCCACCACCTCTGCCGCTACCTCTACCACCTCTGCCACCTCCTCCACCACTATCACCCCCACTCTCCTCATCACTACTATCTCCATCCCCATCTGACTAATCATCATCATCCTCCTCAGAGTCATCACCCTCTGAAGCTGTCTCTCGCTGTTGCCTATGTCCAGCTCTATGTGGTCTCTGCTCCGCAACTGGTGCGGCAGGCTCATCAGGATCAAATAATCATGGTGTAGGATGTGCCAAAACATACTGACCATACTCTGGAGTCATCCCCCCGTCAAGAATATCAGATATGTACTCCCACATCTATACTCCCAAACTGGTAAACTTTGCCACTACTGCATCATAAGAAATCTGCGGACCCCACACTGTAATCTCCTACTGCCAACGCACATAAATAGATGAACCCTGTGGTATACCCTGAGGCTGACCATACTGTCGCCATACTCAACCAAGAAGAAACCTCTCAATAATCCCAGGAGTACAACCAATCAAATATCTAGAAGTAAAGACAAAGGGCATCTCCCTAGCATCCTCTGGCCATGCCTCACAATCTACATAGGGCCACCAACATACTATCTCGAGATCATCCAGAAGACGCTGCCAATGATCCAATTTTCCCAACCATGGCTGAGCAATGACATCGGTGTATCTAAATCTGTATGGTCGACCCGCAGGTCATTGTCCATGAGTCAATGGATGCATAACAACAAAGTGCTCCCATGCCCATATCTATAATAGTGAACAACCAACAGCTAAACTTTGGTCTCCACCATACACATTACGGTGTAGCTCATCATATAAATGTGCAAGCATGCACAATCCCCAAGCATATTGTGTACCCTACATCACCATACTCTCAAGTACACGACCCCACCTGACTGCAAAACCCTTTGACCTATGGTCCGGGCACAAAACACCTCCAATGAAACTTGCAAGTACAGATGGTAGGGGTACATATGAATTTGTCATCTCCCTCCATGGAATATAATATCCCGCAATCTCATCATCTCTAAATATCTTCCTCAAGGAATTAGTGCCTCCCGCCTCTCAACCATCAAATATCACTATCTGGCCCATCACTGGAATCCTCAAGATGCGATATACATCCTCTGGAGTCACTGTAATCTCTCATGTCAGTAAATGAAAGGTGTTCGTGTCACTGTGCCACCTCTCCACAAGTGCTGTCAATAAGGCTCTATTGAGATGCACCTCAGGCATCTCAAGTAACAAGGTCAGTCCACATGCCTCGATCACATCTCTATCTGCCTGTACAAGTTGTGGAATCAATCTCCATGTCTTCGGGAATGTCTCCCGTAATTGCAAGATGCCCAATCTCTCCTATTGAATAGGAAGAATCATCAAATCAAAGCAACATCAATATCCAATCATCATGACAAATCAATCAAATCTAAATATCAACAATTTGTTTTTCATCATCATGGAAAGAAAATCTATCAAAATCCTATTTGTTTTTAACAACTTTAGAAGCAAACTTATCAACAATTTGTTTTTCATCATCATGGAAAGCAAATCTATCAAAATCCTGTTTGTTTTTAACAACTTTAGAAGCAAACTTATCAACCTATTTTTTTTTCATCATCATGGAAAACAAATTTATCACAATCCTATTTGTTTTTAACAACTTTAGAAGCAAACTTATAACAACTTTAAAAGCAAATTTATCTGCTACTATTTGTTTTCCAACAACCTTGGGAACAAATTGATAACACCAAACAACATCAAATCATGGGCCCTACAAAAATCATAAAGGGCGCTACAAAAACCTTCATGGGCACTACAGAATCATGGGCGCTATGGAAATTATCAAGGGTGCTACAAAAAGATTGAAGGGCGCAGAAACACACCCTTTCACATCAAAACATGGATAAACGTGTCCTAAACAAAAAAATTTCAAATAGCAGAAGTTTAATGGGGTACATATTGCAGGTCCATAGTGTGTCGGCCGCTGATGTCATCAGATGCACTTGAAACAGTGCTGGTAGATGGGAAGTGCCATCTTTCTCACTCCAGAGCTCAAAAATTTCAATTTTTACTAGGTTAAAATGGGAAAATGACATGGAAAATGACAATTTTAACCTATTTAAAGACAAAATTGGGGCATTTTATCACATTTTATCATAGTAGGGGCAATTTCGGTCATCAAATTTTCATCTCACATCTTTTTCACGTCAATTTCTTCATATCATCATTTTCGAACGATGAATTGACATCTTAAAAATCATAAAAATCAAAAAATTCCACCAAATCTAAAAATTCATAAAAGTTTTCACAAAAATCAAAATCTTATCGATTCATTGTCCGAGGGGGCATATACCTATCATTGTTTGACAATCAACATCTGGGGAAAATTTCAAAATTCTTTGAACGTAAAACACATCACTTCTTCAAAGAGGGGGAATACACCACCTCACATCACAATAGTCTGGTAATTAATTAAATATTTTTAATATTTAATTAAATCTCTAAATTCAATCTGCGTAAAAATAAATTTAAATAATTTATTTATATTGTTCATTCTTTCATTTCGATTAAATAAATAAGTTTATTTAATCACTTTTCTTATCCATTTCTTAATTAATTAAATAAACATTACGATTTATTTATATTAATTACCATATAATCTTGGCTTGAATATTTTTATTCAAATAAAGATTAAATATTCTTCTCTTTAAAATTCCTCTAAATCCATTCATAATTAAATATTCCAAATATTTAATTAATTCCTCTAAATCCATTCACAATTTTGATTAATTCTTCTAAAGTCTATTCACAATTAAATATTCTAAATATTTAATTAAGTCTTCTATAGTCCTAAAATCAAAAATCAAACTCACATAAAATTAAATAAATTTATTTATTTAATTTGGATTATCTTCAACAACCGTGAAACAAACTTCAAAACAGAAAATTAATTTCTCTATTTTTGAGCAAAGTTGTTCCCGTGGGTTGAAGACAAACCTCCATTCTTCTCTCCAACCTCCCAACATCTTCCATCTTCCTCTCAACCTCTCCATCTCTCACCATTCAAAATTACTAGACAATCTCACAGCCATTGATCTTTGCCAGCCAGGCTCTTGCCTATGAAAATCTATAAAAAGGACTGCTGGGTCTTTGAAAAAAGAAGAAGAAGCTTTCATACGGGAAACTATAGTCAATCAACCTTTTAGCATCCATAGTATTTAGAATCATAGCTTAGCATATTAGCAATCCATATCATGGCCTATCATCCTCATAGCTTCAATAGCATCCATAATCCACAGCCCTTGTTCATAATCTACAGCCCCTATGCATATCCGTATATCAACATTTCACTCCACCAGCATATAGGATAGAGAAGTACTCTCCCTTTGCATACCCGTTTTGCAGATTGCCATTCTGAGAAGCTTTGCTTACACAATCTGAGAGCAGCAGCTTCAAGAAAATCACTAGAGATAGAGGACAATGGAATGATTTTGAAGAAGCCTTGTTTGATCTCTTTTCATTTTATTTAGCTTTCTTTAGTTTAATGTTGCATTGGTGTGTTTTTATTATCTTATTTTGATACTAACATTTCCCACACACAATTACAATTTGAAATTCAAATTTAAATTCACATTCGAAAATTAGCACATTTGTAAAAATGCACCAACTTCCGGAAGCCATAACTTTTAATCCGATCATCATATTTTCAATGATAATACATTTACGGAAAGCTCTCAAAAAGAAAATGTGCTTGGCGCTTTTCACAAATATTTGGGCCCATTTGAGACCGTTTAGTGCCTCAAATTGGCCTCAAAATATTTTTTAGGGCAAAAAGCAGAAACTGGAACTTGAATAAGTTTCAAACCGTGAATGATCTTGACCTGATTCTTTCGCCAAAGTGCTTATTTTTCTGTCCTGAACCTTCGCATAAATTTATGTCTTCCCACGCCTTCAAATTCACACCTATTAAAAATAACAGTTGAGCAGAAAAAGCAAAAAAGAAGTTATGAAATTTGGAAACTCTTATTCGACGAAAAGGGTATCCAGGAAATGCAAAAACATCTACAAAAAGCAAAAAAAAGGAACATAAATGGAAATCATATTTTTTGGTTATGCAAGATTGCCCTCACACCACTGGATGCTCCTGCATCAGACACCCAGGGTAATTTGAGAAGTGACTCCGTCATGTCTCAGATGGTTGAGGAAAACACAAATGGTCAACCTCTGCCTTAGACAGCTAGGATGAATCTTCCATAGGCCTTCCTCTCCAATTCACCAAATATTCTTCATATTGCCTATTTCTGGTACTCCTTCCCACATGGCTATCCAGGATTTCTTCAATTTGATCCTTCTCTGAAGTAGGTGCTGGAATGCCACACTATTCTATTGTTGGTACTTCCTCTGTGCCACCTTCATGATACTCTGTCAAATTTGAAATATTAAACAAAGGGGAAATATTGACTCCATCCGACAATTCTACCTCATATGCATTCCCTGATTCATGCCTCTTCACAATTTTACAGGGACCGAACTTCTTCATCTTCAATTTGTTATAGGTTCCCACTGGAAACCTTTCTTTCCTCAAGTGGACCATCACTTCATCACCAATCTGAAACTCCATATACCTCCTCTTCTGATCTGCCTTAGCCTTATATTGCATATTCATCTTGTTAATATGTTCTCTTACCTTCTCACATATATTCTTGATGTACTCTGCAAAGTCTTCGGCTTCAACACTAGTCTTGTTCTCTTGGTCCATCTTCCTCAAATTTGGAGCGGTCCTGGGACTGCCTCCATACACAATTAGGAATGGTGATCTACCAGTGCTTCTGTTGACAAAATTGTTGTAAGAAAATTCTTCCTGGGGCAAGATCAAGTCCCATCCCTTGGGTTTATCTCCTACCAAACATCTTAGTGGGTTACCCAGAATTCTATTCACAACCTCAGTCTACCCATCAGTTTGTGGATGGTGTGCAGAACTAAACTTCAACTCTATTTTTAACTTCTTCCACAAGGTCCTCCAAAAGTACCCAACAAATTTTGTGTCATGATCTAAGACTATACTCTTTGGCAGACCATGTAGCCTCACCACCTCTCTGAAGAGCAAGTCATCAATGTGGACTAAATCACGGGTCTTTTGGCATGGGATGAAATGTTCCATCTTTGAAAACCTATCAACTACCACAAATACTAAATTATTTCCTCTCTGTGTCCTTAGCAAACCAAGAACAAAGTCCATACTTGTATCCTCCCATGGCCTCTCTGGTATAGGTAAGGGCTGATACAACCCAGTATTCTGGCTCACTCCTTTAGCCATTTGACATACCTTGCAACTCTGCGCAAACTTCTTCACATCTTGTGATAACTGATGCCAATAATAATGCTCACTGATAATGGAAATGGTCTTACCCTGACCAAAATGTCCTGCCATTCCTCCATTGTGTTTCTCCTTTATCAGGTTCTCCCTCATGGAACTCCTCAAAATACACAATTGGCTTGCCTTAAACAACATGCCATCCTAGATTATGAAATCCAGCCACTTTGTCCTGTGAACTGTAACAAGCTCCTTGCAAGCTTTCTAAGCCTCTACAAAATCAGGATCTTTAGTTTACAATTTCTTGAGTTCATTGAACCCAACCACTTCAATCTGCATCTGTATCAACAATTTTTTGCTCCTACTTAAGGCATCTGCAACCCTATTCAACTTTCCACTCCTATGCTTTAAAACAAAAGTATAACTTTGCAAAAATTCTACCCATTTTATATGCCTTTGATTTAATTTTTCCTGACTACTTTGATACTGTAATGCTTGATGATCTAGTAAATAAAAGAAATTCCTTTGGCAACAAATAATGTCTCTATTTCTTTAATGCTTGAACTATTGCATAAAATTCTTGATCATATACAAAGTACTTTCTCTTTGCATCATTTAACTTTTCACTGAAATAGGCAATGGGCTTACCTTCTTGGCTCATCACTGCTCCAATGGCGCAACCACTGGCATCACAATGCACTTGAAACACCTTATTGAAATCCAGGAGGGCTAAAACTAGTTGCTCTATCACCTTATGCTTCAACAGATCAAAACTCTTCGCTACTCCAGTGCTCCACTTGAACTCTTTTCTATCCCGTCTCATTGTTTCAGTCAGGGGTGCAAAAATACTACTGAAGTTTCTAATGAAATTTCTGTAAAAACTGGCCAAACCATGGAAAGATCTCACCTCAGTAGTAGTTCTTGGGGTAGGCCATTCTAGAATAGCCTTCACCTTCTCTGGGTCCATCTTAGGCCCTCTACTGAGACAACAAACCCCAAGTACACTAGCTCCTTTTTAACAAAGCTACACTTTTTCAAATTTATCAACAGTTTCTCCTCTCTTAACTTCTCAAAAACCCTGAGAATATGCATTAAATTCTCATCCAAGTTCGTATTGAAAATCAAAATATCATCTAAATACACAATGACAAAACTTCCTAGAAACTCTTTCAGTACCTCATTCATGAGTCGCATGAATGTGCTCGGTGCATTGGTTAGCCCAAAAGGCATGACTAACCACTCGTACAGGCCCTCTTTGGTCTTGAAGGTAGTCTTCCATTCATCTCCTTCACGAATCCAGATCTGGTGATATCCACTTTTCAGATCTATCTTTGTGAAGTACTAAGCTCCACTCAAACAGTTCATCAGGTCATCCATCCTTGGTAGGGGAAATCTATACTTGATTGTTATTTTATTTATGGCCCAAGAGTCTATGCACATCCTCCACTCCCCATCCTTCTTTGGTGCTAATATTGCAGGTACTGTACATGGGCTCAGACTCTCTCGAATCAAACCCTTTCTCAACAACTCTTGAACTTGTCTGTTCAACTCCTCATTTTTTGCAGGAGTCATTCTGTGAGCTACCTTATTTGGAAAACTGGCTCCAGGGATCAAGTCAATCTGATGACTGATCTTCCTCATTGGTGGTACACCCTCAGGCACGTTATCAAAAATAATCTCCTGAAACTCATCCAATAGTCTAGAAACTTCTACTAGAACCTTCTCACTATCTTCCTTTTCCATTCTAGGAATCAATGCATAACACATCCGCTCATGCTTCATGCCTTCTAAAAATTTCTTTCCATCAACAAAACAAAATCTAGCACTACTGCATACCTTTTCTTCGTCCTTCTTTAGGGGTTTCAACTTATGGCGAACTCTATCCTTCATCAAGGAATAAGTGTTTGCATGGCCATCATGTACAACTCGCTTATCGAACTGCAATGACCTCCCCAACAACATGTGACATGCATCCATGGGAATGATATCACATAGTACCTCATCATGATAGCTTCCGATCTTGAACTTCACCAGGCACTGCTCATTGACCAAAACTTTGAGGTCTTTTTGCAACTAGGGAATCCGATATGGATGTGGGTGCCTTTCTCTTTTCGAATTCAACTTCATAACCATCTCTTCTGCACCATATTATCTATGCTCCCACTATCAATAATGGCATCACAACATTTTTCTTCACACTTGCACCTTGTGCAAAATAGATTCTTCTTTTGTTCTGGTTCCTTCTCTTTAGTCACCAAGGCTCTTCTAACTACTAGGGCTTCTCCCCTTTCAGCATCATCTGAATGTTCGGATTGAGCCTCCTCATCTACATGTGCAACCCTTCCATGACCTTGCATCCTTCTTTCTATCCTTCCTTGGTGTTGTGGACATTCATAGGCTCGATGCCCCTCTTCACCACAATGGAAACAAGTTCCTTTGAAACCACCTCTTCCGGGTCCTAGCCTAGATCTTCCTCATCCTCTACCTCTTTGATCACCACTGTTTTCATCATGAGGGCAGTAAAAGTTATCATTCTTCTGGCTTCGACTGGTACCCACATCTTCGTTTCTCCTTTCATCCTCATTTCGGCTTCCAGAAGATCTTCCACTACTCCTTCCACTTTGACCTCCTCGTCCTTTTTGCTTGTCAAATCTTTTGTTTAGCTTCTCAAATTTTAGAGAAAATTGGTATGCATCCTCAATGGTGGTCATTCTGACCAGGCTTAGCTCCTCTTGAATGCTCGGTTGTAACCCATTAAGATAACGAGCTACCTTTTCCTTGTTGGCCTCTGCATGGCCCGTTCTGATGACCATCTTGTGAAAATCTTCTGTGTATTCTTTCACAGATCTACTTCCTTGCTTCAACCCTTGAAATTTCTTCAGTAGATCTAACTCGTAGTCTACTGGTATGAACTGCTTCTTCAGTTTCTCCACCATGCGATCCCAATTGCTGATCTTTCCTTTTCCTCTTCGATTTCTCTCCAACTGGACCTCTTTCCACCAAATATTGGCATGGCCCTTCAGCTTCATTTTTGCAAAATTAACCTGATCTAGGTCCTCTACTTCTTCATACTCAAAATACTCTTATGGGTTTAGACTTCTGGAATAACTGGGGACTTCTATTCTGGGTCTTTTTCTGATCTTTGAAACGGCCCTTATCAGCCACATCTTATCTTGATCAATTGCTTCTTCTTCCTCTTCTATGTCTGAATCTTCCACCTCTTCTTCATCCTCACTTTCTCCTCTCTTTCCCGGGTTTAACCCTCTTCTCATTTGTTCCTGCAATGCATCAATTTGTCTTTGGAGGGCTCTGAAACCCTCGGCTACCAATGAATCTCTTCCACCAGCATTTTTGTCACCTTTGCCACCTCTGGCACCACCAAGCCTACCAGGAATCACTCTTAGAGGCATCTTGAAGATCTTGATCCTACAACCATGGTCTTGGTGCAAACTGCCTCATGATCGGCAATCTGTTCACACGCTCAAGAAAACCCACTCTGATACCACCTAACGAGGGAGCAAACCTGAGACACAGAAATAATGCACACAACTAGAAAACTCTATTATTATTCAATAATGGAAATATTACATGTAGAGGATCCCAAATCCTCGAGCTCTGTGATACATGCAAGCTACAAAAGTTTCAGAAAAAAATTATAGAAATTATAGAAAATCCCCTTTTCATAGCATGCAAACTCTTTTCCCCAAAAAGCTATCCAAAAATCAGAAACTAGCCCATAAATAACCCATTTTTTGGTTTGGAACCAAAAACAACATTCGAGATATGATTTTTGGTGGTTTGGCACCAAAAATTACAATTTGAAATTCAAATTTAAATTCACATTCAAAAATTAGTACATTTCTAAAAATGCACCAACTTCCAGAAGCCATAACTATGAATCTGACTGTCAGATTTTCAGTGATAATACCTTTTCGGAAAGCTCTCAAAAAGACGATGTGCTTTGTGCTTTTTGCAAATTTTTGGGCCCAGTTGGGACTATTTAGTGCCTCAAACTGGACTTGGAAGGTTTTTTAGGGAAAAAAGCAGAAACTGGAACTTGAATAACTTTCAAACCATGAATGATCTTGACCTGATTCTTTTGCCAAAGTGCTTATTTTTCCGTCCTGAACCTTCCCATAAATTTCTGTCTTCCCACGCCTTCAAATTCACAGCTGCTAAAAATAGCAGTTGAGCAGAAAAAGCAGAAAATCAGTTCTAAAAGTTGGAAACTCTTATTCAACGAAAAGGGTATCTAGAAATGCAAAAACAACTACAAAAAGAAAACAAAAGGAACATAAATGGAAAGAATATTTTTGGGTTATGCAAGATTTCCCTCACATCACTGGATGCTCCTGCATCATTATAGAACCTCCACATATGGTGCGTTATAATGAAAGGTAGGTCAATTGTATGTATACGCCTAGTAAACAATATGAGAATAAAGAGAAAATAAAAATCACTATGGATCATCATTGATTCCTTTTTATTATCATGTGAATTATTTACCTAGAACACATGTAGTAAAACAACTAGGTAACCTACTAAAATATATGCAAAACAAAGAGTCAAACCATTATAAATCTATAAAAGAATAAACACAATCTAAATACACTAATAAATAAAATATAATAATCTATGTGTCTATAATTAGCAAGAAAAAAAATTTAAATATTTTGTTTCATCATTAGTAATCATAATCCTCACTAAGTCTCACAATGTTATCATAATATGTAGGTTAAAGTGGTTGTTTACTAAGATGAGAAGATAATAGAATATAGCCGAAGCATAAGCTACCATTAAGTAAAGAACTTGTCATATTGTGAAAGGAATGTATCCATACACTTACATTATATTTAGAAGATTAATAATATGTGTCATATTAGAATGTATAAAATTTTCAATTTTGTGTCAATCACATTAAGATAGATAACTATGATGATATCAAATGTATACATATTATCACTAGGCACACTATAGTTTCATGTATAGGAAAATCACATGATATATGAGTTTATGGTCATCATTGATAAATACACATATTATCATCATGTAATGTGTGAATAAATGAAATACGAATCTCAAATAACATATTATAGGCACCAACCAATTAAATGAAATAGGGAAAAAATATTATATGATAGAATGACACCTTTATACAAAACTTGCACATAACCATAAAATGAAAGACCACAAGTGTATCATTGTGAGAAGTGTATATGATAATATGAAATATATGAATATGTCAGAATATAAAATAAATTTATTTGATCAGTGGAACAAACTTTAATATGAATCTTATGTTAAGATATCTTTGGGAAGGAGCATGGGATAATTGACAATTCACTACATATACACAAATCCTAATCCAAATAGATAATATAATTAATATATAAAACACTAGATGAGGTAGAAAGAGTGTGATAAATAGAACAATATTAAATATAAAAATTTAATTAGAAACACTAGAACATGGTTGTGATATAAAGGATTGGAAGGGTTCATTAATAATGTGAAGAAAAATACCTTTTCCTTAAATCTGTAAGCTAGGATAATCTAATAAAATTCATACGCATAAGCATAAAATAACCTAGGTAAATAAATTTGGTTATACTTGAGTTAAATATTCACCTAGTAACTAGAAATGCAATAAATGTAAGTAGGAAATAAATGTACTTATCTTGGTAACAAAATATGAAACAAATAATGAAGAAGATGATACCTAGATAGCTAATATTATACTAATGATTTCCTATGAATCCAAGTTCCTTGTTGACTCTACACATAAACAAATATATAATTGTTAGGGATAGATCCATGGTCATGAAATTTCTTATATCTATGAACTTCACTTGTCTAATTTGTGGATCTTTCTTCACTTCACCATATATTTCTTCATTTATTTTATCCTCCTTGATGTTTGTGAGGGTTGGAGGTATTGACGAATACCTCAGTAGAGCTTTCATATGCTCAAGTTGCAAGAGAAGTGTGCCTTGATCACCCCTTAGAATTTAAAAATATTAAAAATATCACTCTTTATTATGCCAATTCCTTTAGTATGTCAATTCCTTTAGAATGATTGTGCAAAATTATATTATTTCTTAGTACTAATTGAAGTGTGAAGATGCATATTGATCCATTATTTTTTTAGATTTTTTAAATGAATAAAATAAATGCATTTAGTATATTTAAATATAAATATAAATACATGAAAAAATCCATGCAACAATTAATTCATCTACTAATACTCATTCTACTACTACTAGCATTAATTGTAAGTCTACTCAAGACACACTTTGACAAAACTAGATAATGTTGAGAAGAAAGTTGATGATATTTCTGGTGGGCAAGATGCTATTATGTATTCTTGAGTAATTAGCAAACATATATTATTAGTATACTACAATTTTTAATTATAATCCTATATATATTTGATGAAAAGTGGGCCTATGGGATGCCTTGCCTCTCCAAAGTTATAAATAAAGACAACAATGAATGGATTCAAGTGGGTCTATTATAATACACCACCTAAAAAAAATAGTATTTTTATATCATTTGGGATGTTAATTTGTATTGCTTTATTGGCCCATGGTATTGTAAAACCACATTTTTCATATGTATTATATTAAATTCACACACATGTGGGGTTGAAGAAGTGAGTTTGATAGATATTTCATACATACACATGTAGATACAAATATGCTATTATATTGAAAGGAGATAGTTTGTTACATATGTACTCTTTTATTGAAGATAGTCGCTTCTCTTTGATGGTGGATTTTTTCCACAAAGGTTTCTTCATGAATATATTTTTTTTAGGGATCATTTTTTTCTTTGTATTTTATTCCATATAAGTAATATAATGGACAATACAATATTGCATTAAAAACATTATATTTTAATAGTATTTGAAGGAATAACATTTTTAGTAGTTAATCTTGTTGTAACAACATATTTTTATCAAGTCACCTATTCTATTTAGAAGGGGAAACATTTATTGAAATGTTATTTTTTTTAGTGGTTTTGAAGATACATGATATGAAACCACATGTCCTATACATCTAGTTCAAATATTGAGAATGCCATACCCACTTTTTACACTACTTAAACAATAATGCAAATGAAACAACCACCATTTTTTTTTGCATGATAAATCAAGATATTCATTTAATAGATCACTTATGTCCATCAAATATAAACATGTTAATAGTTTCCTCATAAGCACATCACACATAGTGTGAGAAGGGAAAGATACAATTTGGGTGTGAGATAGCCCTCCTCCACACCCTAATGATGGGAGGTCACCTATTAGGTTTAGATGTATAACAAAACACTTTGAAGGAAAATACATTACTCTAAGCAAATTCCTAAGGTTAACTATATGGCTAAAGAGAATTTAGTCTTCAACATTAAACTAAAACTAAAAGTGAATATTCTAATAGTTTAATAAAAATTAAAATGAAATGATTAAATTTTACATATAAAACATAATTAAAATCTCTAAATAGATGTAATCACTATTATGAATAAATTTATTCTAATTAACAAGTAAATACAAACTTGTGATTAATGTACTAGCATATATGATAAATAATTATCAATAATCTTGAACTATCTTCAATAATTAAAAATAATTTTTTCATAAAGAATTCAAAAGGTGAAAACACTAATTTAATTTTACCACATTGAAATTTAACAATCATGAATTTATATTTACTAAAAATAATTTTATCTTCTTGTTTCATGTGGAAAATGTCACGACCCTCTCCTTTATGCCTAATTAATTCAAATGTGTATTTTGGTAATTTGAATAGTTAAAAATTCATTGATAACAAATACTTATTGAAATATCTCAAAAAATATAATTATATACAAAAGAGAAATTATAGATAAAATAAATAAATAAATATTATGTTTTGACCTTAATTAGCCGATAGGCTATTTGTGTGAAATTTTCGCTGGGATTTTTGTCCTGCCGTGAATAGAATTTCTCAGGGCCGAAAATTAATAATCACCGATGGCTGACAATGACTTTCCCGAGGTTGTTTATGTTGACGTGGAGTTTGCTAATTATGTGGGTTGGCAGTGGTACTGTTGGTTTCCTTGATATGTGGAAGCAGAATGGTAAGTGTTTTCTCGTGTGAGGGTTAATGCATCCTGGCGTTGTTGTAAGATGGCGAGAGAGGAAGTAGATGCAATATTCAATGTTGCAGTGTGGGAAAGTATACTCCAAAATGTACGAGAAAAGTTGCATTGTCGAAAGAGCCATTGCGGTTTTGGTTTGATAGTAGACTATTGTAAAAATTTTTGCCTTCGGCTCCGTTTTATAGTAGATTAGAGGGTTTGAAATTGTTGTGCTCCAGAATTTGTAAGTCATTTTACATGCGTATTTTGCATAAGTGATTAATATGTTGTTCATTTCTTTTGATCTCTGCTTATTGTTCCTTATTATATGTTTGTATCTTTGGCATTATACCCATTTTGGAGATTTCAAAGAAATTATGGCTCTATATGGATGGAGAAATTGCAGTTAAATCTTCTTTCTTTTGTCAAAAAATATGGTTACAGTTAGTAAATTTTTTTCCCTTCATTTATTGTTTGTAGTTATCTATGTGCATCTTTGGCGTTATACCCATTAACATAGGAGTAATTGTAGATTAACATAGGAGTGATTGCATATATATATATGCAGAGGGTTAGTATGAAAGCATAAAGATATTCAAGATAAAATTAGTTTCTAGTGGTTGTTAAGTGTTATTCTAATAGCTATTTTACAATTTCTCTATTTGTTTATAATATTTAGTGCCAAGTAATGTAGCTTGAATTTTCAATTAATTATGTGGTGTTATACCCATTTTGCACAAATTATTGGTACCCATTGGCTTTTCAAGTTCTACTTAATGTAGGTTTCCATGCATCTGTCATTTATGTGTGATTCTTAGTGTTATTCTAACACCTCTTACAACTATTACATAGATTGCTTGTCTTGTACCAATATGTTTCATGATATTCTTTTTCCCTCATTTGTTTGAAGCTCCTTATAAAAAACTATTAATTGTCATGGTTATTTTTACTGGATGGAACATGTTATATGTCTTGTATCAATATGTTTCATGATATTTATTTTTTCTCATCTGTTTGAAGTTCCCCATAGCAAACTGTTCTTCATGATATTCTTTGTTTCAGTTCCCCATAACAAACTGTTCATTATCATAGTTTGCCTCTTCTATTCGCCATATTTTAAATTTCTATTTAATGTGGGTTTTCGAACATCTGCCATTTTCATGTGATTCTTACATGTTTATCTAATAACTCTTTTCCAATTTCCCTTTTTGTCTATAATATTTAGTAGTGAATAAGTGTTATTCTAATACCTCTTATACAATAACTCTATTTTTCTTCAATATATATGTGCATATGTATTTGTTTATGTTTTGAAGCATTAATTTTCACATACAGTTCACATTGCATTTATATATATATGTATATTTAAATATATGTATATTTAAATATATATATATATATATGTATCTATAAATATGTATATATATACATGATATACATATACATACATATATACATATACATATACATATACATATACATATACATATACATATACATATACATACATACATACATACATACATATAAATATATATATCTATATTTATATAGGTAATGTAGCTCAAATTTTCAATTAAGTCTATGGAATTATACTCATTTTGTACAGATTATTGGTACCCATTGGTTTTACGAGTTCTACTTACTGTGGATTTATGTTCATTTGTCATTTACATGTGATTCTTAAGTGTTATTCTAACACCTCTTACAACTGTTACATAGACTGCTTGTCTTGTACCAATATGTTTCATGATATTCTTTTTTCCTCATCTGTTTGAAGCTCCTTATAACAAACTATTAATTTTCGTGGTTGTTTAGTCTGGATGGAACATGTTATATTTCTTGTATCAATATGTTTCATGATATTATTTTTTTCTTATCTATTTGAAGTTCCCCATAACAAACTGTTCTTCATGATATTTATTTTTTCAGTTCCCATAACAAACTGTTCATTATGGTGGTTTTCCTTTTCTATTCTCCATATGTCAAAGTTCTATTTAATGTGGATTTCCGAACATCAATCATTTTCATGCGATTCTTAAGTGTTTTTCTAGTTTTTCTAATAGCTCTTTTCCAATTTCCCTTTTTGTCTATAATATTTAGTAGTGAACAATTGTTATTCTAATACCTCTTATACAATTACTCTATTTTTCTTCAATATATGTGTGTGTATATGTATCTGTCTATATTTTGAAGCATTAATTTTCACATACAGTTCACATTGCATGTATATATATATATATGTATGTATATATATATATATATGTATATATATATATATATATATGTATGCATGTATGTTTTATAATAGTTCTTTCACAATTTCCCTATTTGTCTATAATATTGAGTGCCAGATAATGTAGCTTGAATTTAGAATTGACAAGCCAACTGTTACATAGATTGTTTGTCTTGTATCAATATGTTTCATGATAATATTTTTCCCTCATTTGTTTGAAGCTCCCTGTAATAAATTATTCTATTGTTCTTGTAAAAAGGATTGTTTTCAATTTTTTAAATTCTAAATTTTTTGGGTTTTTGACCATCTATTATTTTCCTATGATTCTTAAGTGTTTTTTTGATTCATAAGTGTTTTTCTAATGGTTCTTTTACAATTTCTCTATTTTTTCTATAATATTTAGTGCCAAATAATGTAGCTTGAATTTTAAATTGACAAGCCAGTTGTTACATAGATTTCTTATGCTATATCAATATGTTTTATGATATATTTTTTTTAGTTGAGAAAAGAAAACTGTTCATTATCGTAGTTTACCTCTTCTATTCTCCATATTTTAAATTTCTATTTAATGTGGGTTTTCGATCATCTGTCATTTTCCTGTGACTCCTAAGTATTTTCCTAATATCTCTTTTACAATTTCCCTATTTGTCTATAATATTTAGTACCAAATAATGTAGCTTGATCTTCAATTGACAAGCCAACTGTTACATAGATTGCTTGTTTCAATATGTTTCATGATATTTGTAACATCATGAAAACAAAGTGGATTAAAGAAATAACAATGAAATTAAACTCAAATGTAAACTAAGCTAAACAAAAAAGAACAAAGGAAAGCTAAAACAGAAATACAGAACAATCTCACCCAATGTCTACATAGTTCCATGCATGACCTCAATTGTCCTTCTCCATTTCCCTGTTTGATTATAACTGCCCTCAGATTTCTCTGTGCAAGTATAGCCTATGATAGTGATTTAGCAAAATATCAAAGATTAAACAATTGATTTCTTCCAAAATTCATAAGATTTTGGGAGGAGTCACAATTAAGAAGGTCAGGTCAATTTATAGAAAATTGATTGTTCGAATGACAGGCTTGAATTGAAAGATAGACATACGATTCAGATTAAAAGATTCGACATGCATTTAGATTAGTGTTAGTGGTGATGCGAGTGATAAAACATGAAATGTGGGAATTAAGATTAAATAATAATTTAATCTCTAGTTGAAAGTATTGAAAAATTAGAAGAATAATGATTGCATGTAAAGGATAAAGAAGGAATAAAATAAACGATATGTTTGAACGTATGAATGAATGAATTAATTAAATAAAACTATTTAATTAATATAAGTTTGCACACAGAAGAATTAATACTAGATAATAGACTTATTAAGACAAAGAGTCTCTTCATTAAAACAATCAAACATTAAATGAGGAGATAATTGACTGATTTAATTTTAAATCTAGAGTTAAGTGGTGAGTGAATAATTAGATAACTTAATCAATTATCCAAATATAGAAGAATATGTCCAGAATAAGCTTTTTATGAATTAATTTCAATTATTTAATTCAACATTCGAAATCAGAAGATTAAATAAATTAGGATTTATTTAATAGACTGGAGAAAAGATTAAAGAATAATTAAATAATTAAAGTGATTATTTAATTATAGTTGAAAGTGTGATAAGAATAAATTAAATAAGAATTTATTTAATTTCAGAAAGAAGATAAAGTTAATTAGTGATGTTATTAAATAAAGAACATTTATTTAATTAATCAGGATTGAATAAAGATAAAAAATGAATTAATTAAATAATTTACATTATTTAATTAATAGAGGAATACATGTTAAAATGACTTAATTAAATAAATTTATTTAATTAATAGATGGAAAAGGACTTTAGAAAAAAATTAAATAATTAACATTATTTAATTATGACTATGAAGGTACGAATTATGAAGAAATTGAAGTCACAAGCCTAGACCAAATTTCAGTGTCTACATTTTTCCCCTCTTTGATACAATGTCAATTCGGTGTTGTGTCAAAGAAAATCAGTCAAAAACATGCCCCAGTGTGAAATAAGTAAGGGTATGCCCCCTTAGGAAAATGACAAATTTTTGAAAAAAATCCAAAAATTTTGGAAATAGTCTCAATTAGTCAATTTGATAGCTAGAAGTTCGATGGTGGTGAAAGAAATCAGTTTCAACGAAGTTTGATAAGTGAAATGGTCGCTCGAAGTTGGTAAAAAGTGCGCTAATACACAAGGTTTGGAAAAATCCCTCCAAAACCCTACGTATAAATAGAAATTGACTAGAAAATCAATTCAATTGCATCCCTCAAGTTTGAAAATTGTGATTTGTGCTATGGAGTTCTCTGCCATCATGTCGCCAATTCCCCACTTACAACATCACAGATATTGGATTTGAACATTCAAAAGGCTAGCAAATACGAGACCCTCAGAATGTAGTAAAAAACCGTCTTTTGAAATTTTCATTTTCACGCATTTATTGCTTTGTTTTCACATGCTTCACTTTTTAAATCATCACAAATGCATTCGTAATCAACACATATGACTTCAGAATGATGCATTTGGAAAAACTCGTCTAGGATAGCGTAGGCATGTATATTAGATGATCACATTTGTAATTTTATGCACCACATTTGTTCTTTTGAAATGCATGTGTTAGGAACTATAGCACATGTTAGGTTTTGCCCCACATTTGTGATTTTCTATGCATATGCATGGATGATTGGGTGTGGTTTTTGTTTTGATGCATGTGCATGAATGGAACACGTTTGCATTATTAAATAACACATGTGATATTTTGTGATACATTTGCAAATTAGAATGACGCATGTGAAATTTTGCAACATATTTTCTTTAGAATGATGCATTTGGCTGTCAATTTTTTTAAAAATTTTGGGCTGTAAAAAAGTTGTTTTTTTTTGACACGTGATATGAATTATCCGATTGCAGGTTGTTTTGGATCTGATTTACATGAGGGAGTTGAGGTCGTTGACTTTTGATTTTTGAGATCAGTTGTGGAGTGGTGATAAATGATTCCTATGGCACCTTGGTTTGCATGATGTTGCCTTCATGCCCACTATTCGAGCAAACCAAGGTTTGTTGACTGCGCTCTGTGAGTGTTGGCATTCTGAGATGTCTTCTTTTCATTTTCCTATAGGAGAGGCTAGTGTTACCTTAGAGGACATTTATAGGATTTTTAGGTTTCCTATTAGAGGTGCTAGAGTCATGTATGATACCAAGAGGGGTTTCAGTGAGATGTGTCGATATTATCCACATCATGATATTAGATAGCTAGGCATAGATCACTATGAGATTAGATGGCATGTCTTGGCCGGTAGATATGATTGGATAGATTGTTTGTTATGCACATTGATTGGGGGGATAGTCCTTCCTGATCGTTGAGGTCATGGATTTCTTGTAGGATGGGTGGTGCTGGCAAGAAGTTGAGTCCACTTTTTGGCCAAAAAGTGAGTGTTTTCCCTTATTTTCAGCATTTGACACATTTGACCTTAAAATTTGAAGCACTTAGAGATGGAATCTTCAAAAAGTCACTAATCATAAAATGTAGTACTTGGAGTCTAGTTTCCAAATATGTAATTTATTTCAATACCTTGATTGTACAAATTGAGTTTCAATAGGTGTTTCTAAAAACCACTGTTTAAAAGTCACTTTTTTTATACCATGCCATGCATGTGTACAACATCCATATTTTGACCTAAATTATCGTATTTTTCTAAATCCTTTTGGGAAAATATTTGTGACTCATTGAAGCTTGTTCTCGATATTTTTTTGTAATTTTTTATTTAATTTTTTTTTTGTTAATTTTTTATTAAGCCTATTTTTTGTTTTGAAAAATCGTCGTCTACGGCACACATAAGATGACCTTAAATTATCATTTTTTTAATTGAAAATAATTTTCTGAAGTTTTTTCTCATGCAATCTATTCAACAAAATGTTATGTTGATCAAAAGTTATTAAAATATTAAAAAACCCTAATATTTAAAGTTTATGGACCTGTTTCGTTATAAATTAATTGAAAAATAGAAAAAATAATCCAAGTGTAAAAAGAATTATATATTTGGAATCTGCATTGTCTCATCTAAAATGGGTTTTAATTTCATCAAAAAATTCTGCAAAAAAGTCATCAAGCATATGTCCAAACTTGGTATTTTTCTCTAACATTGTTAGGACCTTCAACTTGCAAGTCAAACCAGGTTCAAGGCCTAGGCTCAGATTCCCAATGCTTTTCTTGAACCAAAATACAAAGCAAAAACCTAACCACAAAGAAAATTCAAATTCAAATTTATGGAAATGGGATCCCGCTTTATAAAACGGGATCCCATTTGCCAATATTAAATAGTGTGACCATTGACAGGGAAATAGGATCCCATTCCTTTTTCAACGATCCCCACATTAAATATTAGGAACACGATCCCGATTATAAACGGGATCCCATTTATTTTTTAACCGTTTTATTTAAATTTATTGTCAAAAATTACTGTGAAGTCTGCAACTTCACATGTACAGCTAAGAGCAGTAAAATTGGGCTATTTTTCATCAACTATTGTTTTTAGAGGTGGCGAATTTGGATTTTTGATTTTTTTTTCAAAGGAGGCATCGTGTAAACCATTTTTGAAGTGGAATTTTGTTAGTTTTGTACTTTTTTTGAGGAACAAAAGGTCTTCAACTTGCAATATGGATTGATTTTTTAAGAGGCAAGAAGAAAATAGTTTTTAAAGTGGAATTGTGCTAGTTTTCTACTTGTTTTGAGGAACACAAGAAGAAGAATTTTTTCCTTATAGGTCTTCAACTTCCAATTTGGATTGAATTTTTTGAAGAATTTCACTATTGACATTCATTTGTGCTTGAGAATTTTATAATCATGGGAGATAAAGCTCGTAATAAGAGGAGGAAGACATTGACTCCTAAAGAAATTGAAGCAAAAAAAGAGGAGAGACAAAGACAAAGACAAAGAAGAATGAGAATTAAATCAATGAATGATGGGGGAGCATCCAATTCCACAACTATTGAAGATGAAAACATTGAGGAGACCATGGATTTAGATGAAGCTAATTTGCAAGAAGTCAATTTGGAGAAGAATATGATTATACAAGCAAGTCCTACTACATCTTCAAATCCTTCTTTCAATGCTATGGAGAATATTTCAATATGCACAAATCCAGGTACATCTTCAAATCCACATGTTAGTGAAATGCAAAATTTGTATGTAGAATTTTTACAAGATACTGGACTTAACGATGTTGACATTGATAATATTCAGAGAGATAAAATTTTTATAGAATTTGCTGAAAATGAAAATGAGAATGATCCCTTTGTTGAAAATGAAAACAAAAACCATTTTGTTGATGTAAATGAAAATGAAAACCATTTTGTTGATGAAAATGAAAACTGTTTTGTTGATGAAAATGAAGATGAAAATATAAATCGTTTGAAGTTGAAAATGATAATGATAATGAAGATGAAGATGAAAATCTAGAATTTGATGTTGAATTTAATGAAAATACTTTTTCAAAAATTGAAAGCGGTGTTTTCGATAATCTTCCTGGTCAAATTTCTTGGAGGCAAATAAGAACACATGTGAATAAAATATACAACAAATAATTTTATCGTAAAAAAATTGCAATTCAATGTCAACTAATGATGCAATTGATGAGAATGCAAAAGATGAGGAAAATAATGAAAAGGTTAGGATTTTTTGTTAGACCAAAAAGAAAAGATCAATCATTAAAACATGTTATGTCTATTGTTGCTAGTGCCATTCAATCTATTGGGAAAAATAGTCAATCTAAAGATAAAAATGCAACAAGAAGAGCTATAACAACTACTATTTTTAATAAAACAACTTTGAATAAAAGAATGGTAAGCAATATTAGTGAAGTTTTAAAAATACATCCTAAAACATTGCTAAGAGTGGAAAAAGTAAGAGAAAGTATAGAAAATGATCCTATCAACTAATGTTGGAGTTTCAGTGGTCGACTCTTGAGGTTTGATATGAAATTGAATGTTGAAATTAAATCTTTGATCGAAAAATATTAGGATGATAATAATAGGGTTTCATCTAATGCTAGAGATGTTTTAAAATTAAGGGTGGGGTCCAAAGTTCACGATCCTCACCCAAAACACCTATTAGATACAACACAAACTAAATTTTATAGAAAATTTTGTGGTGATTTAGTGTTACCTGGTAATATTAAAATAAGTCAAAGGTCTTTTGAAAAATGTAAACCATGGTATGTAAAAATTAATAAGCAACAAATAGATCTTGTTGTTGTAAAACGCATGTTCAATTTTGTTATTTTTATGATGTTTTTCGATATATACATTTTACCTTGCATACTAATATGATTATATAGGAATGTGGTATTAATATGCCACCTAAAGCAATAAAGGAGTTTATTTCAGGTTTTTTTTGTGAAATATCTAATGGTAAATTGTTTTATTTAAGTTCTTGTATTTCTGGAGAATGCATTGACTATGGAAATATTTCATTCTTAATAATTTTTATGCATGAACATGTTGATAGCGATTTTGGACAACAATTAGTAGATGTTAAAATATTTAAGAATGTTCACTATTCATTAAAAGATGGAAAAATAGGAAAGTGGTATGATTTAGTTACAAAAAAAGTTAGTGTGCATGCATTCATGAGTGAATTTAAGAATAAGATTGTACCAAAATAAGTCATGCACTCTCAACATGCTTGATGGCTTGGTGGCCAATTTTGCACATGTAGAAACACATTTCCAATTGGTACTATACTTTTAGTGGTTGATTTTGCAGAAAATTATACTCTAGTTTCGCAAGAGGAAATTCAATCACAGTAAATTATAATTCAATGCAAGTAGCTATGTTTGTCCATATTGTTTATAGACATGCAGATGATAGCACTGAGGATGATATAAATTTTTTGAGGGAGTATCATTTTTATTTTAGTGAAAATCGATTACACTCATTAGAGTTTGTTCAATACTGTTTTAGTATATTTTATAGAAATTTAAGAGAAAGAGGAATCCAGATGAAAGAACACCTCATATGGCTAGATAATTGTATGGGGCAGTTCAAGAATGCTTGAATTTTCTATTAGTTAAGTAGGGTTCACAAGGAACTTAATGTCCAACATATATGGATTTTTATTTAAGCTGGGCATGGTAAAGGAGAACATGATGGAGCCAATGTGTGTGTCAAAAGAATTATTGCTAGAGAACAATTAAAATTTGAGGATGTAGTAAAATTTAAAGATGCACATGGGATTGTGGATTGGTGTAATACAAGATTATCTGCACCTGGTTTGAGTGAGTACTCTACAGTTCATCAATTCTTTTGGTTGGTTGAAAAGAGAACATTGTACGTAGAGTTGACTATGAGACAATCAGTGGATCTACTAAATGGTATTCATTTAGGAGTTCAAAATCAACCACATGAACTATCTGGACAAGGGAGCTTTCATGTTTTTGTCAATTTTGTATCTCACCTGGAGATTGGGAAGCATGTGAAAATACAGAATGGGTTGAACAATGGGAGCAAAGATCGTTGACACCTGCACAAGTACATGATGAATATGAAAGAACTATTGAAGAAAATGATCAAGTGTTTGCATCTGAAGACCATGACTGTGTTTCAGACCTTGTACAAGAAGGTAATTTAATTCAATTTATTTCATTTTATTTCACTTTATATGGATATGCACAAGTTATTAAATCAATTTTTTTTTGCAAGACATGTGTATGTTGTTGTTGCACCTGAGGGGAATAAAGAGAAAATTGAATATTGGTTGGCTCGTTGTGTGGAGACTAAACATAAGTTAATAGCACCTCGAGAAGATGATGATGGTTATCATTATCTAGTAGGTACGGTGATCCCCTTAAGACATCCCCTTAAGCAAATTTTCATAACAAGTTTTTGATCCCCTTAAGCAATTTTTTAGAACACGTCTTTGATCCCCTTAAGAAAATTTTGAGAACTTATTTGATGACGGGTTTCATGTTTTCCAATAGGATCTGTGTTCATTGTTGTCACTTGGCTATGGAAATACCTGGCAAGGAAGAATTGTCTACCTACATTCAAAGATTATGAAACACATAAAAAGATTATACATTATTCACATTTGGTGGTGGCAACAAATATAAAACTACACCAGTATCATGGAAGACTTGCAAATAAAGTGCTATGGAAAATTTCTATGGAAAAGCATGAGACAATCATAGATGCATTGCAAAAAAGAGAGGATGCAGATGGTACAATGGAATAAGTAAATATGTACAGGTAAATATAGTTTTACTTTTATATTGTCCTTTTAAATAGATTAAATACATGTTTCGATATTGGTCAAGTGTGTTATTAGTTGAAATTGATTTAAATTGTCCTTTTATAGATCCTTAAGCCATAATTAGAAAAAGGATCTAGTCCATCCAGATTCAACCTAGACAACATGGAATACTTGGTAAAAACAGGTAATTATTAGTTAAATTATATTTAAATACATGTTTCAATTACATACTGATATTGCTTGTACATTAATAGTTGAAATTGATTTATTATCCTTTTTTGTATCCTTAAGCCATCATTGCATTGATCTCATACTTTGAAACAATAAGGAGAGGATGCCTGGATTCAACCTACAGACATGTGTGGACTATTTTTAAATGCTGGTACTTGAGTTGTGTACATATAGATAGTTTTATATAACTTAAAATATGTATGTTTTGATGATTTCATTGATATTCCTTGTACCTTTTTGATATCAAGTGGTGTGAAGACCTACTACATTCTGGGCACGAGTTTCAGATGTTCTTGAGATGGCATATCCAAATTTTGTATACATTATTTTAAGATGACATATATGTACATACATACTTACATAATTAAACATTTTGTACAAATTACAAATACATGTACATACTCAATTATGTACTCTATGTACTTCTATGTATCAAAATCGATATTCTAGATATTTTGTTTGTTAAATGTGCATGTTTTCCTACTTTGAAACTTTATATTTGATTGTATAATCATTAAATATCATGCATACATTATTGCTAAATTAATTATATCCTTAAGACGTTGAATTATGACCCCTTAAGACATTGTATTATGACCCCTTAAGACATCCCCTAAACCCTAAACCCTAAACGCCTTAAGACATCCCCTTAAGACATTATATTATGATCCCTTAAGATGTCTCCTTAAGACCCCTTAAGACATCCCCTTAAGACATTGTATTGCGACCCCTTAATACACCCCCTTAAGACATTGTATTAGGAACCCTTAAGACATCCCCTTAAGATAGTTTATTAGGACCCCTTAAGAAATCTCCTTAAGATGTCGTATTAGGATCCCTTAAGACATCCCCTTAAGATGTTGTATTAGGACCCCTTAAGAAATCCCCTTAAGATAGTTTATTAGGACCCCTTAAGACATCCCCTTAAGATGTCATATTAGGACCCCTTAAGACATCCCCTTAAGATGTCATATTAGGACCCCTTAAGACATCACCTTAAGACAACCTATAATTAGTGTTGGATGATGTTATTTGTTTTGACAACTTATAAATTAGTATTGGATGCCATTATTTGTTTTGACAGCTTATAAATACTGTTGGATGCCATTATTTGTTTTGAAAACTTATAAATTAGTGTTAGATGCTATTATTTATAGAATTTATTAATTCTTTTGTTCTCTAATCTTGTATGGTATTGTTTATTTCTTAAATTTTTATCCTTTTTGGTATAGAAACAAATTACTTTTTTTTGTAAATTATGATTTATTGACTAATTATTGATTGACATGAATTGAATTGACTAATTATTATTTGTAAAATATGATTTAATGACTAATTATTTAATTTCACATTAATGTCCTATATTAATGTCTTGACTATGAACATAAAATGCATAAATGTACATGTGTAAATTAAAAATTTCAAAAAATAATAAAGTCCATAATTTATGTAAATATATTAAGTGCATGAAACCAATATATTAAGTGCATGAAATAAAGTCCATTAGAGTACAACCCATGAACTAAAGTCCAACTAAGCATTTGAGCCATGAAATATAAAGTCCAACAGAGTACATGAGAAACCATAAATATAGTCCATGAAATAAACAAATATAACTCATAAAATCATGTTTCTAGGTCATGTATTGTCTCTATAATCAAGAGACCTCTTCACACCATGTGGACTATGTGGATGAGTTGAAACATTCTGTAGAGGAGAAAGATGAAATCAGATCTAAGACAATGAAAAATTATTTAATGACAATTTAATTTATAATTTATCATAAAATTAAATTACCATCATATCTGGGTCTAGATGCTCAGGTGCACCTGAAGCAACCTCTAAATTCTCTGAATCAATCTACCTAAACAAGACAAAGAAAGTTGAAATTAGATGTACAAGTCTACAATTAAAATTGATTTAATTCAATTTAATTAATAATTTATCATATTTGAATTGTACCATATTTCGAGGTTGCACACCCTCTTCCCCAGGACCTATTTATACATGCTCAACTACAAGATGTGTCTCATGCTATAAAAGAAAAAAAAACTAAAACATGTATTAGCTCATATTAAATATATATATTCAATTTAAAATTTAAAATTAAAGTAATATTCAAAATATGTAATTTATAATTGACTTTAAATATAATAAAAAATTTAAATTACCATTTGATGTAATACCCCATCATGCAAACCCCAAAGGAACAAATAAAAACACAACAATTTTTTTTTTAAAGAACATAAGATTGTACTTAAGTATTCCAACATTACAATGTTCTAAGTTGCACAACTAAATCCCCTGGGGTACACGAGGTGACATTACTAAAAACAAATCCATAACAAAGTAATAAATGAAATATTAAATAACCAATAATGTACATCCAATCATTCACGATATCAAGAAAGATGTGAATATACCAAATGAAACCATACATACATATGACAATAAATGAATCTTAAAGATATAAAGTATATATATTTTGATAGATACAACACACTTAATCAGTAATTACAAATGATAATTCATGAATGATTACATAGCATGAATAAACATTACATCAATCTAATAGTACAACATAATGAATATATAAACAAATTATATCAAGATCTTCCCAACATACGTGGGAGAGATACATCAATAGATGAAATATATCAGTAGCACAAATACACATCTAGAGCTAATGAATCCTAGATCAACAACATCTGCCAAAATCCTGGAATAAAAGATACAACTGCGTCCAAAAGGGAACCCAATGGGGTGCAAAGCACGTTCCACCCAACCACCCCCGTACTTGGAGTAGACAAGGAAGGATCCCCGACCAAGCACATCAACAATAACAAAAGACTAACTCCATACCAGATGACATAACATCAAAAGACCACATAGAAACTAAACAATGATAACTCACCAAAGGCCATAACAATTAACCACTTTCAAAACATAAAAATATATCACTTTCCAAATAATACAACGACAAGTCACGAAACACATCATCAATAAATCTCAAGTCATAACATCAATACACTACTTCCAGAGAACTTCTATAAAAACAACTCAAATGGAATGTTAGAGAAGAGTGTCATCGCATGGCTTCACATGAATTATCCAGACAACCTATCACAAGGTGTCACCTCCATCTATACATGGATTATCTAGACAACCTACTTCAAGGTGCCACCTCCATCTATGGTTCTCCTGACAACCTATCTCAAGTCGCCACTCCATAGGGTTACTCATGCGGAATTGTTAACCTTTCGTGAAGACAAGGCAACGATCTTTCCAACCACGACCTTCTCGGTCCCCTTTAGTCTGTGATACCACTAATAGGCGGACGAGGCATCACAATTATCTTATTAATTTTTAATCCCCACCCAAGATTAATTACTTAGATTATCGCTGATTACTCTAACTCTATGTGGGTTACCCTGACAGCCCCTTTGTGCGCCGGCCCCCATTAAGAGCCACCCTCTCTAGAAACTCAAACACAAATATCCAACACAAAAGGATTGTATTAACAAGAAATACTGAACTAATCAAATGGATCCTCCGCGAGGTATGGCCATCTCGCCAAACTGATATGAATAACATCCACAAAGGGTACAATCCAAGTGTAAACTAAAAATCACAACCATGGTCAAAACATAGGCCAAGTATCGAATTGCAAAAATCAACAATGACATCAATATCCCCACCTCTGGAAGTTCTAAACAACAACTTAAGTTCCTATAACAGGATAAACTAACTCTAGGGTTTTCCCACAAGACATAAACCCAATTAAAGAAAATCAAATTAAATAAAATGAATAATCTCGAGAGTGAATAAAACATAGAACAACGCCAAACAAAATACAAGCACAAAAAAATTCATCAACTTCATAAATCAATAACTCGAGGAAATTCGATTAAATTCCAAGCATATAGTCTATTTCTAATTTGTAGAATTATATTATAACATTGCAATTTTTAAATTTAACTAATCAATTTAATTATAATCACATAGCTTATTCCCAATTTTCTCAATTAAACTATAATATTATAATTTGTAAAAATTATCATATTAAATTCTTATTCATAGCATATCAAGATTGTTATATATATATATGTATAAATATATATACATATATACGCTTTTATGCATGTATATATATATATATATTATTAACAAAATAAAACTTTTTATAATAAATATCATTCTGCAAAATATTATATATGTATATAATAAAATAAAACTCATATAAAAGAACGAGTAAATTGAAATCATCTAAAGAAACGCGTTTAATAAAAAAAATGAATTTAATTTTTATTTTTTTCAACCACCAACATAGTCCCATTGGTGGTACTATGTACCTCCCTATGGGAGGCCACAGTCCCCACCAGACTATGTACAATAGTCTACGACTATTGTGCGAAGTCCGTGTGGCCTGCGCGCAGTGCCCACCATTGGGGGGGGGATCAGGGGTGGTATGGCCACCGCTGACCACTCCACCCCTCCCTCATATAAATTAAATTTTTATTCTATTAACTATGCTTACACAGAAATCCGTGAACAAAAATCTTATTTCTTAAAAATTCGAATATGAATATATATATATTTTCCAAAAAGAAAATACATAAGTACAATGAATAATCAGTCTAGTTTTTCCAACACAAGGTAAATAAGGCATATAATTTTAATTTCCACAAAAAATGATTTTCTTTTCAATCAAAAATTTTCACAACTAAATTTAATGAAGATTTTCAAAATATTTTTCAATAACCCAATATAGATCTGGCATGTAAATTCATCCCACAATCAAAATGATTTTCTTTTCAACACAATTATTTCCACCACTAAGTTTTATTGAAGAAAATTTGAAGGTTTCACTATAATTTCTTATAGAGGATTCAAATATTTAATACAAACAAGTTTTCAATCACAAAACCACTTTCAAAAGAAATAGAGGAATTGATTTTCAAAACACAACAAACCAGATATTGTTTATAGAACAATAAAGTAATAATAAATTAAAAGAAGAAAACTTGGAGTCCTTTGTTCGATGTAGAATCCCCTCTGTGGCTTCTTCTCAGTTTCCTACCTTTAGCTCCCTTCTGAACCAATCATTTCTTCAAAATAATTCTTTTACCCAGAAGCACAAAAACAAACTATTTTTCTTTTCTTTTATAGACAATGACCAAAAACCTTTTTGTGTGTGAAAAAAAAACCAAAACTCCCTCAAAAAATAAAAAATAAAAATAAAATAAAGCTCATCATCTTTTTCCTCAAAAATCCTCTTCAATCATTGGTTATTTTCCTACTTTTAAAAGCACACTTATCTCACAATTTTAATTAAAAATTAATTATTTTCTCAAGATATTCACTACAGATTTTTCTAATTTAATATTAGGAAAAAGATAATATATAATTATCATCATCATTTCTAATTTGAATTAATTTCCTACACTTTTAATTAATTAAATAAATTTTAAATTTACAATATATTTAAAACTCAATTTAACTAACTTACAATTAATTAAATCAACAAGACAACATTAATTAATCTTATAAAATAAGATTAATTAAATAACCACTAACCATAAATAAAATAAATAATCAACAATCAAACTAGACACAAAGAGAAGGACAAAACCTCAATCATGACAGAAAAAAACTTGAAACATGATGATGGACTTGGGACGAGGACACTTCCTAATTAACTCCTTTTTTCAACATTGTACCCATTGGGTTAATTTAATGCTTGCCCTGTCCTGCCGAAACAGGTGGAATTGAGACTTAATTCCTGCAATTCCTGCATACCAATAAACTTCAAGTAACATGTATATTTATAAAATCAAAAACAACATATCGTGAGAAGGAATTGCAGCGTAGCAGGGCACTCATAAACGAGTGGTGCTACATTGTCCTCGCACCAAAACTATACTAACAAATACAACATTAGATGTAAAGTAACATTGCTAACTAACTAATTGCATCATAAACTAATTACTAAACAACTGCATCACAATGTATTATTGAAATTGAATTAAACATCGCCAAACCAAACAATAAGTAATAACAACCACATTCTCAAAGTAACAAGAAAAAGCATAGAAAGTTAACAAGTTCAAACAATATGAGGGGTATTACATCTGATTTGGAGCTTGCTCTGCATGTCCTCTTAGAGGTGTAACTATGTCTGGATCAGGGCTGAAATTCACACTAACAAAGTCCTACACGATCAAAATTAAAGCATGTATACTTGAATTAGGTTAAAATATATTTATATATTTAATTTTGCACATTTTGTGTAGAAAATATTTTAAACAACCTAAAAATCAAAGGCCTCACGAGTAGCTGCAACATCTAATGTTTGCTCGATGCCCATTCTCATTGTGGTATCAACCTAGACATACATATAGACATTTAACACTTATAATATTTACATGTGTACATACACATTTCATATATAGCGAATTCAAAATTCATAATTGTAACTATACTAATGTAATTTAAATAATTTACAATATAAATGTACTTTCCCCTGATCTATGATGACTGATAGTGGAGTGTTGTACAAACCCTCGAGTGGAATCGATGTGGAAGTCAATTGAATCACCTAAACCAACATAAATATTTCAAACATATACGTGATTCAATTATAAATTTAAAACTCAAGTTAAAAATCATTTCATATATAATTTAAAGAATTGAAATCAAAATACCCCATAAGGCTTGTCGAGTACGATTGGTGTCGATGTATGTACTCGTGGAATAGATGATTTCCCCATCATCAGTATCATCTGTACACAAAATAGTTTGATTGTTAAAATGTATTGCAAAATTTTCTTTGATATATACATTCATCAAAATTCTTATAAAATGAACATGTAGATGCATATTTATACCTGTATCGCAGTGTCCTCAAGGTGATGGTCTGTTGTAAGAAACTCTACAAATGAAATGGTGTGACCAGATGAACCACTAGAATCTCCATGTCCACCTAAAATAGGTGTGCCCTGATCAAGTCCATAGCATACTTGATGGCAACTAGTACATACATGTGGGGCAAGCCTTGACACTCCTAGAGTGGTACTCTAACTAGCTCCATGAAACACTCCTCCAAAATCATCATCTCTATGCTCCCCACCCACTATCATAGAAGCATGCTAATCAAGGTCTCATGCGAGTGTACTAAGATAACCTAATGTCGAGAACACATCTCGATGATGAACAAGTGCGAGAATGGGAGGACCAGGAGCAACAACAAGGGGTTGCACATGCATGAGGCATTGGGGATCAACCCTTGCCCCTAACCTCTATTTTGGCATGCCGCCACCAACACCCTGAAATGATTTAAAATCAAAATAATTGGGCTTTTTCCCCAAAACAAACTCTACATATAGTTTCCTCAAAAAATACAATGGGCACTCCCAATTAGCATGTCGGGGACTATCAAAAACCATATACCATCGATCCCAAAAACATCCACTCATCTATGGATGTATGTACCACCTCATGGATATTCTAGATTTGTTGGGAGGAATGGGTTGTCGAGCAACAGGGTCAAGAAAGTAGGGGGCTAGGTGGGATTTCATTATTTTAAGGTCTAAAATTTGTTTTTAAGAGAGATCGTCAGCATAAAATTATCTCATCTGATCTTTGTCTCATCGATTCCTATCTAGATCGAAATCAATGGTTCTGATGGAATCCACAATTTTTTGCATCATAGATGCAAAACGTCTCACATGGGGTGGAATCAATGCTTGACTCTACATAGCATTGATTTGATTTTTGATGGATTCAACTTGATTATTTATGTGTGCTCGCATGTGAGCCTCATCAAATGCAACATGTATTGGACATGGCGTATTAGGTGGAGAGGGAGGTGGTAGGGGAGGTGGAGGGGGAGGTGGAGAGGGAGGTGGTTGAGGTGGTGGATTGATTATGTCATCAATGATGCAAAATGTCTCACATGGGGTGGAATCAATGCTTAACTCTGCATAGCATTGATTTTATTTTGGATGGATGCAACCTGATCGTTTATGCGTGCTCGCAAGTGAGCCTCATCAGATGCAACAGGTGTTAGAGGTGGCATATTAGGTGGAGGGGGAGGTGGTGGGGGAGGTGGAAGGGGTGGTGGAGGGGGAGGTGGCTAAGGTGGTGGATTGATGATGTCATAATTATTAAAATCATCCACGATATTCATGAGATATAAGTTCATGCACCTACATTAAATTATATAAAATTAATGTTCATACAAACTTAAAAAATGACAACTTAAATAGTTAAATTTGAAACGCACATGAAAATTTATTTAAATAGGATGTGCATACATATATTAAGATCATATAAAATTGAAACACACATATACATTGATTGAACTTGAGCATGTGCATACAAAATTCAAAATTTAACATGTATGTATACATTTAAAATAAAAAATACGATGCATAATTTGCATGCATACATCATTAAACTAAACTATGTACATACATACAAATTTCAAAATTTAAGAACTATATGCAATTTTAATACATGTGTACATACTAGAAACAATAAACTTGAAACATTCACAAAAAAGCTCATTTTATGTCTAACACACACACATATATATATATATTATAATTTTTGAACATGAGAAACCATGATCTAGTAGATAGTCATACAATATATACTATCATAAATTCATCATTATAAGTTCATAAATTCCACCAAATTCATAAATTCATGTCACAAAAAATATCCATCTAGAACCAAAATGATAAATTCACGTCACTAAAAATATCCATGTAGAACCAAAATCATAAATTCACATCACTAAAAATATCCATCCAACCAATTTTATAAATTCATCACACAAAATATCCATCATTCACCAAATTCATAAATTCATAACTATTTAATATGATTGTCTTAATTTAGAAACTATTGTGGCTCTCTACTGCATCTCTTCATTTCTTTGAATTTTCCTTTTTTGAATCAGAAGTTCTCCTCTCCTCTAGCCATTGTCGATGCTCATCTAAGATCCCATTCATAGCCTTGACAACATCAACAATGGTTGCATCCTAGATGCAATCATCCTCACAGCTAGTGTGACACATTCTTCATTTTGAATAATGTTGATTTGATCTTGCATGTTTCTAACATTGGAATTGATCTGTGCTTGTAAATGAGCACCATTGATTTCAAGTGGTGGAGATGGGGAGTTATGAGGTGGAGTGGGTGGAGGTGGAGGTGAAGGTGATGGAGATGGATGGCGTGGAGGTGGATTGCAATTATTATTGAGTCGATCCATGTGATCTCTAAGATATGAGTGAACCTACATTAGATTTTTAATTTCAAAATGTAAGATACATGTTTAGGAAATACCCTAAAACCATTCAATATAAATGGCCTAATTGAATACAAATGATAAAATATGCAAGCCTCATTTATGTCTAAGGCATGTTACTTGAATGGAAATACAATTAACTATTAATATAGGACTGTAATTTATGAATGCTATAGGGTTTACAGTTTAGAGTTTAGGATTTAGGTTTTTAGGGTAATAGGATACCTTAAGGGGATCTATGTAGTAAGGTCCTAGTACAAAATGACATGGCTTTTAAGTGAATAAAATTTGGGGAAGATGCCCAAGGCAACAAAATTTCATTAAGGTCTGAGGCAACTTCACCAAATTATATTCACTTGAGCCATGTCATTTTTTCCTAGGAACTTAATAGACATAGATCCCCTTAAGCCATCTTATCACCATAAACCATAAATCAATCAACCTAGATCATGATTTATCTCATTCATATTATAATCTTGCATGATCTTATTCTTGTTAAATCTGGTTTCCTTGGGAAACTTCACCAAATTTTGAGAGCTTATTTGATCCCCTTAAGAAATGTCATATTAGGACCCCTTAAGAAATCAATTTACGGTTTAGGGTGGTAGGATGGCTTAAGGGGATCTATATCTAGTGAGGTTAAAATGACATGGCTCAACTGATTAAAATTTTGTGAAGTTTCCCAAGCAACCAAATTTTATTAAGAGCCTAAGAAAAAATGATGGCTTTAGGGTTTACAGTTTAGAGTTTAGAATTTAGGGTTTAGGGTAATTGGATAGCTTAAGGGGATATATGTAGTAAGATGCTACGAAAAAATGAAATGGCTTAAGAGAATAAAATTTGGTGGAGTTACCTAAGGAAACCAAATTTCATTTTAAGGTCCTAGGACAAAATGAATGCTTTAGTGTTTAGGGTTTAGATTTTAGAGTTCAGGGTTTAGGGTTTATGGAACTTAGGGTGAAGTTTGGGTGGCCCTTGGAATATAATGAACTTGCAAGTTAGTGAAGAACATTTTCTCATGGAACAGTTGATTGAGATAGCTCTTGTTTCAACTAACTAACCTAGATCATGAAATCTCATTCATATTATAATCTTGCACGATCTTATTATTGTTAAATTTCATTGCCTTGGGCAACTTCACCAAATTTTGAGAACTTCTTTGATCCCCTTAAGAAATGTCATAATAGGACCCCTTAAGACATCAATTTATGATTTAGGGTGATAGGATGGCTTAAGGGGATCTATGTCTAGTGAGTCCTAGGACAAAATGACATGGATCAACTAAATAAAATTTGGTGAGGTTTCCCAAGGAAACCAAATGTCATTAAGAGCCTAAGAAAAAATCATGGCTTTAGGGTTTATAGTTTAGAGTTTAGAGTTTAGGGTTTAGGGTTTAGGGTAATAGGATAGCTTAAGGGGATCTATGTAGTAAGATGCTACAACAAAATGAAATTTCTTAAGGGAATAAAATTTGGTGGAGTTGCCTAAGGCAACCAAATTTCATTTTATGGTCTTAGGACAAAATGAATACTTTAGTGTTTAGGGTTTAGATTTTAGAGTTCAGGATTTAGGGTTTACGGAACTTAGGGTGAAGTTTGGGTGGCCCTTGGAATATAATGAAATTGCATGTTAGTGAAGAACATTTTCTTGTGGAACAGCTGATTGAGATAGCTCTTGTTTCAACTGACCAACCTAGATCATGAAATCTCATTCATATTATAATCTTGCATGATCTTATTATTGTTAAATTTGGTTTCCTGGGGAAAATTCACCAAATTTTGAGAACTTCTTTGATCCCCTTAATAAATGTCATATTAGGACCCCTTAAGACATCAATTTACGATTTAGGGTGATAGGATGGAAAGTAAGGGGATCTATGTCTAGTGAGGTCCTAGGACAAAATGACATGCCTCAAGTGAATAAAATTTGATGACGTTTCCCAAGGAAACCAAATTTAATTAAGGGCCTAGGAAAAAAGGTCTTTAGGTTTTAGGGTTTAGAGTTTAGAGTTTAGGGTGTAGGGTAATAGGATGGCTTAAGGGGATCTTTGTAGTAAGGTCCTACGATAAAATGACATGGCTTAAGGGAATAAAATTTGGTGGAGTTGCCTAAGGCAACCAAATTTCATTTTAAGGTCCTACGAAAAAATGAATTATTTAGTGTTAAGTGTAGTGACCCTCCCACAGTGACATCTTGTCTTAGTTGTTTTCAGTTTGATTCTTCCTGTTAGATGCTTTAGTTCACTACGATACTATGTTGTGTATTCTCAATTATAACTCTGAAATTATGTTGTTTTTTAAACTCTATGGATGATACATTGACGTCTTATTTATCTAGTTGTGTTTTCGTGATGTTATTGAGATAGATATATATCTGATATAGTTTATTATCTTATGAATTTTCATGCGGTTGTTATGTTGAGGTGATTAGTTTGATGATACTGTGATTGATTCATTCATGATGTGGGTTATTATTTATGACTATTGCTTATGATTTATCTTGCTCGTGAGTGTCGGTGAATAAGACAGTATAGCATTACTCATTCGTGAGTACCCTGCTACGCTGTAATTCTTATTCACGGTGTGTTTTCTAACATGAGTATATATGTTCTAACGTTGATGTTTCCCTGCAGACACAGGTACCGGGTAATGGCTCCACCTGCTTGTCAGGTCTGAGCGTACCCTAATTCAAAATAAATATGTTGTCGGAGGTATTGACAGGTCCTTTTAAACCATCGTTCGTTTTCGAACGAGTATCTTTGTGTTACCCCGTGTAGTCCAGTTGTCTTGTCGTGTTCATATATATATTGTTTTGTGTTTGCGTATTTAATATTTAAAGTTTATTAAATGTTTTTAAATGTTTAAACCAATGTTTGTAATTTAATTTATTAAATTAAATTAAATATAGTGTTGAATTTATCAGTGAAAGTTATTCCCTTGCGATGTTTTAATTAAAATATTATTATTGCTGATTTAATTGTGCAACTTGAATTATGTGAAATAGATATTTTTAAAGCAAGATATTTTTGGAAGAGATAAGAATCTTTGATTGCCAGTTAAAGGTTTGTTCTGATATTTTAAAGAATGAGTTGAACTGAATGAGCTATTTACAATGCGAAATGAACTTTCAGTTAAGTTTTGTGATTGAAAGTGATTTGCATGAATTTATATCTTTTGGGAAAATTGGGAGTTGTGCATTCACGGGGAAGAATTTTACGGCAGCAGCTTTTAGTAAAATTTCAGTACGGCAATTGTTTCAGAAGAAATTTTCTTTTTAGATTTTGTTTTCAAGCGTGATTTGAAGCTGATTGAATTGAATTTCACCGTCGAAGTCTAGAAAATTTTAATAGTGGATTCAGCAAAGGTTTCAAAAATTGTTTCAGCCCGATTTCCAAGATTGTCCAGGTTTTCTTCTTTTTGAGTTTCTGTAAAATCTTTTCTATGACCTTTTTGGAATATAGTAGTTTGTCAAACCTGTAAGTTAAACAGAAAATTATTAGATCAAGCAATCAAATATTGTAGAAAGTACAGTAAACAAATGATGCTATAATTCTAGGAATTGTAACATATATATATTCAGAAACAGATCTTAAATCTCCGTTATTTGAACACAGATCTATTGAAAATTTCAGTTTTGAAAACTAGTTCATTGTTAAGATATAAATTTTTTCTCCATATTATCAATTGTAATCTGACATGTATTCGTAAAAGGGATAATTACTCTTAGAACGAAAAGTTGTAATTTTTGATTTGGTCTTAAATCTTTTGATAAAATTTAAAACACTTCTTTTATCAAGCAGATCCCAAACTGTAACATTCTATGTGTTAAAGGTAAATCATGAATAGAAAAGTTAGAACACACGGATTTCTATTTCTTTATATTCCTCTTAAATTCTATGAGAATCATTTAATACTTCTTTAAATTTTTTGTCATTTCTATTTCAGACCTCTAGTCTTATAGTTTTTGCCGCCTTCGAAATCCCTAACTCTGTAGGTGGCATTAGAAGTATCCATATAACCTGGAAGGCGTTGGTTAATCTACCTGTAGATTAATTATGATTTCCTTGTGTTAATACCACAGTTCACTGTTATGATAATTCCGTCCATCATATACATTTTTATATTAGGTGCGCAACCTCCTTGTTAACTGTAAATTTTAGAATAGAGGTCAATCTTTTGTTGGGAGAGAGACTTTTATTTGATTTTTCATTTCTTATTATCTATATTCAAGCCTGTGTATGTGCGCGGTTTCTGCAATGTGTAAACTACTGCATAAATTTCAATGGAATGGAGGGACTGCAGTTAAAACGCCTATCTTATCATTTCACGTTTCAACTTTGATTATAATTTCCCTTGCTCTTTTAAAACTCTTGCTTAACTCCTCACATTCAAGCGCGAATTTCATTCAGTGAGGCATGTTTCCTGTTTATCCTAAATTCAAACATATGCATTCTTCTTGGTCCTTGATGAAATACGTTAACTTCTGTCCATTCGTAACAAACTATTGTGACAACTGTTCAGAGGCGTGCATGTCTCTGTATCAAATCTACAGGGATGCCGAAACATTCCATTATCTCTTAGGCGTCCAATATTAGATCATTTACATCTTCCCGTACATAGCTGATAACATGCGAATGGAATACTTCTCTTAGTATTCACTCAATATTAGTTATTTAAAACTTTCCCCGGCAGTTTGTCTCATGCACTGTATGCATGGCGCCCCTGTGAGTGTACTCAAGTTAAGATAAAATTTCAGGAGTTATTAACTCGACCTTAATCAACTCTCTCTGCATGCAATATTCGGTGTATTAGTTTTGCATGTGTTGAATTTAAGATACCTATAGATCATTATATATGTATTGTAGATTCCATTTCTGTAATTGTCATTGAACATGCTGCACAATCTTCCTGATTAAGCGGTTAAACTACAGTTTTATATTCTCTAAAGCTGAAGAGGGAATAAAAGATATTGTTAACTATTCCATTTGCCAGTGTTTACTCCCTATCAAAGTTTGCGCTCAACCTCCACCAATGATACATTTTGTATAATCTTAAGCTAGAAGATTTATTTTGAATCACTGTCCGTAACCATTCCTATATCATGGTGTATCCCTTTTAATTAACCGATAAATCCGTCCACAAAAATATATATATATTCGCAGTAGACTTGATTATTGCCAAGAGAAACGGTATCATTCATCTGGCATCTGATGTATTATGCATTTTGAATGTCTTTGTATTTAAAAAAAAAAAATGCGGTGTATCATCCTTAAAGAGGCGTAGAACTTTCTGTGGTGTCATAGAAAACTTTGGGAACAGATTTTATGGTATGCAGACCTCTCTTTGGCGCGAATTTTGCTAGACTGTGTTGTGGTATACCTGCATGCGTTCTGAAGATTTCTCATAGTCATATTTTCATTTTCATCTGAAGCTATAAACCAATCAGGAACAAACTCCTTGTCTTTGCATGTAATAGTCATGAAAAGTCTCTTGAATACATAACCATATGACAGAATTCTTACCTGCAATCATTTCATGCGTTAAATACATAAAGTTCCAGTTGATACTCAAAGTTGCGTTAAGTGTCTGCAAGCTATTATAGTTGACTTTAGTTCGATTTGCTTTGCATGCAAATTTTAGTTCTTTTCTATTTATTATGCTTTAAAAGTACTTTATGTACCTGTGTTACTTAACATAGCATGCGTTATATTTTTGTATGAATGTGTGTTACCTATATTATGCCGGAGAAATATTTACTTCGATATTTGTACATGGTGTCTTGTATATCTCGTGCTGTCATGATCTTATCTGAAAACTATCACTCTTAATTGTAGAGCGAACTTTCTTTTCAATGCAAAGAAAACCAGTGTCAGTGAACACGTCTCATACTACCAGTGGAAATATAAATTAGGCGTAAGACTTTGTCTTTGTTATGAGTTATCATTGAAAGAATCATTCGGTGGCAGATTCTTAAAAATAGAAAATCATGATAATAGATCTATCTAAAATTAGATATTGAATTAGCACAAGTTTTAGTTAAGTTTAAGTCCTTGCACGTGAAAAGAGAAAAAAGATGGTAACTTTAGTTTTGAGATATATTGTTTCTTTTATTGTCAAGGTAATCGATTTATAAAATATAAGGAAATTTATAATACTCTTATGTTAAAATGTTAGTTACCTTTTAGTTAATAGGTTCTTTATAGAGTTGATTTATACATATGATTCCTAGACCACTAAAAATACTTTTTGTTTATTTATTTATTTAATAAATTGTATCGTAGGAATTAAGTGATTTTCTTTTTAAATAGAGGAGTTCTTATTATTTGTATTGAATAATAATAATAGTTGATTTAGTAAATTGTAAGACAGTCTAGAATGTCAATAGATTGTTATTTTTGAACTCTTAATTGATGAAGATTAAATGAGTGTATTTGATGAGATATGTACATATTATGGGAGTGAACATGTAATGTTATTGAGTTTTGATTTGTTCTTCTTTAAAGGCAAGAGAAGTGAAAATGATATTGTTATGTGTAAAACATATTGATCACTTTGCTCGATTACAAGTATTTTTACTTGGGGGTATAGCTTTGTATCATTTTGTGATCTTTTGAAGTGACATCCGAGAGATTGTGATTGCCTCTAGTGAAGGACATAAACATTGAGGTTTTGAACTATGTGCTTGATAGCTACCCCTAGATTGATTTTTTATGTTGAGTCGTGTTATAGAAAGAGTGGCTTGCGGTAGGGGCCGAAATCCGGAAGTGATTGTCTGGGTAACCTATCGTAGGTGTGTTAATTCAGAGAAAACCTAAGTAATGAATTGTGGGTTGGGAAGTTATAAACATTAATTCAGATAAAAGTGTGCCTCGCCTATTGTCTTAACGCTCGTTCAGGTTGAGAAAAGGTTGAGAAGGCCTGGAATGGCAAGTCGTCATCTTGTCCTCTTGAAAGATGAAGTGACTCCACATTGGTCTGCATAGGGGCCGAGAATCGGTAGAGGCTACCAGGGTAACTCTTGGAGAGAGGGCCAGTAGTCTAGGAAGATTCACCAGGGTAACCTATCCCGACGATGTGATGACACTCTTAGTCTATATCATGATGGCGTTCCTTGTGTTCAAATTTATTTTGATGTGTTGTGTTACTGAGGTCTTATCTGCTATGATTGTTAACGTTATGTCGTGATGTGATTTGTAAACCCTGTAAATGTTATGTTCTGTCCTCTTTGCTTGTGGACCTGTCAATTATCTCCTAGCACGGAGGGAGTGGACCTTTTGGTTCCACGTGGTCGGGAGGAAACCGTGCCCTATCTTCCTTATATTTTCATGCAGATGATCCTAAGCTTGCAGCTAGTTCCAGTTACTTCTTTGTTCGTGACTGATGATGCAGAGCTTGTTCGTGGATATTTGTGCCAGATGTTAAATGAACACTATATGCTTTGTAAAAGATACCTCTTGTATAAGAGTGTTTATATTGTACCATCTTTGGATGTAATGAGATTTATTAAAATCTCTCTTGTTGTAAACTGAACCTTTGGATTCTCGAATATAATACCATTGCAAACTAAATCATTTTTGGCATTAAATTTGTATTTTGTTTATGATAATGTGTTGAGTTTATGTGTAAGGTTTAAGTAATGTCGCCTTGGAAAAACTTATGGCAATTGTGTAAATTAAATATCTTTTAAAAAAATAAAAATTTGTTCGGTCAACTTTACTCTTTACACTTTGTTATAACGGTAACCAAGGCGGGGTGTTACATTAAGGGTTTAGATTTTAGAGTTAAGGGTTTAGGGTTTAGCAAACTTAGGGTGAAGTTTGGGTGGCACTTGGAATAATGGACTTGCAAGTTAGTGCCTAGTTTATGAATATTTTTTATTTTATGAATAGATTGACTATTTTCGTAATTGAAACACATAATTATGTATTATTAAGATTGAGTTTGATGTATATTTTAACTGGATATTTTTTAAATTGAATATAAGATTATTTTATTTAACATTTTTTTCATTAAAATTTCCCACTTAAATGAATTTTTTTGATATAAAATGTATAATATAAAATTAGTTAATGTTGAATCAAGTATTTTATTTTCGGTTGTTTGGAATTGAAAGAACCTAAAAGAAAGAAAATAAAAATATTTAGATTCTTTTAATGTCTAGGTAACTAGTGCAAAAATTGAGATTTTAGACTAAACTAGAAGCTTAATTAACAAGTAATTGACAACAAGAAATGGAAACAAGGCATGACTAAGAGGGATCAAAACATAAAATAGAAATGAATTTTGAATGCTATCTAATTAAGTAACAATTGGAAATCGATTGTACACTTGGATTTACGAATTTTCTAACTAAATTTGCAAACAAACATTGATAAAATTTATGAATTGTAACTATTCTTTAACATATTGTTTTCCAATCTAATTATAATTTAACATTGAAACTAAAGTTTAACATATCATTTTCTCCATACAATGCAAATGTATTTTCTTGAGCTTGAAATTGGGGTTTTCAAAATCAAAATGATTTGTTTGATTTCAATTTAGGGTTTTAGCAAAAAAAATTGTTTCAATTCTTTAGGGTTTCAATTTCTACGCAATTAGGGTTTTTAATGCAATTTTTTTGTTTCATTTCAAACTAGGGTTTTCAAATTCAATTTTTTTGTTTGATTTGAATTAAGGGTTTCAAAAGTTTGATTCGAGTTTCTAAATGCATTTTTTATTTCATTTCAATTTCTAGGGTTTTGAAATGAAATTTTGTTTTGTTTTGTTTCAATTAGGGTTTTCAAATATAATTTTTTTTGGCTTGATCAAACAATTTAGGTTTCAAAAGCTAAATTATGTTTCTAAAATACAATTCAAGGTTCATTTTTTCATTTCCATCGAGAAATCTTCAAGTTTCATTGCATTTTTTCATCTATTTCTACAATTAATCATTTCTACTATAATAGGAAATAAAATTCTTAAAGTCACATCAAATAAATTAAAAAAAAACATTCTAAAAATAATTATTCTATTAACAATTTCAATAAAAAATGAAAAAATGCAAACAAATGTGGGTGGACGGGTACCTGGAGACTGTTTGTGGAGGTCATTGTTGCTTGAACTCGAGATCTTGTGCACAGGAAAAATGCAGTTTGTTTGTTTTTAAAAAAATAAATACCATTAGGAAATAGGATCTCATTTCATACTAATCAGGATCTCGTTTGGTTCGAGACCCTTTAACAAACGTGATCCTGATTTTTAAAATGCGAGATCCTATATTGCATTTAGGCTCGGGATCCCATTTAGAAAAATCGGGATCCCATTTTTGCAATGTCAATTTCATTTTTTTGGCTAAGGAAAAAACTTCCACATTTCATGGACTCAACTTTGTGCACTTACCCTAGGGTGAGATGTTAGTTGGTATGATCTAGGTGGATCCAAAATACCTAAAAATTTCACATTCTCAGAATTCATCCAAAGAAGCATCAATGTGTAGAGCTCATTGACACAATCCTGACACAAATTTAATGGGCTCAAAAGGAGTATGTATGCAGAAGTTATGCTTAGTCAAAGGTTCGGTCAAAAAGGCAATCGAGGGTTCAAAAAGGAAAAAAGTTGATTGTCTCAAAATGAAATAAAAATGATGACAAGTCGTAGTGCTCGTCACACTAATTCTAGAACTATATTCAGTTTCAAAAATGGAGCTCGTATGTGAAAGTTACGGCTGGTCAAAGGTTGGTCAAAATTTTGACTCTTGTTGACTTTGATAACATCAACAAACTAACGTGGCAGGAGTGGTGAGTTGGCACATACATGGTGGAAAAAGGAATATGGATTAAACCATATTGTTAAAAGAAAACATGTATGGTTTAAAAATTAAAATATTTTTATGATTTCAAGAAGGATTTGGTGGGATTTTATCCCTTAAAATCCTCTTCCCTTGCCCATAAAACAAGGAGAGGAAAAAATTTGCATAAAATTACATCTCAACAAATTAAATGCTTTAACCACCTTTCTCATATTTAACGGATTTATTTTAAAGATAGTCCAAGGAGATTATTAAGGGGAATTTAAAAGATATTTTTAAAGATTATAATGTAAGTCCAAAATTATAACGGCCCATAGTTAAAGGGGTTTGTTTTTTAATTGTATGGCTTAGAATTATAAAATCCAGAGGGGGAATTATTTTTGAAAGATTAATTTGTTATACTAACGGGATATTGGTGATTTTTATTTTAAAAGGGGGAAATGGTTGGAATTTTTTCTTGTATATGAGAGATATGCAATATTTAAAAAATAATATGGTTAAAGCCATATTAGCAAATATATGTGTATATAAAGGAGTGATTTTTGTAAAGGAATGGGAAATTATTGAGTGGAGAATTTTGTACGAGAGTTTTCTTGGAGAGAATTGTAATAGGGAGAATTATTCAAGTTCATTTTGGGAGAAATAATTCTTTGGAGGAGAATTTACAAGGTGTTTTTGTACACCAAAAATTGTAAAAGAGTGAGAGATTGTGGAGAGATTATTGCAGGTTCTTGGAGCTTGGGTATTGTAAAAAAGCATAATTTTTCTTGGTGATATCAATAAAGCGGTCCCAACATTAAGAAGCGGACCCGAACATGTAGTCCACATTGGACGAACTCTGTTATCAATCTGTGCATTGTGATCCTTCTATTTCTTTGTCTCTTTCTTCTCTCTTCTGTCTCAATTTTATCTCTAGTTTAAATTCAATAATTGAATTTTTAATTAATTATTTTGTAATTTCAATGGTTAAAAAGCATAATCACGCAAATTTGTATTAGATCGGGAAATTACTGTAATTAGATTTAATTTACAAGTTAATTTTGTAAACTCTAATTACGGATCATGGTATGTTGGAGAGATGGGTTGTGTATGCCTGGGGCCCTTGTTTTCTTGCCATGTTATATTTTTATTTGCATGATATAGCCTATAGAGAGGCATAGTCGATGAGCCGCGGTTCTACGTTGCTTATGGTATGGGTGTGGGAACATATTGTTATATTTCGTCTACCTATTATAGCGCTGAGCTAGAGTAGGGAGCTCCTTGTGCCTTCTGATATGTGGGGGCTAATACCCAGTCTCATATAGGAGATACCAGTTATTATATACATTCTATTGATACCATGGTATACTTCATCTAGAGGCCATACATGGATTGTGCTCAATGGCCGGATGAGCATGAACACATACCCTTCTGCAAATAGACATAATACTTGATTGGGAGGAAGGTTTCCCATGTACATATCATTGAGAGGCATTTTCCAGATAGGGACATCAGACAGTTTGGTAAGGTTCAAGATGAGCCTCAAGCGCGAGCAGAGTTTGCATGATCATTTAGGGAGGTTCCTTTGTGGGGACCAAAGATTCCTATTGCAACAAGCGAGATGGATATTGATGCATTACATCCCATTCAATAGGGATGGAGAGGCATAGTGACAGATCCAGGGATGATGACTGCAAATGATACTTGGTGGGCGAGTCATAGGGTAATGCCCTTTACCAATCCAATGCAGGATGCACCTATGGAGAGGCATGGGACATGACCTCGTGGCATACATGGTGGTAGGGTTAGAGGTTGCGGTGGTGATGATGATGGGAGGGGAGGAGGTGGTAGGGGTCGATGAGGTCGCAGAGGCTGAGGCCCACATTTGTCACCCGTTCAGGAGGAGGAGGGAGAGGATGAGGATTTACCCATGTTAGAGGTTGGTGGAGGAGAGTAGGATGTTGGTGGTGGGGCCAGTGGAGAGGGGCATGTAGCAAAGGAGGATATTGCTGAGGAGCATGTAGAGGAGGATGTTGTTAGGGAGGAGGAGGAGATATATGCTCTTGGTATGCTTGCAAGATACCAAGATGATGATGATGAGGAGGAGATGGATGATCAAGAGTGGGAGCTCAATGATAGGATTATGGAGGATTGAGATGATGATGTGAGAGATCAACCATGACAAGAGGATATAGGTCATGTCAATCAGTGGGTGGTCGATTTATAGGCTAGAGTAGAGTCTCTGGAGGAGTGGATGAGGGCATTGAGAATAGATCAAGACTCGCTTCTGATGGAGAGGGATAGATCATACTTGGATAGGGGCTAGACCATAGATTAGAGACAGGAGATCGAGGAGAGATTCATAGAGTTGAGGACTCTTTGCAGTGGGCCAGCTACAACTTTCGCTCAAGAGTTTGTCAGAGCTGGTGATTGAGATATATTATAGGGGTCTATATGAGTAGGAGGTGCCTCCTGAGAGATGGTCTCCTAGCTATTCACAGGAACACAACAACAGGTCCTAGAGTCGGTCTCATACTCAGAGCACAGAGGTGATCATAGGACCTCACAAAACTAGACCATATGATAGGCACCATTCTGTACAACGATCATCAACATCTTGTCGCCAATCCCCTCCACATTCTCCACATGGGAGTAGTGGGAGTTTTGATTAGGGACAAGGTTTGATATTTATTTATGGAAATTTTATTTTGATCATAGATCCTATTGGCTTCATTTTGAGATATACATTATGACATTGTGATGTGACACTTTTTGAGCGATATATATATATATATATATATGATTTTGGAAGTGATTTATATGATATGCATGTTCTATTTATGATTATGTAGTGTTCTATATGATATGTTATCATCTATATGATATGCATATGTTATGGATGATGATGTTTACATTATGGTGTTTTATGTAACTTATGATGTTTTGTTGATTCTATATGATGATGATGTGATGCAATGTGATGTATGTATTTACAATGCTATCTACATATGATGATATATATTTTATGATATGGTGGATGCATGTTATGTTATGGAACTTATGTTCATGATTATGAAATGCAATGTGATTTATATATTTACAATTGCTATGTACATGTGATGCTATATGTTATGTAATCTATGATAATGAATTCCTATTATGCGATGGTTTCCTAGATATGATAGATGCCTATATTTTTGCGTTTTCAAATGGAGCATATATGTATGGTTTAATATGTATTATATTTACATGATGTTTTCTAACATGAATGCATATGAAGGATACTTTATATTTTTTGTGTGTCATAGGACTCTATCATAATGCAAGAAAGAAGAAATGTTAGTGTGAAAAGAAATGAATAATAAAAGACATGGATGTTAGTATTAGGAATCTTTGATGTTTTGCTGAAACACAATAGGCCTTGCATTAAATCATCATCAGGTGGTAACTAATACAAATTGAGACGAAAAACATGATATGAGATAGATCAAGGTGTGCAAGGTCATCCACCTACTAAAAATAGACAATCGCAGATAAGTAGTGTTGTGACTCCTACTAAGGGAAAATTTTCCCTAATATTTTTTCCAAGACAAACCACAGACAACAAAAAAAATAAAAAATTGGTCATGAGACATCATCACTCCTCTAAATCCTTCATGGGACTTCCTTGAGGAAGCTAGTAACATGACTCAAAAACCAATTCAATAGGCAGTCAACAAACAACAGTCAAAGAAAATAGATTTTTGATACATCAGTGCTTCTCTAAATCCTTCATGGGACATCCTTGAGAAAGCTAGTAACATGATTCCAAGATAAAGCCAAATAAAGTGATATGGTAAACAAGCCACAAATTCAAAAGCCAATAAAATATTTTCCAAAACTTGATCTATTTTTTTGATTGAGCCTAGTTTCAGGAGGGACACATACCGTATAAGACGTTGAGTCTGGTTTTGATGTTATGACTATCTATATAAGGCATGACAAAAGCCTAGTTTCAGAAAGACACATATTGTATAAGATGTTGAGTCTGATGTCGTTGATGTGATAACCTGTTTAAGGCTATGATGATTGTTTGACAATATCTATATTAAGGAAGGAATCATCCTATATAAGACATAGATTGATTATTGTTTTGATGATGTTTGTTTTTAGGAAGGACACATCTTGTAGAAGACATAATTTGATTTGTTTTTATTGTTGCTTTGGAAATTTGTTGGATTGTGACTTGATGACCATGTTGACTTGTTCAACTTGTTGATGTATGACTTGATGTGATGTGCTGAAAATTGACTTTGTGTGATGATGAACCCTAAAGGACTGACCTAGTGTGGCCTTGGGGGATCATCAATTGATGGTCTTGCCTATGTTGTACACACAAAGACCTCGTAGTTTGACTAGACTTTGACTAACAAGACTGATTGAAAAATAAGCTTGAATTGCATGAAGATATCTGACGTGTGTAGTAGTGTATGTGATGAACACTAATGGACTGACCTAGTGCGGCCTCAGGGGCTCATCGATTGATGTCCTTGCCTATGTTATACACGCAAAGACCTCATAGTTTGAATAGAATTTGACTAACAAGATTGACAAAAAAATAATCTGGAATTGCATGAAGATATCTGATGTGTGTGGTAGTGTATGTGATGAACTCTAATGGACTGGCCTAGTGTGGCCTCAGGGGCTCATCAATTGATGGCCTTGCCTATGTTATACATGCAGAGACCTCGTAGTTCAACACGACCAATGACCTTGTCTTATAGAAAAATGGATTGAGTCATGATTTAATATAGAAAAACCTAAAAGCATGGACCTAATGCCTCTAGGGCACATTGGAAGATGGCCTTGCCTATGTCCAGTCATAGAGGAAACATAGTTCGATAATGACACTGACTGACTAGTGCAAATGACTGACTCTATTTTTGGATTTTTTTTTTTTTTGAGGAAATTTTGTGATGTTTTTGGATTTTTTTGATTGTTTTAAGTCCTCAGAAAAACCAATGTAATAACCAAATGATGTAAGTGAAGTAATTTCCCCCAGTCAGGTATAAGACCAATTTATTACAAATAGGAAGGAGGATACGAAGTGTGCTCAATGTCAATTGTTCCAAGTTATGGAAAAGACAACCATTTATTATGAATGGTATGTACAAGCAATGAATGAGAAAGATATGTGATATGTATAGGGATATAAATAAGAAAGATAGGTGGTATGTATAGGGGAAGTCATATTGGAATGATGGTAGAAAAAGGAGCATAGTTGATTACACATGGCACCTATTTGTCGAGTTTTCACCATGGTACTTATCCAAAGTTCCACTGAAGTGGGTTTTACTATTAGATGCCTTATTTCTCTTTGCTATTTTTTTATTTTATTTTTTAATTTTTTTGATGTTACCAAGATGCCCGTTTGCTAGGTTTTCACCTAGGTAATGATTTTTTTTTTTTGTATTTTTGATAATTAAGACAAGGCTCTCAGAAGCTATGTGTAGAACTTCTTCAGATGAAGACTATTGATAGGTGCTAATAATGGTTCTCCTTTAGGAGTATAGAGTTGATATGATCTTGATCCAAAGGCTTCTATAATAATGTAGGGTCCCAACCAATTTGGTTCAAACTTTCTTGGTTTCTCTCTCTGCTTGATTCTTTGGATTTTCCATTAAGACTAGGTCACCAATGCCAAAATTTCTATTCAAGACCTTCCTATTGTGGTTGCAACAAAGATGATTTTGATATGCTTGGAGATGATCTAATACCTTCTTTCTTCATTCATCTAGGAATTCTAGCTCATGTAGTCTTGAAATACAGTACTTTTCATCATCAATATGCCCCTTCAAGGATACCCTTAGGGAAGGAATCTCGACCTCAATAGGTAAGATGGCCTTAGAACCAAATACTAAGGAATATGGAGTGGTGCCAGTGGGAGTAAAAATGCTTGTGCGGTAAGCCCATAAGGCTAGATTAAGCTGTAAATGTCAATCATGACCAGTATCATTGGCAATCTTCTTAAGGATTTTGATGATTGTTTTATTAGATGCATCAGCTTGGTCATTACCTTGTCAGTAATATGGAGTGGAAAAGTAGTGCTGGATATGGAATTCTTCACAAAGATGATGGAATTCTTGGTTCTTGAATGGACAACCATTATCTATGATTATGGATTGAGGGACGCCATAATGATAGATGATATAGTTAAGGATAAACTTAAAAATATGTGTCGGTGATGTAGGTCATGGGAATAGCTTCAATCCACTTGGTAAAGTATTTAGTTACAGTGATAATGAATTTATGGTCGTTGGATGATGCAGGGTGTATCTTACCAATGAGGTCAATTCCCCATTGGGAAAAGGGCCATGGTGATGTTATAGGACAAAGCTCTTGTGCTAGTGCATGTATCAAGTCTTCGTGTACCTGAAATTGATTACATTTCTTGACAAAGATATATGAGTCATTTTCCATGGTAGGCCAATAGTAACCTAGTCTCATAATATTCTTAGCTAAGGTAGGACCACTAGAATGGGATCCACATATACCCTCATGTACCACATGCAAGGTTTCTTGTGCTTATTTAGTATTGTGACATCTCAATAGGATATTGTCTAGGGCACGTCTATAAAGGGTGTCTCCGATGATGGAATACTTGGTTGCCTTACAGATAAATGTCCTATGTTGGTTTTTCAAAAGGTTAGGGGGTAGGATTTTGGCATGGAGGTAGTCATATATGTCTTTATACCATTGGGAATTGGGACCAACAATCTCAAACACCATTTACGAATTGGGGATGTCATAGGCAGGGACCAAGAGTTGTTCTACCAAAAACTCAAATTTAGGCACGTTGCTAGGTATGTCCAAGAGTGAAGCAATAGTTACCATGGCATCTGCTACCCTATTTAGAACACGAGGTATTTGATGAAAGTATACCTTGTCAAATTATTCTTTGAGAATTTCTTGGAATCAAATTGTTAATTGTCGGTGTAGGTAATAAAGGATCCTTTATGGAAGGTGTATGAGCTCTACTAGGGTTTTGTGGTTTTTTCTGTCACCCTTGGCCCCTCTTGTATCATATTGTGCATCCTACATAGGAAACCCCTATTTTCTTGTGTGTGCAACCGCATTTACTATGGTTTTTTTGTTTTATTATGCGTTCAACCGACTCTAACCTAGTAGTTCATGCTAGTGTTGGTGGTTCGACGACATTGCTCAATGGCTCCTCCTCCTAACAAACATCCCCAAAAATTTGTTTTGAAAGTCTTTCACGAGGTAAGTGTTTTGATTCACCAGCTGATGTACTTTTTCCTTTACCAAATTTTGATACTGCTTGTCAATGGCTTGAGCAACACACCCTCGTTGAGTATTTTGTTCGGATAACTCCCCCTGAAAGTGTGCTTAAAGAATGGGTTAGCAAGCCTTGGGTCCCTCATGGGGTCTGCCTTGATATGGTCCAAAATTTAACCAAGGGTTTCTTTTTGTTCCACTTTGCAGAATTCAATCATGTGCAGGCTATCTTAGCCCATGGTCCTTGGTATGTCTGGTCTTCTTTGTTAGTTTTCCAGGTGTGGACTCAGGACTTTGCTATCTTGGATGACACCAAGCTACAGGTCCCGGTTTGGATTGAATTTCCTAGTTTACCCTTGCCTTGTGTGCCTTTCTTGAATCATATAGCTTCCTCACTAGGGAGGGTTATTTTCATTAAGCCAGATAGGTTCTTTTAGGCCCGACCCTAGAAGAGGGTTTGTGTGGAAGTGGACCTTTCCAAAGATTTGAAAGACTCCATTGATATCCAAATTGGAGCTCTCCGACATACCCAGAAGCTCACATATTTTAATTTTCCCAACACGTTTTATAGGTGTTAGTCCATAGACCACAAGATTAAGGACTTCCCTTTGGAAGTGCCTCAATCACCCTCTCCTCCATGAGATGTTGAAAATCCTCATTCAATGGATGCCTCTACTGCCAAGCTTGATGTGAAATGGACTATGGTTACGAACCACAAGAATAATTCCACTAGTTCTCGGTCGACTCCCATGGCCTCTAAACCAGTGAAAGATGTTTCAACCCCTCCTTTGAAGGGGAAAGAAGCTCCTGTTGGAGCTGATTATGTTCCACAACAACCTAGGCCAAAGGCTATGCCTAAGCTTGCTACTGTCATGTTAACTCAGCCGAATGTTTCTTCTCTTGTGACAGGAGCTCAAAGACAGTCTCACAGCCCTTCTCCTCCTAGGGAAGAAGGGGAATATTTTCATGAAAAGCAAAGGCTTTCCTCTACTTCCATCCAGATTGGGTCATTTTTGCCAAAATTTTTGCAGAATCGTTTCTCTTTTCTAAATGAAGTGGAATCGGGTTTCAAAAATATGGAGGAGTTCCATTCATGAATTTCCTCTAATGGAATGTTCGAGGTATAATAGACCTCTCCAAGAAGTATTCTGTTAGGGATACCTTATGTAAGTATTCTGGTATTGAAGTGATTTGTCTCCAAGAAGTTAAAATTTCTAGTTTTTTGCTTGTTGCGGCTTGTCGCTCTATCTAGCCAGCCAGTAAAATGATTTGTACTACTCATGATGCTGGGTGTGGCAGAGATGTCACCCTTTTTTCCCCATGGTGGAACTCTTGTGTGGTTGAGCACGGGTCTGATCCCATTCATTGGCTCATCTGGATCCTTCTCAACATTGATAATCATTCCTTTGGGATTATTAATGTCTATGCTTCTAATGATGTTTTGGAACACTCTTTTCTATGGTGTTGGATTGTCGATTCATTACCAATTTCTACCTGGTTAGTGTGTGGGGATTTCAATATGGTTGAGATGGCATCTGACAAAGATGTCACCTTGCCATTTAGATGGACAAGTGGCAAAAGGGAGGCGTTGTTTTACATGTGCAATAAATTAGGGCTTTTTTATCCCAATATTGGTTGTCGCCATTCTCATTCTCTCTAGCACACTTGGTGTAATTATAGAGCCAGTTCTGACATAATATTTAAGTGCCTTGATCGTGCCATGATCTCGACTCAATCATTTTTCTCTTTTGACAACTATTCTCTCCTGGTTAAGTTGTTAGTGAATGTGACTTTATCTGACCACTTCCCCATTTCTATTCACATTGAATGGGAGACTTGATAGCCTCGCACATGTAAAACTCAATTATTTCTAAACACGTCTTTACTCTACCACAAGCCTACCCTCGCCCACATTTGTAGAGTTTGGCATTTGGAGTGTAGGCCAACTCATCATTCAGGCTAGATTAATTGGTGGAATGATGTTATCACTCACACAACTAGATTTCTACACATTTATGGGTGCCAGCTAGCTATCTTTCATCGGTGGTCTTATGAGGCTACCACTGCTGACCTCCACTTAGCTACTGAGGCTTTGGTGGCCAATCCTTTTTCTCCATCATTGCAAGTCAAGGTGGCAGAATTAAGGCTCAAAAACTAAGTCGCAGATAGCTATACTGCTAGAGGTGCACAAATCAAAGCCCAGTTACATTTGCTAAAATTTGGTGATCGTGCCTCTAAAGAGTTTTTTTTGTCTTAGCATGTTAGGCACACTCATCCTCGGGCATTAAAAAAATTAAAGATGGCTTTCAGGTGATTTATGAGCTTCCTAACATTCTCTAGGCCTTTGTGCATCATTATGAGCAAGTCTTCACTGCACAAGAACCCACGCCTGTGCGACAAAAATCCCTTCAAGATTGCCTTGCTGTAGTGCCAAATAATCTTTCTTTAGCTCAGAATTTTTTTTGTGATCTATTGGTAACAGTTGATGATCTCAAAGAGGCTATCCATTACATGGCTGATGACAAAGCCTTGGGAATTGATGGGTTCCCTTGTGAATTCTACAAGGCCCTATGGGACTATATTTGGTAGGATCTGCATCATGTTTACTTAGAGGATTTTCATTCTAATTCTCTAGGTAACTTAATTAACAAAGGCAATATAAAATTCATACATAAGATTGGTGATCTGGAAGACATTTGAAACTGGAGACCTATCACACTTCTCAATGTCTCCTACAAGATTATCACCAAGGCTTTGGCTCTAAAGATGCACGATCTTCTACCTCAGATTGTGCACCCAAAGCAAACTAGGTTTATAAAATCTAGATTTATTCTAGTTAATATTATTGTTGTTTGGGAAGGCATGGAATGGGCCAGGTGTTCAAACCAGAAAGTCATGTTCATTAAAATTGACTTTGGCAAGGCCTATGATCACATTGAATGGCCTTTTATTCTTGCTATGCTACAAACTTTGGGTTTCAGGCCCAATTTCATTCAATCAATTCAAATGCTCTTTGCGGATGCCTCGGCTTGCATCACCATCAATGGACATCAATCCTCTTCCTTTGGACTCTTTCATTCCATTCAGCAAGGGTTCCCACTTGCCCCCTCTTTGTATGTGCTTGTAGTTGAGGGCTTTCGCTACCTCCTGGCCAACATGGTTTTCCAACAACGTGTCAAGGGAATTTCTCTACCCAATTCTCAAGCTCAGCTAGTTAATGGCTATTTTGCTAATGACTCATTCCTCACTCTTTTGGAGGAAGAAGATTCCATTGTTGTAGCCCTTGAGTGCTTTAATACCTTCTTTCTTGCTTTTGGTTCTTCCATTGAGTGGCACAAAACTCTGTGCTACCAACAGTCTGTCTTGCCTTCTCCTTGGTTGCAGCAATATGGTTGGAAGTGGATTGGGCTAGGAGATAATTTTTAGTTTTTGGGCATTCCCTTTTCCTTTCAGGCGTCCCTAACCAAGCTTTGGAAAGCTATGCTCCCCAGGGTCGAGCAAAAGCTTTCTTATTGGATTACCAAGCCCCTCTCTTTGGCAAGGAAATTTCAGGTGTGCTCCAAAGTTCTGGCAGCCACCCATGTTTATTACTCTTCTTGTTGGTCCCCTTCTAAATCTGCCTATGGTAAGCTTGAGAAGTTTCTTAGAGACTTTCTTTGGGCCTCCTCTGAGTCTCATAGAGGGTTTCACCATGTGGCTTGGGAATTCTATTGCCTTCCCAGAGACTCGGGAGGTCTTGGGTTGTTTTCCACTCAACAACAAGGGACTCATCTGTGTGCTAAATGGATTATTCATGCCCTTACTGGAGACAAGGCCTAGAAAATTATTCTCAGGCATGGTATTTAATTTAGCTTCCCTATTCATAGACCTTCCTAGAAGGGGATTGGCTTTCAAACCCTTTTTCATGGAAGAACTAGTCCAAATTGTTGGGACATTTGTGGCCAAAAGTATCTGGTGAGCCTAGGAGGTTGTCAAACCCTGGCTCCATTGGGTTGGCTCTGGTTTTCATGATAGGCTCTCTCTTAACCAGCATAATATTTGGTGGTCACCTCCTTTTTCTTGCAATGGTCAGTCATTGGCTAAGTCATCTTGGCTTAAGGCGATCAAATTTCACAAGGGTATCTAGACCCTACAATAGATATTTCATAGACCCACCATGCGTATTATGCCGTGAGAATTTTTTCGTGCCTAGTACGAGCTTCATAACCAGGACTGTGCTACTTATGATGGTATGGTGAATGCTATTCCTACTGAAATTATTCATAAGGTTGGAATTCATGGGACCAAACCTTAGTGGAAAGACTGGAAGTGGTATCCAAACACCCCTTTCAGTAACTACAAGCATCGGCTTGGTTACAAGTGGCTTTCACTAGATTTTCCTATGATTCAAAGTTTGAACCAGAGGTGGCTTCTTCAATCTCCCCTCATTTTTGGTGTAAAATATTTGCTACCACTTGGTCTGCAAGTGTTGAGATGAGACTTTCCCACTTTTCTTGGTGTATTCTTTTCCAAGGCTTTTCTGTGGGTTCTCGACTTGTTCACCTGGGGGCCTAGGACCCTCGTTGCCCTTTTTGTGGGAAAGCTGAGAATTTTAAGCATATTTTCTGGTTTTGTCCTAGAACCCAACAACTTTGGACTTGGATTCATGACTTTTTTTGGCCCGTTAGGCTAGAGCCTTTCTCTTGGCATATGGTGCTACTAGGAGATTCTCCTAGATTTCCTACAAAATTCACCCAGCTTTGGCACACTTTTAGGGTGGAAATTCTCTTCCATATTTGGAAAGACCGAAAAGCATACATATTTTCACATACTCAAATAGATATTCATGTATCTTTGTATGCTAAAGCTATCATTTATTCTAATGTACTTCTATAGGTTCAGGTGCAAGCTAACAAAGTTGCACTTGAATTTGCTCACCTTCAGGTTCTCCTGGATCACTAGGGTAATGCCCCTTGTACTATTGCTTAGGTCCCCACTTCTCCCACCTCTTCCTACGACTAGTCGCCCTCGAGGGGCCTATAGCGGAGTGGCTTTGCGTGTCCCCATTCCTAGCCTCCGCTTCAGTGGGATTCTTGCACTCCTCGATGAAACCATTCTCCTCTATCGAGGGATAGCCAAGGGTGGCCTTCTAGTGGTGCTTCAGGGAGTGGCAGTGGTGGTTCTAGGTGGCCCTTTGATGACCCTCCTACTTCTGACTTTGGTTGGCCAACTTTTGGTAAAAAAATTATGCATCTAGTGCTTGAAATCTTGCCCCAGCGCGAGGATGAAGATAAAGAGAAAAAGGATGTTGATGATGGTTGGGGTCCTCCTCCTAACATTACTCCAGAGCCCACTAATGTATGGGGGAAGAATATGGATGACAGAGACCCTCCTAGCTCTGTTGGCACTGCCCTAGCTGCTTAATGGCCTTTTTTATTTTCTTTGTAATTTTGGACTTCGAGGCTTGGCCAATGTGATCTTTTGGTTTTTGTAGGCACTACCCATGTGACTCTTGGGGTGTGCCTTTTTAGCAAGCATCTTTTTTTGTGAATATTTATCTTTATCTTTAATTAATATAGATAGTTGCCTATTCATTAAAAGAATATTCTTTGAAACTATCTTCTATGCATTTGTATGGAGCCAAATTTTCATCTTTAGTCTCATAGTCATCATTTACCTATCAGATTACTAGTTGAGAATCACCATAAACCTGTAGGTTCTTGATTTTCCATTTGACTGCCATGTGTAATCCTGTCACAAGAGCCTCATATGTTTCTATGTTTTTGGTACATGGAAAAGCAATCCTGAATGACTTAGGAATAGAGTTACCCTGTGGTGTGATAAACAATATACCAACCCCTAAGCCATGATTTGTGTGGGACCCATCAAAGTATAATTTCCATGGCATTCCTATGTCAGGAGTGAATATGAACTCATCAGGAAAATCAACAACTAAAGGGTTATATGCTTGTATCGGTGCATCGACCAACTGATCAACAATGACTTGTCCTTTTTAATAAATTTTCTTTCTACGTACTGGATATCATATTCACTAAGTACCATTACCCATTTAGCTAGTCATCCTGTTAATGATGCCTTGGTAAGGAGATATTTTAAAGGATATATCTTTGCAACTAGCATTGTTTGGTGGTTTGACATGTAGTTCCTAAGTTTTTGAGTAGCAAAAACTACTGCAAGACAAGAATGTTCAATGATACTATAATTGAGCTCATAGCCTACCAAAGTGCGGTTGATATAGTATACTGCCCTTTCATGACCCTCATTGTCATTATTTGCAAGCAATGCTCCTAGTGCTGAGGTGATGGCTGAAATATAGAGAATCAATGGTCATCCCTCAATGGGTGGCATTAACACTGGTGTTGTGAGTAGGTAATCCTTAATCAGTTGAAAAGCTTCTTGGCACTTACCTGTCGATATAAATGGTACTCCTTTTCTGAGTAGATGTTGAAATGGATGTGTTTTATCTGCTAATTGCATAATGAACCATCTGATAGACTGTAGTCTCCCTTGTATTGTCCTTAGTTGAATGAGATTAGCCGGTGGAGGCATGTCTATTATAGATTTCACTTTTGTTGGGTCTACTTCAATGCCTCATCTAAAAATGATATACCCTAGTAGTTTTCCTGATTTCACTCCAAATACACATTTCTTTGGATTTATCCTCGCCTTATATTTTTACTAAATATAAGGGCATGACATTCCAAAAATAAGTTCCCCATGGACAAGTAAATTTTTTCTTAGGTTGGTCTTCAATTGCAATTTTGATTTGATTATATCTTGAAAATCCATCCATAAGGGATAACATTTCATATCCTGTTGTCATGTCCACAATCATGTCTATATTCGATAGGGGAAAGTCATCTTTGGGACATGCTTTGTTTATATGTTTGAAATCTGTATAGATGCAGATGCCCCCTATTGGTTTTGTGACTGGTACCAGATTGAAAATAAATTCTGCATAATCAATTGATCTAATTAAACTAACATCCAACAGTTTCTTTAATTCAACCTTGACTAGTAGAGCAATCTGTGGGTGCATTTTCCTCAATTTCTATTTCATTGGTTTTACACCTAGTTTTAAGGGAAAATGATGTAGCACCAATTCCAGATCTAGTCCAGGCATGTTGGCATATGACTAGGAAAATTTGATTTGTCTTTATGTAAAGAAGTTGCAAAATTTTGGCTGCTCTGTTTCTATCAACGATGCTGCAAAATAGACTAGTCATGGATTCTCTTCAGTACCTATGTTGATTTCCATAGATTCTTCAATTAACATGGGTGAATTTTCCTAAGTAAGTGGGAGAATGTTCAAACTTCCATCCTTGGGTGCCTTAGAGAGGTTTTTTCCTTCGAATTCGTCCTTATTTTTGGATTTCTCATTGTCCAAAGGTGCCTTTTGGTTTTCACCTAGGGACTCATCATTTTTATCTTTTTCATTCTTTTTCTTATTTTTGTGACTAGAGGGTTGAATAGATTCCCCAAAATATTCCATGTTATCCAAGTCTATGGTAAATCCAACCTTATGATCACCACTAGGTATTCCTTCTCGTAGTCCCAAGAACTCAACAATTTCTTTGTGATTCTGAAAGATATCTAAGACGGGTGTGTCTTTTTGGTCCCAATCACTGAACTGGGGATATACTAAGGGAATGCCATCATCAGAGGTGTCAAAGTTCAAAGGGGTCAAGATAAAAGTTGAGTTGTTGGAATAGCCATAAAGGTTCCTTACCAAATCCTCTTTGCTCTTTTTCTTGGGCATAGGTGGATTCTGAGGTGGGCCTAGTGCCAATGTTTGGTTATCTCAAGTAGATTTTTCAGGTTCCCAAGAGGTAGGATCAAGAGATTCCCAATAGTAATGTTTAAACCATTCATCTTTTGTCAAAGTCTTCGGTGGATAGAAATTCAATGGATTTGGCAAGGATTTCAACATTTGGTCAAGTTCTCCAAATAGTTTATCAAGGTCTAGGACAGAGGTGGAAGACAAGGAATCCCACTCATATTCATTAGAGTCGAGTGAATCATAGTATGGTTGATCAAATGGCACGTTGGATTTCTTGATAATTTTTGAAACACTTACTTCTTGTAGTGAAGGTAATTTGGTACTAGAAAAACCAATCTAGAGTGGTTGAAACCCAAGCCATAGGCCTTTCGGCCATTTAGAAAAAATGATAGGCTCAATCCTCCCAATTCAATGTAACCCTAAGCCACTATGTCCATTATATCCTTTTCTCTACATTATTGTGAAACCTTTTCCATATTGATTTGTAGGTATCTGAGCAAATGGAGGAGGTTATTCATTGTCTTCTTTGTATATCTAGGAGGTCACATCATCTTCATTTATGGCTTCTTTACTTAATTCTTCCCATTTTGTGAAAGTTGTTGTGAGAGGGATGTGTATGGTGACCACTGATTGTCTCCTACTATTGTAGGTAAACCGTATGATTTAGGAGGAACCAGATGGCTAACACAATAAGACACCTTCATGTGATATTTGTAAGGAAAATCAGATGCGGAAACAATTCTCCTAACATCAAAACCTCAGGGAAGAATGCAGATACACATTTAAATTTTACAATTACAGTCCAATTAAGATGCACATGAAAGAGATAACAGAAACAGAGTATTTAAAAAACACATATGAACACCAAATATATGTGGGAAAACCCTTACGGGAGAAAACCCACCACACCAAGAGAAATCACTTTGTATTTCAGTAATGGAGATTACATACAAATATCAGACTTATCTTTCTGATGTCATAATACAACATTCACCATGAACAATCTTTGTACATGAACCTACAAGTTACAGTCTTCATAGAATAGAATTCATCCACTGATACAATTCGAACTGTTCATCCAACTATTGATTGAACCAACCATAGACAATCCAACCCAACATAATATTCTTTTCCAAACTATATTCATGTTGCCCCTATTTGTCAAGCTTCCTCATAGAACTGCCACAATGAACTATCTTCCAACGGTAGCCATTTGACCCTCTGATTGGTCGAATACCAGCCACGTAGATGGTCATCACTCAGTCAAAAGAGTTCACATTGTATTGGCATGTCGGTGAAACACAAGAAGTGTCTCCCCAATGCCCAAATGCTTCACCATTGATGTCGCCAAGAGTTATCCTTATCGCCAAGATGTTACATCGAGTGCAGAAGACTACCGCTAAGACATCCTCATGTCACCAAGACTTATTACTATTGGTGAAACATCATATCGAAGCTTCAAAGTCACACAGATGTGAGTTTTCATCGGCCAAACAATCATCTTTCACCGAGACATCATATCAAGTCATTTAGGGTTACTTTGAAGCATTCAACATTCAGCAAGACTCAACCGCTATCATTGAGACGTTACTCCAAAACCCCCAATCATACCAAGTGCCAAATAGTAGTTGGCAAGACTCTTTTCTATTGCTAAGAGTTCACACCAAGATCTTTTATGTTACCATGAAGACTCCATATGTGTTCCCATCGGCAAGACATTCAACGTTCACTGAGATGTCTTCTCGATACTTTTTGAGTTACCCCGAAGCCTCCAAGTGTGTCCCCATTGGCAAGACCTTCATCGTTCATTGAGATTTCTTCTCGGGACCTTTTGAGTTACCCCGAAGGAATGCAGTCGGTGTGACATTCCCTCATCGGTAATACTTCTTACTGATAGCATTCCTTCCGACGAGAGTTTCCCTGATGACTTTAAACCAAACATTGCCAGAGAGACATTAACACATCACTGAGAGCTCATAGCAAACACCCATAACTCTCCCTGATATCTGATAGAATGGCCTGTCAGCTAGAGATCTCTACGAGCACTGAGAGGTCACAACAAACAAATTGTCACAACAATAGGCTCCAAAGTAAAAGCATTCGGCGAGACTCCTCCAAGGTCTTAGCGACCTAATCTGATTCAACAAGGTTACTACTGCTAGTTGGCCAGACATGATGGATGCCACATCGACTTTGCCCTAGTAGAGGTTACAACCTGTGATGATTGAGACACATATTTCCAACAATCTCCCACTTGAGGAAGATCACACAACCACCTCTAGAGCACAAAAAAACTTACTAAAAATCATGGGCACTAAGGCCCATTGAACTGGAACACCACTTGAACTTGTTTGCACTCATTGGCTTTGTCAATGCATCTGCAATATTCTCCAAAGTATCAACTTTTTCCAAACTGACCTTTCCATCCTCCACCATATCTCGTACAAAGTGGTACTGTACATCTATATGTTTCGTCCCAGCATGGAAAGTAGGATTCTTCGCTAGAAAAATTACACTTTGATTGTCACAAAAAATAGTTATTTGCCCTGCATCAAAACCATTGTTAGAACATAAACGTTTTAACCAAACTGCTTCTTTACGAGCATGAGTAGCTACCATGTATTCAACCTATGTAGTGGACAAAGCAACTACAACCTGCCACTTACTCATCCAACTCACTACACCACCATTCAACATGAAAGTATATCCATTGGTGGATCTCCTGATGTCAATGTCCCTTGCCCAATCAGAATCTACATATCCACGAATGCTGAGAGTCCTCTATGATTCAACCAAGTTCCCATGGTAACACAAAGCAAAATCTGAAGTCCCCTTCAAAAATCTAAACACTCTCTTCACTACATCCCAATGTGTCCTTCCAGTATTAGCCATAAACTGACTAAGAACTCCCATTGCTTGGGCAATGTCTGGCCTTGTATAGACCATTGCATACATGAGACTGCCAAACACACTAGCATAGGGTACATTGGTCATTTCCTCCATCTCAGTAGGAGATTTTGGACAATCTTCAATAGATAGCTTCATTTCCTGCAAGATTGGAACAACTAGATGCTTGCAATCATTCATGCAAAATCTCTCTAGAACAGTCCTGATATACTTACTCTGACTGAGCCAAAGTTTTCTACAATTTTTGTCCCTGGTTATCTCCATCCCCAGAATATACCTTGTTGAACCAAGATCTTTCATTTCAAACTTAGTAGACAACTGAGACTTAAGATCAGAAATCATTAGCTTACTATTGCCTATGAACAACATATCATCAACAGAGAGAGCAATAATAAGTATCTGATCACTTTCAACTTTATAATAGACACAATGATCATATTTTGATCTCACAAATCCCAAAGAAAATACAAAAGTATCAAATTTTTGGTACCACATTCTAGGTGACTGCTTTAACCCATACAAAGACTTCTTTAATTTGCAAACCAGTTTCTCTTTACCTTTTTCAACAAAGTGCTCAGGCTGGGACATATAGATTTCTTCTTCAAGATCACCATGAAGAAATGCTATCTTCACATCCATCTGTTCGACCTCTAAGTCATATGTTGCTACAAGTGACAAAAGAAATATGATAGATGTCAGCTTAGCTACAGGAGCAAAAATTTCCCCATAATCAATTTCCTCTACCTGGGAATAACCCTTTGCAGCCAATCTTGCCTTGTACTTTTCCACACTGCCATCCAGACCAATCTTCTTTTTGAATTCCCATTTACAGCCAACAACTTTTCTGCCTTTAGGCAATAGCACCAAACTCCAGGTTTCATTCTTTTCTAATGATGACATTTCTTCATTCATGGCTTCCAACCAAGAGTCTGAATCAGACATTTTAAATGCCTCTTTTACAGTCCTAGGCTCATCAGTGCTAGAAATTAAAGCATAGGCACAAGTAGAATCTATCAAAGAGAACCCATACCTATCAGGTTGTTTTCTTTCACGGGTTGACCTCCTCACTTGCTGAGGCTGAGGTTCTTCTTCTTTAGAACTTTCAGAACTGCTTGAGCTCTCCTAAGTTTTAGGTACATTTTGAATTTTCAATTCCTCTCTCTCTGGTGTAGGAGGAATTCCAACTACATCCTTATTGTTTTCTGACTTTGTCTCTGACTGTAGATCCAAGGTAGAAGGTTTCAGCTCATGAAATATTACACTTATATTGTTTACAACCTTCTCTGTATCAGGATTCCAAAGCTTGTATCCTTTTATGCCAGCGCTATAGCCAATAAAAATACATTTGACAGCCTTGTTCTCCAACTTAGATCTTTTCTCATACGACACATGAGCATATGCCTCATAGCCAAAAACACAAATATGTCTTAAAGAGGACTTCTTACCAGACCATGCTTCCAAAGGTGTTTTCTCAACAAGAGTAGAATTTGGAGAATGATTAATTAGGTAACATGCAGTAGATATAGCCTCAGCTTAGAACTTCTCCTCCAAGTCAGCACTACTGAGCATACTTAGTGCTCTCTCCATCACTGTCCTATTAAACCTTTCTACAACTCCATTCTTTTATGGAGTATAAGGTGTAGTCTTATATATTTTAATCCCATGGTCTTTGCAATACCTCTTGAATTCATCAAAACAAAATTCACCGCCATTATCAGTCCTTAAGCATTTAATTTTTCTTCCAGTCTGATTTTCTACAAGGTTCTTAAATTCCTTAAACCGATTGAATACTTCTGATTTACTTTTCAAAAAATAAAAAAATGTTCTTCTCGAGTAATCATCAATGAATGATACATAGTACCTTGACTTAGACAAAGAAGGAAAATTCACTGGACCAAATACATCATAATGAATATAATCTAGAAAACCAAAAGATTTATGAGGAATGGAATAAAAAGAAACACGGTGCTGCTTTCTATATATACAATGCTCACAGAATTCAAATTTGAGATTACAATCTTCAAGCCCCTCAACTAGGTTTTTGTTCTTCAAGGTTTTAAAACCTTCTTCTCCTATGTGGCCTAGCCTATGATGCCAGAGCATAGTCTTCTCTGCTGGAAGTTTTACTTCCATAGAGTTTACATAATTAGGGATATTTTCCTCTTTACCTCCACGAGTAGCTTTCTGTGACTTTACAAAGACACTGCTACATTGAACAACCTGTGCATCCAACTTGTACAGGGTACCAATTCAAGCACCATAGAGCCTCTAGTCATCTTGCAGCCATTTCCAAAGAACGTGACTTGCACTCCAATATCATTCAGCATACTTATAAAAAGTAAGTTTCGAGCTAGACCTGGTATATGCATTACATTATTGATTCCCTTTACTCTGCCATCAGGAAATTGGATTCTGACTCTTCCATGACCAACTATCTCCAAAGTTGAATCACTTGCCAAGTACAACTTTCCACCATCATATTCTTCATACTTCATGAACCAATCTCTATGAGATGTCATGTGGAAAGATGCTCTAGAATCAATCAGCCAAACATCATCTGATGCCTATGTAGCCAAGGCTACAATGAAGGTGTCTCCATCACTATGAGAAGAGTCATTGTCGAAAGAATACTTCTTCTTCTTCTCCTCCTCTTTACAATCCTTGTAGACATGACCAGGTTGCCCACAGTTCCAACACTTCACCTTGGACTTCTTGCCAGGAGACTTTGATCTCCCCTCTAATTTCGATTTAGATTTCTTGTCCTTCTTCTTGCCTTTCTCTTTTGACCTTCCTCTAACAACAAGGGCCTCCTTCACCATCTCAGAAGATTTCCTTCTCATCTCTTTTGATAGCAAATATGCAACAACATCTTCCATCTTGAAATTGGATGTTGTGCTCCCAATAGCCATCACCAGATGATCTCAAGAGTCTTGAAAAGAATACAATAGAAGCATACAACGATCCTCTTCTTCAGTCTTCACCCCAATAGATGTTAACTATGCAATCAACATGTTGAATGTGTTCAAATGATCAGCTACAAACCCTCCTTCCTACATTCTCAAACTATATAGCTTCTTCCTCAGGAACAATTTATTCACCAAGGACTTCCCTTGATAAATAGATGCCAGTCTCTTCCACAAGCAAGATGTAGTATTCTCTTCATGTACATTGAGAAGAATGAAGTCTTCCAAGCAGAAGCTTATTATCCCCTTAGACTTTCTATCTACAAGGTCCCAATCTTCTTGCTTCATTCCTATAGGCTTCGATCCAAACACAACAATCCAAAGATCTCGATCCACTAAGAGATCCTCCATTTTGAATTTCAACAACTCAAAGTTGCTGCCATTGAACTTCTCTATTTCAATCTTTCCTGATGTGCTTGCCATCTCAATCTATAATTAGAAATTGAAAAACTTCTACAAGACTCCCACTGAACATAATTGACACAAAAAAACCAACGTACCCACAAGGATAACACAACTGGCTAGGCTCTAATACCACTTGTAAGGAAAATTAAATGCGGAAACAATTCTCCTAACATCAAAACCTCAGGGAAGAATGCAAATACACATTTAAATTTTACAATTACAGTCTAATTAAGATGCACATGAAAGAGATAACAAAAAAAAAGTATTTGATAAACACATATGAACACCAGATATACGTGGGAAAACCCTTACGGGAGAAAAACCCACCACACCAAGAGAAATCACTTTGTATTTTAGTAATGGAGATTACATACAAATATCAGACTTATCTTTCTGATGTCATAATACAACATTCACCATGAACAATCTTTGTATAGGAACCTACAAGTTACAGTCTTCACAAAGTAGAATTCATCCACTAATACAATTCGAACTGTTCATCCAACTGTTGATCGAACCAACCATAGACAATCCAACCTAACATCATATTCTATTCCAAACTATATTCATGTCGCCCCTGTCTGTCGAGCTTCCTCACAAAACTACCACAATGAACTATCTTCCAATGTTTCCCATTTGACCCTCTAATTGGTTGAATACCAGCCATGTAGATGGTCATCACTTGGTCCAAAGAGTTCACATTGTATCGGCATGTCAGTGAGACACAAGAAGTGTCTCACCGATGCCCAAATGCTTCACCATTGATGTCGCCAAGAGTTATCCTTATTGCTAAGATATTACATCAAGCGCAGAAGACTACCCTAAGACTTCCTTATCTCGCCAATACTTATCGCTATCAGTGAAACATCATACTGAAGCTTCAAAGTCACACAAATGTGAGTTTTCATTGGCCAGAAAATCATCTTTCGCTGAGACATCATATAGAGTCATTTAGGGTTACTCCGAAGCATTCAACATTTGACAAGACTCAACCGCTATCACTAAGACATTACTCTGAAACCCCTAGACATACCAAGTGCCAAATAGTAGTCGGCAAGACTCTTGTCTATCGCTAAGAGTTCACACCGAGATCTTTTATGTTACCGCAAAGACTCCATATGTGTTCCCATCGGTGAGACATTCAACGTTCATTGAGACATCTTCCTGAGACTTTTTGAGTTACCCCAAAGCCTCTAAGTGTGTCCCCATTGGCAAGACCATCATTCGCTAAGACGTCTACCTGGGACCTTTTGAGTTACCCCGAAGGAATATAGTCGGTGTGACATTCCCTCATCGGTAAGACTTCTTACCGATAGTATTCCTTGTGGCGAGAGTTTCCCTGATGACTTTAAACCAAACGTTGTCGGTGAGACATTAACACATCATTGAGAGCTCATAGAGAATACCCAAGACTCTCCCCGATATCTAATAGAATGGCCTGTCGGCCAGAGATCTCTACGAGCGGTGAGAGGTCACAATGAACAAATTGTCACAGGGATAGGCTCCAAAGTAAAAGTGTTCGGTGAGACTCCTGCAAGGTCACAATGACCTAATCTGATTCAACAAGGTTACTACTACTATTTGGCCAGACATTATGGATGTCACACCAAATTTTCCCCAATAGAGGTTATAGCCTATGATGATTGAGACACATATTTCCAACAATATTCTCCACAACCCTTATCTTGGATCTCAACCTTAGGAGTGGTAGGTAATGATGAAGAAGTGGATGTTTTAGAGAGAGTGGATTGATTGACATAGTGAGATGAATTGGATGATGAAGCTTCTTGGTTTATAGGCACCTGATGTTGAGGGGATCTCTCGCAGATTAGTGCAATATTGAAACAGATCTAGGACACCATATGTTGTAATATTAGTGCCATTGTAGGGGAATTTTAGACATTGATGGTAGGTATAAGGGACTACCTTCATAGCATGAATCCATGGTTTTCCTAGTAAAAGGTTATATGGGAGGGTGAGATCCAAGACTTGGAAGTTTGTATCCATAACTATAGGACCAACTCTAATAGGGAGTGCTACAAACCCCTTTGATTTTCATTCTTCATCATTGTAATCCTTGATGACAATGCTTTTGGTGGTGTCCACACACGTCTCTGAGAAGCCTAATGACTTAACCAATTTTAAAGTGCAAAGATCCAAACCTACTCCTTTGTCTACGAAGACTCGTCTAACTTTTTTTTTATGGACAAGGACTTCTAGGTGTAAAGAGTCATTATGATTTGTCTTCTTAGTTGCATAATATTGTTCGAAGAAAGTGGCATGATGATTGTTGGTCAAGTATCCTACCATCTCTTGGAAACGATTGACATCAAGGTCATTGGGGGCAGTCATGCTTTGTAAAGCTTTTTCTATAATGGATCGATGATTGGGGGAGATATGTAACAGTTCCAAGATCGAGATTTGGGATGGGGTCTTCCCCAATTGGTCAAGTAGGTTATACTAAGGCTTGGAAGGCTGTGGTGGTTGCTGTGATGAAGGGACTTTGATGGTGATTTTAGTTTGGCGAGTGTTGACATCACACTCAAGAATTTTCTTTATGGTTATCATGTTGACATGCTCGTCAGTGGCTCATATGTGATTTATGATGGGGCCACTATAATCATGCTTGACACTAGCGTAGTTGGCTGAAGTATTGGTCTTGTTTCCTGAACTAGGGGATTTTCCTTTCTCATGGTCATGTAATGGATCAAAAAAGAGCTTATGATCAGTGTTTGAAGATGTTTGTTTCTATCCACTAACTTCAATAGTTTTGTTCTCGACAAGATCTTGTATGATGTTCTTTAGTCGTTGGCAATTTTTGTTGGCTATGTCCTTTAGTTCTATGGAAATCACAAAAGGCATTGTCATCACACCAAAAGGGTTTAAATTGCCTTGGATTGTATTGTCTTGGCTCTTGAAGCTATATGAGGGTATGTATAGGATCATGATGCGAAAAAAAGTGGCAATATGATGGGTATGTGGCTGACGACTTTTTTTTTACCCAAAATTGATGAAACAAAAAGGGTTTTAAAGGATATTCTCAGCTTTCCACCAATATAAATTATGCTTTATTTTTAATTTCATAAGTAATTATTATTAATTTTCTATTTGAATTATGACTAAAGTCCTAATTGATAGGTTGATTGAAAAACATATATAGCTTTCAAATAGTATCACATTTTTTGAATCCAAAACATGCGTCACATTCTATGCTTCACATACTATAGGATTAAAAAAAGAAAAAATGAATTTCATGATTTTTTGACCAAGTTAAGGTGGTCAGACATATGAGTTTTTATATTTTTAAAAGTTGTAATTAAAAAATCATAATTAATTATTTACTTGGAAAAAATTACAAAAAAATATGCATCACATCGAGACATGAGTCCTCTACTTATATCTAAAATCTTATAAAAAATAATATCATTTTATTGTGGTTAGGGTGGTTAGACAGACACCTACTTCTTATTTTTCCCTGAAATTTGAGTACTTCTACATTGAAATTTCAAACTTTCACCAAATATATATATATATATATATATATATATATAAATTTTTAAACAAACCTAGTAGTTTAGAAACTACATTCAATTTTCTATAGATTGTATTCTTACATATTTTTGAAATAATATAGATAACTTATTCAAATTTTTACATCAAGTTTCCAAACTTTGATTTTTTTGAATTTTTTTCCACTTAAGGGCCTATTTTTTCCATGATGATCCCACACATACCCATGATATTGTGTTGCAACAGTTGTTTGAAGACCAATTTGATTGGTTCCCCTAAGGGAGTGAACTCACATTTTGGAAACCTCCTTTGTTGTTGTGGTCACTGGGTGTTTTGGAGAGTGTTGGGAGTTTGATTGACGACGTTGAGTGTGTTGGTAGAGGGGTTATGTCCTCTAAGTGTAATGAATGGTCCTGCTTGTAAGGTTTTAGCATCAACTACGCCATTATTGGTAACATTTTTGTTCTAAGACAAAAACTTGTCTATGTCATTAGGAGTGTTCTGCACATTTGGATTTTGATTGGGTGTTTTGAGTTTCCCTTTGTCAATGTGACCTTTTTCTAGTATGAGGCCCTTTTCCACTAGTTCCGCAAAGGATGTGCAACAATGTACTCTCAAGCCACTTCTTAATTTTGAGTTGAGGTTTTCTTGGAATATAGTGACCTTCTATTTCTCAGGTATTTCCATAGGACATCGATTGGCTATACTTCTCCTACTCTAGAAGAAGGCGATAAAATTTTCTCCTTCATCTTGTGTAGTGTGACACAAGGTTGTTATGTTGATCTCATTGTCAATGTTAAAGGAGAAGTGTTCAATAATTTTTTCGGCCAATTCACCCCATGATTTTATGCCATATTGGAGACTCGAAAACCATTCAAGTGCAATTCCACTAAGACTTCTCAGAATGAGTCTCATAAGATAGGTGGGGTTGTATATGACATCTATGTACATCATGGAAATCTCCCTTATGTGTTTGATTGGATTACACTTTCCATTATATTTGGGAAAGTTTGATATAACATACCCATGTGGGAAAGGTGTCATGTATAATGATTTTTCGAAGGGAAATGGGCAAAAATACTTTGCTGAAAAATTTCTCTTGTTAGACACCGCCATGTTATTCATCTGTGTTTGTAGGGCATGCATTTGTGTTTGTAGGATGTCAAATTGCATTAATGATGTGTTAGTTGGATTGTTTGGGTCTATGTACGTGTTTTGGAATCCGTTTTATGATGGATTTTAGTTAAGTGTCAATATGTAAAGTGGATTTTGATTTGGAATGTTAGTGAATGAGTTTTGATTAAGAATCTATGTGAATGGATTTTGATTTGGGATTTGTGAAAATGGATTTTGATTCAGAATCTGTGAGAAGGGGTTTTGATTTAGAATTTGTGAAGTGGTGGGTCAGCTTCCATATTGAAAGGAGGGTATGTTTCCTATTTGTGAGACCCCAATTTGTGGTATAGTACTAGCAACATTAACAATTGGTATAGTCATTGTCTATGGAATGGTACTAGTGACATTGACACTTGGCATAGGAGCTGATGTTTTAGGTCTTTTGTTCCCAGCAAGAGGAACGAAGGGATTAGACGATGATGCCCCTATGGTAAAATTTAGACCCTGTGTCGAGCTAGATGTACCAAATGGAGACATGTGTATCACTGGAGAACTTTGTGTAGGTACTCCAAATGGTATAGCGGTAGTCACTTGAGGTATAGTGGCACTAGTAGTTGTAGTGGTTGTCCCTTGAGTAGATGTAGTTTGTAAGGTATGGATGTCAAACCTAGGAGGTAACTTGGCACCTTCTGCTAGCAACTTAGCTAAGTATTGTTGAGGATCATTTTCTAGATAATCATCTATAAAGGAGGAAAACTCAGGGTCCTATGCAGCAACATCTATGTCTTCAACTACAATGCGTCCTTGTACGTCTCTAGTAACAAATTTGTCTAACACAGTCTAATGAGGTCTTGATGAAGATGTCCTTGAAAAGGGGTTTGAGAATGGATTGATGAAGTCATTTGGATCAGCCATATTTTCTCTTTCTTTCCTTTTAGATCTTGTTTCAACCATGTAAGGTAAGCTCAAAGTGAAAGTGATTCAAAAACTAAGTCTATAGATGGTATGAATCTAGTCTATGTTTTTGGAATTTTCTAAATATAAGGAATGAATGCAGCTATTTTTTTGGTATTTTTTTGCAAATAAGATATGTCTAAAATGATGCTATCCTAGGATGACAATATCTAAATATGCAAAATTCTAAGTGATCAATTTTGAAATATTCTAAAAGAGGTTACCTACCACCTAAAGTTTAACCTAAGTTTCAATTTAGTTTTGACAAGGAACCTTCATAGGACTAGGATCAAAAGATAAGGTGAGCTCCCAAACTAGAATGATGACCTAGAAGGACTCACGTGTAGGACAAAAAGATATGATGAAAAGGTTCAATGACAATGTTTATTGAAGCAATATTTTATCCAAAGCATGGAAAGTTCCTATTCTAAGAGATACAAATGATGATTCTTCTAAAGGTAATAAAAACTCCTAAGATGAAAGTAAGCTCTACAACTATGATGCCTATCGCTATGACTTAATTATACCTAAAGGATGTAATCATGCAAAGCATGAGAAAAATTTCTGGTTTTTGTCCAAGGAACAGTGTAAAAGGATAAGTTAGATACTGGTATGACTGTTTGTTTTCAGTCTATGATAGTGAATTCTTGTTTTTTGGTAATCAGAAAAATACGTTGTAGGATGATAAATGCGTCACAAAATTTAATAGATGCAGTTTGTACTATCAGATGCGTTCCATTGGTAAATTAAGTCTTAGGCCTGTATCAGGCCAATGTGACTCTATATCAGGTAGATGTGACTCTCTGTATTGGATGCAACTTAGAATTAATCAGATGTAGTTTTCAAACCTAGACAGTGTACTGGTGAAATATGGCTCGGGTTTGTGATAGGCCATATGCATCATTCTAGACTAAAAATGTGGCTCACCTAATCAGATGCATCACAAAGAGTTTCAAATGTGTTTTTCCAGTATTAGAGAAAATTAACAGACTTGACATGTGCGACTCAGGATATTAAATGCAGTATTGTAGTAAGCAAATGAAACATACTGGTAAGTAGATGTGACTCGGTTCCTGTTAAATGACAGTTTGGAATCGGTTTGAAAGATGCGACTCATTAGTAAGTGGATGCGACTCAGTTTCTATTAAATTGGACTCAGTTTTGACATATGTGACTTATTGATTAACAAATGTGACTCAGTTTAATAATTGCAGTTTTCTGGTGAACAGATGCATTTTTCTAATAAACTGCAAGTTTTTGAGTCATTTTTTTTATCAAATTTTTGGCAAATAACAGACACTCAAAAAAAATAGTATTTTAGACATGAACAAAGTATAAATCAAATGCAGACATGTACGATCCTAAGGCTGGAATGTGAGTATCTTACTGCGTTCTCACCTAGGTTTCCCCAACTACACTTATTCAAAGCGTATGATTAGAAGCTTGACCCCACTGGCTCCCCTCCATGACACTCACTTCTCTAGGGTAGCCAACCTTTAATATCCATGAAACTCCCATGGCATACATCTCATCTCCACAAAGAACCGCATGGATGTGAGACAACTTCAAAGGTTCGACCTCTTTCACCAACAAATAGAGGGATTTTGGTTTCTAAAACAAAAGGGTGTCTAGTAAGGGAGTCCATGAATAGAGAGCCCATTTGAAATAGATTGAGATTGGGAGGGTCTCTCCCGCTCTCATCACCAATGAGTCTTGGTAGACCAAGGGTCTCATAGCTTGGCTTCAAATGACGCTAGCCACTCCTTGGGGTAAAAATTCCTTTCTCCCCACTTTGATATAGCCTGCTAGAAAATGTGCTCAAGGTCAAACCCTAAGGTGATGAAATACCTAGTGAAGCCTCTCTTAAAAAATAAAAATACCAATGTGTACATACACACTAGATCGGGTAACATAGAGCATGCAAGTGCACAAAACATGGTAGACAGGGTTCTTTTTAAGCCCTAATTGAAATGTTATTTATTCTAAATAAATAGTCTTGTTTCAAAATAGTCTTCGACACACGTCTTGAAAAATAATTCATTACTAGTTTCAAATCTGTCTTCATCGATTATTCTGCAAAAAGGTTTTGAAAACTTTTCTTCTACGCAACATCCTACAAACACTATGTTAACTCTTTAAAAAAATACACACACTGTAAAATCAAAATTAGTCGTAATGTGAGAACACAATGAAAACTTCAAATTCATAATTCAGACTCAGAAATTATACCCGTTAGATGCATCGCAAAAGGAAGCAAATGTGTCACAGGTTTTACTAGTCAATTGTGTCATGTAAAGCCATAGATGCATCATTTTTTGTCAGATGCATCACTTTATTCATCATTTGAGGCTCATAGTATCAATTGTGTCGTTTTATGCATCAAATGCGTCAGACCGTATGATACCTACAAAATGGAATAAAATTTCTATAGATTTTTGCGAAGAGTGTCCTCACGTCAGGTTCACTAATGTAACATCATGAAAACAAAGCGGATTAAAGCAATAACAATGCAATTAAACTCAAATGTAAACTAAGCTAAACAACAAAGAACAAAGGAAAGCTAAAACATAAATACAGACAATCTCACCCAATATCTACATAGTTCCATGCATGACCTTGATTGTCCTCCATTTCGCTATTTGATTATAATTTCCCTCATATTTCTCTATGCAAGTATAGCCTATGATAGTGATTTAGAAAAATATTGAAGATTAAATAGTTGATTGCTTCCAAAAGTCATAAGATTTTGGGAGAAGTCACAATGATGAGGGTCAAGTCAATTTATAGAAAATTGATTGTTTGAATGACAGGCTCAGATTGAAAGATAGACAAATGATTCAGATGAAAAGATTCAACATGCATTCACATTAGTGTTCGTAGTGACATGAGTGATAAAACATGAAAGGTGGGAATTAAGATTAAATAATAATTTAATCTCTAGTTGAAACTATTCAAAAATTAGAAGAATAATGATTACATGTAAAGGATAAAGAAGGAATAAAAGAAACAATCTGTTTGAGCACATGAATGAACTAATTAATTAAATAAAGCTACATAATTAATATAAGTTTGCACACAGAAGAATTAAAACTAGATAATAGACTAATTAAGACAGAGAGTCTCTTTGTTAAAACAATTAGAAATTAAATCAGGAGATGACTAACTGATTTAATTAAATCTCGAGTTCAGTGGTGAATGAATAATTAGATAACTTAAGCAATTATCCAAATATAGAATAATATGTCTAGAATAAGCTTTTTATGAATTACATGATTATTTAATTCAAATTTTGAAATCAAAGGATTAATGATTATTTAATTCAACATTTGAAATAAGAGGATTTATTTAATTGACTAGAGAAAAGATTAAAGAATAATTAAATAATTAAAGTGATTATTTAATTATAGTTGAAAGTGTGATAAAAATAAATTAAATAAGAATTTATTTAATTCTAGAAAGAAGATAAAGTTAATTAGTGACGTAATTAAATAAAGAACATTTATTTAATTAATTTGGATTGAATAAAGATAAACAAATGAATTAATTAAATATTTTATGTAATTTAATTAATATAGGAATACATGTTAAAATGAATTAATTAAATAAAGTTATTTAAGTAATAAATGAAAAAGGACTTTAGAAAATAATAAAATAATTAACATTATTTAACTATGACTATGAAGGTACGAATTATGAAGAAATTTAAGTTGCAGGCCTAGACCAAATTTCAGTGTCTACAATATTCATTTTTTCAATATCCTATAACAAACTCTTCATTATCATTAAAATGTATGATGTACCTTCAAATCTATGGTGAAATATATGATAGCTAATCTCTAAATTTTTTATCTTCTATGAGATTCTTCATTACAAGATCTTTGATCTTTATTTGAGGATCAACATACAATATTAAAGATTTAATTTCCAGTAAGATCTGCTATTGCAAGTTTTTTAATGTCAATAAGGTATATTATTTTATCATTTCTATAGCGAGTTTATTTGATGTTGTATTTTTTTTGTTGTAAATGCAAAGTCTTAATGCTTAATTTATCTTAAATTCACATATTATTTGACCTAAAATCTAAAATTTAACAACCATTATCCTATCATAATGACAAATGGTCTAGATAAATCCTCTATCTAGTCATTTATATGTCTTGGATTGATTGAAAGTGACTATACATCCTCTTGATAGTCCATCATATGATCTTGTCCTAATTTAAACCTCTTTTTTGTCTCTCGGGTTGAATATTTCTCCATATTTAAAAGTTCTATTTAATGCTGGTTTTCAATCATCTGTCATTTTCTTGTGTTTCTTAAGTGTTTTCCTAATAGTTCTTTTACATTTTCCCTATTTCTCTATAATATTTAGTGCCAAATAATGTAGCTCAAATTTAGAATTGACAAGCCAACTGTTACATAGATTGCTTGTCTTGTATCAATATGTTTCATGATGGTCTTTTTCCATCCCCTGTTTGAAGCTCCCTGTAACAAACTGTTCATTGTTGTAGTTTAGCTCTTGTAAATTCTGAAATTTTGTAGACTGCTATAAACTACAAACATGACGTTGATCTGTACCTTTGGGCTGCTTTCAATTTTTTTGGTTTGTGTATGTTTTTCTACCTCTCTTAAAATTCTATTTAATGTTGGTTTTCGATCATCTCTCATTTACCTATCATTCTTAAGCGTTTTTCTAACAACTCTTTTTCAATTTCTCTATTTGTCTATAATATTTAGTACTAGATAATGTAGCTCAAATTTTGAATTGACAAGCCAACTGTTACATAGATTGCTTATCTTGTATCAATATGTTTCATGATATTACTTTTCCCACTTCCCCATAACAGACTATTAATTATTATAGTTCACCTCTTCTATTCTCCATGTTTTTAAGTTCTATTTAATGTGGGTTTCTGATCATTTGTCATTTTCCTATGATTATTAAGTGTCTTTCTAATAGCTCTTTTACAGTCTCCCTATTTTTCTATAATATTTAGTGCAAAATAATGTAGCTTGAATTTTTAATTGACAACCCAACTGTTACATAGATTGTTTGTCGTGTATCAATATGTTTCATGATATTCTCTTTTTCTCATCTGTTTGAAGCTCCTTGTAACAAGTTGTTTATTGCCATAGTTTAGCTATTGTATTTTTCATATCTTAACCCAACTAAATGTTTTTATGCATTTAATTAAGGATTGTGTATTCATGTATTTGTTTCCTTGGCATGACACTTTAAAAGTTTCTTATTCTATTGTCCTTGTGAGAAGAATTGTTTTTAACTTTCAAAATTCTATAATTTTGTAGATTGGTATAAACTACAAACATGACATTGACCTGTACCTTTAGACTGTGTATTTTTTTTGGCCTTTGGTTATTGTTCCTTGTTATCTATGTGCATCTTTGGTGCTATACAGTTTTTGTACAACTTATTGCTTGGTATGCTTTTGATAAATTTAACTTAAAATCCATTGAAAGGGAATGGTATGGAATTTGAACTATATGTGAAAATTAGTGCTATGCAATGTTATTTTCCAACCTTTTCCCGTGTATGTTTTTATAATTTGTCTCACTACAACATTGAATATTGCATTTACTTTCTCCTGTGCCATCATACAATAATTCTAGGATGCATTAACCCTCATGCGGGAAAACACTTACTATTTTGCTTCGCGGTATCAAGGTAACCAACCCCACCACCGCCAACCCACGTAATTAGCAAGCTCGACTACTATCATAAACAAACCTAAAAAGTTTGTTGTAGGGAGCTTCAAATAGATGAGAAAAAAATAATATCATGTGTAATCAAGGGAAAATCAGATTTTGTTAAAGGGTTAGCACAATAACAATAAAATCCATTGAAATAACAAAGTACAAAGGAAATAAACATGAAAACAAAAGGAACAATGTTACCATAAATCTTCATCTTCCATGCTTCACCTATGTTACACCTTCTAGTTTGCAGCAAATCGAATGAGGACCTCAGATTTCCAATGAGCACCTAGACTAATGTCAAAGCCCTATGCAAAGGTTGAAGGATTTGTATAAAAGAAATGACTTCACAATAGACTAAAATGACAATGACTGCAAATGACAATAATAATAGCCTAAGTTGACAGAATGAGCATGAGATCCAAAATAAGAACAAAATTGCCATTTTATAAAAACTGCAATTTTGAATGTGTGGCCAAGATGAGAAGATGACAAATACCCTAGAATCAATGGTCAAGATTGAATGTTGTAGTATGGAATAGGGTTAGGTCAAAATTAGGGCAATGACAAGAAATGAAGGGTTGAGATTGAATTATAAAATAATTCAATCAAGGGCTGAAATTAAATGAGATGTCAAGAGATAAGATTTGATGTGGAAGATAAGATTAATAAAGAGGTTCTGGAGAAATTAAATAATAAAAATTATTTAATTTAGGTGAAATGAATAATTAAATAATAAAGATATTATTTAATTATAGAGGAATGTGACAAAAAGAATCATTTTGAATTTAAATAATGATTTAATTCAAAATTCAAGTGGACCAAATTAAATAAATAAAATTTATTTAATTTATGAAAAAAGACTAATGAATAATTAAATAATTAAAATAATTATTTAATTATAGTGGATAGTGGACAAAAATTAAATAAATAAGAATTTATTTAATTTTAGAAAGAAGGGGACTTAATTAGTGACGTAATTAAATAAATAAAATTTATTTAATTAATCAAGGAGAATAAAGATAAAAATGAATTAATTAAATAATTAAAATTATTTAATTAATAGAAGAATTATGACTTTAGAAAATAATTAAATAATTAAAAATTATTTAATTATTAAGAATGAAAGGGGCAATGTTGAATAATCAAGAGTTGCAAACCTAGGACAATTCTATGTGTCTACATCATGAAACATATTGATACAAGATTCGACCTACGTTCATTGGTAGGAAATATTGAAGACAAATAGAGAAATTATATAAGAGGTGTTAGAATAACACTTATTTGCTACTAAATATTATAGGAAAAAAGGGAAATTGTATTGAATTCCTTAAAACATAAACATATACATATACACATATATATATGTATTTAATTTCCCATTTCATATTTAAAAATATACATATAGGAAGATATATATATCTATATATATAGACCAAGACCACTATGGCTCATTTGACAATGCAAAAAATTTATATATATATGTACATGTATATCTAAACAAATGTGTATGCTATCTTTATTCGTATTTATGTAGACTTTGATATAAAAATAGTTTAAAATAGCATATATAAGTATTATTTAGCTTGTGAGAAAATAGCTACAATACAGCCATAGCATTCAATGATATAGCATTGAGATGTTAATAATAGAGCATTTAATGGTGCAGTATGTGTAAAATTTTCATAACACCACAATGACTCTTTTAACAATGCAACTTAATCAATATATTTTTACACAAATTTTAGAGTATACTTTCCCACACTACAACATTCAATATTGTATTTACTTCCTCCCATGCCATCATACAACAATACCAACATACATTAACCCTCACGTGAGCAAAAACTTTCCTTTATGCTTCCACATATTGAGGCAACCAACCCCACCACCATCGGCCCACATAATTATAAAACTCCACATCGTCATAAACAACCCCTGGAAACTCCTCATTGGCCATCAGCACTTATTAATTTCCAATGCCAATAAATTTTATTCATGACTGAGCTAACAAAAATCCTAGCGGAAATTTGAAACAAATAGCCAATAGGTAAATGCCAACTGTTACATTTTTCTTTTGTGTTCTGAGGTGGCCAAGAGCCCCTTCTTGCATATATATTTTAATAGGCTAGAATTTTTAAAACATGTCGCTGACTTGCAGAACTTTCACCCTCTTCTTATTTCTCCTTCTTGTTGTTGTGCACCTTTGGCATTATGCCCATTTTACGTAGGTCCTTGCTTGGCATGTCAATGACTACATAGTCAGGAATAAATATAGTATACACATCTATTTAGATATAACAGTGTATCTATAAATAGATATATACATGTGTACATATGGATATATATTTCTAGTTATATGTGCTTTTTTAAATGTGCAGACAAAGGGGAAATTCAATGCATATATGTACTTAATCATTTTTATCCTTACTGTTATATATCTTATTGTTTGGATAAGAAAGGATGAAGGGACCAACTAGCAACATATACTACTATCTGCATATAGGTATATATAGAAGTATAGTAAAAATTGCATGCATACATATATAAGCAACCTTAATGATAAACAAATTCATATAGGGATATATACATTTGCATTTATTATTTTTATTCTTGTTGTTGTACCTCCTACTGTTTGGAGAGTATTAAAAGTGGAATGGTTATACCCATTTTCATTTAATCAAATTAGTAAAATGGATGGAAGATTATTGATATTTCTAAGTTGTCTACCAATTGGAATTGGACGTTGCAATACATTAATCTTTTATTTTTATTGTGAAATAGAGCTCCCAATCAGTCAACTAAAATTGCAACATTTCCTCCCTATAAAATTTCCCACAACTATGTTTGCAAAATTGGGCTTTATGGATGGGTCTCTAGATCTCCCCAAGATTGATTTGGTGACATCCCCCATAGGTTCCTCTATAGAGTCTAGCTCTAAGGGTGCCAACCGCCAACCTTTAGATTCTGATTCCATAAGTTTATATTTCCTTTTCTTTATACCTGTTGCAAATTTTTTGTTAATGTTTCCTTCCTCTTTGGTATTCAACCTGAACATTGGATTTTAGTTTCTTAAATTTTACGATTCTCAAATATAGAAACTTACATCACATACCCTTTCCTATTTATGTTCCAGTTTTCTTGGCCTTTAGGTGTATACACACATGACTAACCCTGGTAAAGGATATAGATGTGGAAGTAGATACACATTGATCTTTTCTAGCATATAAAAACATCTCTTTGCAACCTCTATTTTCCTTATTCCTTTTATCCATTTGGTGTGATCAAGTACATTTTCCTTGATTGAACTTGTCTTTAGATTGGATTAAACCGTGGTCTTAAAATACTCTTGAATTAAGTTTAATTTATTCTTTAGAAATGGCTTCCTTAGTTCATCCTAAACTGTCAATCCAGGAACGTAGGCTTTTGAACTATGTTGTGGCAATATGTCGAAGGGATACAATTAATAAACCAAGGGTTGATGAATGTACACTAAAATAACCTATAATAAGGAAAAAGTATGAATTTTTGACTTCTTGTCACAGATGTGATAGGAACCTATAAAAGATTAGTTATGCAATAAAAGACAGGTTACTAATATATTGCATGATAGAATAGAAAATGCCTAATGAGATAGAAATATTTTTGTGAATGAATTAAACAGAGTTTGCTTTGCAACCTACAAAAATATAACCTTTATAAATTAAGTTATCAAATACCAATATATTTTTGTTCCTAATTAATCATGTAATTTGTCACTCCCAGTTAACTGATTATACAGTCTAACAGATACTAAATAATCCAACAGAGCTTTGAATACATTCAAATAGATTTTAGAGATAACTTTAATAAATAAAAAATTTTAATAGATAACATAACTTAATAGATAACAAAGAGCTTAATAGACAACAGACAACAAATGAAATAGCCATGAAATAATGTAACATTACCATACACAAAAAAATATAAAGATCACAAACAACCGATGAAGTGGGCCTTGCCTTCTCTGGCTATTAGGTGATTAGAAACTTGCAATCATAGAATCTACTCCACACTATTCATTCAATAGTAACAAAATGAAGTGGGGTAAGTGCAAGAAGTTGAGTCCACTTCTAGTGGAAGTGTCATTTTTCAACTTTAAAATAGGTAGTCACTCATTTTTTAGAATAGGTACCCATTATAAAGTGGGTACTCATTCCAAAAGGATTGAAAATCACAATCCATGTTTCTCATTTGGATTTAGACTTAGAAAATGCATGGTAACCCAACCCTTAGCCTTAGACCTACAAGTACAACGTCATGTCAATATCAAGAGAAAAAATTGACTATGTCAATATGGTTGATGGGGATTTTTTTAGAATTATTTTATGAAATTAAAACCCATTTTAGATGAGATTGTGTAGATTCTAAATATGTAATTTTTTTTCCAATTAGATTTTAAAAAAAAAAATTAATTATTTTTTTATGAAATAGATCCATAAACTTGAATTATCAGGGTTTTTTAGTATTTTAATAACTTTTTATTAAAATAAATTTTTGGATTTTTTTTTACGAAAACATACTTCAGAAAATTCTTTGCAATTTGAAAAAAAAAATTATCAAAAAATGATAAGTTTAGGTCATCTTATGCGTGACGTACACGATGATTTTTCAAAACACGAAATATGGCCAATAAAAAATTAACAAAATAATAAATATGCGATAAAAAAATACAAAAAAAATAGGGAAAACATGCTTAAGTGAGTTACAAATCTTTTCCCAAAAGGATTTAGAAAAATATGATTATTTAGGTCAAAATATGGATGTCGTACACGTGCATGGTACTGTAAAAAACAAGTGACTTTTAAACAGTTATTTTTAGAAATGCCTATTGAAAATAAATTTTTATCATCTGGGTTTTAAAAAAAATTACATATTTGGAAACTAGACTCCGAGTACTACATCTTATGATTAGTGACTTTTTTCAAGATTCCATCTCTAAGTGCTTCAAATTTTAAGGTCAAATGTGACAAATTCTGAAAATCAGGGAAAACACTTCCACTTTTTGGCCAAAAAGTGAACTCAACTTCTTGCTAGCACCCAGTGTTTAACATAAACAAGTAGTCTCTTATCAATTCTCCATATGTATGTTTAGCATACATGCATATTTATATAGATCGATTATATTTTCAGTAGGTAACTAAGTTTGTTTGTTCATTTGGCCTATCGACCAATCACAAACAAGAGTTTATAAAAATGACAAAAGGGCCGCAAGCCACTTATAGAGTCAAAACAAAGTATCTAAAAAAAAACTATCAATTTTCTTAACAATATATCACTAATTCCATGCCACCAATTCGCCAAGGTTCCTATGCTTGTAACAATTTTGATCTCCTTCTAGCTATCCCCCACCATTTAGACATAAAACAATTAGAATTCATCGTGATTTTTGGCAACTTACTAATCCTAATCTCTTTTCCTCATTTTATTAAATATTCAGGTTCCTTCAGTAAATGGTGATAGGAATATGGACAGAAACAAAGGTAAAAGAGGAAAATTTATGGTAAAAATAATGGAATATTCTACACTCATCATTCCCCGTAGTTGGACAATTTGCATTTCCTCATGCAAAGATTACAAACCAAGTAGAGTGGTGAGCTTTTGCAGAGTGCTCTTCATTTCCTCGACCCATTGTTGCCGCATTTCCTGGACCTTCTCCTTATGTTCCTAGATGGATATCTGAGAAACTTTCATTTTTTCAAGCTCGGCCTTGAGTTCACTTATCTATTTTTCCTACGAATCACTAGTGGAATGGGCCTCTTGTAACAACTCATGTAAGGTCTTATTTTCTATTTGTGCCTTAGCCAATTCAACTTTTAGATCCTGAAGATCTTCTTCCTCCAATTCCTTGTTGGCTTCAAGATTTCTAGTATGAAGTATTACATTCACATCATCAGTCAATTCATCTATCTTCTCATCCTCATGAGGGTCAGAAGCAAATGGTGTATCATGCTCTGGTTTCCCTTGTTTTGTTTTATGAACAATACCTTCTGCCCTAATCTGTGTTTGAGGATTATTATCAACATTGTCCATTGGTTCCTCTAGAATTTGTGCCTCTATCTTTGAAGTCACTACTTTTTCAGTTTCGTGTTCCTGATTCATTTCTGGTGGTGTCATAACCCTAGTATCCTTTGGTTGCTCCTATTGATTTTTGATGGGCTCATTTTCTAGGTCAATACTATGTGAATCTTTTGGAGACTCACCACCTTGTTTCCTGGATTCTTGTTCTTTTTCCTTCTGGCATTTTACCCTACTAAACTCCCTATGGAATTTCCCTCGTTTCCCCATTACTTCAGACAAAACCTCTATTTCCTCAGAACTCAACACATTACTAGCTACCTGGGCTAGGTTATCTAATTTTTTTTAAGCATTCATTTTTTTTTTCCCTTCCTATCACTAGATTGGTTAGGGGCTGGTGGTTCCAAGGATTTTTCTTTTTCACAGTCTTCTTTACTTAGGGTAGAGGGCTTTGGTTTTTTAGACTGAGACACAACTTGTCATGCAACACTGAGTTACTCTCTTACCAGACTTTGGGATTTGTACAAAGGCTTCACCAGGGCTCCCCTTGTTTTTCTTTTCACTAGCTGGCCTAGGTAACTTGTCAAAACCAGATTCGTCACTTACATAATTGTCTTAAGAGGAGCCCTCGACGGAAGATTCCTCTTCCACAAAGGGTTTGGTATCCTCTGAGTCTTGAGAATGGAAAAATGAGTCCCATTCATTAGGAGGGGTCAACAACTTCAATTCTCAGATTATTAATAGTTTTATAGACCATGGTGGGACAAGCAGTGAGGTTTAGCACTTCACACAGTTTTGGACATTCAATGCAGGGCACGGTAAAGAAAATATGGAATATTGACCAACAAACCTTGCCACAAATGTAGCATTAATTAAAATGTTGGGAAAAGACATACTAAAACCTTCCTTCATAGGTAATATAATGAATAATGTACCTGGGAACTTCCTTCCAATGCCCTGGAAAAGATTGCAATTTGGTGCCCTGCCCCACAACCATTTCCATAGACTCATTCCTCTCCAGGAATTTCTTCTGTATTGGCTGTAACTCTGTGGATTTCTTGGACTTCTTAGGGAAATATTTTTCTACAGTGAGCGGAAGTCCAAAAACATCTGTGATGGTCTCCATAGTGACTGTAATTTCTAACCCTTTAATGGTAGCTTTTTGTTTGTGAAAGTTAAGGGAAAATTCTAGTGCGACTTTATCATCGAATCCTCGCAACTGTTTGAAGTAGACGTCCCAACAAGCCTTGTAATACTCTGTGTACACTTTGGGATGTTGTTTTAAACCATACAGGGTGGTGGGTTCATGGCGCAGGCGGTGACCTTTAGCCATGTTTCAAAAAATTATTGTAACAAGTCTTGCTAGAACTCAACAACAGTGATGCGAACAAGTAGAATGCAAAAGGTGGTTTAACAATAATAATGAAATTTGGGGAAATGAATGTTTTGATAAGGGAAATATTAATAGGGAATGATGACACAGTGTAATAATGAACAATTAATGCTAATAATGATAGTGGAAAAATATGATTACGATGACAACTCCTCCCCCAGTTGATTAGTTGAACTGTCCACGGGGCAACACACCATTTGTGAAAAGGTAACACTAAATTTAAAACAAAACAAGAAAAGAGATTAAGAGTTACCAAATTACTAATTACCATGATTGAAATGTGACATGATGAGTCCAAGATGGAAGTGGTCACACCACACACCGTTAAATGATGAAGTAGGAGATGCCGATGAGGAAGAGATCTAAAGTGGTAATAATGGTGATGGAATGGGCCAATTGTACAACATGGATGATAGACACCAAGAGAAGATTGCCTAAAAGGGATGGCTAGGCAGTAATAAGGGAAAGAGATGTGGGAGAATGAAGGACAAGAACATCCAAGTGGCAAAAAATTAGATGATGGAAGCAGGACAAGTAAGCAGAACATCCATCGATGGAAGAAGATGACCAATTGCGGAGGCTGGAAAGGGTAGGAGGGTGGACCATGGAACTAGTTTCTGGAAATAAAAGTGAACTATTTAGAACAAACACAAAAAGGCACTTGGAAAGGAAAAGATAGGAACTCAAGCCAAAATATTCACTCAGTAGTGCTTGTCACAAAAAAATGACAAGAAGGCCCAGCACAATCTAAAAAATTGTCATTGGCTATAAGCCACAAATGACCAGTTAGTGTGGAGAAGGAAAGCAGGAATGAAGAGATGCAAAAAAAGGCTAGGGATGAGAAAATGAATTAAATTGGATGGGTCAGTAACTCAAAGCGAGAGAGATCCTGGTGGAAAAGAGACAGGAAGTTGTATCATTTTTTTTGGTTTTTTGGTTTTTTTTTTTAGAACAATAATAGATCATTGGTTTCCTAGTTTTCAACCTACCACCACTTAGTGATGCCAAAAAAATCGCTTTTCACCAGTAAGGTTATTCAACGGGTAATGGTTGTCGAAAACCGGTTTTCAAACATTAATCGGCCAACAACGCCCAAAAGGGTTTTCATTGCTGGATCTTTGATTATTATTATTTTATTTTTTTGCCATAGTGATCAATTCCAAAGGAGACCAAAAGGAACAACAGTGAGTTCCTATGCCACGTCTAAAAAGAAAGCTTCTTTGGAAAGAGGCTTTTTGTATAGTTTGAGGCATTGCCCATTGACAAGGAGAGTCCTTCTTTCGAAATCCATAGTACAAAGATGAACAACACCATTATCATATGTAATGCCCCACCACGCAACCCCAAAGGAGTTAAGTAAAATGCAACCAAATTTTTTTTTTTTAATAAAAGAGAGTAGTAATTAACATAACATAATCATAAATCAAATTGCATAACTTAATCCTTTGAGGAACACGAGGTCGTTACTTAAAATACTTAACTAACTTATTACATGGTCCATAATTTCGTCCAGTCATAACAGTAATTATATCAATAACAACAAAATAGGAAACATGATAAAAAAATAACCAAAGTTACAACATCATTATGAATTCTCCTCAAGACCGAGGTTACAATTTACAATACGTTACATCATCATATGATTACATTACAATAGCACCATGTGCAAAATTATACAAGACCTTCCCAACTAGGTGGGAATGATACATCAATAAAAAGAACCACATAAATGCATAGATCTGGAACCCACGAACAATAATCCACTGAAACTGCAACTCAACACCGCAAAATGAACTTGCATAAAAGAGAAGATCCCAACGGGGTACGGAACACGATCCACCCGACCACCCCCGTGCTAGGAGTTGCAAAGGAAGAGGTTCCCGACCAAATCCAACAAAACAAAACTCACAACAACTAAATGAAATCACACAACACATAAAAGCATCCAAAATTCGAACAACACTAAAACCATCAATACGAAGCAAGCGACTGGTTCCAGAGGATTTCCAAAAGACAACATAAACATGAATGTTAGAGGGAAGTGTCATCGCATGGCTTAACATGGATTCTCCAGGCTACCTATTGCAAGGTACCGCCTCCATCTACTGACGGATTATCCAGGCAACCAAGCACTAGGAACTGCCTCCATCTATGGTTATCCAGGCTACCTATTTCAAGGAACCACCCCATAGGGTTGCTCATGCGGATCCGTTACCCTTCGAGAAGACAAGGCAACGAACATGCCAACCACGGCCTTCTCAATCCCCTTTAGTCTGTGGTAGCACTCAAAGGTGGATGAGGCAATAATTATCTTTTTTTAGTGTGTTACTACCCAATCTTAGTTAATTATTTAAATTATCACTTATTAAATTCACTCTGACGAGGGCTATCCTGGCGCCCCTTTGTGCACCGACCACCCACTCAGAGCCACTCCCTCTAATCATTCAATCACATCACAATAACAACAAGGATTGTACAAGATAAAATAATTACATCAAAGAACAATCAAACGTGAGGCATGACCATCTCACCAACTGCAAGGAATCACTTCCACAATTCGGTACAATCCATACGTATAACCAACCACAAACATCTCAAGTCTAAATTCAAAGCAAAATCAAAGGCAACCACCTTATCCCACCTTTGGAATCACTTAGGTTCCTAACCAAAATAAAACACTTCTAAGGTTTCCCCGATAAAAGAAAATTCCCATCATTCATGAATAATATTACTCAAAAGAATTCTTAAACAATAATACAACAAACCACGTTTTGTTACACGGAATGATTCACATCAAATCGTAATTCAATGCACAAACAAATTTCCATTTAAAACATTAATTTAGCGTTATGATTCTCCATTATTTTCATCTTTGAAATACTCAATTCTCAGTGAACAGAACTATTTACAACCTATCTTTTACTATACTATCAGTTAAATCTAACTTACAATTAAGTTACAATTTACATATACATAAATCGACACACATATATATATATCTTGTATGATTAAAATTGTATTCCAGATTAATTACCTTTAACCCGATTATCGAACTGATAATGTACAAATCCCAATTTAAAGACATATAATTAATAACTACCATGCACCGTAATTATTATAAAAATAGGAATTTACCATGCACAATAATTATTATAAAAAAATAGATTTACCTTATCATTCTACTAACAACTAATTAATATTTAACCCAATGAATATTACAATTCACATATATAAAAACACCGAACAAAATAAACCTGGCATTCAAATTCTGTTTTTTTTTTTTTTTTTAATTAAACTGTCCACAGTACATACCCTATGGAGTACGAATTCATCTAACCGAATTAATATTTCATTGATATTTTATCCAATTTCCCTTTTAATATAGACGTATTAAATTTCCCAAATAAACTATGAATAGGTACATATAACCTTTACTTTAAGGAAACAACTATGTAAATATAAATAAGCTTTCTCTATAAATCCTATTGACAATTTATCAAACTCATTAAATTACCCTATGATTATTTAGTTATGCAGTTAAATATATATATATATATAATAGTGTATTCCGATGTACAAATAATTAATAAATATAGTCGAATGAGCATCTAATCTCTAGATAGACAGCACAGTGGTAAAGACGTCTTGGATAGTAAATTCGCAGGTTTGTGTGGTCAACGCCAGGATACGTAAAGGAGAAGGTACGCGGGTAAAGGAGTTTTCACTTGCACAGACAGTAATCTCCTTTTTTTTTTTTTGGATTAAATTAGCAGTGACACACTCATTTTAGGATAGGTAAGTGCTGAAATGACAGCCAATTTAGTTAAATCGTATAATTTTTCTTCAAGGGAGATAGAATTACATATATTTATATATATCGGTTTAATACTACAGTTATATTGCACATAACATATATACATATTTTGTTTACATATATAAAAAACAAAAATAAAATACTATGCAGCTTCCTGTATATGCATATGGTTCAAACCATTCCACTACGGCCTGCCTTCTATACGCATTCAATATGGAGGGTAGAGAACAGAATATAAATAAACTATGCTGGCGTAAGGGACAATATTCCTGAAATTAACCTAACAAACTTCAACAATGGACAGTTTTGCAAATTACGTAACCATACATAACTTCTACAAAATACAAAAGAGCGAGTCAAAACCAATATCTATTTATGTAAAAATAAATATTTACTCAAAAGAATAAAAGCATTTCACACCATAAAATTTTAACAATATAATTCACGGTATTTACAATTTTGCCAATCGTCCACAGAGTAAAAGAAAATAAATAAATAAAAATAATTAAACACTCTTCTATTCGAAATGAAGACTACCCAATCTCACAATTAAAGGCACTTCCCAGTAAAAGAAAAAAGAATAATCACGTTTACCAAAAAAAATAAAATATATATATATATATATATATATATATATATATACGGAGATAAAAGTAAATGTTCCCAATTTAACCCTGATTCACCATCCCCAATCATATAAATTATTTTGGCCAAAGAAATTTCCAGTACTGGCCAAAACCTAATTACGTTTTTCCTCAAGTAATTTACATTAGGGAATTTTAATTTATATTTTCCCTGATTTTAAATGTTAAATTTGCAAAATCTTTACAGACAGAAATTTTCTCACATAACATTTATCACAGCCAGAGATTCAAACAACATAGACAACTTAAATAAAAACAAAATAATTAGATCAGAAATTTCAAGAGAGACCTGGCGTCCTACGGCTGAAGAAGAATTTCCCCTCAGACGCTTTTCTCCTGCTTCCCACGCTGGCCCTCTTTCTTACAGCTTTCTTTCCGAAAATCAATCTTCCAGCCCCTTTCCAAGATTTTTCCTTCCCATATAAAGAATATCTTTACAACCGCCCAACTCTTTCTCTTCCGTTCCCATGGAAGATTTACGAAATAACTAATTTTCTTCCATAGGAACTCCCACTTAAATTAATTATTACCCATGTATTTATTTATTTATTTAAATTACCACCAACAAGTTACAGTTATTTATTAATTTACTTTTTAACAACGATTCCTTTCGTTTTAAAAATTACTACGAGTTAATTTGATTTAAAACAAATGTTTATTAATAATTAACTTTCAATTAAAACATGACTAAACCTCAATACTTCTTAACTCATAATTTTTAATTCTAAAATAATTAAATTAACCATCACCAATATAATAAATTAATTAAATCATCTAACTCAAAATAATCGAAATAACAAGACAAAATCGGATCAACATATAACTCAATAAACTCATACGAATGATGGACCTGAGGTCGGGAAACCCTTCCTTACAACTCCTTTTTAACCACATCGTACCCATTTAATTTGTGCTCGCCCTGTCCTGCCGAAGCAGGTGGAGTCGAGACTTTTAATCCTGCAATCCCTGCAAACAATTAAACGTCAAGTAACATATAATCTCCATTGAAAACACATGGTGAAAGGAAATAGCGGGGTAATAGGGCACTCGCAAGCGAGTGGTACTACTCCGTCCTTCCACCATAAAATACTAACATGTCAGCGTAAACATAATACCATTAACACATATAAATTTAAGAACTTATCATTACACAATAAATCAAATCAAATCATGTATGCATAATATATCATCAATTTCTACACACATAACGTAAGAGCAGTAAACAAATTAACCAAGGAACCACACACGATCAAATATAAATCCACCACTCAGAATATCACAGTGTCCACAGTATCAAAAGTATCAAAAGTATCTAATGAGCCAATCAACATGGGAGTATTACATCATATACCTGCTCAATCTCGTAAGGTCCTAGCCACCATGTGTGAAAATTTCCTTTAAAATCCTACAAGCGAGAGTCATAATAAAGTTCCCAATCTCTAGGTTGGAATGACCATTGTCGGATGTGATGGTCATGCCATAGAGCACGCTATTTCTAAACAACCTCAGCATGAAAGAGTGCTTACTGGTGCAATTCATCTAAGGAATGTAGTTGATCAATGCATGCCTTTTGTGCATCAGAAAGATTCATACCTAATTGTAGTGTAGTGCGAAGATTTTTTATCTCAAACTCAATGGGAAGTACTACCTTCTTACCATAGACAAGTTCATAAGGGTTTAGACCAGTGGTGGTCTTCCACGTTGTGCGATAGGCCCACACAGCTTCGGGGAGTCATGTAGCCCAATCACGCTTATGAAGAGCAACTATCTTTGTAAGAATATTCTCAATCTCTCTATTGGTGACTTCTACCTTCCCATTGGCTTGAGGGTGATAGGGTGTAGACTTGCGATGGAGAATATCATACTCACGAACCAAGGCCGAAATGAGATCGGACGTGAATTGTGACCCTTGATCTGTGGTTATCTCTTGTGGTACACACAATCTTGTAAAAATATCAGAGTAGAAGAAATCTGCTACTTTTGTATCTCTGGCATGTTTTAGGGCTATAACTTCGACCCACTTGGTGACATAATCTGTATAGACAAGGATGTACTCCTTGTTTCGTGATGGAAGGTTGATTGGGCCTACAAAATCAATGCCCCACTTTTTGAATGGCTCTATGGAAAACTGCAGGTGTAAAGGCATCTCGTCAGAGCATGTAGCATGACCCATCTGTTGACATTTGTTGTAATGATGAACATAGCATCTAAAATCCTTGTGGATTGTAGGCCAATAATAACTTGCAATGAGAATCTTTTGAGCAGTCCTTTGAGTAGAAAAGTGTCTTCTGCATGGTTTTGTGTGGCATGCACGAAGTATATCGAAGACATCATCTTTAGGTACACAATGCTACATGACATTATCAATGTCGGTGCAGAAGAGAAATCCATTGATCCATGTGTATTGTCCACTGGGTCCAACCAACTTCTATCGTTCCCTCAGAGAGAAATGTGGTGGAAACTTGCATGTAACTAGATAGTTTTCAATATCAGCAAACCAGGGGCTCCTTGTTGATACAGTAAAGAGGTGTTCATCTAGAAATGCATTGTTGACTAGAGTAGGTTCATCATGGGTATGTGCAAGATCATCATGGAAAAAACAGGCCCTTAAGTGGCAAAAAATTTAGAAAAATCAAAGTTAGGAAACTTGACATAAAAATTTGAATAAGTTATCTATATTATTTCAAATATATGTAAGAATAGAATCTGTAGCAAATTGAATTTAGTTTCTAAACAACTAGGTTTTTTTTAAATAAAAAAAAATCTATTTGGTGAAAAGTTGAAATTTCAATGCAACAATACTTAAATTTTAGGGAAAAAATAAGAAGTAGGTGTCTGACCACCTAACCACAATAAAATGATAATATTTTTTATAATATTTTACATATAAGTAGAGGACTCATGTCCGATGTGATGCATATTTTTGTATTTTTTTTTCCAAGTAAATAATTAATTATGAATTTTTTATTACAACTTTTAAAAATATAAAAACTCATAGACCACCTTAACTTGGTCAAAACTTCATGAGATTTAATTTTCTTTTTTTAATCCTATAATATGTGAAGCATAGAATTTGATGCATGCTTTGGATTCAAAAAATGTGATACCATTTGAAATCTATAGATGTTTTTCAATCAGCCTATCAATCAGGACTTTAGTCGTAATTTGAATAGAAACTGAATAATAATTACTTATTAAATTCAAAGTAAAGCATAATTTATATTTTTGGAAAGCTGAGAACCTCCTTTAAAAACCCTTTTCATTTCATCAATTTTGGGTAAAAAAAAAGTCGTCAGCAACATACCCATCATATTACCACTTTTTGGCCCATCATTATCCTGCACATACCCTCATCTGGCTGTTGTAATTTAGATAAAAATTGTGCAACCACATTTTCTTGAATAGGCTTATCAAGTATAGTTATATCAAATTCCTAGAGTAAAAGCAACCATCTAATAACTCTACTATTTGCCATAGGTTTGTTCATTAAAAACTGAATTGTCGAATGGTCTGTGTGGAAAAATACTTTATACCTAGTAATATAATGACAAAACTTATTAATTGCATACATAACAACTAAAAACTCTTTTTCAATTACCGTGTAATTTACCTTGGCCCCTGTGAAGTTCTTATTGATGTAGTAGATGGAATAGAAGATATTATCCTCTTTTTGTCCAAGCACAACTCCCATCGAACAATATGAGGCATCAGTGTGAATATGAAATGGTAGTTCCTAGTTTGGACCTCTAAGGACTAGTTTCGTTACAAGTTTTGTCTTAATGGTATCAAAGGATACTTGCCACTCAAATTTACAAGAGAAAGAAATGTCTTTAGCTAATAAGGTAAACAAGGGAGAGGCAAGCTTGCTGAAATTTTGGATAAATCTTCGGTAATATCCTACATGACCGAGAAAACTACGAAAATATTTTTGACTAGAAGGTGTAGGCAAGTCTTGAATAATCTGGATCTTTTTAGGATCCACTTGGATACCTTTAGAGGAGATGTAATGGCCAAGCACTATTCCTTCAATCATAAGCATATGTTACTTTTCATGACTCAATGAAAAATTAGTAACTATACAACACCTAAGTACCTTTTCTAAGTTTTTTTTAGCCTCTTCATAAGTATTACCATGGAAAATAAAATTGTCCATATACACCTCAACACAATCATCGACAAGATTCACAAAAATGTTAAAAATTGCTCTTTGAAAAGTGGCAGGGGAATTACATAGACCAAATGACAAGACACTATAGGAGAAAGTGCCCCAAGGGTAGGTGAAGGTGGTCTTGTTTTGATCTTCTGGTACTATTTGAATCTGGTTGTACCCACTAAACCCATCAAGAAAAGAGAAAAACTTCTTACCTACAAGAGTGTCCAATACTTGATCAATAAAAGGTAATGGAAAGTGATCTTTCTTAGTAGATTTATTTAATTCTCTATAATCAACAAAAATTCTCCATTTACCATTCTTCTTAGGAACCACAACTAAAGGAGATTCAACCCACTAACTATCTGAAATAGGATATATAAATCTGACATTTAACAGTTTTTGTAACTCTTCCTTAACTATTTCACATAAGGAAAGGTTGAGTCGACGTTGTGGTTGCCTAATTGGATGACTACCTTCTTCAATGTAAATGTGGTGGGTGTAGGTGTTAGGATAAATGCCACGCATGTCTTGGTATTCCCAAGCCAATGCATCTTTGTTTGTTCTAAGCATGGTGATAAGATCTTGGATTTGTTCAGGGGTTAACTGTGGATTAATGTTATGTGTGCGATCAGGAAAAATTTCCATAGCTTTTGATTGTGTAGGTGAGTCAATGGATAAGACATTGGAGGTGGATGGCATATCATGCAAATTTGTAGAAGATAAGAATGAACCATATAAGCAATTATGGGGTAACAATTGATGCAATGTGATAAAGTGTTGAACATAATGTGAACTACCTACCAATGGAAAGTTCCGAAAGGGACATTGAGCATTTATACCTAAATGAAGGACCATGCTTTCAAAATTTTCATTAAATGTATACCTATTTTGAATAAAATTAACAAGAACATTATCCTCAGTAGGTTCCTCCATATCTAAGGCTTTATCAATTGTCAGAATTGGAAATGACTCATGTAAGTCACTATCAATCCAAACTAGGTCCTCCGTTTCCAACAAAGGTTGTGCTGGAGGGTATAGAGTCAGTTGTTTCTTGTTCTTGCCATTGGAAATGACCATGTTCCTTGATCATAAATTAATAAATGCATCTGCGGCTGCCAACCAAGGTCATCCCAAAATCAGGGGGTATCCCCCCAGCTTAACTTTTGGCTGCAAAATCATAAAGTCAATTGGGTATTCCCATGAATCAATAGAAATGATTACGTCTTCAATCACACCTTTGGGCTTGAACAAAGATTGATCTTCCATTTGAAGAACTATGGGAGTAGGCCTAAGTCCCTCTAATGACAGTCTTTCCTTTGTTTCATTTTTCATAACATTAATTGCAACACTCAAATCCACAAGAGTATTAGGAATAATTACTTTACTGATAGATACCTTAATGATAGGACTCCCTGGGTATGAGCACTTTGGAATGGTTATGTTCCTGAGCATAAGATCTGTTAACTGTCTGATGACTTGGATAGTCTTTGGGTCTTGCTTCTTCTTCTTCTTTCGAGTACATAGATCACAATTTTTTTTTGTATAGATGGGAATGTCCTTGATGGCCTGTAACAAAGGAATATTGATGTTAACATTGCACAACTCATTAAAAAAAGAAAATTCAAATGGAGAGTCTTCCCTTTGTGTTGATTCAGATTGAAATCATTCAGGAAAGGGAGGTTCTTTGGTTGGCTTTGTTTCTGACTCCTCATTGATTTATGTGATGGTGGGCCCCTAAAGAGTCTTTCCTGATCTTAACTAAACTCTATCTAGTTCTAATGTATTTATGGGATAGGTGGGGTAACCCATTGCCTCATTATTATACACAGGTTGGGTTACCTTATTTTTGGGATTTGGATTTGGTTGGGTTGGCATTGATGTAGGTCTCGGTGGTTGTGGTGGATGGTTTGTGGGATTAACAAGTTGAGCGGCCGATGATGGAAAGGTCGGAAGAAGTTGTTGTGCCTATTGGTATGGGTTGATCATAGGAGGAGGTAGAAAATGTGATTGTGATTCAAATGGATGTTGTGGGTATGGTGATGGTTGTGGCGATTGTGGCCTCCATGCATGTTTCCATGGTTGTGAAGTATACTGAGATTGTGGCATCCATTGAGGGTATGGGGATTGTTGCCAACCCTCATACCATCTCGGTTGGTAGGAATTGGGTTGACTAGGTCCAGGGGAAAGATAATCGTTCATGATATTAGGGTACATTGCTCAGGGTGGAAAGGGTTGCCTAGGGGCCATGTAATAGACGGGTTCCTCAGAATATTCCATTTAGGCATACCTACAGGAAGAGGCCTCAAGGTATAAATTCTATTGACTTCTTCTAAGGATGAGATTTTTTTCCTATTATAAGGGAAATCTTCACTGCCATGCTTCCTCCTACATGTAGGAAAAAATACTACTAAGGCCTTTTCTGCCTCTTTTTTCTTTCTATAGGTATACAATGTATCTATTTGTTTACCCATGTGACTCAATAAATCAATTGTAAGGTCTTTGAGTAAATTACCTATCTTGTGCTTGGTGATACCTATTGAAGTTCCTGCAGAATGTAGTTTTCCTAGATAGTTCCTTCTCGAGGGCAACGACCTGGAATAGTTCCTACAAATATCACAAATATCATCAAATTCCATCTTATAAATATTCCCTTTACCTATTAAATTTAATGCTTCCATGACATCATCTCTTATGCCTCTAAGAAACAACATTTTAACATTATCATCATTCAACCCTTGTTGATGATATTATTGAAGACTAAACATAAAGCGAACGTCAAGATAATCTTCCATGGACTCATCTTCCTTATGTGTCATATGGAATACTTCATTCTAGTTCTCCTTGGTTTTATAGTATTCTTGGTACTTGTCCAAGAACAAATCCCTCATGACATTCCATGTCTTGATGTTCTTGAGGTTCATGGACGAATGCAGGGTTGCATCCTTCAATGTGGCTGGGAACAGTTTGAGCTTCTGTGCATCATTCTGATAATCATAACTATTGCACAACACATCAAATTCAAACAAAAAAATGTCAGGATCTTTAGTAGAAAGGCCACAAAAAATAGGTAAAGCTGAATGTGGAATATTCTTCATAGGGGCATCTCACTCTGGATATGTGATAGGAAAATCAAAAGTAACAAGATTATTGTTGGTCAATGCCCTATTACCATTGTTGTTGTTGTTGTTGGTATCCATGATGTCTAATTCCCAAGGAGTAAAATATGTTCTAAATGGCTCATGGGTTTCTTTTGAGAATGTACCAGTTTTAGCCCCATAAGACTCTTGGAAAAAAAATTCAACCTTTTTGCATAATATCTCAGAAGAACTTGGATGAGTATTTGCAGTGTTTGAACAATAGTGGTTTCAATAGAACACTTCTCAAGATTACGTTCGGGTAATTCTAATGATTGCAACTTAGATTTTAATTTCTCCTTAGTTGAGCTACCTCCTTCAATGGGTGATTTTGACTTATCTTATGATTCTTTGGGTTGTGGACCCTCAATGGATGGTTTTGATTTATTTTTTGGGCTTTTCGGGTTGTGAACTACTCCCCTTTTCTTTTCTAATGAATCTTACTCTACTATCCCTACTATGATCCATGCACCTAGATGATTTACAACAGCACAAATCAAGAGTACTCACCTAAACAAGGTTGACAACTGTACATGCTTTCTTCAAGATGCACTTGTCCTAACTCAGTTTACTAAAAATGTAGGACTTTAACACTGTTCCCCAACAATGGCGCCAAAATGATTGGATTAAACTATGGTCTTAAAATAATCTTGAATTAAGTTTAATTTATTCTTTAGAAATGGCTTCCTCAATTCATCCTAAAGTGTCAATCTAGGAACATAGGATTTTGAGCCGTGTTGTGGCAATATGCCAAAGGGCTACAATTAATAAACCAAGGGTCGATGAATGCACACTAAAATAACATGTAATAAGGAAAAATTATGAATTATTGACTTCTTTTCATAGATGTGATAGGAACCTGTAAAAGAGTAGTTCTGCAACAGAAGACAGGTTACTCATATACTGCATGACAGAATAGAAAATGCCTAATGAGATAGAAATATTTTTGTGAATGAATTAAACAGAGTTTGCTTTGCAACCTACAGAAATATAACCTTTATAAATTAAGTTATCAAATACCGATATATTTCTATTCCTAGTTAATCATGTAATTTTTCACTCCCAGCTAATTGATTATACAATCTAACAGATACTAAATAATCCAACAAAGCTTTGAATACATTCAAATGGATTCTAGAGATAACTTTAATAAATAATAGAATTTAATAGATAATAGAACTTAATAGATAACATAGAGATTAATACACAACAAACAACAAATGAAATAACCATGAAATAATGTAACATTACCATACAAAGAAAAATATAAAGATCACCAAGAACCGATGAAGTGGGCCCTGCCTTCTCCGGCTATTAGGTAATTAGAAACTTGCAATCATAGAATCTACTCCACGCTATTCATTCAATAGTAAAAAAATGAAGTGTTTAACATAAACAAGTAGTCTCTTATCAATTCTCTATATCTCTGTTCAACATACATGCATATTTATATAGATCGATTATACTTTCAGCAAGTAACTAAGTTTTTTTGTTCATCCAACCTATCGGCCACTCACAAACAAGAGTTTATAAAAATGACAAAAGGGTTGCAGGCCACTTATAGATTTGAAACAAAGTATCTAAAACAAAACTACTGGTTTTCTTAACAAAATATCACTAATTCCATTCCACCAATTACCTAAGGTTCCTATGCTTGTAATAGCTTTGATATCCTCCTAGCTATCCCCCAACATTTGGACATAAAAAAATTAGAATTCATTGGCAACTTACTAATCCTAATCTCTTTTCCTCATTTTATTAAATATTTAGGTTCCTTCAGCAAATGGTGATAGGAATATGGACAGAAACAAAGTTAAAAGAGGAAAATGTATGGTGAAAATAATGGAATATTCTACACTCATCATCTTTTTAGGTTGCAAAGAAACAACCAACTTTGACTTCATTTGCAATTCATTCCTTCAATGCTGGAGATGTTGTTCCCTCTTTGGTCCTTCAACTCTTTTCCTTTAAAAAATTTGGTGGTGATGAGGGGAAGGTTGAATGATACAAGGTTGTCTTGTCTGATGGACACCATATGCAAATAGGAACTCTATCTTCCAAATGGAATGACTTGTTATTTTTAGGTTCCTTGAAATAGAGTCCCTTGTATCTTTGTGAGACTATGTGTGTAGAAATTTGCAGGATTCAAGGTGGGTTGTGTTCTTTCTTTTGTATTTTTTAAAATTCTCTTTCTCCTTTGTATGTGCCTAATATAATGTGTCCAATATATTGCTTTCCTTGTTTTTCAGGGCCTTGATCATATTCAACTTAGTTGTCATTATGTTAGATTGTCAAATAATTGGGAGCCCTAGGTATCTCCTCAAGCACCAAGAAGAGAAAATGTTGGGACTAGCTCTGTCACCTTCTCCTTCCAAACAAACCCCTAAATTGTGTGTGCAGCTCTGCCCTTAGCAAAAAATTAGTCCTCCAAATGTCAGCTCTATTAAGGATTTGAACATTTATCAAAATTTATGGACAGTCAAAGGGCATGTAACACATATTACAGACATGTACCATTTCCATAAACAAAGAGGTTAAGGCCAACTTTTTAGTTTTGAAATTATAGATATGGAGGGGACAAAAATTCATGTTACTTATTTTGACGATATTGCTGAACTACATTATGGTAGAGCTGAGATAGGTTTAACTTATTTAATGTCAAGAGGTTCGGTTAAGGAAGCAAATGAAAAATTCAATAGATTAAATAGTAATCTAGAAATTGTCTTGGACAAAAATTCAACACTAAAATGGTGTGAAGATGATATCTTTGTGCCAAAAAAAAACCTCAACCTTTGTGCCAGCTAGTGAGATAACCAATTATAGTGATAATAGTTTGGTTGATATTATTGGCATTGTAGTCCATGTGGGATACATATCAACTATTCATAGGAAAAATGGATCTGAAACAATCTGATGAACTATTAAACTATATGATATCTCTACTTGTTTCATTGATGTTAATTTGTGGGGGCCAAGTTGGCAAGAAAAAGGTGATGTCTTGGAGTGGATGTATCTTTCTGGTGATATAGTCATAGTTTCTATGCGGGGTGGTTGTGTAGGCTACTTTAATGGAAAAGTTATCAACACATCAACAACAACAGTCCTCAACATTAACTGTTCTATTCCTGAGGAAAACTCTTTCAGATCGACAGGCCCAATCAAAGTAGAACATATGGTTTCATCTTCTTCTAGACCTCGTAGGATTCATCCTTCAAATGATAGAGTTACTATTGCATTCATCTTGAAAAACTTCCTTGGCTTGCTAGAAACTGTTGAAGCCATTTTTAAAGCAACCATTGAAATTGCAAAAAATGAGTCATCTTGTTATCCTGCTTTCCCCTTGCTGGTTAATGGGAAACAATGCAAAAGAAAATTCACACACCCCCACGCTGATGTCTGGTTTTGTGATCATTGTCAGATGGAAATCGAGGAATGCAACCATCACTACCTTCTGTAATTAAGTTTGCAATACCATTCAACTAACCTTTAGTGTATTCCTTTTGATGAAGCTACCACTAGTTTACTACAAATCCCAACAAAATACCTCTACATGTTGCAACATAGCTCAAACTCTACAACAAATCCTATTGTTGTTATTAAAGGCCTTCTTTGTAAACCTTACATCTTTACTGCCTTGATCAAAATAGACAATTATAGTTTTGAGGAGCAACTTAAAACAACCATTGTGAAAGAAACAAAACTTGGTTTCCAATCAGAGTGTAAACTATTGATTTAATATTTATTGAAGATATCTACCCCTGTTTCATAAAAAGGCTACACTAGTGAGCCCACTCTTTGACTGCTCTTTTCCACTTTTGAAAATTTCTCTTTGTCTTTCCTTTTTTATGCTCAGTATGGGATGCTAAGACTTGTGTTTTCCAAATATGGACGTACTTTACTCCTATGTTTGCATATATATATATATATTTGCACATTCATTGAGTTTCCATGCTTTTCATCTTAATATGGTGCCCACATTGTTTTTAGTTTGCAGTGTCACTATGATTGTTGATTCTTGATATATGCTGGGATTTTTAGTTCTTTCATGCCTATTCTATAATCACTTTCTCCCTTCATAATAATTGAATAGCAATATTATCTCCAATGGAAAAAACAAACCCATACTAGGTATCTAACTGTTGCATACATAAACTAATACATTCACTGTTTCATTGTAATTACCAACATAATAGGAAGGATAATATTGAATGGTTTTGTTAAATTATGATCATGTGCTTCAAAGCTCTTACCATTGTTTTGTGCACTGTTTTGGGTGTTTTTCAATGTATTTATTTTTGATAGACACATTGTACTTGCACAGTCCAGACAATTTTACAACTTTTCTATGAACATGTTGCACATACTGCATTATAAAATGCTTTGTTATTAACATGTAAATGATATACCATTGAATAGGGTTCTTTTTGAGTATTTTTGGGTTTGATCAACATAACGCCAAAGATATACAGATATGACAACTGATTGTTTGAAATAGTTCTATGTGTTGTTTTTGGTATTTTTCAATGTTTCCAGTTATGATAAACAGATTGTAGTGGGAGAGAATAGAAAATTTTACAGCTTTGCTATGAACATATTCCACATACTGCACTGTTACATGATTTTTTATTAAGAAAATTTAGTTGCAATGTTGTAGAATGCTATTTCTATATCCTATTTATGCTCTTTTTTCAGTATGTTTGGATTTGACTGACACATTGAAAAAGATGTGTAAATATAACAAGTCATTGCTTGAAATAGTTCTATGTACTATTTTGGATATTTTTTAATGTATTCAACTATGAGAAATACATTGTACTGGTTGGCTACAAACAATTTTAGAGATTTCTTATGAACATGTCCCACATGTTGCGCTATTAAATGCTTTCTTATTAACAAGATCTAAATGGAATGTTGTTGAATACTATGGCTGAATTGTACCCATATATTGGCAACCCAAATAGTAGTTCTAGATGCTATTTATGTTAGTCTTTAGTATTTTCCCATCTGATCAACATAACACAAAATATGTACACATATAACAAGTGATCACTGGAAATACCTTGTAATTTCCATTGATACAATAATAGAGACGAAAAATGTAGGCATATAAACATTGAATATCTTTACAGTTTTATACTCACCCTTTGCACATACATATATTTGTGATTGCTCCTATATTGTTGTAATTTTTAAGAAATTTATGTGGGCGCAATTGTATGTATATGTTTGTGTACCGTGAGAATAAAAATGGTGAAATGTATTATCACCCTTTACACATACGTATATATGCAATTGGTCCTCTATATTTGTAGTTTTTAAGAAAATATCATATGTGGGGGAAATTGTATGGGAATTTGTGTGCAACATGACATTCAAAAGGGTGAAATTTTTTAAATAAAGACACTCAATTTAATAGCAAAAAAAAGCTTAGGGTGTATAGGCACAAAAATGCAAAATTGAAGATACCTACACAACTTTGGACTAATTAAATGCATCAAATACTATATTCTCGTAATTATCAAATACAGGAAATGTGCAACTGTAACATTCAAAACATATTATTGTTCTCATAGAAATCCATACATATAGATTTATATACACATCAATGGACATATATATGTCTATAGTTATCACCATGTCTATGTGTGTGTATATCGATACATACATACATACACACACAAACACACACACATATATATATTCATATGTATCAATTTATAGCAATTGCAACTATATATTTACAATATTGCATGTGTTTGGATGTCATATACACAAACAACAAACCAGTCAAATGTTTGAAAGGTAGTTTTGCAGATTAACATTACTGTGTGCATATTTGCATGGTGAATTTAAAACAAATTGTCTTGCTAAGAATAGAAAACCCAACAAACAGTAACAAAATTATCTTCCATGTCTAAAGTTGAGAAGAATGCAAAGCAAATGGATAACTCCAATGCTACACCTAATTCGAGCTGCATTATTGGGTACTAAATGTTATAGATAAATTGGGAAATCGTAAAAGAGCTTTTAGAAAAACACTTAAGAATCATAGGAAAATGGCAGATGATTGAGAACCCACATTAAATAGAACTTTAAAATATGGAGAGGAGAAGAGGTGAACTACGATAATCTGTAAATGCATTGTTCACAAAGAACATATAACATGTTCTATTCACACAAAATGAAAAACTAAGTTGTCTTCTATTTGTAGGAACTAGGCTAAAGCATGCAAAAGCATTCAAAAATCAGGATACCTATTTTTTTAAAAGTTACCACAAAAAAGAAAACACTACAATATTAGAGATCATATATGAAAACGCAAAATTTTCCCAACTTTTTTATTGTGTGATGTATGATGGAACTCCATGAAATTTCCCATGAGTGTTTCATACTTTTCTTTCTTAGAGGTTTGGTTAGAGTCCACGAGGCTCCATGATGCCAATATATTAGGGAGGATAATGAGCGTGGGTTTTGTGATTTTTATTTTAATGCCATATATCTGTTGTTACATAGATACATGTGTACACAAATTATTGCATATACTTGGATTCCATAAACATACTCTATAATAACATGTTTCTCATGTCATAGCAAGTGGTGGGGAAGCACTTGAGACTTTGGTCACATCACCTCAAAATAAGGAATACCTTTTAATTCAATTATTCTAACATTGTAGGTTTAGGGTTTAGGGTTTATTTCAAGTGATTTTAACATGTGGTATTCTAAACATAGAGTTGTAGCTATTACAAATTAATACATAAGCACATACAAACAACACTAAGTGTGAAAGATGCACAGAGATACCAACCAACAATAAGTAGAGGTTGAAAGTTCTATAAGTCAGTAACATGTTTTGAACATTCTAGTATATTAAACTATATATGCACATGCTCTAGAAACATTTTCAAAATATTTTGTTGCATTTGACTAATAAGTTTAAAATTTTGCAACTATGTTATGTTTTCCATTTTTTGTGCCTATATACACTGAGTTTTGTCATTTGTCCTTCATGCTTTTCTTGCACATATTCTTATGTGTTCTTGCTATCTTTTTAATTAGTTTTATTTGACTAAAATAGTTGGAAAATGTTGATCTACAAAATTCTCTTTTGGGTGTTTCACTGTTTCGCTCTACCTATATACTACATTAAAAATATATAGTCTTATCTACATTGAATTTTTGTCTAATATATGATAACACTCCATGCAATTTGCGATGGGTTTCCTGGGCCTATTCACAACAACAATGGAGTTTGTTGGCCATGTGGGTTGGCGGTAGTGGAGTTGGTTTCCTTGATCAATGGAAACTTAATGGTAAAATCCTACCATCCACCTCCATTAGATAGCAAATTGGAGGGTTTTACAAGTGTTGTGCTCTAAAATCTACAACGTTTGGCCTCCTATTGTTGTTGTACATTGTTTTGCAATGTATTTTTGTCGTTCCATACACATATAACCAAGGACATATATTTTGATAGATTCAAATAAAATGTTGCTTTGCAGTAATATCATGTTTGGCTCAATGCAAGAATAGATGGACAAGGAGATATGAAGCCCATCTGTGGGACAATTGGCACCTAAAACATGATCATAGTTGTAAGCATAGACAGGGTTTGTTTTATAAATTTATATTTTACTAAGTTATACATTCAACCCTTTTCTTCCTGCATGGCTAGATAGGCTCCAGTACATATCAAAATCAAGTATGTTTATAAAGTGATTTGTATTAATTCTATGCTTTGAAGAAAAACCTTTTATATTTCTTTTTGTCTTCCTTTTAATGATATCTGGGTATTTCATCCACGAAATTGGTTTTGTTTTGAAACCACATTAACCCACATTAAATAGAACTCATGAAGCCAATGGCTAGCAATCATCTGTGCAAAATGGGTATAACGCTAGAGACTTAATTGAAAATTTGAGCTATATTACCTAGCACTAAATATTATAGACAAATAGAGAAATTGTAAAAGAGCTATTACAATAACACTTAACAACCACTAAACTAATTTTATCTTGAATATCTTTATGCTTTCATACTAACCCTCTACATATATATAGTAAGAGGTATTAGAATAGCACTTAAGAATCACACATAAATGATAGATGAACATAAACCTTTGGTCTGCTTTTAATTTTTTTGGTCGGTGTATGTTTTTCTACCTCTCTTAAGGTTCTATTTAATGTTGTTTTTTGATCATCTATCATTTACCTATGATTCTTAAGTGTTTTTCTAACAGCTCTTTTAGAATTTCTCAAATGACAAACGATCAAAAACCCATTTTAAATAGAACTTTAACATATGGAGAATAAAAGGTGTAAACTATAGCTATAAATAGTTATAGTTTGTTATACAGAGCTTCTACTGTACAAAATGAGTATAACACCAAAGATGCATAGAGATAAAAAGGAACAATAACCAAAGGTCGAAAAACATACATAGACCAAAAAAATTTGAAAGCAGTCCAAAGGTACAATTTAATGTTATTATTTGTAGTTTATACTAATCTACAAAATTTCAAAATTTTGAAAGTTAAAAACAATTCTTGTCACAAGGACAATAGAATAAGAAACTCCTAAAGTGTCATATGAAACAAAAATATATATGAGGGCACAATCCTTAATTAAATGCATAAAAACATTTTCCTGGGTTAATATATGAAGAATACAAGAGCTAAAATACGATAATGAACAACTTGTTATAGGGAGCTTCAAACAAATGAAAAAAAGAGAATATCATGAAACATATTGATACAAGACAAGCAATCTATGTAACAATTGGCATTTACCTATTGGATATTTGTTTCAAATTTCCGTTGCAATTTTCATCAGCCCAACCATGAATAGAATTTCTCATCATTGGAAATTAATAGTCTTCGATGACCAACAACGATTTTCTTAGGGTTTTTTATGATGATATGGAGTTTTCTAATTATGTGGGTTGGTGGTGGTGGAGTTGGTTTTCTCGATACCCAGAAGCAGAATGGTAAGTTTTTTCTCACATGAGGGTTAATGCATCTTGGCGTTGTTGTGTGATGGTGCAGGAGGAAATAAATGCAATATTCAATGTTACAGTGTGGGAAAGTATACTCCGAAATGTGCGAGAAAATATATTGATTAAGTTGCATTGTTGAAAGAGCCATTGTGGCATTATGCCCATTATGCACAAATTAATGCTACCCATTGGCTTTACGAGTTCTATTTAATGTGGATTTACTACCAAAGAGCGTAGCTCAAATTTTTAATTGACAAACCAACTCTTACATAGACTGCTTGTCCTATATCAATATGCTCAATGTGAATTTTTGATCATCTGACATTTACCTATAATTCTTAAGTGTTTTTCTAATAGTTGTTTTACAATTTCTCTATTTTTTCTATAATATTTAGTGCTAAATAATGTAGCTTGTGTTGGTGTTTTCCACTGCACCTAAGAAATATCTAAGGAATATCCAATTCCTGTACTCAAGACTCTTGAAATGAATGTCCAACTAACAAGATCTAGTCAATAACTAAGATATTCTTCACTTTAGGCTCTATGGGACCAAGGAGTGTATTCCTAGTGCGTTCATTTAAGATTTAGCTATGTTGAACACATCATGACACAGATCACATTTGAATGAAGGATAATTATGCAACAATTACTAAGAAATTGGCTCGTCTCTAAGTAATCTGCTACCCATTCATCAAAATGAAGACATCCTTAATGTGAATTGAGTACATATATGAGCATTTGAATCAAGGAATTTTAAATGAATTTAAACCCTGGCTGCAAGTTGGTCATTGAATGATTATTTGATTAACCCCTTATGTAAATCATTAAGGAACATATCAGTGTCATATTTATTGGAAAAAATGGAATCACACATGCAAGAATCAGTAAAACAAAGATGACCCAATAATAAAATAGACTACTCCCACAATATTTTGCATCATGGAGCTCAAATTTTATGATACATCACTTCTTATCAAATCCTTTGCAAATAAAAGTAAATTCATGGCCCTTTCTAAGTATTTAATTGATTACTTGAATCAACACAAAGAATAGAGACATGCATTCAAACAAATATTCAAAGTAGAATAGAAATACCATTAATATTTCATTCAAAACTCACCCAGACTTGCAGAAGGAGAGAAATATATCAGAATTATATATATTTACTTGCACTTGAATCATGTCTGAGAAAAAATTTAAGGTAATTGCATAAGTTCATTCATAAAACCCAAAGCTGACAAACTACTCTATTCCTATCTACCCGTATATGTTCGACCAAAAAGCTTAGCCAGAGTCTATCTTCTTCTATCCCTTTTTTTTTTTAAAAATGAGCCTTGGTTTCCCTTTTATAACATAAGGGCAGTGACAAGCTTCGAGCTCAGATGCAATTTTGATATAGAATTTTCATTTCATCAAAATTTTAACTTCATTTTCATTGCATTCAAAAATTGCACATGTTGAATCTTCAGAAAAGGGTGCAACTAGGGAAAAACAAAATATAACGGCCAATCGAGAAGAGAAATGAAATTTTTTGCCAAAACTCTCCTTGTCGTCATCCACACCATCACGAACCACATGAACACAGAAACTTAAAACCCCACACACAACAAATACTCAACTACCTGTCAACCTACCATCACCAATACCACACCCATGATACACACGACCACTCCTTGTCATTTCCAAAGGAAGGGAGGAAACCTTAACCTCCTTCTCTTTCCTTTCTTCATTCATCACAGTTCCAGTTTGCCCACTAGGGGTCTTAACTGCCAGTGGAAAAATAGAGATCACCTCCTCATTAGAGGGAAAACCATCATTCAACATAGCCAAATACCAACCATAGGCGGAGTCAGTCTCAGTGCCACTATCAGAGGAGATGCTCATAAGGTTGATGGGAGAATGTTGGCATCCATAGGAGCCACACCCATACCTTACTTTCCATTTTGATGCAGTAAGAGATTGCAATGGGCCTTTTCCTATGTCATTCGTTCCTTCTACAACATCACCCTAAAATTAAAGTCTTCGACTTCATCTACTAGGCACTAGTCTGGGCTTGTTAGAAGAAGTACCTGCCTTCATGGTGGGAGAAAATTCCTAAGTGTTAGAGCTAGACCTTAGTGAAATCAAGTGAACAGACTTTCTCACTGGTTCGTTCATTTTCCTCTCTTGATAATTGCTCACACCAAAAAATTCCCAAATACTAAGTGATAATGACACAAATAGAAACTACCTCTACTGTATTTATCGAATAGAGAAATAGCTTCCACACTTAATGTTTATCACACATGCATAACACTGGTAGCTCATTGGCAGATGTACTGGCACTGTTTAATTCACAATTGCATGGATTTCATAGACTATCCTTCATGATTACCAGCATTTGCATTGCCACATGAATTGAGATCAATTCAATCACTTTGCAGGATGTTAGCCATAAATGTGGGCTGGTTGCAGATAGTAGAGACGGCCGTCACATGCTATTTTTCCAACTTCGAATGCTAATCGTCGATCCTCTGCTTTGATGGATGATTGGACAACTAGCTTTTGTTTGACCTCCTTTTATTTCCAGTGGTGCTTCGATGAAGTGTTCTCAAAAAATCATCCTCATCCATGTCAGATGAAACCATCATTGTGTGGAGGTCTACCATCAAGCGAGTGCAGACAAGTGTCGAGATCTCGCTGATCTCACTAGTTTTAACCATCATTCACTTTCATTCAGTGATCTAGCGGGGAATGGTGAATATCATTCCACCAAATTGATCTCAACCGCTTGTTGAACATGTCGTGCCACGTGAATGGTAGTGTGGATTGGGTCCCGCACTTTTCTTTTAACACACGTTAGCTTCTCACTGACCTTGCTACATTTAACTTGCTATCACTTAACCCCTGTGGGTTGGAGAGATACGGTTGAGATCTTTTCCCCAACCTTTGAATCTTGAAATCTGCACATTTCATAATGTTAGCTTTAAATGGATAGACTGATGATGATGTGACCATCAGGGTTAATGGATTAACGCTAAAGTCACGAGGTTAAATTTAAAACCCAACTTTAGGAAAAAAATTGACATGTGGGTAAAATGGTGACTGGTTCTTCGGGCTAATGGTGGCTAGTAAACAAATGTGCTGGATGGCTCGAGAGATGACTCAAGGGGTCAATGACTGACAAAGTAGGTTAACTTAAAATTAAAATATTTTCAGTCTTTCATGAATAAAACCCTACTAACCTATGAGGACAAGGGTTTATCAAAGAGGCTAACCAGACTCATGGAGAGGCAAAATCCATCAGGATTTTTGAAGCTCTAACAACGGCTCATGCTCGGGAATGCATACCCCTAGCTGGTATGGCAAGAACAAAATCTCCAGCTAAAGTAGACTAAGGAAGAAGGCCAAAAGAAGGGCTTACCCAGACAAGGCAAGCAGACACAATATAAAGCAAACACACCAAACCCTATGTACACAATTTACAGAATTATACAATGCAATTCATTTCATAAGCCTCATATGAACCATTGGCTTCAATCCTCAAATTGGAAGCCCATGGCCCCCAAACCTTAGGGGTAAATTTTTCCTCTGTCAAAACACTTTATCTTGTTTCACCAGTAGTGGATTCTCATGAATGTTGTGCAATTCTAGGTGTCTAACCCCATTACAATCAATATTGCCCATAACACCTAAGACAACACTGCTAAAGTCACCCTTTCTCATCATGGATTCATCAAATTGTATTGAAAATAAAAAAACTCTCATATTCTGCATCATGATGAGATGTAATATCACACCCAAACTGTTCATCAAATTTGAAGACTTCATAAGCACTTTTTCTTTCATCTAAAAATTATTTCATAAGATCAGGAAAAGAGATAACAGAACCACAAATCTCTTTCATGTACCTCTTATCAGCATTGTCTTTGGTGGGTGAAAGGAAATCCATAATCATATCCAGAAGATAAGGAGTATCCACAAAAAATTCAATTGTAGCCTCATACTCACCAACAAAATCCCCTTTCACTAGAACATTAATGCACTCAACCTGATTAGTCCTCTAATCACCAAAGAGAAAATTTTCCACCTTATCCTACCCCTTATTGCACTATAAATCATATGTTGGCAACAACTCAACCTTCTGCTGACAGGAAATCCTCACCATGTCTGTGCCACTAGATTTTTCTTTCAATCAACAAATTATGAAATTAGGGCCAACATTTTCAAATGCATTATCACCTTGATATCTGCATATATCCTCTGCAACATATGTGCTAGTAATATTTGGTAAGAATTCATCAGGGTTGTCTTCAAACAAAGGATTTTTCCTACACCAATAAAAATCCTCCCTTGTATCCTCAATGTTAGGTGTAGGTTCATTAAATAAAGAGTTTCACCATGTCTTGGACATAATTGGATGTATCTCATCATCTACATCTTGAAAAATCCTTTGACCTAGTTCTTCTAAGCCTTCAAAATTAGTGTAATCACTTGAGGAACAGAGAGAAGTAGATTCACCAACTTCTTCATCACCTATTCTCATAACAATTGATCCATGCTTCGAAAATTCTTCACATGAGGGGAATTGTTCACTTCCTAAAAAGAAAATCCCTTCAAGGTTATTGACATACCTGCTACTAGAAGCTATGGATTCAATCTCTAACTCATAAGAGGAATCATATTCAACTGAAGATTGTACCCACTCAACTTCACCTTTTTGATTCCTTGCTTGAGCCTTATCATAAACATCAAAAGTATCCCCATTATCAGGTGACGCAGGACTAATTCTAGCAAAATGCATTTGCACAGTTTTTATGCATTTCCTATGTAGACTCATGGCTTGATATATCTAGAAGGGAATAATGAGAGATCATGACCTCCTTGACTTCACATTCTTCTTCATCCTCATCATTGTCGGGTGCATCTATCTCTAGATTGCTTGTAAAATGACAACACTCAATAGCTAATTATCTTGATACCAATGCTCCCTATGGATTTGATAGTGTTAATCTCTGTCTCTCCTCATTGTGGGATGTAATGGGATACATACTACCATGCTTGACCTCTTGAACTATACTTATCTAATCCACCACTTGGTCAATACTTTGGGGCTTCATATCTTCAGGCAACTGGCTTGACCCTGATTTGTAGGCTTCACAAAATAGATTAATACACATTTGTTCACTTGGTCTAAACCCTATGGGAATTTCCATTAAAGTATCCAAGAACCTTGAAAACAAGTCATATACCGACTCATTTGTATGCCTCTTTATTTCATACAACTTCCCAATAGATATCATCAAGTTCATTCCTCCCCTGCATGGTAGGGAAAAATTTGATGCTTGCTCTAAATTGCTTGATGTAAGAATAATATCTAACAAATCCTCATCCTGGTGAACACTTTTACTTTCCAATTGACCCAACTGGATTGTCTAGACATTACTAGAACTAGCAGGACTGGTCATTGCAAATCTCTTCATAATTGAGTATTTTAAATTATTTTCAATATTCATAGCTTCTTGGTAAGCTTGCTATAATGTAATTGATTCTTTGTCTCTCACCAGGAAACTCATATTTTTTTCAAATGCTCCTAAGTATATAACCAAGCACTCTGCATCATTTGGTCTTATGTACTCAGGGATATCTCTTATTTTCTTTGCAAATCAAAGATTGAATGCAAGGACCAATTCATCTTTACTTTTATGAATTTGCATAAAAAAAATTCTTACCACACTTGGATTGATCCTATTTCCAAATTGCTCGAAGAAAGCATCCTTAAGTTCATTCCAACAGTGTATTGAGGTAGTAGGTAGAAAAGAGAACCAATCTCCTGCATCTCCTTTTAATGATTGAACAAAAAGTTTCATCACCACATCTTCAAGGTCAACCTCATACACCCATTACATCTACAAATTCTTGTAGATGTTCATTTGCTAATTTAGATTTTTCACCACTAAACTTCAGTATCTTATCCCTGATCGTGGGTGGAATAACATTCAGATAGCCACAAATATTTTCAAATCTGATAGCTTTGTACTTATCAATACAAAATCCATCTTGATGGGCCCAAGACTTCTTGACTTGTATGTTTCTATCCATATTTGTACCAGATGACACAAATTGACAACTCACCCCTAATTCTTAAAAAGGAATTCTAAAATATTTATGCACTTTGTAAAACACTACTTCGATTCCTTTTACAAATGAAATCCCAAGATCCTATTACAATTATTCCATACAAAGACTGCCTAAGATCTACAATATTACATGCTTCTTGCACTTTACTATATAAATTTCAACTTACATATGAAGCATGCTTAAACTCTTAATTATTCGCTGATCTAGTGCTAAATCACCTATTAGGGAATCATTTTCATGTTGAGCATTGGAAATTTATGATGATATTAGTAAAATTATCAAGATTCTTTCAAGTTTTACAAGAGTACCTATATGTTGGTAGCTATGAAATGTTTCTTAGCATTAAGGACAAAGATCTGAAAACTTGATGTATGATTGAACATGTTCTTTGAGTTAGAGTCACCACCTCCCTTCAAAGGAAAAAGCTTCAAATAATATGAAGCTTATTTTGAAAAATAAGCTAGGTTCAAGGCTATCTTCCATAATAGAGTCATGTTTAGATCCTTCAATGCCCTATGCACATAGATTGTAGGCTAGGTTCAATAATTTGAGAGAATTTAGATTAAATCACCATTTGACTATACATTTTGTATATGTGTCTCTAGAGAATGAGAACTCCCTAGTAGAGTCACCATTTTTTTGGTGACTCGAATGGGAAAATAATATGTCGCAATAATTTTCAACCTCCAATTACAAATAATAGTTCAAGATTGGAATGACTCTTTGATAAGAAAATATGCAACCGGACTTCTGAGTGCATTCCCTAGTAGAATCGCTATTCTGTTGGTGTTTTCCACTGCACCTAAGACATCTCTAAGGAATAGCCAATTCCTATACTCAAGACTTTTGAAATGAATGGTCAACTAACAAGATCTAGTCAATAACTGAGATCTTCTAAACTTTAGGCTCTATGGGACCAAGGAGGGTATTCCTAGTGTGTTCATTTAAGATTTAGCTGTGTTGAACACATCATGACATAGATCACATTTGAATGGAGGATAGTTATGCAACAATTACTAAGAAATTGGCTCGTCTTTAAGTAATCTGCTACCCATTCATCAAAATGAAGACATCCTTAATGTGAATTGACATATATGAGCATTTGAATCAATGAATTTTAAATGAATTTAAACCATGGATGCAAGTTGGTCATTGAATGATTATTTGATTAACCCCTTAGGTAAATCATTAAGGAATAGATCAGTGTCGTATTTATTGGGAAAAATGGAGTCACACATGCAAGAATCAGTAAAACAAAGATGACCCAATAATAAAATAAACTACTCCCACAATACTTTGCATCATGGAGCTCAAATTTTCTAATACATCACTTCTTATCAAATCCTTTGCAAATAAAAGTAAATCCATGGCCCTTTCTAAGTATTTAATTGATTACTTGAATCAACACAAAGAATAGAGACATGCATTCAAACAAATATTCAAAGTAGAATAGAAATACCATTAATATTTCATTCGAAATTCACCTAGACTTGCAGAAGGAGAGAAATATATCAGAATTATATATATTTACTTGCACTTGAATCATGTCTAAGAAACAATTTAAGGTAATTGCATAAGTTCATTCATAAAACCCAAAGTTGACAAACTACTCTATTCCTATCTACTCGTATACGTTCAAACAAAAAAACTTAGCCAGAGTCTATCTTCCTCTATCCCTTTTTTTTTCAAAAAATGAGCCTTAGTTTCCATTTTATAGCACAAGGGAAGTGACAAGATTTGGGCTCAGATGGAGTTTTGATATAGAATTTTCATTTCATCAAAATTTCAACTACTTTTTCTTTGCATTCCAAAACTCCACATGTTGAATACCAAAATATAATTGCCAGCGAAGAAGAGAAATGCAAATTTCCACCAAAACTCTGCTTGTCATCATCTACACCTTCACGAACTAGGTGACCGAAATTCCACGTACACAAGAGGAAAAAACCACCACAACCAACCGCATGAACACAAAAACTTAAAACCCCACACACAACAAATACTCAACTACCTATCACCCCACCATCACCAACACCACACCCATGATACACACGAAAGCTCCTTGTCATTGCTAGAGGAAGGGAGGACACGTCAACTTCCTTCTCTTTCCTTTCTTCGTTCATCACAGTTCCAGTTTTCCCACTAGGGGACTTAACCACTAGTGGGAAAACAGAGATCACCTCCTCATCAAAGGGCAAACCATCATTCAACACAGCCAAATACCGACCATAGGCAGAGTCGGTCTCGGTGCCACTATCAGAGGAGTTGCTTGTAAGGTTGATGGGAGAATGTTGGCATCCATAGGAGCCATTCCCATACCCTACTTTCCATTTTGATCCAGTAAGAGACTACACTAGACCTTTTCCTGTGTCATCCATTCCTTCTACAACATCACCCTAAAATTGTTGTCTTTGACTACATCTACTAGGCACTAGTCTAGGCTGGTCAAAAGAAGTACCCACCTTCATGGTGAGAGCAGCTTCTTATGCATCAAATCCAGACCTTAGTGAACTCAAGTGAACATAATTTCTCACTGGTTCGCTCATTTTCCTCTCTTGATAATTAATCACACCAAAAACCACCCAACTGCTAAATGATGATGACACAAATAGAAACTACCTCTGCTGTATTTATCGAATAGAGCAATAGCATCCACGCTTAATTTTTATCACACATACATAACACTAGAAGCTCATTGGCAGATGTACTAGCACCATTTAATTCCCAGTTGCATGGAGTTTGTAGACTATCCTTCATGATTACTAGCATTTGTGTCACCACATGAATTGAGATCGACTCAAACACTCTACAGGATGTTAGCCATTAATGCGCATTGGTTGCAAAGAGTACAGATGACCGTCACATGCTATTTTTCCAACTTCCAATGCTATCCATTGATCCTCTGCTTTGATGGATGATCAAACAGCCAGCTTTTGTTTGACCTCCTTTGATTTCCAGCGGTGCTTTGTTGAAGTGTTCTCAATCAATCATCATCATCCATGTCGGATGACACCATCATTGTGTGGGGGTCCACCAACTGAGCGAGTGGGGATAAGTGTCGAGATCTCATTGGTTTTAGCCATCGTTCAATTTCATTCAGTGATCTAACAGGGAACGGTGAAGATTGTTCTGCTAGATTGATCTCAGCTACTCGTTGAACATGTCGTGCCACATGAATAGTAATGGGCAGTGGGTCCTACACTTTGCACTGAACCCACGTTAACTTCTCGCCAACCTCACTCCATTTAACCTGCTATCACTTAATTCCTCCAGGTTGGAAAGGTAAGATTGAGATCTTTTCCCCAATCTTTGAATCTTGAAATCTATACATTTCATAATGTTAGCATTAAATGGACAGAATGATGACGATGTGACCACTAGGGTTAATGGCTTAACGCTAAAGTCACTGGGTTAAATTTAAAACCCAATTTTAGGAAAAAACTTGACATGTGGGGAAAATGGTGACCGATTCTTCAGGCCAATGGGGGCCAGTAAATAGATGTGCTGGATGGCTCGAAAGATAACTCAAGGGGTCAATGACCAACCAAGCAAGTCAACCTAAAATTAAAACTTTTTCAGTCTTTCATGAATAAAACCCTACTAACCTATGAGGAAAAGGGTTTATCAAAGAGGCTAACCAGACTCATGGAGAGGAAAAATCCATCAGGATTTTTGAAGCTCTAACAACTTGAATTTTCAATTGACAAGCCAACTGTTACATAGATTGCTTGTGCTATATCAATATGCTTTATAATATTGTTTTTTCTAGTTCCATAAATCAAATTGTTCATTATGTAATAGTTGGTAGTCTATGTAATAGTTGGCTAGTCAATTCGATGACCATTTTTACTATATACTTCCTTAGATTGCAATTGTATTTTTTATATAAATACATTTAGACTCGCATAATATAAATGTTGTTATAACTTTAGGGAAAATTTCCATCTTGATAAATAACTGCATGTGAATAATCTTTTAGATAAGCTGAAAAGATAGTTGTACACACATGTAGAAATGCAATGGGTAGCCTAAAATATTTTTTTTGAAGTCAAATGTATGATTATTTTCCCACAAAAAATATCCCATTTAATATTTCCGATTTTATAGCCATTGTAGATTGTGGTTTATGTGATTATGGAGGGTAACCACACACCATTTTCATGTGCTTCTGAGAGGACAAATAATTTTTTGATTGCATCACATTTTTTTATCCCCAGAAGCACATGACAATGGTGTATGTTGTTCCATTCAACTAAACCATTTACAATGTCATGGTTGGCTTGGTTTTCATTTTGTGCATGACTACATTTTTTTCCTTTCTATTTATTAGTTGTTATATGTTCCCCTGTTTCACAAACACATTTCTCCATATACATCTTAGCCATTCAATGCAAATATAATCACTTGCAAAAAAACTCTATACCGATATATATGCTTGTGAAGTTAGATGCACCTTTTTAGTTATTATACACTCTTCTATATATTCCATCTATCCATATTTCTCTAGCCATCTTCAAATCCCATTATGCCAATTCTTTATCAGGATACATATTTTTCTCAACTTGTCATAGCAAAAAAAGACTACAATATTAGAGGTATTGTTTGAAAACACCTGTTTTTCCCCAACTTTGTTATTGTGTGATATATGATAAGAGTCCATGAGATTTTCAATGGACCTTACTTTCCTTTTTTGCTCGGGGGTTTGGCTAGAGCTCGCGAGGCTTCATGATGCCAATATGGTAGGAAGGAGAATTAGTGTGGGTTTAGATATTTTTCCTTCCATCATCATTTATTTGTTGCTTCTTATGTACATGGACACACAAATTCTCACATGCACTTCTCTACCAAAAACATACTCTATTCTATCCATTACATCTATCATTGTTTCCATAGATCCATTTTCAACTTCTCTAATAGATTATTTATACACAATTCTTCACCAGGATGCCTTGTATTCAAAATGTTCCATTTTATCTCTTTCTATTTACAACAGATAAAGCTAACCTATTTTATTTTATATCTATATCATTTCCTTTATAATGTTGCACAAATACAATAGACATTCAAGAAAATTAGTGTATTCCAAATTCTCTATTTCAAATTATTTCATGGTCGAACAACTTGATCCAATGTTCCTTGCCCTTGTTAAACACCATCAACAGTGCATGTAAGTACACAAATTTTCCATTATCAATCAATAGATTTGATGAACCAATTGTAAATATTATTAATTATTTTTACTTTCACATTGTCTATATTGATTTTACACATATACCTATTCACTTTTTATGCTTCCTTATTTATTTTGCTTGCCTTTCCACTAACATACCCCTATCTTCTATTTGCAGGAACTAGGCTAAAGCATGCAAAAGCATTAAAAAATTAGGATACCTATTTTTTTTTAAGTTATCATAGTAAAGAAAACACTACAATATGAGAGATCATATATGAAAATACTATATTTTCTTCAACTTTTCTATTGCGTGATGTATGATGGAACTCCATGAAATTTCCCATGGGCATTTCATACTTTTCTTGCTTAGGGTTTTGGAAAGAGTCCACGAGGCTCCCTGATGCCAATATGGTAGCGAGGCTAACAAATGTGGGTTTTGTGCTTTTTCTTTTAACACCATATATTTGTTGTTACATAGATACATGTGTAAAAATATCCTTGTATACACTTTGTTTCTAGAAACATACTCTATAATAACATGTTTCTCATGTCATAGCAAGTGGTGGGGAAGCACTTGAGACTTTGGTCATGTCACCTCAAACCAAGGCATGACTTTTAATTTGATTATTCTAACAATGAAAAATATGTGTATTGTGTCATCGCATTCTTCTTTTGGTGGGTATGTGCAGGATCATGATGGGCCAAAAAGTGGCAATATTATGGGTATGTGGCTGACAGATTTTTTTTAACCCAAAATTGATGAAATGAAAAGGGTTTTTAAAGGAGATTCTCAGCTATCCACCAATATAAATTATGCTTTACTTTTAATTTAATAAATAATTATTATTCATTTTCTATTTAAATTATGACTAAAGTCCTTATCAATAGGTTGATTGAAAAACATCTATAGCTTTCAAAGGGTATCACATTTTTTAAATCAAAAACATGTGCCACATTCTATGCTTCACATACTATAGGATTGAAAAAAGAAAATTGAATTTCATGAAGTTTTGACCAAGTTAAGGTGGTTAGACATACGAGTTTTTATATTTTTTAAAAGTTGTAATAAAAAATTCATAATTAATTATGTACTTGGAAAAAAATTACAAAAAAATATGCATCACATTTGGACATGAGTCCTATACTTATATATAAAATATTATAAAAAAAATATCATCATTTTATTGTGGTTATGGTGGTAAGACAGACACCTACTTCTTATTTTTTCCCTGAAATTTAAGTACTACTGCATTGAAATTTCAAATTTTCACCAAATAATTTAAAATAAATAAATAAACCTAGTAGTTTAGAAACTAAATTCAATTTGCTAGAGATTCTATTCTTACATATTTTTGAAATAATATAGATAACTTATTCAAATTTTTACATCAAGTTGCCTAACTCTGATTTTTCTAAACTTTTTACCACTTAAGGGTTTGTTTTTTCCATGATGATCCTGCACATACCCTGGTGGGGTATATTTATTTTGGATCAAAGATAGTGTGAGTGAGTCTTTGATTGGAGTATGGAAATATTTACTCTCTAAGTGATATTTTCCCCTATATAATTGTTTTTGTGTTGATCAAATGGTATAAAATTTATCAATATAATATTTTCACTTTCTTCCTAAATAAATGCATTTACATATTTGTTTTTGTTTGGAAAATAGATTGCTTGTATTGTATCAATATGTTTTATGATATTCTTTTCTTTCAGTTCCACAAAGTAAATTGTTCATTATCATAGTTTACCTCTTCTATTCTCCATATTTTAAAGTTCTATTTAATGTGGGTTTTTGATCATCTATCCTTTTCCTATGATTCTTAAGAGTTTTCCTAATAGCTCTTTTACAATTTCCCTAGTTTTCTATAATATTTAGTACCAAATAATGTAGCTCATATCATCAATTGACAAGCCAACTATTACATAGATTGCTTATATCAATATGTTTCATGATATTCTTTTTTTTTCAGAATCCCATAACAAATTCTTCATTATCGTTAAAATGTATGATGTACCTTAAAATATATGGTGAAATATATGATAGCTAATCTCTAAAATGTTTATCTTCTATGATATTTTTCATTACAAGATCTTTGATCTTCATTTGAGTATCAACATACAATATTGAAGATTTAATTTTAAGTAAGGTCTGCCATTGCAAGATTTTTAATGTTAATAAGGTATATTCTTTTATCATTTCTATAGCGGGTTTATTTCATGTTGTATTTTTCTTGTTGTAAATGCAAAGTATTAATGCTTAATTTATCTTGATTTCACATATAATTTGACCTAAAATCTAAATTTTAACAACCATTATCCTATCATAATGAGAAATGGTCTAGATCAATCCTCTATTTAATAATTTCTATTTCTTTGATTGATTGCAAGTGAGAATATGTCCTCTTGATAGTCCATCCTTTGATCTTGTCCTAATCTAAACCTTTTTTCAATCTCTTGAGTTGAATATTTCTCCATATTTAAAAGTTCTATTTAATGTTGTTTTTCAATCATCTGTCATTTTCCTATGGTTCTTAAGTGTTTTCCTAATATTTCTTTTACAATTTCCCCACTTGTCTATAATATTTAGTGCCAAATAATGAAGCTCAAATTTAGAATTGACAAGCCAACTATTGCATAGATTACTTTTCTTGTATCAATATGTTTCATTATATTCTTTTTGAAGCTCCTTGTAGCAAACTGTTCATTTTCCTCAGTATCCCATAACAAATTGTTCATTATCATAGTTTTCTATGTAATGTTGATTTTTGATCATTTGTCATTTTCATGTGGTTCTTAAGTGGTTTTTCTAATAGTTCTTTTACAATTTCCCTATTTGTCATTTATTATAGCCATTTTTGGTGGACCCCTATCACCTGATCATTGCATGCATGTGCATGCGACTACTAGTAATACCTAGTATGAATATGATTGTTGTACTCCTTTTATTTTCATGATGGATTAATTTCATTCTTGTAACTGACCATCATAATGGACTCTAAGTTGGGAGATATGGTGAGAAAGAAAGGTTGTAACTTCGAGGGAAAATAAACGGAAGCCAAGCGAGCAAGGAGATGAAAGGTTAATATGGGAATATATACAGGGGGAGGGAGAAAACCATGGGATTCTATCTCGATTGTGCATATGGACTGAGTTTATATTGATAGGAAATTAGAGGATTCAAGGGAAAAACTAAAAATGTCGATTGCATATAAAGATGAAAAGCTTATGGGATTCTACATTAGAAATGTCTTCAAAACATCCCTTCAGCTAAGTACATCCTTCTTTCACAATTATTTTCCTAAATAATATTAAATTTTGAATCATTTACCTCTGTAGCTCAAAATAATTAACGAGAATTAGAGGATACTTTCATATGCCATTGATGAATATGAAGTGTGATAAGTAGAGGCTGTTAGAATCCAAGATCAGACTTGCAAACTAGAAAACACCTTCCATAGGAGAAAAATATAAAAGCTAGAGAAATTTGCATGAAGATGTGCAAATGAATAATATTCAAGAATTGAGTAAATACAAGAGATGAATTGGTTTATAAAAGAAATGCATGCATAATCCTAAAAGGAAACCCTAGTGTGCAAACTTGATAATTAATAAATAAATAATTATTAATGTGCCTAAGTTTAGCTTAAGTAACTAAAGTGATAAGTGACTTAATTAATTAACCAATATGATTAGATTAATTAAGTGAAATAACTTATTACTCTAACACCCCCCCTTAAGATGAACTTAGGAAGTAGCTAAAACACGAAAGAAAAGATGCATGCAAGAAAAGATGGGTCTTGACAACAAGGCCTGATCAGGTACCCATGTACAAATGCAATGAATGAGAAAAAGGAGAAAAACCTAGTGGGACAAAACCCCCCCTCAATGAGATGACCTAATACAAAGAAGTAGTTGAAGAACATTGGTGGAGCAACACTAGAATCCTAAATTTGGCAAGCAAGGAAAGATACTTTTGTTTACAAGAAACCATATGAGAGTCACTAAAGGACTCAAGCAAAATCATGATAATACAATAGGAGACCTGATGCCATAGAACACTGAAAAACTCACAAACTGGAACAACCCTAGAATCTGTGAAGCAACAATTGATGAATAAATGATGCTCCCCATAAGAGGGAATGATTTGATGAAAGAATCTAGAAGCTGTGTATCTCGATGTCGATGCCAAACTATGACTAAAACTGATCCATGGGAGAAAGCACAATGAAGATTCTGGAACATTAACCATAAAATGAATGGCCCTCAAACTGAGATGTGACCCAATTTCAATCTGATGTGATTTAGGATCATTAACCATAGGCTCTCAATCTAATATGTGAACCGATGCGAACCAAAATGTGTCAAGCTATTAGCAAGATGTGGCCAAAAGAAACTACATAATCTAGATACAACTCATGCAAGTTGTCATCAATATGAGGATGAGATCAAAGTGAAACTACACTCTAATCAAATTATTATGTATGAAACCCCCTAATGGAATTTTATAAAAGTTTATTTATTACAATACCCCATGATTGTAAAAGGAGAACATGCAAAAATTCAAGAGAAAATGCAAAGCTAGTGCATGAAAACAAGAAAGAGTGCATGCACAAACCAATGTTTACATCTACCTCCATGATTGAGATTGATGTCAGATTTGTGTAGAGGACTAAATTAGCTTTTCGATGCCATGAGAATGGAGAAAAATGGATTACCGAGGCAAAAGATATGCCTCCAAAGTGAAAACTGCTTCATCTAACTTCAGAGGCCTGCAAAATAAAATTGGAGAAAAATATGGAAAATCTTCCTATACCACTAGATCAGTGTTGGAATCATCTTTCCAATGGTATCTTGTTTGCAAAAAAATGACACCATATGCGAAAGTTATTCTTGATTTCGTGAGAGTGCTCCAAAAAACACCAATAAGGCCTACAGGCAGTGTAGGGGGCTAAAAAGAATTTGGCTCTTGGTCCTATGCGTGACCAGGGGTTGGGGCAGAGCCCCTGGTCACCAATGTGACCAGTGTAAGGGGGTTGGAGGTGGTCGGGGCTAGGCGCTAGCTCCTGGTTTGCAATAGGACCGGCAACTAGGGTCTTAAGCCCCCAGGGGTTGGCGCTGGGGTTGGCGGCGAGTCGGCGAAGGAGGCCACTGGGTGGCGCTGCGGTGGCCACTTGGCGGCTGAGCGATGGTCACTCAAAAATGAGAGGATTTTAACTAGTCGTGCAATTTTTAAAGCGTCTTTTATTTTAATTTTTTTTTTAAATTCATGCCTTGATCTACGTACTGGGGAGGCCGTACGACCTCCTTGGAATTTGTTTTTCCCTCCCAGATCAATTTCTCTAAAATCAACCAAACAATAGGTGTTCCTAAGGTTTTTGGCTGCTATGAACGTGATGGTTACCTCCGTTTGTGCCCAAAGTGCCCTGAAAAATTGGCTACCCCCACATCTTGCAAAACAATCACTGAGCTTGAAACCCTCACAGATTTCTTCAACGATGACCAAAATTAATGAAAAGAAAGCCAATCCTAACTTTTCCAGTGCTCTGAATCTAATGGAGATGTCCAATCTGATCCAAAACACTTCATAAATAGACTCAAGGCATGAAACCCTCGAGGAACCCCGAACGTGCTCTGCAATGAATTTCTCCAAAAACTGAGAAGGAGTTGCAAATCAAGGATCTGATACCATGTTTGAATCCAAGATTAGACATGCAAACTAGAAAATACCTTCCACAAGTGTAAAACAAAAAATACAAAGCAATTTGCATGAAGATGTGCAAATGAATAATATTTAGGAATTGAGTAAATACAAGAGATGAATTGCTTTATAAAAGCAATGCATGCATAACCCTAAAAGGAAACCTTAGTGTGCACACTTAATAATTAATAAATAATTAATTATTAATGTGCCTAAGTTTAGCTTAAGTAACTAAAGTGATAAGTGACTTAATTAATTAACCAATATGATTAGATTAATTAAGTGAAGTAACTTATTACTCTAACAAAGGCAGGTATTTGTTTTTGATACACGCTAGTTGTTGTTTAATCATATCGCCAATATTTATATTATCATCTTGTATCGATAGATTTTGAAGCATGGTGGAAGAGTTTTTGGACGTGCTAATACCCAAACCCAGGAGTTCGGTTCACAAAATGGGGATTATCATTGAGCAGTTCATGTATGGATTTATGTAGAAAGCATTGGAGAGTTATTATTACAACGTCGAGCAGACTGCAAAGAATCATGGCTAGGATGTTGGGATATCTCCAGTGCAGGTCATATCTCTGTAGATGATACATCCCTCATATCTACCAGGAGAGAGATGCAGGAAGAATTAGGAATAGCACTTCTAGAGGAAGCATTTGAATTACTCTTGATTATCTCGATTGTTGAAGATACGAAGGTAGAGAAAAAGGGACTACAATAAAATACTAAGGAGGAGGCTTCTTCAGGTATTCATCGATCTTTCTTTTAAATTGCATATTGAATATTGTATGTAATGTTAAGAGTATGAAATTCATGTAATATAGGTTTTGAATCTTTGCATTTGAGCAATAATAAGTTATGTGAAAACAATCAAGTAGATAGTGTTGGGTATTTGAAGCCCAACGCTTTCTTTTCTATAACTCTGTGCCCTTTCACCTTCATTCTTGAAGGATCTTTCACGCGAACACTTCTTGAAGGAAGGGAATATTTTTTTGGGTGATTATGTATTTTATGGTAGATTGCTACTGGTATGTTAATATATTGTAGAAAAAAGAGATTAATAAAAGAGTTTTCCCTTGCTTTGAGAGCGGATGTAGCCATCCTAGTGAACCACTATAAATTTGTGTGTTTCTCTATTTCTGTGTGTTTTCAATTCTGAATTAATTTCTTTGTTACTTCTATTTTTCATTTGTCTACAATCCTTTATAAAAAACTGGTATTAGAGATGTGGTGCTTGATCATTTGGCATGAAAGGTTTGAGTTTGAGTGGGAGCAATGCCACCTGATGAAGGAAGTCATAGGAAATCACAAGGGAGGTCAAAATCTAGTTGGAGAGATGCTGGTTTCTAGTATTGTGGAAAGCAAGGCCACATCAAGAAGAATTGAACATGGTTTTTGAAGAAGGCTGAAAATCAGCCAAAAGAAGATGAAGTGAATCTGGTACATGAAGAGGATGTTGATGCAATAATTGGTGTTCTTGTTTCATCCTTAGAAGAAACAACACAAAATGTTTGGGTGCTTGGTTCAGGAACATCATTCCATGCTACTCCATGCAAGGAGTGCTTCAAAAATATACAAAGCGGTGACTTTGGTAAGGTTCTTCTTGGAAATAATGAATCTTGTAATGTTATTGGAAAAGGGGATATTTTGTTAAAATTAAAAAATGGAAATAGTTGGCTATTGCGAGATGTTAGATATGACCCTCAGCTCAACCAAAATTTTATTTCAGCTGGACAATTGTTTTCACAAGGATGTAAAGTCGATTTTGAATTGAATAGATCATGGAAAGTCACAAAGGGGGCCTTGGAAATTGCTCAGGGCATAAAAGTAGACACCTTGTATGTAGTAGAGATTCTTGCTTCATGTGAGATGGATAGGTTAGATGATGTAGTTGATTCTGTCATTGAGGAATTCCTTAACTTATTGGAATTTGATCAAATATTTGTGCAAGAAAGTGCAAGAGCCTTTGCAAAAAATGAAGAAAATAAAAAGATAGTGGAAAATGGTAATGCCATTTCAGAGAGTAGAGCAGTTGAATTTGAAGTTCTTGTAGAAATTATCACTAAAATAGATTCTAAGGTCGGTGAAGAGGAGCTTGAAATCAAAGAGAATGTAGTTACAATCAATGAGTAGATTGAAGTTTTTTTTAATTCAACTCTATTGGCAAAAACATTTGTAGTTGATGTTGTAGAAGCCCCTGTTGAGGTTACTATTACCAAAGAATATATGGAGGTTACTGTTACATGGAAGCCTTATTAAAATGTTAAATCTTGTGAAGAAAGTAGTGATAGCTTGTGAATATCAGACTTTGTAACGCGTAAAAGAAGTTGGGATAAGAATAAGATCCACCGTTCGACAAGAACAAGATCCACAAAAAGTGCAAGAGAGAGAGGGGTATTTATTCCTAGAAGCAACATCATCAGTGTAAGAAGATCGAGTCTTGGAGGGGAATGTGAAAGTTATAGAAAATTTGGAGGTCCCATCTCTAACAAGGAAAAAAATAATTTTCAAGGGGTAGGTGCAATATTTAATTAAGTGGTGGCGATGGAACAAGAAAAGAAAGCATGAGATCGAGGATCTAGAGGTAGACATAGAGGCACAACCTAAGGAAAATATTGAATCAAAGACAAAGGCTAGAGGCCATAAATCTACCTTAGGCATTGATTTTTCAACTCAGATTGTAGAAGAAAAAGGTGTCGATGAGAGACACCATATGGATCATGACAACTTGTTTGCTTCATTCACAAAGGAGAGAAAATTTGTGGCCGATTTGAAGGACTATGAGAAGAAAGATTTGAATGAATTCATTGAGCCTCCTCTAAAGGAGGAATCAATGGTTGAGACCAAAGATGCACTCATCAAGGAGCCCAAGGAAGAAGTGAAAATTGTAACAACCATTGTAGAGGAGGTATCCATTTGGGAAGAAACAAAAATTTCACTCGAGACAGAGATCCTGCTATTCCCGAGGTGCCAACCACTACTGTGGAAATTGTAAGAAGTGTAAGAAGTTTGATTTCAAAACAGGAGGATTCATTTTTTCATTCGCTTTCTTCTTTTACATAGATAGTAATGGTGAATGGGTGGGACAACTCTAGCTCCCACATGATCAATAGTTTGAGTCCCGGGGGTGGTGTGGAAGGCGAGGGAGTATCATCATTACTTGATTGAACCCCTTTGGTAGGTATCACTTATGTTAGCATACAAAACAAAAGCTTGTTGGGAAATATGACCAGTGGACACAGTAGTGATGTTGAGCATAGGTTTACAACTGCTTAGGTTATGTTTGTTATTCTTGATGGGTTTCCAACTGCTTAGGATGAGGAGCTTGTTAAGGAGAAATTTAAAAATTATGGTGAAATTGGGAATATACAATGGCACGTAATATTTATGTATACTATGCAAAAATGGTTGATCCACATTCTTATCCAAAATTCTAGAACAAGTGGCATGAGTTTGAGGTACAACATGGAAATGAGGATACCTTAAGAGAAATGCTTTGAATCAAACGAAGTGTGTCATCTAGCTACAATCAAATTTTTTTTACACTACCAGAATATTTGATGCAAAAGGATTAGGGTAAGTTGACACTTGAGGAGATAGTTGACACACTTAAGTGAGTTGGTGTACCTGAAGATGAAATGACTCATCTAGAAAGGAAATTATTACTGGCAGTTGTTTCCAGTTTGGATCCAAAATATGCAATGATATCATTGGGATTTGTTAGTGATGGAGTGGACTCCCAAGCTAGGGTGATGTGCATAGCAGATGGAGGTAGGAAGGTAATTGCTAATCTAGAAGATATTGAATTACAAGAAGAGAGTGATGAAGACAACAAGAATGATGAAAGGGTTAAAGTTGCACAAAAATATGTCCTAGCTGCTATTTTTGGAGAACTAGAAAAAAAGAAGAAGACACAAGACAAAGAAAGATTAATTGTTAGTGATAGAGAGAGGATTAAAGGCACACAGGGTGTTAGTTTGGTTGAGCTGGTTGGAATTCTCATTGGGATTGGTCGGTCAATGGACTAGTTATTTAGTAATGTAATTAAATAACAATAAGCTCAAAGTAGGGAAATCTTTGCTATGTTGCAGTAGTCGTTGGTATTCAAGTGGGATATTGTTGGGTATTTGAAGCCCAAAAATTCCTTGTCCATAACTCTTGTGCCCTTTCGCCTTCCTTCATGAAGACTCTTTCATTCAAACGGTTCTTGAAGGAAGGGAATATTTTTTTGGGTGATTATGTATTATATAATGGATTACTGTTGGTGTGTTAATGTATTGTAGAAAACAAAGATTAATAAAAGAGTTTCCCCCTGCTTAGAGAGTGGATGTAGCCATCCTGGTGAACCACTATAAATTTGTGTGTTTCTTTGTTTGTGATTGTTTCCAATTCTAAATTAATTTTTCTATTACTTCAATTTTTCATTTTTCTACAATCTCTTATCAATAGATATAATAACTTAACCTCAATTTCCTTTAATTATTCAAGTCTCAAGGTTGCATTTCAAACCCTTAGACTTATATTGTCTTTGAAAGTTCTCATTGTGGTTTAAATTTTTGAGTATTGATGCTTATATTCTCAACCAAAGTCCACTTTGTTAGATCAGGGTCGGCTATATTTAAGTGCTAAATCAAATGCTTGAGCTTTAATTATTTTCTTGTCTTAAATCCTCTCATGCATACATATGAACCCATAACACTATTAGGATAAGCTTCAACATCATTTCCTTGTTCTTGAATCTTCTATTGGTAAAAAATGCAATTTTGTAGGCAATTCTGTCAGCGCTAGTTGATCCAAGCAATTTCTATTTCTCACTGTTTTATTTTTTAGAAACTTTCTTATTGTTGTTTTGTGTTTTAATTATGCAAAAGAGGTATAAAATCTATTTTTTTTACTATTTTAGTAGTTTATTCTGATCAGTTTATGAACTCATCTTTTGTTTTCTGATATGAATAAAATTTTTGTAAACTCTTTATAGAACTAGTGATAATGAATAGAATACATTTTGTGCTAAATATTTTCTATGTGAAATATGATTGTTGTAAGTGTTTATTATTTATTTTTATTTTTTGGGATTGTTTAAATACTTCATTTGGTATCAGAGCGGGTGTTTTTTGATTGAATTAATCATGTTTGATTTGAACTCTTTGCCAATTCTTGGGTTCAATGGAAGTGATTATGATTACTGGTGCATCAAAATGATGACCTTCTTGATGGGAAAAGATTGTGGGAGATTTTACAATTAGATTATGAAGAGCCAGTAGATTGGAATACTCTTACAACCAATGAAAGAATAGTGAAGAAGGAGGCTAAAAAGAAGAACTCTCAAGCCTTGTTTCACATTTAAATAGCTCTAGATAAGAGCCTATTTCCCAAAATTTTGGGTGCAAAGATAGTAGAGGCTTCCTAGAAGATTCTAAAGGAAGCTTACCAAGGTAGTGATTAGGTAAAAGTAGTTAAGTAGCAGAAACTAAAAAGAGAGTTCAAAAATCTGAAAAATGCAAGGGTATGTGCAGGATCATGATAGGCCAAAAAGTGGCGATATGATGGGTATGTGGCTAATGACTTTTTTTTACCCAAAATTGATGAAACGAAAAGGGTTTTTAAAGGAGATTCTGAGATTTTCACCAATATAAATTATTCTTTACTTTGAATTTAATAAATTATTATTATTCATTTTCTATTTGAATTATGACTAAATTCCTAATTCATAGGCTAATTGAAAAACATCTATAACTTTCAAACGGTATCACATTTTTTAAATTCGAAACATGCATCACATTCTATGCTTCACATACTACAGGATTGAAAAAATAAAAATTGAATTTCATGACTTTTTGACCAATTTAAGGTGGTCACACATACAAGTTTCTTATATTTTTTAATTTAATTTGTAATAAAAAATTCATAATTAATTATTTACTTGGAAAAAAATTACAAAAAAATATGCATCACATCTGGACATGAGTCCTCTACTTATATATAAAATCTTATAAGAAAATATTATCATTTTATTGTGGTTAGGGTGGTCAAACAGACACCTACTTCTTATTTTTTCCTTGAAATTTAAGTACTACTGCATTGAAATTTCAAATTTTCACCAAATAGAATTTTTTTTATAAAATAAACCTAGTAGTTTAGAAAAGTTACATTCAATTTTCTACATATTCTATTTTTACATATTTTTGAAATAATATAGATAACTTATTCAAATTTTTACATCAAGTTGCCTAACTCTGATTTTTCTAAAGTTTTTGCCACTTAAGGGTCTGTTTTTCCATGATGATCCTACACATACCCGCAAGAATCTGAGAAAGTAGGCAATTTTTGTGTAAGAATGAATGATGTCAATAAAATGGCCACTCTTGGAGAAATTGTAAAAATGAAATTGTTATAAGTTTTTTTTTTAGGTCTCTTACACCAAAATGGAACCATGTAGCTATAATCATTGAAGAGAGCAAAGATTTTTCTACCCTTCAATTTGATCAGTTAGTTGGATCTCTAATGTGTCATGAAGAGAGATTGAGAGTTTCATTTGGAGAATCTGATGATAAATCTTTTTCCTCCAAACTAAAAATTACAAAGAATGAAGATGCTAGTATGAGCAACAAAATAAATCAATGCCAAGGCCAATGTCAAGGTCAAAATCAAAATCCTTCAAGAGGTAATAGATGAAGAAGAGTTGGTAAAAGAGGAAGAGGTAGATGCAGATTTGATAAAAGAAATATTCAATTTTATCATTGTTACAAATATGGTCATTTTGAAAGAGATTGTAGATTAAAATCTAGTAATAATAATAAAGGTGTCAATTATGCTCAAGAGGGAAATGAGGCTTCCTTAAGTAATTTATTTTTATCTTATAGAAAATTTGAAATGTTCAAGATGTTTGGTATTTAGATTGAAGGTGCTCTAACCACATGTGAGGGAATAAAGATTTGTTTTCTATTGATGATAATTTCAAATCCAAGATCAAGCTTGGTGATGAAAAAACATTGGAGGTTGCAGCCAAAGGAGTTGTGAAAGTCCATACTAAGGAAGGTATGCAAAATTTTCAAGAAATTTATTACACTCCATAGTTAAACCATAATTTATTAAGTGTTGGGAAATTGTGTGAGAATAATTATAAGGTGGTGTTTGAAAATAAAAAAATGTACAATTTACATGATAAGAATCAAGGAAACAAGGTCGTTATAGTTGTGCCTATGTCCAAGAATAGGATGTTTACATTGATGTTTTGTGACCATAGAAACAATCTTGTAAATATTGCATATGAGGATAAAAGTTGGTTGTGGCATCTTAGGTATGCACATTTAAATTTTCAAAGTTTGAAATTTCTCACATCAAAATCTTTGGTTTATGGTTTGCCTAAGGTTGAAGAGCACAAGGAGGTTTGTGAAGGGTGTACTAAAGGAAAATATGCAAGAAATAAATTTACAAAAGGAAATGCATGGAGGGCCCATTATCCACTACACCTAGTTCACTCAGATATTTGTGGTCCTATGTAGACAAAAAGTTTGGGTAAGTCATCATATTTTATTACTTTTCTTGATGATTACTCACGAAAGTGTTGGGTCTATTTTTTGAAGATGAAAGATGAAGCCTTTGTTTCCTTTAAAAGGTTGAAAGCCTTGGTGGAAAATGAAAAAGGTTTCAAAATTAAATGCTTAAGGATTGATAATGGAGGAGAGTATTTTTCAAGATATTTTTAGATTTTTTGTGATATGAATGGTATCAAAAGACAACTCACCACTGCTTACACACCTCAACAAAATGGGTTAGCTAAAGGGAAAAATCATACAGTGGTGGAAATGGAAAGGGGTATATTACAAACCAAGGGACTAAGCAATTATTTTTGGGGTGATGTAGCTGCTATAGTAGTGTACATTCTTAATTGGAGTCCCACTAATGCACTTGATATGATGACTCCTTATGAAGCCTGATATGTAAAGAAACCTAGTGTTCATCATTTTAGAGTTTTTGGTTGTTTAGCCTATGTTCATGTAGCTAATCAAAATAGGAAAAAGTTAGATCCAAAAAGTGAATCGTACATTTTTGTTGGCTATAGTGAGAAAAGTAAGGCTTATAGGTTGTATAATCCTCTCACCAATAATATTTTTGTGTCAAGAGATATAATTTTTGATGAAGGGGGAGTTTATGTTCATCAGAAACACCATGATGAGAAGTCCAAATTTTTTTTAAAAGGTGGTATTATTCATGATATTTATTATGATCAACCCTCTAATACTTCAATTTCAAGTGCTACAAGTCCACCAAGTAGCCCCTCATCTAGCTCTTCAGTTTCAAGTACAAGTTAAAGCCCAAGTCTAGAAAGGAAGATGAGAAGCTTAAGTGACATTTATCAAAGATCTACAATTCATGTACATGAAGAAAATACAAGAGGTGAGACAATAAATTTTTCTTTATTGTCACAAGTTGATTTTTAGACATCATGTTTTGAAGATGCATGTCTTAATAAAGTTTGGGTGCAAGAAATGAAAGAAGAGATAGATTATATTCATATAAATGACACTTGGGAGGTTACAAAGCTTCCACATTACAAAAATATTGATACTAAATGGGTCTACAAGAATAAGTACAATAGTGATGAAAGTGTTGAAAGACACAAAGTAAGATTAGTTGCTAAAGGCTACACACAAAGGTATGGGATTGATTATGAAGAGACATTTACACCTATAGCAGGACAAGAGACTATAAGAATATTGATTTCCCTAGCAACCCAAAAGAAATGGAGCATTCAACACATGGATGTGAAAATTTCCTTCTTAAATGGTCACATAGAAGAGGAAATATATGTGGGACAACCACAAGGTTTTGAGGTGCAAGAAAAAGAAAACCTAGTCTAGAAGTTGAAGAAGGACTTGTATGGCCTTAAACAAGCACCAAGAGCTTGGTATGCTAGAATTGATGGCTATTTTCAAGAGAATGGTTTCAAGAGAAGTAAGAGTGAACCTACCCTTTACTACAAACAAGAAGGTAATGATATTCTTATTGTCAGTTTATATGTTGATGATTTCTTGTATATGGGTAGCAATTCTAAGATGAAAGATGACTTCAAAAGTGTTTTGATGAATGAATTTGAGATGAAAGATTTAGGTGTCATGCAATATTTTCTAGGAATGGAGGTTTATCAAAGTAAGGACAAAATATTTGTTTGTCAAGAAAATTACGCAAAGGATATGTTGAAGAAATTCTATATGGTTGGTTGTAAACTGGCCTCAACTCCAATTTCTCATGGAGTAGTGAGATGATGACACTAAAAGAGTTGATGGGACAACTTATAGAAGTATTGTTGGGAGTTTGATGTTTCTAACCCACACAAGACTTGATATTGCTTATGCAGTTTATCTTGTTTCAAGGTACATGACAGATCCTTCTGAAATTCATATGAAGGTGGCCAAAATAATTTTGAGGTATGTGAAAGGAACTCTTAATTTTGAAATTCATTACTATAGTTCTAAAGAATATAATCTACTTGGCTTCAGTGACTCTGATTGGGGTGGTAGTATGGATGACCAAAAGTATACATTTGGTAGTTGTTTCTCTTTTTGTTCAGGTTTGATTAGTTGGAGCTCTAAGAAGCAAAGAATAGTTTCCCTTTTTTCCACAAAAGCAGAATATGTTGTAGTCACCTCTTCAAGTACTCAAGCATTATGGCTTAGAATTTTTTTTGAAGAAATTGGAGAGAAACAAATTCAGCCTATAGTGATATTTTGTGATAATATGAACACAATCAAATTGGAAAAAAATCATGTGCATCATAGCATAAAAAAGCACTTTGATCTTAAGTATCATTTTATTAGAGATTTGGTGCAAAAGAAGGAAGTAGAAATTAGGTATATCAAGGGTGAAGCTCAGCTTGTAGATAATTTTGTTAAGGTTGTTGCAAAATTTCAATTTTTGATGCTTCAATATCATATTGTGAGTCCTCTTCACATCAAAGGGGGGTGTGTTGGTGTAGACACTGAAAAATGTCCTAATCAATGTCATACATTTAAAATAGATTTATTATCATTTCCTCCTTAATCCATCCTCTTTTCACTGAATTAATTTAATTAGCATAGCTAATTAATTAATTAATTGCATCATTTTCATCTAATTGGCCTAATTAATTAAATTGGGTTAATTCATCTCTTTTCACACTAAAACTTCATCTTATTACATTAAATAAATCAAAATATTTAATTTAATCTCCTAAGTCATCTTATTTAATTAAATAACCCTATGTTATTTAATTAAATATCATTTCACCCCTCCCTTATTTATTAAATCATTTAATTTAATAAATGTCTCTTAATTCTTCTAATTCCATAATTGCATAAATTAAACCTTGTTTAATTAGCAATTAAACTAATTTTCCTCTAATAAAAGGGAATATTCCCATGGAATCTTCTTTATCCATTTTGCACATTTGAAACTTTGTTTTAATTTATAAAATCCCTTTTTCCTCACCCTACATGAATATTTTAAGGAATATTCCCTCTCCTCCAATCAACTCACTTAGCTTCAAATGCAAGTTAACCCTTTAACCTCCTAAGCAAGTTACCTTTGACCTATGTGAGTAGGTCAAATGTGTGTTTGTTTGAGGCAAGTGTGAGCCTTTGATTAAATTCCATCATGCATTCTCATCCGTTGATGAGAATCCATGATCCATGCCTCACATGCCCTTCATCTTAAACCATTGATTAAGCTTTTTGATCTCAACCACCCATTCCTCATTTTCTCTTCTATAAATAAATCACTATTTAGAGACAAATGGATCCATATTTTATTGCGAACGTATGCTATTAAATTTTCTCACATACTCACTCATCTTTTACTCACTTTTTAGCTTGTTTTAGTTCATTTTTAGTAGCATAATGGCTTAGAGCATCCATTAATGGCTTCCATGCATCCATCTTAATTTGTAAATAAATTAGGGTTTCATCTTTTAGCATCATTTTAGCTTAAATTAGCTTAAATTAGCTTAGAAATTAGTTTAGAAATTACATAATTAGATCATTTATTTACATCATGTTCATTTTTACATAATTTAGGTCTTTTTTTACACATCAAACACCATGGTTTCATTGATTATCTTCCATAGAACTAAACAACTAAACAAGGAAAACTCATCTTTCAATTTGTGGTTGCAAGGAATATTTGTAATCAACTGAGTGATGCATGATAGCTCTCCCCCAGTATCTTTATGATGCATAAAGCCCTTGTTCTAAGGGTTGGGAGACCTCTTGAGGGAGTTTATCATAATGTCCTCTGAACTGGATGCCCTTATTATGAACCTTTGTGTAGTAGCCAAAAATCCCTAATATTTGTTGATGTCAAGAGGTTGGACCTCCGAAGTCATCCCACATGTTTGTGGTTCTTAGTAGAGATGAAAATTTTGTCATGGGAGATTCATGAGAACTTGAAGCTTGGATGACCCATAGAAGTGAGTGTCGTGGAGGGGAGCTAGTGTGGTCAGGCTTCTAATCATCCACTCTGAATAAGCGCAACTGGAGAAATCCAAGTGGGAATACAATAAATATAGCCATTTCTATCCTAGGGTTGTAATGCTTGTGAGTCAGTTTAACACTTTGATTTATTTCAAAACGATCCAAAAATAAACATTCACTATCCAAAATTTCAAACACTTTGGCTAAAATATGGAATTCTTGAGTTAGTCTTGATATTGCTACTTGTCCTAAGGATTTATCCTTAGCGATTTTTAAATATCTTGACATTAATCTCAAACCCATATTTACCAAAGACAACACAAGTAGTTATGAATTTAACCTCATGATTTTCACAAAATGGACATTGTGAAAGTTATGATGTTTTTGACTAAAACATCTAGTTTGGAAGCATAATCAAATACAATTGTTTGTGGTAGCAAAGATAAAATGACAAATGAACCCCACATGACTATTTTGAGACCGATTGCTCCCATTGAACAACCTGATCTTTCAGGTGCTATAATTCAGCCAAAATTTGAACTCATAAATAGTGAACAAATAGATCTTATTAATAAATTGAGAACCTTCACTTTTGAAAACAAGGAAACAAACTCACAGTGGAGAAATACAACAACCATTCTAGATGAAGAGGAACATGCCGATATTGAAGCTAAAAGGCCGCTATTACCACCATGTGTGTGGCAATAAATATCTTCTTTTTTCCATACACTTAAACTATTTCCACATGATCTCATGAAAAAATTAGGATTCCTAAGCCAAAGTCTATAGGTCCTCATTTTAGACTTAGTGTCTCACTCCAAAATCTCTTAAGAAACACCTTCAAACATTTCACAAAAATAGAAACAAATTGGTAGCAAACTTCTATAGAAATGCTTCAAGGTAGTCTAGAATTGTTTGCATTCTTTTGGAGTCAAAATCCCGGTCTTTTTCATGATACCCAACTCCTCTAAATGATTCATCAAACAGTCAAAACCCATAAATGAAAATCACCAACATTCCCCTTCAGATGTAAGAATTGTAGAACAAAGTATAGTCAAAATTTGGCATCCATATTTTACCACAACTGTTACACTTTGTTGGGAAACTTTTATGCTCGAGCTAGGAGAGCCCGAACAGGTTTGAACATTCCCCTTCGTCCTCTCATTTTCTAGGAGTTGAACATTTTAGAGGTCTAGCATTATTCTCACTACCTTGGTCTTGTCAAAACAAAACGTTCACTTTAGATCAACATTGGGTCAAACATTTCACTCACCCCTTCATCAAATTTCATCCTTCACCTCATCTATCTTTACAAAATTTCAAATACTCCAACACTTTGGGACTTAAACGTCAAACCAACTTGCTACCTTAACTAATTTGTATGTGAAATTCATCCTTTTCCATGCACTTAGTTTAGATAGTTATCATCTTTTAACTAGTTTATCTTGAAGGTTACAAGTCTACCCTAAAGATTTCTAAGTTCATTAGCATCCTTTATTCCAACATCAAAACATCAAACTCAAGTCAAAAGTGTTGTCCCGAAATGCTTGCAAAGATCACTTCCCATACCACCCATCTTTTCATCCCACATTATCATCATTGCTCCCAAAAGACTTAGATCATCCCTTTTACCTAGGTTTGAGTCAACTAGAGAGTTCAAACATTACAAAGCTCAACACAAATCTCCCATAACTGACACCAAATTTATGGTAAAGATGAGATCACAACACAAGAGAGTCATGGAAAAAGAAAAAGTTACATTTACCTCAAGTGATCCAAATCCTTTAGAATTTGATCCTAGAAGTCATGTTACACCATCACAACAACCATCATCTCCTTTAGGACCATATGAAATTGAAGACATTATGAAAAACCAATTTGAGCTCACTAGAGAAGAACTTTTAGAACATCAACTTTTTGAAAGTTTAGCTCCTATCTCCTCAACATTTGTAGCATAGAGTTTAAGATAGGATTTCACCACTCCATCACAAGGGCTAAGTCAAACATACATACCTAGTGTTGCAACCAACCTTGCTAAATATTTTTGTCACACCTCACCATTTGAAAGTAGTATACTTTGGGTACTCTTGAAACTAATCCTCCACCTCCCACCACCGTTTGGACACCTACCTTTGGTGCTCTTCCCATTCCTGAGGATCCAAAATAGCTACACACTCCACTTGAACTTCACTATTCCACCACCACTTTGACATTTTGGGGAAACCCTTCTTCATCTACACCCATGAGTACCACAAGTATTCCTACCATCACGTAGAGCAATATAGACCAAAAATCTCAAAACAACACACTAGGGCATATCAATACCATATCACAAAATCAACCCTCAATGCAAATAGGGACATATTTATCAAACCCTCTGGTGGGTTCATCCATTCCATCTACCATTACAACATCATCTCCTATCAATCCACTTCAAATCAATCCCTTGGTTACAAATTCTATCAATCCTAGGAGTACCTTGATCACAAACCATTTTTTTATATCTCTTGCACAAGGTAATCCTCAAAACATAGGACAAGGGAATCTTTTCAATCAGCGGACTCAAGGTCCTAGTGTGTCATTTCCATTGCAAAATTTAATGACATCATTCTTTCCAAAAACTCCCTTTTCTCTGCCAAATCAATTAGGACCTCAAACATACATTTCTCCACCTCATTCTACCATATTGTAAGGAATGTTAAATCAAGAGAATCCCCCACCTTTCACCAACAATCCATTATCCACTCAAAACATCAATAGCCCTATTTCTTCATAGATGTCTCAACAACCACCTAATCCCACATTGAAATAATGTGCCTCAACTTTATAGCAAGCACAAAAAACTTATCAACAAGCTGTACAACAATAGCAACAACAAAACATCTTTAGTACAACAACAACAACAAGAACAACAAGCAGCCTTAGCACAACAACAACATCAAGCTCAACAAGTAGCCTTAGAAAAACAATAACATCAAGCTCAACAAGAAGCATTATCACAATAACAACAACAACAAAAAAAATAAGTGACCATTTCCTAACAAGCTCAAAAAGCATCCTTAGTAGCACAACAAGCCACACAACAACAACAAGCACAACAAGCAACTTTATTAAAACAGTAGCAACAGTAGGCCCAACAAAATGCCCTAGTGGCACAACAACAACAACAAGCTCAAAAAAAATCCTTACTAGCTTAGCTCTACACCCAACAACAACAAAAAGGTTCTTATTTTCCTCATACGAACATCATCAATCCAAATGCATTAGGAACATATTCATCACTTTCACAAAATTTCACACCTTCATACACCCCATATAATTCATCTCTTATCCCACCATATGTTCTCCCACCCAATCCACAAGATGATCTAGCATCAAAATTGAAAGCACTTTCACAAGAAATGTAGGACCTTCCCATGGGAAAGACAAAGAAACCTCATACACAAAACTTGTGTCCTTACCCATTTGATTGAAACATAGTAATGATACCATTCCCTCCTAGTTTTGAAATCCATAAGTTTGATAGATACAGAGGGAGAGGAAGTCTTGTTGACCACATCAAATAATTTAACGTCATGTGCATGGAAGTGGCTTACAATGACTCATATCTAATGTGCCTCTTTCCTCGAAGTTTAACAGGTACTGATATGGATTGGTTCTCTCATTTGTCTCTTGGTATCAATTCTTTTTGAAGAAATCACTGACAGATTCATTGGCCACTTCTCCTTCAATCTTGCCATGGATGTTAGCATAGAAGAGTTGTATAGTCTCAAACAAAATCCAAGAGAAAACATCACTAATTTCTTACAATGATGGAGACAAAGAGATAGTAAAAGCAAGTGGCGTCTTCCTCACGAACAACAAGTGGGAATCATCATAGCCAACCTTGATCAAAATCTATCATTCCACTTGAAAATAAAATGCATCACATCATATGACGAGCTTTTCCCAAGAGCCCTTAACATTGAAAAGCCTTGATCTCACAAGGAAATGAAAAATCTTACAAATATAACCGTCCTTCGAACAATTTGGATGAGAAACCTCATATATGGGCTAAGAACAAAAACGTAACAAACGATGGTGTAGTAAATGCTAAGGTCATACTTAGTGCTCTTGGACCCAACAATAATCAAGTTTCTAACATCCAACCAACTGTACAATAAATGGTACCACCTTAGAACAATCAGATCAATAACACCAACATGCAGCCAAGAAAAATTGGTAACAAGAACAACTATGCCAAATGCAAGCACACACAGTTATTAGAACCCATTGAGAAAATAATGAAGAAACTGGTAGAGTCAAATTTGATAACACTTCCTAACTTTGAAAACTAACAAGAAACATTAGAGAAGCCATCCTAGTACAACGAGCGTGATCTCTATGAATTTCATAAAATGAAAGGAAATAAAATAACAAACTGCATGAAACTAAAGAATATCATCCAAGATCTCATAGAGAACGACACCATATCTGTTGAGGTACCAGTTGAAAACCAAGATCTCAAGATATACAAGACCCCTATGCCCAATCATAACAAAGAAAACAACAATGGAAAAGCTAAGGATTACACCAATGTAGAACATTCCTATTCCAATGTAGTCACCTCTAATGATAGTGTTATCACTCTTGTCACCATCAAAGGAGCTAGTACGAAATGTGGAGTCACCACATGATGTGGAAAAATAACCGTTCAAGGAGCTTCCCTAGCTCAATCTAGGACACAACCTACTTTTCCTCCATCTAATCCTAGCAAGTAAAATCTTGTAGATTGGCTTAAACATACCCCCGCTCAGATATCAATCTTAGAACTCTTGAGATTATCTCCTACACATAGAGAAATACTGGAAAAATCCTTTTCTGAGTCATCTATTCCCGAGAACATTAATAACGAATAGTTTCAAGCTATGGTAGGGCATATCACCAACCATCTTCTCACCTTCTCCAAGCAATATTTACCATCACAACCATCTCATAATCGTGCTTTACACCTTGAAATTGTCATTCATAAAAAGAAGGTCAAATTATTCTTGGTAGATGAAGGTGTTGGTCTAAACATTTGTACCCTACAATTGATCAATAATTTAGGCTATTCAGAAGATACCATTGAGAAGTCAAAGAGTACAACCATCAGAGTGTATGACGACCAAGAATGGGTATCACAAGGAATCATTGCACTTCCGATCCAAGTGGGACCTCTTATTGTAGAAACTACATTCCAAGTACTTGATCTTGATCTTCCATATAACATACTACTTGTTCAACCTTGGATCCATGCTTTGAAAGTTGTAGCCTCAACCTATCATCAGTGTGTGAAGTTTCCCTTCGAGGGAAAATAAATCACTATCCATGAAGATCCTAAGCCTTTTTACTACTGCAAAATCCTTGAGGCCAAGTTTTATAAGATCCCACAAATACCCAAAAATGATGAAGGACCCATACCATCAAGCTCATTTATTGACCCATCATCCCTAGCCTCTACCTCAATAAGAAATATACCCATTATGAAAAGCATACCAGATGTCAAAGCAGTGATCCAAGATGATGGTTGTGGAAGCTACAAATTTTTTAAATACACCTTTGTCTTAGGAGAGTTACCTATTTCTCCTCAAACTCATGGGAAACCAACATCTAGCACAAAGGAACCAGAAATAATCAAGATGGCATTTACTACCTTCACCAAGTGGGGAGACCTGAATAAAAAAGACATCAATGAGCAAGATATCTAAAAAATCCTCTATCAATATGAAAGACCTATTCCTATTCTTCCCATGGAAGATGACAACAAAGGTCTACAGCTAATGCAAAATTGGGGATATAGAAAAAATGTGAAGCTAGAAAAAATGACAATGGTTTACTAGAACCCATCATTCCTGAGAAACGACTAAAGAATCTTGGCTTATGTTGTTCTACTAGCAAGGTCACACTTATTGAAAAAGGTATTTCTTCTAAATGAGTTGACGCTTCATGTTGGTCACCTACATCGTGTGATACTACCTTAGATGACTTTCCTCTTGATGTTGCTAACCTATTTGAGAACAACACCCTCTTCATGATGTCCATAGCATCTGTTAGGTGGTTGGAGGGATTCAATCTCCCCCTTAGTGCCATGCATCTAGAGAATTCAGCGGTATAAGTAGAAAAGGCTACTCCAATCAATTTGGGAACATAAGAAATACCTAAGATCACCTTCTATGTTGAATCCTTGTTAGATGAAGAACAAAAGAACCTTGCATCATTCCTTAAAGAGAGAAGAGATAACTTTGCATGGTCATACATAGATATGACAGGCCTTGATCCAAAAGTAGTTGTACATCACTTAGCATTTTATCCTAATGCCAAACTAGTCAAGCAAAAATTAAGGAAGATGCACCCTCAAATAGCACCCTTGGTCAAACTGGAATTACAAAAGCTTCTTGATGTTGGATTCATCTGACTGATAGATTATCCTGAGTGGGTTTTAAACCTAGTACTAGTCTCAAAACCTATTGGGGGAATCAAAATATGCACTGATTTTAGAGATCTGAACAAGGCATGTCTGAATGATGATTTCCCTTTTCCTAACATTGATCTTTTATGGATTCTAACAACTAGGCATGAAATGTTGTCACTCATGGATGGCTTTTCAGGCTACAATCAAATCATAATTTCCAAAGAGGATCAACATAAAACTACCTTTACTTGTCCATAGGGAACCTAATACTGGAATGTGATTCCATGTGGGTTAAATAATGCAGGAGCTACCTATCAAAGAGCCATGACCCTCATCTTTCACGACATGATCCACAAAATAGTTGAAGATTATGTGGATGATATTTCAGAAAAATCAAAGAAGAAAAGTGAGCACATACAAGTCCTAGGACCTATCTTTGACAAGATTGAAGAATACAAGGTGCAATTAAATCCAAAAAAGTGTGTGTTTGGGGTCATATTAGGGAAAATTCTTGGTTTTATCATTTCACAAAGAGGGATAGAAATTGATCCAGCAAAGGTAAAAACCATCCTAGACATGGAACCGCCATAGACATTGGAATAGATAAGATGATTACAAGGAAGGTTGTAGTCCATCAGAAGGTCCATAGCCCAGTTATCAGATAAGAATCATCCCTTTTCACATCTTCTCCATAAAGGGATAACCTACAAATGGGATGACAAATGTGATAAAGCTTTCTAGTAGATCAAGGATTATCTACTAACACTTCTAGTGCTTATACTGCCGATACCAAAAAAGACACTGATCATGTACATTTTAGAAACATCGATAGGATTAGGAGCTCTTCTAGCATAACATGATGAGAATGGAAAGGAAAGAGCCATATACTACATCATCAAAACCTTTGTGGGCTATGAGACAAACTATTCACCCATTGAGAAAGCATGTCTAGTGGTAGTTTTTGTTTCAAAAAATTTAAGGCATTGCATGTTGTCACACCAAATCAAGCTCATCACAAAGATTGATCCACTAAAATATTTGTTATCCAAAGCAATGCTCATAGGACGCATGGCTAAATGGGTAATAATCTTGACAGAGTTTGACATAGTGTATGGGGAGCACAAAGCAATCAAAAGAAAAATGATCATAGACCAACTAGCAGAAGAACCCATCTATGATGAGAACCCTTTGATATTTGAGTTTCTTGATGAATCAATATTCCTTATTAATCTCACAGCTTAGTGGAAGATGCATTTTGATGGATCGCTCACCCAACATGGATCAGGAGCTGACATTATTTTCATCACCCCCCAAGGTGATTGCATCCCAAAATCATACAGGCTATCATTCCCATGTACCAATAACATTGTTGAGTATGAAGCCTTGATCACAAGTCTTAGGATAGTAGTTTAGTTGCAGATACAAGAGATGAAAGTCTATGGAGACTCACAACTGCTTATCAACCAAGTCAATGATGACTATCAAACTAAAGATGACAAGCTCACTCCTTACAAGAAAATGGTGGAGAATCTCAAAGATCTTTCTATAGACATAACTTTTGAGCAGATTCCTCGCATGAAAAATAGAGCAGCAGACGCCATGGAAACAATTAGATCACTACTAGACATGTCGAATAATGTTCTTCAATGTGAATTCTTGGTAGAATATCTTCTAGTACCAAATTTCAAAATCTGTGAATTTGAATTCGCATGTGTCATTGTTGGTCTTGGATCCCCATAGTACCATGACATCTTTTCTTACCTTAATAGAGGAATCCTTCCATCATACATCACCCCAAAACTTAAAAAGACCTTTTTCAAAAAGGCATGCCAATTTGTGATCCTAGGTGATACCCTTTACTGTCGAAGCATCAAAGGGACATTACTACAATGTCTTAACCAAGAGGAAGCCTTAACTTCCTTAATAGAAGTACACGATGGCATATGTGGGTCTCATTCTAGTAGTATGACACTAGCTAAGAAACTATTGGAAAAAGAAGCTCAATAGTATGTGCAGAAATGCATCCAGTGTCAACAACATGGGGATCTAATTCATGCTCCAGCTCAAGAATTGCAACCAATGATTACACCATGCCTATTTTTTCAATGGAGACTTGAACTCATAGGAAAAATCACTCCAACCTCATCCAATAGCCATAAGTTTATCATAACCACCACTAAGTACTTTACTAAGTGGGTTGAAGCCATCCCTATGACCTATATAACGGGGAAGAAAATAGCCAAGTTTGTATTGAATTGCCTAATTTTCCATTATGGTTTACCACAAACCATCATCTCATACAATGGAACCCCATTCAAGAATCAAGATGTGAAAAAGCTATTCCAAAGCTTCAATATCCAACAATGATTCTCTACACCATACTATCCACAAGGGAATGGCCAAGCAAAAGCAATGAACAAAACTATCCTAAAAATATTGAAGAAAATAATTAATGAAGTTGGTCATGACTAGCATCTGTAGGTAAATCCCGCTCTTTGGGCTTATCAAACTAGTATCCACACACCTACAGGAACAACCCCTTTCTCCATGGTCTATGGATTAGAATCCATGTTTCATATTGAGGTTGAGCTCCCATAATTGTGAGTATCACTAAAGAATCTGATAACTGAGGAAGAGGATAGAGTGTCTCGACTGAATGAGCTAGAATTCCTGGATGAATGTCATCTTTATGCCCTTAATCATTTGCAAGTGTATCAAAACCAATTGAAATGGAGCTATAACAAGAAAATAAAATATTGGTCGTTCCAAGTAGGTGATCTTGTCTTAAAGAAAAATTAGAAGAACATTCCAGATCAAGAAATCAAAGGAAAGTTTGAGCCTAACTAGTTGGGTCCATTTGTCATCATAGCAAGCTATGGATTAGGATCATATCAACTATCAACCCCTGAAGGTGAACCCTTGCAGGAGCCAATCAACAACTTGCATCTCAAAAAAAATTATGCCCAAACATGAGGGGTATAAATCAAAAAATACCAAAAAAAAAAAATGATCAAAATCTCAAAAAAAGAGAAAAATGATTAAAAAAGTATAGAAAAAAATCATCCTCTAGTTAGAACCACTTTAGTGGTGCTTTTGGCAAGTACCTTGGTGAAAACCTAGAAAATAGGCGCCTTGCGTAAATAAAGCATCTTCATCTATTCTTTGGCTCTTTTGGCCTATCATTCTTTGCATCACCATTCATCCCTCGTATGCATCCTTATCATGGCTTGTCACTATAAGGTATCATGAACTCTTTAGCACTACTTGGCATATTTCTCAAGGTTAGTCCATCCTGCCTTTATCAAAGTAGTCTAACATATCACACAGGGGGCATTTTGTTATGCATCATAATAGGGTTCTTGTATATCTTGAGGTCATGTGAATCTTATCCAGAAAATCCAAAAACATTTGCAAAATATTGTACAACAAAAATCCAAAAAAATTAAGAAAATTGTAAAGGAAAAAATCCAAAACATCCAGAAAACATCAAAATCCAGGTAAAATGGTCAAACATAAAAAAAATCCAAAAAAAATTGTCTCTTGTAGAACTACGTGGTCTCTACATGTATGACGTAGGAAAGGATAATCTATGATCAACCCCAGAGGCCCCTAGGATAGGTCTCTTAGGTTAGGTTCTTGGTTAAAACTCAGTAAAACTCAGAAATTCCCAAAAACATCCAAATATCTCGAAAAAAAAATATTTGAAAATTGAAAATCCAAAAAACAATAGAAAATGTTTAAAAGACCTAAACAACCTCAAAACATTCAAAAAACCCTACACAACCTCAAAAAATCTAAAAATTCGAAAACAACTTCAAAACACTTCAAAAAGACCAAAAATAGCCTCAAAATATTCTAGAATATCCAAATCCCATCCATCCCATCTCGCTTTCAACTGTAATAAAATTTCACCCATAATAAATGATCATCACCTTCACCCTTTGGGAAAAAAAGTAGAAAGCAAACATAGCAAGCCATAATGTGCAAACTTAAAAATCAAAATCTAAAGTCTAAATCATAGGTAAATACGCCAATGAAGTTAATGTCAACAACTCATCTTAGCATCATTATCCTAACATCAAGCAATCCTTTGATCAACATGTCCTAGGATGTGCGATGGACATTAGTATCAGATATCACCTTAAGCTAAACTTAAAGTAGGTAGGAGTTATAGATAACAATGACTATTTATCTTTGATCTTTTGTTATGATTTATCTTAATGAACCATTCCGAGGACCTCTTGATGATGTCTGATAAAATGATTTAGAGAGAAAGGAATGGGGCATCAACCATTATCTTTCATTTTTTGTGCTTGTGGATACTCTTGTAAAATAATCTTGGCGCATACTTTCTTATTTGTGTGTAGGAAGGTCATTTGGAGTATGTTGTTGACTATTGTCTATGCTTTGGTCTAATATATCCTAAACTTCTAACTTAAATTCCAATGATGTTTCCGTATGTCAAGATGTGAAAATGAACTATCCTATTTGTTTGTCGAGTCAAATTCCATTACACTAGATACATCATCTTGGTTATCAATACCTTGATTCATTGTATCTATGTGTTATATCAAACAATAAGGAATGTCAAAAAATCCCAATCCTAAAGTCTGACCACCCATCCTGCATTTTCATCTTGCATTTATTTGCATTTTCTCTTCACCATATTTAATAAAGTCTCGATGAATCATGGACTTGTTGGATCTTTTGAAGCAATCATCAACAACAATGGTCATTCATTATTTATTCTTCTATCTTCTCTCTGCGCTAACCTGGTATCATGACACTCATAAACATCATCAATGCATCCACCCTGCATCCAAAAATCATCAACATACATGCATCTCATAATCATATCATAATCATAAAATATCCATCAGCATAATCACACATTCCATAATCCATATCATAATCAATTGCATATCACATCATACCTTCTGCATCATCATTTGAGTTGTGATGAATAATATAGATTTGTTATTCTAAAAATCTTAAATCATTCCATATCATAAGCATTTGCATCGATACATTTGCACCCACATGCATAAATCATCATCATAAAATGTAGAGAAAATACACAAAAAGAAATGCATCCATATCATGTGCATCCATAACATGATCTACATATCATAATCTTTCATCCACATCATATCATGAAAAGATAATAAAAAGAATATAACATTGCATCCATACATATCATAATCATCACATATCACATAGGCATAAAATAAAATGCATCCATACATAATAATATATAAGCATCCATACTTGAAATAAAGTCAACACGTCACAACAAGAATCATCTGTATCTGTATCATATATATATCAAAAAATGTGTCATGGTACAAAAATATGGATCAGTGTATGTACATCAATGATAAGTACAATATCCATGAGGTTATCAAAAAGGAGCCCATGAATGTATATTAGTGTAAAGAATGGGGAAAAATAGAAAAGTGTCTGTACATAAAAATGCTAGCCCTAGTGGTTGCTACCTTGTCTAGCTTGCCACTTAGGCTGATCCTCAAAACGGGGATGCACATCACTATGCTATGAAAAATCAGGCCAACGAAGAGCCATTGGGACATCCCTATGATAATGTTTCCTATAGTACATAGCCTTTGCGACATCCTCTTTATACAACCTCGCCGAAACAATCTAACCATGTGTGGCTGCTACCATGACTTCAATTTTTTGCCACCTCACCACCTCCTCATCTCTCTCCCTAGAGATAGCCTGTACTCTCTATAAAGTTGCATCCCTCTCAGCTGTCACCATGACCACCTACTGCCAAGCTTGGTCTCACTCAACTATCATAACCAAAATCTACTGGCAAGCTCATCGCTCTCACTCGTTAAAGCATGCACCTACTATTGCAGCTATTATATCTGAGCATCTTGTGGATCTGGTGGTGGTGGTGGTGGCATTGGCTATTGTTGCACTACTGGAGGCTATTGAGGAGGCTACTATCAAACTGGAATAGCCCCCAAGACTTATCCATCATGGCCATATTGGTCGCCCTGTCCTCTGCCCCTGGCACCTCTGCCTCGTGGCATGCTACAATGGGATGAACAATGCACTGTAATCTCAGGTGGTTTTCATTATGGGCTGACCCTGATCATATGCCCTAGGTTGGGGTACCAACTAGAAGAAATTGGGTATGTGCAGGATCATGATGGGCCAAAAAGTGGCAATATGATGGGTATTTGTAGGGTATGTGGCTGACGATTTTCTTTTTACCCAAAATTGATGAAATGAAAAGGGTTTTTAAAGGAGATTCTCAGCTTTCCACCAATATAAATTATGCTTTACTTTGAAAATAAATAATTATTATTCATTTTCTATTTGAATTATGACTAAAGTCTTGTTTAATAGGCTGATTGAAAAACATCTATAGCTTTCAAACGGTATCACATTTTTGGAATCCAAAACATGCATCACATTTTATGCTTTACATACTATAGGATTAAAAAAATAAAAATTGAATTTCATGAAGTTTTGACCAAGTTAAGGTGGTCAAACATACGAGTTTTTATATTATTTAAAATTTCTAATAAAAAATTCATAATTAATTATTTACTTGGAAAAAAATTACAAAAAAATATGCATCACATCCGGACATGAGTCCTCTACTTATGTCTAAAATATTATAAAAAAATATTATCATTTTATTGTGGTTAGGGTGGTCAGATAGACACCTACTTCTTATTTTTTCCTTGAAATATAAGTACTACTGCATTGAAATTTATAATTTTCACCATATAGATTTATTTAAAAAAAAATAAACCTAGTAGTTTAGAAACTACATTCAATTTTCTACAGATTCTATTCTTACATATTTTTGAAATAATATAGATAAATTATTCAAATTTTTACATCAAGCTGCCTAACTCTGATTTTTCTGAATTTCTTGCCACTTAAGGGCTTGATTTTTCCATGATGATCCTATACATACCCAACTCTCAACAGCTTCTAGTGCTGGAATTGTCAGTCCCCATGTTGGATCCTCTCTAGCCGATTGTGCAAAAATGGCTCTGTACGCATTATCAGGCATGTCCTATACATCACCAAACTATCTGGCTACCCTGTCAAGAAGGTACTTCTCAATTAGGATATGTTATCGACCCTACATATAATGGGTTTATATAGAAAAATAAAGCTAGTGCACATCATCAAACCATGATGGAATTTGAAGCCATGGGTGCCAACAGAACACAGTCATATCATTAATCACCCATCACCATTATGAGAGCCCAATCTGTCTAGTGTTCCTGAGTGTGATGGCACCTTGATATATCCATATGATGAGATCATTTGGCTCCATTTCTACCATTTGTACAATGGGATGAAGCATGACAATGTGCTCCCATGCCTAGATATGAAGGAGAGTAACACCCGCACTGAGGGCTCTCCCATTGTAGTAAACAAAGTCATGAAAGTCATGATATAAGGAGGCCAACATCATGGGACCCCACGCAAAAAGAGTCCTCATGTACAACATTTGTTGCCATACCAAAGCCCATCCTAGACTAAAAAATTAGCCTTGTCAGTTTGAAGCCACCAAACCTAAAATGATGGCCGCAATGATCAATCTAAAAATAGGAACCTGACCTCTATATGTCTCTAAATCTATCTGCAATGTGACCAATACAATCTAGTCCATCTCCATCACCTCAAAGCAGGCATCGAATCCAACATCGAGATCGTAGATCACACAATCGCCATGGATAGGTAACCATAATATCCACCACACATCCTCCAATGTAACTATTGCCTCCCCCATCAAAAGGTGAAAGGATGAGGTCTCATTGTGCCATCTCTCACACATCATTGTCATCATAGCCAAATGTGTCCTCACAATAGGTGCATATGTGATGTACCACAATTTGATCTCTCCTAGGTGCTTTTGGCGCAACTCTAACAGATCACCCAATCTCTTAAGTACCGTGGGCCTATGCTCCCTCGACATCAGCGATGGGAAAACCTCCTACACCCACGAAGTGCATGACATTAGCAAATCATCAAAATTTGAAGTTATTTGGAATTTTTGGCTCATAAATTACAAATGCGCCACTATTTACAAATGGGTCGCTATATTCAAAACTCAAACACTGACACCCATTACATTTCAAAATTCAAATTTTCAAGTGGGTCACCAGACAGGCTGGTGTCATGATTTAGAATTTGTCCTAACCTAATCCTAACTTTCAAATTGGTAAGTGCATCGCCGGATACGACTACATCGCCATTCGAAATTTGAAACCCTAATTTCAAATTAGAAAAAGTGTCACTCTGGACATATGCATCACTATATATCATTTGGGCATCGTTGATTGAAGCTTGGTTGTCACTATAAAGTGACACCCACAAATTCTAAATTCTAATGCCTAATAAATGCATCAAAATTTCAAATTTTATGTTGAAAATTGTGGTATTTATGTAGCTTAATAATTTGAAAAAATTTATGATTGTTGATCTAAATATGTATTCTTTGTTACATATTCTTTGTGGGTGATTATCTGATTAATTCATTTTATCATTTATAGAATGATGATAGAATTTGTAGAAGAATTAGATAGGATATTAGAAGATACACAACATATACCATGGAGAAACCCTTTCGGGAAAAAAATCCACCAAGAATCAATGTATTATTTAATCTCTGAAGTAGATTACAATAACTCCAATTCTTCCATGAGATGCTTCTACTTTCAACAAATCTTCTATACAACCTGCAATAAAACTGATACAAACTCTCCTCAACTTGCTTGAGATATATAGGAAATAAACAAATTTGTAAACTCCAAAAGAGTTAAAATTACAAAGCTCAATGCCTATCTCCTAAAAGGTATGCCTACATCTTCCAAATAGAGTTTAACTGTGAAAAACAATGCCAAATCATCATCTTCATCCATTTGGGCATCCCAAACTGAAGTAGTAAGTCAACCTTTATTCTGAAGATATCCTCAAAGCTTATCCTCAAAGTAGGCACCCAAGAGTGGGCCCACTTAAATTATCCTTTTGAAATATCTTAACATGCAAAGGAGTTAATTCCAAGAAGCCAACTTGGGCACCCAAAGTGGGACCAAGTCATTTTTTGTTAGCTATCAAAACATCTCTCTCCACTATTCATGCAAGAATGGTCATCCCTTGTTAACTGAAGGTAGTCCCTATTATCTGTCATGCAACTCAATTCATTAGTCATGCATTCCAAGTTAACTAAAGTCAACTAGCATTAAACTAAAACTAATTGAAGATAACTGAACCATAACTGAACTAAACTAAACTGAACTGAACTGAACTAAATTGATTCTGAACTGAACTAAACATAACTGAACTTCATGGATGTAAATGTCAAACCCTAACTCCTAGGATCTTTACATGCATTCAGAAGTGTTATCTCTTACTCCAAATAGTTAACTTAACTCAAGGTGAGTGTCACCTATCATTTCGACACCCCATATGCCCCTATTATTTAGAAACTCATATTGGATGCCCTCACATGCTCCTAAAATTTATAATTAATTACAAATGTCAATTAACATGATTATTTCATAAAATATTAATTTCCTTCTAATCATAGTGTTTGGGAACACTTTCGAATGATTTAGGAGATACATGAAATAAATAATGTTTAGGATTGAAATTAAATGGAATCCTATTTCCAACATTCTCCCACTTGACATTATACATTACAATTATTCTAAACAAGGAATAATTATTTAAATCAAGTACAATACTCAAGGCCAATGGCCTTCTTGTACCAACTAATCAATCCATGTCAACTTCAAATGCTACCTGCATAATCATGAAGCTACAAGAGAATGATTAAAACCAAGAGAACTTATCAAAAGAAATTGGTTTCATAAGATAATCTATAACATTAATTAAAGTGTCAACTTTCTCAATTAATAACTTCTCACTCTCAACCATTTCTCACACAAAGTGATACTTAACATCAACATGCTTAGTACGAGCATGATACATAGGATTTTTGGCTAAACACATAGTACTCTAACTATCACATTCAATGTTAACTTACTTGCAATTAAAACCAATACCTTTCCCAAGCCTTTGTATCCAAACTGCCTCTTTGGAGGCATGTGAAATGACCGAGTTTGTTAAACTCATGTTCAACAAGGTGTACGCTCCTCAGTCTTTTTTGTTGAAAATAACTTTTCTTACAAGTAGCCACTACAACATATATCTCTTACCATAAGAGAACTCAAACCTCAACTATTTCTCCAAGTATCCATGAGGACCTGTAAACAACCAATTCATGCTAAACTCCAAATGCAACACAATACTCTCATGAAGTAATCAAGCAAATGATTATTGTACCCAATACTTAAGAGAACTATACAAGATCAATGTCAAAGCTCCAATCTTGAACATAAACATGACATCCATGATCTAACCATCTTCTTCTAGGAGATCACATGCACCATAACATATATCTACATCCTAGTCTCAAGAGAACCATGCCAAACTCTAAATGCAACAAGAGTAAACCATGACATAATACCAACCACTCTAAACCAAGAAAACATGTCCCCAATCACCTAAAGATAACCTTACCAATGATGCATCCATGTCACTGCCAACAACTCCCATTGAATCATGCTATCGAGTCACACATGGCATCGTGACTACCATTCTCTGTATGAATATCACTCTGAAACATGAAGCAAAGAGTTATCACAAAGAATATTATCTTAAATAACTAATGCATCATTACTCTCATCTGAGGATTCCTCTCTAGAAGAATCAGAACTCTCTTTCTTTTTCTTACAATCCTTCTTCACATATCTTGGTTTCCCACAGTTCCAACACTTGACCTTACTCTATCCTTCTGACTTGCCCTTCCCTTCATTGTCTCCCTTAGGTTCCTTTTTCTCAGGCCTACCTTTTACAAACAAGGAATCTCAGATTTTCGTTTTATACTTCCTCCCCATCTCCTCTGATAGGAAAGTAGGAATTATATTGTCCATCTTCAGATCTACACCACTACCACTGATAGCAACAATTAGATTTTCCCAAGACTCTCGTAAAGAACAAAGTAACAAAATGCATTTATCTTCATCTTCTAGCTTTACATCTACAAATTCTAACTGACTTAGAATCCTATTAAAATTATTCAAATGATTTACAACATAATCAATTTCTTTCATCTTTAAAGAATGCAACTGTTTTTTCAGATACAACATATTAGTAAGACTTTTAGTTTGATAAATATCACCTATTCTCTTCCACAACTTATATGCAGTAGTTTCTTCTAAAACATTCAAGAGAACAACATCAACAAGACATAATCTTATGGTCCCTCTTGCCTTCTTATCAAGCTTAGCCCAATCCTCATCTGACATCATTGTAGGTGATTTTGGCGTTCCAAATTGACCAGTTCAATGAATCCTAAAGAATTTTCCAATTTCTTATACTTAGACTCAAAGAGGGATTTGTCCAACTAACAAGATTTAGTCAAAGATTGAGATCTTCTGCACTTCTAGCACTGTAGGACCAAGGTGGGTCAACCTATACAATACCTAAAGAATTTAATGCAACTAGGCACAAACATTTCTTTTTATAGCAGATAATTCCCAATTCAATTACATCCAAGAAAGTACTGACAACCTGAAATCTGGCTACATTCTTGGTAAATCAACACTTACTCAACAATTGGGAATCAGGACACAAAACCTCAACCAAAAAACAAGGATTTAAAATGATTTTGAATTTAAGTTTGTTTCTAAGATGCATTAAGTTGAACGACATACTAGTGCCTAATTCTAGGCCATGGAGTCAAACACATAAAATGAATTCATTAGCAAATAGATTTCAACTAGTGGATTTACAACTATTAATGTATTACATTAACAAATCCTCTCATATTGTCAATCAAACTCTTCTTATCAAATCCAACCTCCACGTTTGAAATCACAATCATCTACTAAAAGTATTTTAACCATTTCATTGAAACAAAACCATGAACAGATAAAACAATCTTAGAAAATTGAGATGCCAAACTCAAAGATACTTGGTATTATTGAATTCAAATGACTTGAAATGTACAAATCTGGAGACAATTTGATGAAATTCATGACTTTCATGATTTATTTGCACAAACTAGATGATATTTACTCATGAAATCAACATTAACAGCTTACAGACTCAATTTATGACTCAAAATTAAACATTTCTCTATCTACCCATCCCCATACAAGAATTCAAAACCTCATAACCATGAGAGAAGAAGAGAATAAAAAGAAAAATGGAAAGCTCTAGAAGAAGATCTGAAAATGCCATCTGACAGCTCCATCCACCATGAACTAGCAAAATGCAAAGCATCTCTCCTCGCTCCTCCTAGCAACAAACTTTTCCTCCAATTCTGCCTTTGTTCCAAGTTGCTTAGCAACAAAATTTTTTCCCATGTGAGGAAATTCACTCCATCATTTTACCAGCTGTGAAAAATACCTCTATTTTCCTGTGAAAACCTCTATTATGTTCTTTATTACACTGGAGCTGCATTTTAAATTTCATCTCTGGGTATGTGCAGGATCATCATGGAAAAAATAGGCCCTTAAGTGGCAAAAAAATCAGAAAAATCAGAGTTAGGCAACTTGACGTAAAAATTTGAATAAGTTATCTATAAAAATTTTAAAAATATGTAAGAATAGAATTAGTAGCAAATTGAATGTAGTTTCTAAACTACTAGGTTTTTAAAAAAAAAAAAAATCTAATTGGTGAAAATTTGAAATTTCAATGAAGTAGTACTAACATTTCAGGGAAAAAATGATAAGTAGGTGTCTATCTGACCATCCTAACCACAATAAAATGAAAACATTTTTTTATAAGATTTTAGATATAATTAAAGGACTCATGTCTCGATGTGACACATATTTTTTTGTAAGTTTTTTCCAAGTAAGTAATTAATTATGAATTTTTTATTGAAAGTTTTAAAAAATATAAAAACTTGTATGTCTGACCACCTTAACTTGGTCAAAACTTCATGAAATTCAATTTTTTTTTTAAATCTTATATTATGTGAGGCATAGAATGTGACGCATGTTTTGGATTCAAAAAATGTGATACCGTTTGAAATATATATGTTTTTCAATCAGCCTATCAATCAGGACTTTAGTCATAATTCAAATAGAAAATGAATAATAATTATTTATTAAATTCAAAGTAAAGCATAATTTATATTGGTGGAAAGTTGAGAATCTCCTTTAAAACCCCTTTTCATTTTATCAATTTTGGGTTAAAAAAATATTGTTAGCGACATACCCTACAAGTACCCATCATATTGCCACTTTTTGGCCCATCATGATCCTACACATACCCCTCCCAACATATAAGGTATTTGAAAACATAAATTGAATATTAAATTCACTTTAATCATATCCCTTTTACATTTTAACCTATCAAAGTAAAATGTTTCATTCCAGATATTAAAGTTTCTCAACTTTAATAATAGCCTTAGGTCCAAAAGTTCCCCATGAAAAAAAATACTTACCCATCTACATAAAGTATCCACCTTCTGATTTTTTACTTTAGCAAAAGTATTTGTTTTAAAATATTTCATTAGGCTTTCAAGACATTACCATTGGGCCATCATTTACAATGTGCCCCTCTGTTTTTATACCTTTTCACATTTAATAAATTCCCCTTCCTTTGTTTTATATTTCACATTTGAAATATTTCACCTCCTATTAAATGGACAACCCATTTACTTTGCACCCCAAAAAATATTTGATTTAAATGTTTTTCAATCAAAATATGATGGCCCTTTGTAATATTTTATCGAGCTCTTTAACTTTTAAAATCCTTTGCCCTTTACTGAACAAATGAAAAACCTCCTTTAGTATTTCCCTCTCCCTCCATTTTTTTGGGCCCACACCTGCCACGTGTGAGCATTTCGCTGATCACACTTGAATTAAAGGGTGCACACTTTTAAACCATGATCTGGCAGGGAATGGTGAGGATCAGCTTGCATTTCATCTTCTTTTCTCTACTATTGATTTCATTTATTGGTATATGATTTTTCCTAACTTTCCCTTGTTCGCTTATTCTTGTTCTACTTGGTAATGGCGGCCAACACAGAGCATGATCTGGTTGTGCATTGTTCATATCCTTCACCCTTGGATGGCACCCCTTTAGAAATAGAGACATTCACTTAGAAGCTTCTAAATCCTTTTCAACATATACATTGTGCCTTCAACGACTGTGGCACGGGCTCGAGGGAAAAAGAGCCTTTGTAGGCTGCCAAATGTGTTATTCTCTCTTGCACATTAGCACTGGCTTCAAATTTTCAAAATCACTTTCAACAATTTCATTTGATGTGTATTGACCTTCACTCCATTTGGAAAACACATTGGCTTGCAAGTTTCTAAGAACTTTCGGGAAAATCAACCACCCATCCTTTAGTGCATTCACTTCCATTTTCTTTCAATCTTCCTCATGCATGGGTGCATTCATTGTCAAATGCATTTGTTTGAAAGCTTCTAAAGATTTTAACATGTTCATTTTGTGTGTTTACCAACAACAATGGCATCCCCTTTATTGCTTTGATGAATTTCCATTTGTTGGTTGCAATGGTGTTGGATTAGAAGTTTCTTAGACTTTTCAATAGACACTTTTGGTGTACATTCAACAATCATAGCATTCCATTGTAATGTTGGTGCCTCCTTCTCCAATATGCCTGCTAGATGCATTTGCTTAGAGGTTTCTGAAGTCTTTTCAAAGCATCTACCATTTTTATGCACATGATGGGGAGTTTCTAAAGACTTTTCAACACAACCATAATGCGTGTATGTTGCTTCCATTTCTCATGCAGATTTTACCAACTTCACTCACCTTAAAACACTTTCCTAAGCCACCTTAAAACACTTTCCTGAGCCATTTCATGATGCATGATAACTATCCTCTTTATTCCTCTATCTGCACCTAGCTTCAAAAGTGTTACTATATGGAGAAAATACTTCATTGGAGAGAAAACAAACTTGTGGCACTACGTTTGAAACTCAAGAGGTGAGCATACCACTATTAAAATTTTCTAACAAAGCTCCAAAAATGACCCGCCTCTCCTCTTTCTAATTGTCACATTCCATGCAGTGTAGTATACATAGTCACTTGAAGCATATATGGGAAGAATCAAAAGATTGGACCTTTCTATAAAAATCTTAAATAGTTACAAGTATCTTGTAGTCACCTTGAACATGCATTGACAATCAAATAAATAACCATTTGTTGCCTTGTGTACTAAACATTCCCAACCTTGTAATCAACATTTCTTCCTCTCCTCAAAAGCATGATAAATCTTTTTCTAATCTCCACAAACTCGTCAAAAAAAGGTCATGAACTAATGACTTGCACATTTCCTCCCCAATTAGAAACCATTGCATCAATGTAGACATCTGCAACTCTTTCATCACTTCAAGGCTATGGAGTTATTCAAACAACTTGTTTTCTTCCAACAAGGATAGTCCTCACACAATATTGCCTCCACCAACTTTAACTAATCAATGTATCTCCATGGATCTATCAACCATTTCCTTGCTAGAAAATTCACTGTATGCTGACTCCATTATTTAGTTCTCTTCAAGCTCTTGTTCAATAGGAAATTTCATAATTGTGTGAAGCATGCTAGGTCCCCATGTGGGCCTGGCTAAAAAAATAATTCATTTTCAAACAAATTTTATGCTCAAATTGTCCTGAGACAACTTTTGAATGCTTCAAAAGTGAAATGATAAACTGGGTCATCATTAAAATTCAGTTTCTAGCCTATTTGAATAATGGTGAAAACTGGGCATGTAGGCTCTAGAATCAGCCTGGGAAACTAGTCAAATGACTTCCCAAAGACATAAAAAATTACAGGCATGTAGAAATTTGGTCCGAGAGTGGGGTGAAAAATATGGTTCATCAAAAGAGATTGTGAGGTGAAAGTTATTCACTGTCAAGGTTGCTTAGTTGAACTTTATGCAACATCCTATTCAAAACCAATTAAAATTGGCCAAATCACCTTGTTGAAAAAGTATCAAATCAACTCTTGGTGAGCTACCAATGGACACATTAGCTCATTTTGGTACACTGAGCATGTGTGCAAGAGACCTCAGCTTGAAACATCAATCTTCACAAAATACTGAAGTTCAAAGTTGACCTCAAAGAAAGGTTTTAGAAAATGTAGGTGCAAAACTAAAGAAATTTCATTTGGTTTTGATCTGTTGAAAAGAGAAAATCAAATAATGAGACTTTGAAACCTAACATGCAAGTTCACTTTGGTATGGAGAATTGAGAGAAACAATCATTTTGACTTGAAGATCATCTGGTTGCAAAATGCAAGCTCAAACGAGAGGCTACTTTACAGAAATAGGTCACATGAGTGTGTCCACAAGTGTTTTTGGAAAAGAAATCAACAAGCTCCAAAACATGACCTTCTAAAGTAGGTCACTTAGGCAGATTTTTCAAGTGCACTTCTGAGAGTGTAGAGGAATTTTTTTTGAAATGGGCACTTCAAATTTGCAAAATTTGAGTTTCATTAGTGGCTCAGACTCAATACGTATGCCCCCTATGGGCATAGAAAGATTCCAGATCTCTGGGGAGTAGACCAAATACTGAGTCCAACAGGTGCTGTCAAATTGCTCCTTTATTCATTCTTCCTTTTCAACTTCATCTGGTGACCCTAGGCCACCAAATGAAAAATGGGAGTCAGTTCTTACCTCTGTCAAACACCAATCTATAAAAAGAGTTGATCTCCCTCAAATCATGATTGCACTTGTGAAACCATAACAGCCTAAATGAGTGCACCAATGCAAACACAAGTATCAAGCTGCCTTCATGCAAGTGTTCACTTGCTTTCTGTTTAGATTTTTCATCAAGTGGCAACCAAATCAAATAGGCCACATCATTTTCACTTTCTTCATTCTTTGATTTAGCATCAAGTGGCAACATTTGAAGATGATCACAACCATCTACCTGATTAAACATGTTGGTACCTTCGAACAGGCCATCATATACAACATCATCAACATGTTCATAATCACTATGCATTTGAAAGTCAAACACACTCTCAAAATGTTGATTATCATGTGGCAACAATTTGTCATATTCGTCATATGAATCACTCTCAAGCTGAAAAAACCTTTCTTCAATATCTTGCACATTGCCACACTTTGTGAAAACTTCTTCCAACTAAAAAAAATAGCACTTAGATTCTACTACATGGCTGGAACTGTTAAGCTCAATCTGATCACTAGTTTGCATATCAAAGGTGAAACCGGATCATAAGAACTTACCAGAAGATCATGTTCATCATGCAAACTATCTCCAAGTGTATGCAAAGGAATACACTCATGCATTGGAACACTTTGCAATTGTTCTCCATCATGTTGGCATTGAGAGTCATCAAATATTTCTAACTTGTTCTCATCTATATAGTCATATTATCATCTTTTGAACATAACATATCAACCTCTTCAGCATCCCAAGCTTGCTCAACAATAAGCAATTCTGGTTCAAAAAGACAATATGATTTCTCATTGAAATCAACATTCACATCCACATTCAAAGACTCATGACTAGGCTCATTCAAGTCAACAAACAAAGGCTTGTCTAAATCTGCATTAAAATCTTCAAAACTGGGCTCATTGGATGCACAAACCTCATGGTCATCTGCTGCTTTTAACTCATCAGAATATATTTCTAAGTTTGCATCAGTGTGCACACTTTCATATTCATTATATATTACATCATTTCCATCAAATTGTTGCTTTTCTTCATTCACATTATCATCATCATCATCAACTAGTTCATCATTGGAAAGAGAATAAAAAACACATGCATCATACCTTGCATATTGCAAATCAACATCATTGTCAAAGTCAATAGGAGTAGCATAGAACAACTGAGAGCCATTCTCATGTGCACATTTAAGATATTTTGTGGTCAATAGATCTAAAATTTGTTAACAACTCAATAGATCATTTTCATGATCCATTCTTTCAACCACTTCCTCTTCTTGACTTTCACTTGAATTGGATGCATTATCAAATTGCCTATCAGGATATGGAACGATATCATTATCATCAAATTCTGAAAATTCAATGGTCTTATCATAAACTGGATCTCCCCAATCATAAGAGATTGAATTTCTAACAACATTGTCAAAAGCATGGTCACAATCTATCTCAAAGAATAGGCTATCCATTTGTTCATTCTTATTTGCTTCTGGGCTTTCATAACAAAAATCCACATCATTTTGCATCTCAACATTAGACTGGGTATCTTCATTGAGTTTTTCATTTGTAGCCTCTTGAGGATAGACCTAAACATTTTCATTTTCAAACTAAAAATCACCAATGGTTTCCTCATTACAGCTGCTTGTGGCTAATCTTGTCAACTGAATTTCATTGCACACTTCATCACTTTTAGCTAATATACTAAAATTTTGAGCAACATTTCTCAAATTAGAAAACTCCAATGTCTCATTATGAAGACTTGCATCAAAACTACACTCATCACATGTAGAATTGACATGATCAATTGCACCATAGCATTGTTGATTACATATCTCTTCTTCAAAGAGTAAATCCAATTGATATTCTTCATTATGTTCTTGGCTCAGAAGACTTGGAATCCCATTATCCCTTGCAACATCACATTGATTGCTTGATGGAAAAGTATCATCAAAACATTATGAACTGAGATGATCATTCAGGAAGTTATTTGCATCATTGCAGCCTTCAATTGCTACAAAAAAAATGCTCTCTATTTTTGCACCTTCAGAGGAGATAGAAGAAACTTCAAATGTTTCATCTCTCTCATCATAGCTTTCATCATCATGGCTGCAAATTTTAGTTGGGTGTATTTATTTTGTATGTTGTTCAAAGACAACTTCCCCATCACCTGATGATGCAACATTCTTGTCTTCTACCTTCTCAAGTATGCATTTTTTTGAATTTGAATCTGAAGAGATTTGATCATTTGCACTCTCACAACTGCTGATTTCATTAGCATGTTTACCCATAAGTGAAGACAACAAACTTTGCACATATTCATTCCTATGTTTCTCCAAACCATCTAAAAATGTGTAAGCCATCTGCATACTCAATATTTCAAAATATTTTAACAATGCACTAGATCCTTCCTCATAGGCTTCAAAATACATATGGATACAATCTGGAGTACTAAGTTTGAAGCTTTCTGGGATTTGTGAAAGGGTAGCAACAAATCTATGACTGAAATCAATGCTTGACTCTTCATTTTTTTTCTTGATCGGCTTTAAAGTCATGACAAGGTCAGAAGGGTATCTTGCAAATTCATCTCTGTAAGCATTCACTAATTTATCCCAACAAGAAAATTAATTCTCAGGAAAAATTAGATACCAATCCCGTGCTCTTGCTTCAAGGGATTTGACAAAAAATCTCATACACATATCCTGAGATCCAAATGAATGTTTCTCTATGAAGCTGGAAAAACTTTTGATATGTGCATCTCCTTCACATACATTATATCAATCAAATCTAGGCATCTCCTTATAGACTTGAGTTGTCATACTCTCAGTTTTGTAATCAACCCATGACAAATCTAATTAAGCATACAATGGATCAAAAGAATTGACAAAAGGTGCAAAAATTTGGCAAGTAGACACCTGGTATGATTGTCTCTTAACTGGGCTTGTTGAAACATCTAGTGTCTTTCATCCATCTCTTTAAGTCCTTTTTCAAACACAACCTTCCATTCTGGCCTTCACTTAGGCTTGTGCACTCTTGTATTTTTGCACTTTGGGGTATGAAATGCTTGAGGATTATCAAACTTTTGACACTTCTTGACAAGCTATCTCAGAGTGTCTATAGGTATGGCTATTTTACCTTGGTTTTCCATGGATGCTTGCAAATCAAGACTCAACTAATTGTGCATAATGACAACCATGACCACATGAAGGATTACAATGACAATTTTTGACATGGTAATAACCAACATATGACAATTCAAATGGATGGAAATCCCAAGGATATACACATACATTCTAACCATCCATACAATCAAATATTTGATCACTAGAAAAAATCTTTCAATGGAAGTGCAATTACATTCAACAGATCTCCAACAAATGGAAGTGTGCAAATTTAAATTTACTATCCTTTCCCTTTGTTAGTGCTAAATCACTCAATAGGGAACCAAATTGTTTTCTTAAGATGTTCAAATATAGTTATCATACAAATTTATTGAAAACCAAGAGTGAAGAATACTTGGAAACATTGCAACTGCTACAAATTGTTCTTTTGATTGGACTATTGTAGATCTAGAAATTTTCACCTCACAAGTTCTTCTAACAGAGTCACCACCTCTCTTTATAGAGGACTAAACTTTGAACAACATGAAGTTATTTAACATGTAAATGTCTTTCTGAGTTCCTTTCACCAGCAGAGCACCATAGATCATGAAATTTTTCAAGTTCTGCAACAAATTATTTCTCCAGGTTTGAAATCCTTTAGTATTTGAACTAATACTCAGAATGGAAAATAATAATATGACTATGTAACTAAGCAGTATGCATTTGGAGATTCAAACTACATCCCCAACAGAGTTGCCATTTTGTTGGTGACTTGGATGGGAAAATAGGATTTCACAATAATTTTCAAACTCCAATTACAAACAAATGTTCAAGATTTGAATGACTCTTTGATAAGGAAATTTGCAACCGAATTTCTAAGTGCATTCCCCAATAGAGTCACCATTTTGTTGGTGTTCCAAATTGACCAGTTCAATGAATCCTAAATAATTATCCAATTTCATATACTTAGACTCAAAGAGGGAGTTGGCCAACTAACAAGCTTCAATCAAAGACTAATATCTTTTACACTTCTGGCTCCATAGGACCAAGGTGGGTCAACCTAGATACAATTCCTAAAGACTTTAATGCAACTAAGCACAAAAATTTCTTTTATAGCAGATAATTCCCAATTTAATTTCATCCAAGAAAGTACTGACAACCTGAAATCTGGCTACATTCTTGGGAAATCAACACTTACTCAACAATTAGGAAGTAGGACACTAAACCTCAACCAAACAATAGGGATTTAAAATGATTTTGAATTTAAATTTGTTTTCGAGATGTATTAAGCTGAATGACAGACTAGTGCCTAATTCTAGGCCATGGAGTCAAACACATAAAATGAATTCATCAGCAAATATATTTCAACCAATGCATTTACAACTGTTAATATCTTACATTAAAAAATCCTCTCATATTTTCAATCAAACTCTTCTTATCAAATCCAACCTGCAAATTTTAAATCACAATCATCTCAAAGTATTTTAACCATTTCATTGAAACAAAACCATGAACAAACAAAATAATATCAAAAAATTGAGATGCCAAACTCAAAGATGCTTGGTATTATTGAGTTCAAATGACTTGGAATGTACAAATCTAGAGACAATTTGATGACATTCATGACTTTCATGATTTATTTGCACAAACTGACTAATATTTACTCATGAAATCAACATTAACAACTTACAAACTCAATTTATGACTCAAAATTAAACAATTCTCTATCTACCCAGCCCCAAACAAGAATTTGAAACCTCAGAACCATGAGAGATGAAGAGAATAAAAAGAATAATAAAAAGCTCCAAAAGAAGATTTGAAAATGCCATTTGGAAGCTCCATCCACCATGAATTAACAAAATATAAAGCATCACTCCTCTCTCCTCCCAACAACAAACTTTGCCACCAATTCTTCCTTTGTTCCAAGTTGCTTAGCAAAAGAAAATTTTCCCATGTGAGGAAATTCATTTCATCATTTTAATAGATGTGAAAAATACCTTTGTTTTCCTGTGAAAACTGTAATGCCAAGAAAGTGCACAAGACAAGATTAGAGAAAACATGCAATCTAAATCTAAATGCTAATCTAATGCTAAGCAACAAAGAACAAAGGAAAGTCAAAAACGTAAATAAAATTAGAACAATCTCACCAAATTTGTAAGTATTTCCATGATTCATCTCGATTTCCCTTCTCCATTTTGCTTGTGTAGTATAATTTCCCTCATATTTTCAAGAGTTCATGCAAGTATAGCCTATGATAATGATTTAGCAAAACATCGAAGATTCAAGATAAGTGCTCTCAAAATTCGTAAGATTTCACAAGAGATTGGAATGATGAAGAATAGATAAATTTATAGAAAATTTATTATTTGAACGACAGGCTAGGATTGAAAGATCAACGGACAGTTGAGATTGACTAGTTGGACATGCATTCTGATAACTGTCAGTAATGACATGAGTGATATAAATTAGAAACATAATTAAAGATTAAATAAATGATTTAATCTTCAAGTTTGGTATTCGAAAACAGAAGAATTATCTTTGCATGACAAAGATGAAGATTGATTAAAGTAACTCTTCTTCAAATGCACGCACAAGGTTTTATTAATGAAATAGGAATATTTAATTAATCTGCATGTACACGCAATTGAGTTAGCACTGAATGATTGAATGATTTGATGAAGAGATTACTCAAGAATGCCACTTAGACATTAAATCAAGAGTTAACTGAGCGATTATAATAGATGTCGAGTCGAGTCAAAGTGAATAATTAGATAACTCACACAATTATCTAAACATAGAGGAATGCGTTAAACTAGAATTCATGAATTAAATAATTCATTTAATTCAAGATTTGACATTTGAAGAATAATTAAATAAATAAGATTTATTTAATTAAGTGATGAAGGGATTTAAATGAATAATTAAATAAATAAAGAATTTATTTAATTATAGTTGAAGTATGATAAAGAGTAAATTAAATAAGAATTTATTTAATTTGACAAGAAGGATAAGGTTAATTAACAACATAATTAAATAAAAAGCGTTTATTTAATTAATCAGATAGAATAAAGAAAAGTGTGAATTAATTAAATAATTAAGATTATTTAATTAATAGAAGAATTAATGTTAAGGTAAATCGATTAAATAATTAAGATTATTTAATCATAACCGTGAAGAATATTGAATTATGAAGAATATTTAAGTCGCAGTCCTAAACCAAATTTTGGTGTCTACATTTGCCCCTCTTTGATACAATGTCATCTCGGCATTGTGTCAAAGAAAATCGATAAGAAATATGACCCAGTGTAAAACAGATGAAGGGATGCCCCCTCGGAAAAATTGACAAATTGTCAAAAAAGTTAAGAAAAATTTGGAAATGATCCTGATTAGTCCATTGGATAGCCAGAAATGTAGTGGAGTTGATAGAATTGAGTTTGGAAATGTTAGGGACGGGTATGGGGTGATTGAGGTTGGAAGCTGATGTAGCCAGTAGAAAAGAAATGCCTCCAAAACCCTAGGTATATATAGAAATTGGGGTAAAAACCAATTCATTTTCACCCACCTAGCCTCGAAAATTGAGAATTTGCTCTGCACTCACATTGACGATGTCCCCTATTCCAAACACCCATCACCGAGCTTGTAGGATCTGGACCTTCCAGAGGCTAGCCGACACGGACCCCCTGGTATGTACCCCAAACTTGACCTTTGAAATTTTCCTTTTGGATGTAATTTTATGCATTTAATTCAAAATTTATGTATGCGTCATTTTAATAAAACAACATATCTGCATACGTGAAAGTCGCATTTGCCTGCGAAAGAACGCATTTGCAAATTCATGTTCACTGTTAGCGCAGGTTTGTTGTGGTTCGACGCATTTGTAGGTTAATGAACTACATTTGATAGTCTGCATCGCATGTGCATTTAGAATATTTTCATTTGTTTTTTATGCAATGCATTTGAATTTCTCTTGATGCATTCATATTTCTTTCAACGCATATGTTATAGTGCAATGCATATGTGATATAGTTAGCCGCATGTGAAAAAAATGACGCATGTGTTTAATTAAATGACACATCTGAATTTTATGCACCGCATATGTGAAATAATGACACATTTACAAAACAATGACGCATTTGAATAGTAGTTAGTTATAGTCAATTTGCATTAGAATAAATGATTGAGGCTAACATGAGGCATGTATAATGCCATTGCAGGTCATGTTGGATACAGTATATACATGAGAGTCAAGACCAATGACTTTTCGGTTCAGGGACAACTTGCGGAGTGCAGAGTGACGTTTCCTATGGCACCTTGGTCTTGTTCACGTTACAGACATGCCCCAGATTCGAGAAAATTGGGGTTTATTGACAACACTATGTGAGCGGTGGCACTTAGAGACATCTTCATTTCACCTGCAGACTGGAGAGGCCACTGTTACATTAGAGGATGTATACAGGATACTTAGACTTCCTATTAGAGGCACACGGGTGAGGTATGATACCCAGAGGGGTGCGACCGAGATGTGCAGATACTATCCACACGCAGACATCAGACAGTTAGGGTTCAACCACTATGAGATTAGGTGGCGGGTGTTAGCTTAGAGATATAGTCAGCTAGATTGTTTAGTATGTACTTTGATAGATGGTATAGTGCTTCCTGACTGTCGATGTCATGGTTTTCCCGTGGGGTGGGGGGAGATGTTTGTAGGGATGTTAGAGAGATGAGAGGTATATGCATGGGGTCCCTATCTACTTGGGATGTTGTACTTTCATTTGCATGGTATTGCCTACCGAGAGGCACAGTCTATGAGCTGTGGTACCATGCTCCTGATGGTATGGGCGTGGGAACACATTGCTATTTTCCAGCCACCAGTGACACTTGACCTTCCACACGGAGCTCCTTATGATTTCCACTATGCGAGGGCTAACACTCAGCACCACATAGGAGATACAATTTATTTCATGCATGCCATAGACATGATGGTTCAGTTTACATGGAGACCATAATTGGGCTGCACAGATTGGTCGGACGAGGATGAGCTTTTTTCATTTTGCCGATAGGTACAGTTCTTGATTGGGCAGACAGTGTCACATGTCCACATTATAGAGCATCATTTTCTAGACCGTGTCCTACGACAGTTTGGAGAGGTACAGGATGTGCTGAGAGGTCAAGCTAAGTTCATGAGGTCATTGCGAGAGATCCCCCTATGGGGTCTAGAGATTCCAGTGGTCACAACCGAGGTAGACATTGATGCACTACAGGCAGTTCCATGGGGATGGAGGGATGGTCCAGCTGACCCATGGACCACAGAGGAGTATGATCAGTGGTGGGTAGTACATAGACTGATTTCGTTGATAGATTCAAAGCAGCCAGCACTAGTAGAGCGGCAAGGGACAGGTCCGCGAGGCAAGCGTGGTAGAGGTAGAGGTTGGGGAGATGGAGGAGATGATGGTAGAGGTGGTCGATGAGGTGGTTGATGAGGGAGACATGGACGGAGGGGATGAGGGCCACCACTATCACCGATCCATGAGGAGGGACGAGGGGATGAGGATGTGGCCATACCAGACATTGGGAGAGGAGGGGAGGAGGTGGATGTTGCAATAGGCAGAGAGGAGGAGCAGCCCATAGAGGAGGACATTCCAGATATCCCGGCAGAGGAGGAGGCAGATAGAGAGGAGGTAGGTAGAGAGGAGGCAGAGATTGATGCCTTGGGCTTGTTGGGTGTCTATCAGGAGGATGACGAGGAGGATGATGATCATGAGAGAGAGATTTGTGATCAGATTTTGGAGGAGTTGGATGAGGAGGAGGATGGGGTAGTGAGGGTCAGGCAGGATGAGATAGGGGTAGTTTTCTCAGGTCATTTTGTGATGTTTTTGGATTTTTTTATGGTTTTACGTCTTCAACACAACCAATGTGAGAACCAATATGACGCACGTCAAGTGTTTTCCCCCAGTCGAGTATAATACCAATTGATTATGAATAGGGTAAAATGGGGGATATGAAATGCACTCGATGTCAATTGTTCCAAGTTATGGGAAAGACTACCACTTATTATGAATGGTATATACAAGCGATGGATATGAAAGATAAGGGATATGTGCACGGATAGGTAGTATGTAGAGGGATAAGGACTATGTACAAGGTAGTGGACTATGTACAAGGATAAGGACTATGTACAGGGTAGTGGACTATGTATAGGGATAAGGACTATGTATAGGGATAAGTAGATTAGAAAAATAGTAGACAAAGGAGCAGAGTCAACTACACATGGCGCCTGTTTGTCAGGTTTTCACCATGGTAACTTTCCAAAGTGCCACCAAAGTGGTTTTCACTATTGGACGAATAATTTTTCTTTACTATTTTCTTGATTATCTAATTTTTTTGGTGTTACCAAGATGCCTGTTTGCCAGGTTTTCACCTTGGTAATGATTTTTGTGATTTTCTAATTTTTTTTGTATTTTTGCTAATTAGGACAAGGTTCTCAGAAACTATGCATAGAAATTCTTCAAATGCAGACTATTGATTGGGGAGGACAATGGTTCCCCTTCAGGAGTAGAGAGTTGGTACACTCCTGATCCAAATGCTTCTGTAACAATATAAGGGCCTAACCAATTTGGTTCAAACTTTCCTATTTTGTCTCTTTCTGATTGATTCTTTGGGTTCTCCATTAAAACCAGGTCACCAATGTCAAAGTTTCTATTCAATACCTTCCTGTTATAGCTACGACGAAGGTGATTCTGATATGCTTGGAGATAGTCTAGTGCCTTCTGTCTTCGCTCATCCAGGAATTCTAGCTCATGGAGTCTCGATACTCGGTACTCTTCATCATCAATGTGGCCTTTCAAGGATACCCTGAGGGAAGGAATCTCGACCTCAATAGGAAGAATGGCTTCAAAAACAAATACCAGTGAATAGGGAGTAGCACCAGTGGGAGTACAGATACTTGTACGATAAGCCCATAAGGCCAGGTTAAGCTGTAAATTCTAGTCACGACTAGCATCATTGACAGTCTTCTTGAGGATTCTAATGATGGTTTTGTTAGATGCCTCTACTTGGCCGTTACCTTGTGGGTAGTATGGAGTGGAAAAGTTATGTTGAATATGAAATTCATCACACAAATGACGAACTTCTTGATTCTTAAAGGGGTGGCCATTATCGGTAATTATGGACTGAGGGACACCATACTGACAGATGATATAATTTAGGATAAATTTAGAAATCTGTGTGTCGGTAATGTATGTCATAGGAATGGCTTCAATCCACTTCGTAAAATACTCAGTGGTAGTGATAATGAATTTGTGTCCATTAGATGATTTGGGTGGATCTTACCTATGAGGTTGAGTCCCCATTGGGCAAAGGGCCATGGTGACATTATAGGACGGAGCTCCTATGCTGGCACATGTATCAAGTCTCCATGAATTTGGAATTGGCGGCATTTTGTTGCAAAGACATATGAGTCTTTTTCAATAGTAGGCTAGTAATAACCCAGTCTCATAATATTTTTGGCTAAAGTAGGACCGCTAGAATGGGAACCACATATACCCTCATGCACTCCATGCAAGGTTGCTTGTGCTTTAGTAGAATCAAGACATCTCAGTAGGGTATTATCTAAGGCGCGTCTATATAGGGTGTCTCCGACGATGGTGTATTTGGATGACTTGCGAAGGAATGCCCTACGTTGGTTGTTTGATAGGCCAGTGGGTATGACTTCAGCATGAAGGTAGTCATAGATTTCTTTGTACCATGGGGAATCAGGACCAACAATGTCACATACCATTTTTGAATATGGGATATCGTAGGCTAAGACCAAAAGCTATTCTACCAAGAACTCAAACTTAGGCACATTGTTAGGAATGTCAAGAAGTGATGCAATTGTAGCCATAGCGTCTGCTGCCCTATATAAAACATGAGGTATCTGATGAAATTTGACCTTGTCAAAGTACTCTTTAAAGCTATTGGCTATGCATTTGTAGCGAGCAAGCTTCTCATCCTTAGTCTCATAATCATCATTTACCTATCTGATTACTAGTTGAGAATCGCCATATACCTGTAGATTCTTAATTTTCCACTTGACTGCCATGCGTAACCCTCTCACTAGAGCTTCGTACTCTGCTATGTTGTTAGTACATGGAAATGCAATCCTAAATGACTTAGGGATGGAATCACGCTGTGGTTTGATAAGTTGTATACTAGCCCCTAAGCCATGATTTATATGTGAGCCATCAAAGTATAGTTTCCAAGTTATGTTTGTGTCAATTGTAAATATAAATTCATCAGGAAATTTTGCCACTAATGGGTGATCTGCCTGTATGGGTGCGTCAGCTAACTGATCAACAATGACCTATCCTTTAATAGCCTTTCTTTCTACATACTGTATATCATACTCACTAAGTATCATAACCCATTTGGCCAATCACCTCGTTAATGCTGCCTTGCTGAGAAGATATTTTAGAGGATCTATTTTAGCAATCAGCATTGTTTGATGGTTTAGCATATAGTGCCTCAATTTTTGGGTAGCAAATACTACTGCAAGACAGGCACGTTCAATGGTACTATAGTTGAGCTCATAACCTACTAGAGTTCGACTGATATAATAGACTGCCCTTTCATGACCTTCATCGTCATTCTGTGCAAGCAATGCTCTGAGTGATGAATGGATTGTTGTAATATAAAGAATCAATGGTCTTCCTTCAACAGGTGGCATTAAGACTGGTGGTGTGAGTAAATATTCTTTAATCAGTTGAAAAGCCTCTCCGCACCTAGCTGTCCATGCAAAGGTTACTCCTTTCTTAAGTAGATGTTGAAAAGGATGTGTCTTATCTACTAACTGCACTATAAATCTTTTGATGGATTGCAGTCTTCCTTGTAGTGTCCTTAGTTGATTGAGATTAGTGGGTGGAGGCATGTCTATGATTGCTTTCACCTTAGTCGGACCCACTTCAATGCCTCGTATGGAAATGATATAGCCTAGAAACTTTCCTAAATTGAATCCAAACACACATTTCTTTGGATTGAGTCTCACTTTATAATTCTCCAGCCTCTGAAATATCTTGTCTAAAACCTGTAAATGTTCTTCCCTTGTCTTGGTTTTAACAATAAGGTCATCAACATAATCCTCCATAAGAGTGTGTACTAGATCATGAAAGATAGTAGCCATGGCACGTTGATAGGTTGATCCAGCATTTTTGAGTCCAAAGGGCATAACATTCCAGCAATACGTTCCCCAAGGACAAGTGAAAGCCATCTTAGGTTGGTCTTCAGTTGCAATTCTGATCTGGTTATATCCTGAAAATCTGTCCATAAGGGACAACATCTCATATCCTACTGTCATGTCAACTATCATGTCTATGTTGGGCAAAGGGAAGTCATCCTTAGGACAAGCCTTGTTGATGTCTCTAAAATCAGTGTAGATGCGGATACCACTAGTTGGTTTAGTGACTAGAACAAGATTGGAGATCCAATCGGCATAGTCGATTGATCTTATGAAACCAATGTCTAACAGTTTCTTGAGTTTTTCCTTGACTAGTAAAGCAATATGTGGATGCATTTTTCTCAATTTCTATTTTACTAGTTTGGCACTTGGTTGTAAGGGCAAGTGATGTAGAACAAGTTCAGGATCCAACCCCGGCATGTCCACATATGACCAGGCAAAATTTATCTGTCTCTATGCAAAGAAGTTGTGGAATACTGGCTGCTCTTCTGTTGTCAATGACGCAACAAAATAAACTAGTCGAGGATTCTCTTTTGGGCCTATGTTGACTTCTAGTGATTCCTCAACGAGCATGGGTGAATTTTCATATGCAACGGGGAGAATGTTCAAACCTCCATCCTTAGGTGCCTCAGAGAGGTTTTCACCTTCGGATGTGTCCTTTCTTTTTACTTTTTCATTGTCTAAAGGTGCCTTTCGGTTTTCACCTAGAGACTCGTCCTTTTTATCTTGTTTATTCTTTTTTCTCATTTTTACGAATGGAGGGTTGAACAGATTCCCCAAAATATGCTTTGTTGTCCAAGTCAATGGTAAAACCAGCCTTGTGATCACCATTAGGTATGCCTTCTCGTAATCCCAGGAACTCAACAATTGCTTCATCATTCTCAAAAATGTCTAAGACAGGTGTGTCTTGTTGGTCCCAATCAATGAGTTGGGGATAGACTAAAGGCATGTCATCGTCGGAAATATCAAAGTTTAATGGGGTCAAGGTAAATATTGAGTTATTCATATGGTCACAAAAGTTTTGTACTAAATTTCATTTGTTCTTAGGTTTAGGTCTAGGGAGATTGATAAGTGGTCCTAATGCCAAGGTTTGATTATTTGAAACAGATGTATCGGGTTTCCAAGAGGTAGGATCAAGTGATTCCCAATAGTAGTGTTTAAACCACTCCTCCTTTGTCATTTTCTTTTGTGGAAAGGAATTCAATGGATTTGGTGAGGAACTTAACATTAAGTCAAGTTCTCCAAATAACTTGTCAAGGTCCATGGAAGAGGTAGAGGATAGGGATTCCCACTCATAATCATTAGAGTCAAGGGAGTCACAGTGATATGGGTCCCATGGTTCGTGAGATGTCTGAATATATTCTAAAGCACTTACTTCCTCGATTAAGGGTGATATGGTACTAGGAACACCAATCTGAATTGGTTGAAACCCTAGCCCCATGCCCTTTGGCCATTGAGAAACAAAGATTGGTTCAATCCTTCCATCTTGATTTAGGCCTAACCCACTCTATCCATCATATCCCTTGCTCTACATAATTTTGAAACCTTTACCATATAGATCTATAGGAATGTGAGCAAGTGAGAGAGGTTCCTCATTATCTTCCTTATACAACCAAGAAGTAACATCTTCTGCATCTATGGCCTCTTTTCTTAATTCCCCCCATTTAGTGAAAGTTGTCATAGGAGGAACATGTATAGTAACCATAGACTGTCCCCTATTTGTTGTAGGTAAACCATATGACTTAGGAGGAATCAAATGGCTGACACAATAAGATGTCGTCAGGTAGTACTCTCCACAACCCTTGTCTTGGATCTCAACCCTAGGAGTGGTAGGAATTGAGGGTGAAATAGATGTTCGAGTGAGTGTGGATAGATCAACATAGGAAGATGGATTGGACGATGAAGCCTCTTGGTTCACTGGCACTTGACATTGGGGAATCTCTTTTAGATTGGTGCAATATTGAAATGGATCAGGATCACCATCTATAGTTATTTATGTGCCATTGTAAGGGAATTTAAGACACTGATGATATGTGGAAGGGACCACCTTCATGGCATGAATCCATGGTCTACTGAGCAAAAGGTTATAAGGGAGGGTGAGATCCAAGAACTGGAATTTTGTCTCCATTACTACAGGACCAATTCTGATAGGAAGTGTTACCACCCCCTTTGATTTTCATTCCTCATCATCATAAGATTTAATGACAATACTTTTGGTCATTTCTATGCATGCTTTTGAGATACCTAATGCCTTAATTAGTTTTAAAGTACATATATTTAACCCTACTACTCCATCTACCAAAACTCGTGTAGCTTTGGTATCATCAACAAGGACTTCTAGATGTAAAGGATCGTTATGGTTCATCTTTTCAGTTGCATAGTCTTGTTCAAAGAATGTGGCATGATGATTGTTGGTCAAGTAGCCCACCATTTCCTGGAAATGATTGAAATCAAGATCATTAGGGACCGTGGTGTTTTGTAAAGCCTTATCGAGAATAGATCGATGCTCAAGGGAAATACGCAACAATTCGAAGATTAATATTTGGGCTGGGGTTTTCCCCAACTGGTCAAGAAGCTTATATTGTAACTTGGAAGACTGTGGTGTTTGCTGCGATGGAGGGCCTTGGATAGTGATCTTAGTATGATGAGTATTGACTGCGCACTCAGTATTTGTATTGATAGTAATGGTATTGATATTCTCATCGATGGCACGAAGACAATGAATGATTTTGCCACCATTATAATAATGCTTGATACTTGCATAGTTGGCTATCATATTGGTCTTAGTACTCGAACTAGGAACAGTTCCTTTTCCATGGTCATGTAGTGGATCAGAAAAGACTTGATGATCAGTGTTTGATGACTTTGGTTTCTGTCCACCAACTTCTATAATTCTCCTTTCGACAAGATCTTGTATGTTATTCTTCAGTTGTCGACAGTTTTGTAGGTTATGTCCCTTAGTTCTATGATAATCACAAAAGGCATTATCATCCCACCAAGCTGGTTTAAATTGACCTGGATCATATTGTCTTGGTTCTTGCAACTGTATAAGATTATGTTGTAACAGTTGTTTGAATACTGACTCAATGGGTTCCCCTAAGGGAGTGAACTCACATTTTTGAAATCACCTTTTGTGGTTGTGGATGTTGAGTATTTTGGACCATGTTAGGAGTTTGATTGATAGCATTAGGCATATTGGAAAAAGTGTGAGGTCCTTGTAATGTGATGAGTGGTCCTGCTTGTAGTGTTTTAGCATCAACTACCCCATCATTGGTGACATTTTTGTTGCGAGACCAAAATCTATTTCTGTCAGGGGGGTGTTTTGCATGATCGGGTTTCTATTGGATGTTGTTGTCTTAAGTTCGCCCTTTTCAATGAGATATTTCTCTATTATAACCCCCTTTTCCACTAGTTTCGAAAAATATGTACAACAATGTACTCTTAAGTTACTCCTTAGTTTCGCATGAAGGTTTTCTTGGAACATAGTAACCTTTTGTTTCTCAGGTATCTCAACAGGACACCGGCTAGCTATATTCCTCCATCTTTGGAAGAAAGCAATGAATGTTTCACCTTCGTCTTGTGTTGTGTGGCACAAGATTGCTATATTTATCTCGTGGTCTATGTTGAAGGAGAATTGCTCCACAAATTTCTCAACTAGTTCACCCCAAGATCTGATACCAGAGTCTAGACCCGAAAACCACTCTAGTGCAATTCCTACAAGACTTCTTGGAAATAGTCTCATAAGATACATGGGGTTATAAGCAACATCTATGCATATGGTAGAAAATTTCCTTATATGTTCTATTGGATTTCGTTTTCAATTGTAGCTAGGGAGATTCAGTATGACATATCCGTGAGGGAAAGGGGTCATGTACAACAATCTATCAAAGGGAAATGGGCATATGTCCTTTGTTGAAAATGATTTCTTAGTTGACACCGACATGTTATCCATTTGCATTTATAGTGCATGCATTTGTGTTTGTAAGACATCAACTTGGGTCAAAGACGTGCTAGGGGGATTATGTGGATCAGTGTATGTATTCTGAAATCCAAAGTCTCATGATGGGTTTCGATTGAATGTTGGTATCTGAGGTGGATTTGGATTCAGAATGTTGGTAAATGTGTTCTAGTATGGAATCTGCATAAATTGGTATTGACCTGTGATCAAATTTTGACTACCAATCTGGGAGAAAGGATTCTAATTCAGAATCCGCGTAAATGGATTCTGATTGCCTGCCTGGGCAAAGGGATTCTGATTCAGAATCTAAGTGAATGGATTCTAATTGCTAATTGGGGAGAATGGATTCTAATTGCCATACTGGAAAGAGGGAATGCCTCCCATTTGTGTTATCTATGGTATAGTACTAGTGACTAGAGCACTAGGTATGGCCATTGATTGTGGTATGGTGCTCGTGACACTGACATTAGGTATGGCCGTTGACTAGGATGTTGTACTTGTGACACTAACATGTGGTGTAGAAACTGATGTTTTAGGTCTTTTTCTCCCAACAAGAGGACCAGAGGGAGTGGATGATGATCCACCTATAGTGAAATTAAATCCCGATGTCATGCCGGTTGTACCAAACAGAGATGTATGGACTGTCGTATTCTGTGTAGGTGTGCCAGACGACATAGTTGTGCTGACCTGAGGTATAGTAGTACTAGAAGTCGTGGTATGTGTCCCTTGTGTAGGTTGAGTTTGTAAGGTACTGATATCAAATCTCATAAGTAGGGTAGTGCCTTCCGCTAGCAATTTGGCTAAGTATTGTTGACGATCGTTTGCTAGGTACTCATCCACGAAAGAGGAAAACTCAGGGTCCTATGCGGCAGCCTCTATGTCTTCTGTTGTAATATGACCTTGAGTGTTTCTAGTGGTGAATTTGTCTAATAGAGTCTTGTGAGGTCTTGAGAAAAATGGATTGATGAATTCATTTGGGTTTGACATCTTTTCTCTCTCTCTTCTCTTAGACCTAGTTTCGACCATGTAAGATTAGCTCAATATGCAAGGAATGCAAAACTACGTCTATGGACAATATGACTCTAGTCTATGTTTTTGGGATTTTCTAAATGCAAAATAAGGAATGTTCTAAAATGACACTAGTCTAGAATGACAATGTCTAAAAATGCAAAGTTCAACTAAGCTTCTAAGGTAATCAATTCCGTAAACCTAAGAAGAGGGTACCAACTACCTAAAGTCTAACCAAGGTGCCAATTTAGTTATGTCAAAGAACCATTGTAGGACAAGGATCAAAGATAACTTGAGTCTCCTAACTAGACTGATGAGCTAGGCAGACTCTCTATAGGACAAAGGATAAGATGATAGGACTAGGTTCGATGGAAAATTTCATTGACACTATGATTTTTCTAGAGTATAGATGATGGACCTATCCTAAATTTTGTAAAAGTGACCTTCCTAGAAGTTTAATGCAAGGTAAATTGTATTCTAAGATGAATCTGAACTCTGAATTAAGACAACTATGGTAATGACCGAATGAACCTAAAGGATGCAAAATTGAGCAAATCGTTTTAGGTTTCTGTTCAAGGACTATTTGTGGAAAGACAACTGAAACTGGTATAACCGTGTTGACTAGACAGTGACTGTGAATTCTGGTTTTCTAATAATCAAGAAAATGCGTCACGGGATTTCACATATGCAGTTAAGTTTACCGGTTGCGGTCAAGTTTCAAAGTTGCGGTTTTCTGGTGAACAATTGCATGTCCCTGATAAAGTCTAATAGACCTGACTTTGATAGCTGCGGTTAACCTTGTAACAGATGAAAATCGCAATGACAGTTGTGACTCAGAATTTAACATATGCGGTCCTTCGGAAAGCAAGTGTGAGTTAATCTGGCAGGTGCGACTCTATGCTAAACAAATGCGACCCTAATAGAAAGACGCAACTCAAAGTTAAACAAATGCGACTCGTAATCACAGATACGACTCGAAGTTAAACAGATGCGACTCTAAGTTAAACAAATGCGACCCTAACTGACAGACGTGACTCGAAGTTAAACATATGCAACTCTAAAAATCAATTGCGACCTTCTGGTGAATAGTTGCGACTCTGTGAATTTTCAGTGATCTGAGATTTAGAACTGACTCTATTTTCTATGATCAAATTCTGGAAAACAAGAACAATCATAAGATAGAGTGTTTTCAGTTTAATTTTGGACCCAAAGAACATTTAATTTTGACAACAAACAAGCACATCCTAATAGGCCCAAAATCCTAGGGTTTGTATACTTGGTATAGCCCATCGAAATACCCCAGATTGGTGATAAACACCTTTCCTTCTCGAGAGCGGATAGCTTAGAAATTTGGTGGCATTGGCTCCCCTCCACGGCTCATTAACGTCTTTCGAGCACACCAATTTAAAATTATTTGGGCAATGACCTCCCAAGAACTGCTATCTCTACTCAAGGGGATCAGTAGTGAGTGTCTTCAGGCATGATACTGTACCCTGCACTATACCAAGCAATGGCCAATAGAACAGTTGGACACTAAAATAAAAGGTGTTTAATACAAGCATTCTGTTCGTGGGGCATGATCCATGTGATGAGAGTCCTCTTTCGGATCCATCTCGTTGGAACCACACTCATGATTCTTGGGTTTTCCCCAAGAATCCACTTTTATATACCGGCTGGAAGTCCCTCGGGTTCAGGGTGCTACCGGTCTGAGTCGTCCTAGGGTGAGTACTTTTTCCCACTAGAATAGGTCCAAGTTCTAGAGTTGGTAACTGTTTCTCTTACACCCAGGATCACACAGATGCACAAGGGGAGAGGATAATTTGATGTACCAAATCGTAAGGGTAATACACAGATGTGCTTTCACACCAAACATAGTAAACATTTGTTAATTTTAATCCAAATGAAAGATTTGTTACACTACCAAACAATCTATTTCAAGAAAATTAACTAAGGTCTTCGACATGCGTTCTGCAGAAAGATTTGTTAGTAGTTTTCGGTATTGTCTTCATCAATCGTCCTACAAAAACTCATTAACTCAAAAAACAAAAAGCCCACACACTGAAAATCTGATATTATTAACACACAAATCAGTTGAAAACTTCAGATTTCTGAAAATAGAAACAAAGGGTTACCAGTCAATTGCGTCACTTTTTTTTAGTCATCAGATTCGTTGATTTCCTCTGCAATTGCATTCTCGGTATTTACCAGTCAGTTGCGGTTAAGGAATTTTTAGATGCATCGTTTAGTGTATCAGATGCGATTCAACAAATCAATTGTGTCGCTTCATTAAACTGATGCGTCTATGAATTTCAATTGCGGTGTTTCGTCAATCTGATGCGTCGTTCCGTATAAAAAACCTACAAAAATCAAAATAAAATTCTATGGACATGTGAAGATTGTGTCTTCACGTCGGGTTCACCAAATGTAACACCAAGAAAGTGCACAAGACAAGATTAGAGAAAACATGCAATCTAAATCTAAATGGTAATATAATGCTAAGCAACAAAGAACAAAGGAAAGTCAAAAATGTAAATAAACTTAGAACAATCTCACCAAATTTGTACGTATTTCCATGATTCATCTCGATTGCCCTTCTCCATTTTTCTTGTATAGTATAATTGCCCTCAGATTTTCAAGAGTTCGTGCAAGTATAGCCTATGATAATGATTTAGCAAAACATCGAAGATTCAAGATAAGTGCTCTCAAAAGTCGTAAGATTTCACGAGAGATTGGAATGATGAAGAATAAATCAATTTATAGAAAATTGATTATTTGAACGACAGGCTAGGATTGAAAGATCAACGGACAGTTGAGATTGACTGATTAGACATGCATTCTGATAACTATCAGTAATGACATGAGTGATATAAATTAGAAACATAATTAAAGATTAAATAACTGATTTAATCTTCAAGTTTGGTATTTGAAAATAGAAGAATTATCTTTGCATGACAAAGATGAAGATTGATTAAAGCAACTCTTCTTCGAATGCACGCACAAGGTTTCATTAATTAAATAGGAATATTTAATTAATCCGCATGTACATGCAATTGAGTTAGCATTGAATGATTGAATGATTTGATGAAGAGATTACTCAAGAACACCACTTAGACATTAAATCAAGAGTTAACTGAGCGATTAAAATAGATGTCGAGTCGAGTCAAAGTGAATACTTAGATAACTCACACAATTATCTAAACATAGAGGAATGCGTTAAACTAGAATTCATGAATTAAATAATTCATTTAATTCAAGATTTGACATTTGAAGAATAATTAAATAAATAAGATTTATTTAATTAAGTGATGAAGGGATTTAAATGAATAATTAAATAAATAAAGAATTTATTTAATTATAATTGAAGTATGATAAAGAGTAAATTAAATAAGAATTTATTTAATTTGACAAGAAGGATAAGGTTAATTAATAACATAATTAAATAAAAAGTGTTTATTTAATTAATCAGATAGAATAAAGAAAAGTGTGAATTAATTAAATAATTAAGATTATTTAATTAATAGAACAATTAATGTTAAGGTAAATCGATTAAATAATTAAGATTATTTAATCATAACTGTGAATAATATTGAATTATGAAGAATATTTAAGTCGCAGGCCTAAACCAAATTTCGGTGTCTACAAAAACCTCTATTTTGTTCTTTATTACACTGGAGCTACATTTTAAATTTCATCTCCCAACATATAAGGTACTCAAACATAAAGTGAATATTAAATTCACTTTAATCATATCCCTTTTACATTTTAACCTAGCAAAGTAAAATGTTTCATTCTAGATATTAAAGTTTCTCAACTTTAATAATAGCCTCAGCTCCAAAAGTTCCCTGTGAAAAAATAATACTTACCCATCTGCATAAAGTCTCCACCTTTTGATTTTTTACTTTAGCAAAAGTATTTGTTTTAAAATACTTCGTTAGGTTTTCAAGAATTTACCATTGGGCCATCATTTAAAATGTTCCCCTCTGGTTTTACCTTTTCACATTTAATAAATTCCCCTTGCTTTGTTTTATATTTCACATTGAAATATTTCACCTCCTTTTAAATGGACAACCCATTTACTTCGCACCCAGAAAAATATTTGATATAAATATTTTTCAATCAAAATATGATGGCCCTTTGTAATATTTTATCGAGGTCTTTAAATTTTAAAAGCCTTTTCCCCTTAACGAACAAGTGAAGAACCTCCTTTAAAATTTCCCTCTTGCACCTTCATTTTTCTGGGCCCTCATCTACCACGTGTTAGCATTTCACTGATCACGCAGGAATTAAAGGGTATACACTTTGAAACCATGATTTGGTGGGGGACTGTGAGGATGAGGTTGCATTTCATATTCTTTTCTCCACCGTTGATTTCATTTCTTGGTCTCTACTTTGCACTAACTTTCCCTTGTTCACTTATACTTGTTCAGCTTGGTAATGGTAGCCAACACAGAGCATGATCTGGTTGTGCATTGTTCATATCCTTCACCCTTTGATGGAACCCCTTCAAAAATAGAGACATTCACTTACAAGCTTCTTAAGCCTTTTCAACATATACATTGTTCCTTCAACCACTGTGGCGTGAGCTTGAGGGAAAAAGAGCCTTTGAAGGCTGCCAAATGCATTATTCTCTTTTGCGCATTAGCACTGGCTTCAAATTTTAAAAATAATTTTCAACAATTTCATTTGATGTATATCGGCTTTCACTCCATCTGGTAAACACATTAGCTTAAAATTTTCTAAGAACTTTCAGGAAAATCAATCACCCATCCTTCAGTGTGTTTGCTTTAATTTTCTTTCAATATTACTCATGTGCGACTGCATTCAAATTGTGAAATGCATTTGTTTGAAAGATTCTAAAGATTTTAACATGTTCATTTTGTTTGTATACTAGAAACAATGGCGTCCCCTTTACTGCTTTGATGAATTTCCATTTGCTGGCTGTAATGGTGTTGGCTTAGAAGTTTCTTGGAATTTTCAACAAACACTTTTGGCGTACATTAAGTAATCATAGCATTCCATTGTAATGTCAGTACCTCCTTCTCCAATACACCTACTAGGTGCATTTTCTTAGAGGTTTCTGAAGTCTTTTCAAAGCATCTACCATTTTGATGCACATGATGAGGAGTTTCTAAAGAATTTTCAACACAACCATAATGCGTGTATGTTGCTTCCATTTCTCATGTAGATTTTAGCAACTTCACTCACCTTAAAACACTTTCCTAAGCCATTTCATGATGCATGATAACTATCCTCTTTATTCCTTTATCTGCACCTAGCTTCAAAAGTGTTACTGCATGGAGCAAATACTTCATTGGAGAGAAAACAAACTTGTGGCACTACATTTGACACTCAAGAGGTGAGCAATAACACTATTAATTTTTTTTAACAAAGCTCCCAAAATGGCTTGCCTCTCCTCTTTCTAATTGTCACATTCCATGCAGTGTAGTATACATAGTTACTTGAAGCATTTATGTGAAGCATCAAAATATTGGAGCTTTGTATAAAATTATTGTAGTTACAAAGATCATTTAGTCACCTTGAACATGCATTAACAATCAAATAAATAACCATTTGCTGCCTTGTGGACCAAACATTCTCAACCTTGTAATCAACATTTCTTCCTCTCCTCAAAAGCATGATAAAGCATTTTTTAATCTCCATAGACTCTTCAAAAGCAAGGTCATGAACTAATGACTTGCACATTTCATCCTTAACTTGAAACCATTGCATCAACGTAGACATATGCAACTCATCCATCATTGAAGCTGTGGAGTTATTCAAACAACTTATTTTCTTCGAACAAGGATAGTCCTCACACAATATTTCCTCCACCAACTTTAACTAATCAATGTATTTGCATGGCTCTATCAACCATTTCCTTGCTAGTAAATTCACTATATGTTGACTCCATTATTTAGTTCTCTTCAAGCTCTTGTTCAATAAGAAAATTCATAATTGTATGAAGCATGTCGAGTCCCCATGTGAGCCCAACTAAAAAAAAAATCATTTTCGAACAACTTTTATGCTCAAACTATCCCAAGAAAACTTCTTAATGCTTCAGAAGTGAAATGATAAATTGGGTCATCATTAAAATTCACTTTATGGCCTATTTGAACAATGGTGAAAACTGGGCAAGTGGGCTCTAGAATCAGCCTGGGAAACAAGTCAAACGACCTCCCGGAGACATAAAAACTTATAGGCATGTAGACATTTGGTCCAAGAGTGAGGTGCAACAGATGGTTCGACAAAAGAGATCTTGAGTTGAAAGTTATTCACTATCAAAGTTGTTGAGTTGAACTTTCTACAACAACAGCCTGTTCAAAACCAATTAAAACTGACCAAATCAACTCATTGAAAAATATCAAATCATCTCTTGGTGAGCTTCCACTGGACACATTAGCTCATTTTGGTACACTGAGCATGTGCGCAAGAAATCTTAGCTTGAAACATCAATATTCACAAAATAATGAAGTTCAAAGTTGACCTCAAAGAAAGGTTTCTGAAAATGCATGCAAAACTAAAGAAATTGCATTTGCTTTTGATCTATTAAAAATAGAAAATAAAATCATGAGACTTTGAAACCTAACATGCGAGTTCACTTTGGTATGGAGAATGGAGAGCAACTATAATTTTGACTTGACGATCATCTGGTTGCAAAATGCAAGCTCAAACGGGAGGCTACTTTGTAGAAATTGGTCACATGAGTGTGTCCACAAGTGGGTTTGGCACATAAATCAATAGCCTCCAAAATATGACCTTCCAAAGTAGGTTACTTAGGTAGATTTTTCAAGTGCACTTCAAAAAGTGCAGAGGAAATTTTTTTGAAATGGGCACTTCAAATTTACAAAATTTGAGAGTGCCATCAAGTGACTTTGTCTCATTTTCAATAGCTAACGACTGATCTCTCTCTTCAAGCAGGTCCTCCATTTTTAATTTCCACATCTCATAACTAGATCCATTGAACCTTTCAATATCTAAACGAGAATTCATTGCAATGAAACTTATTTTCCAAAATTAGCAAATAACACAAATAATAAAAGCTCTCATTACATCCAAAAAACCTCCAATCTTTTAAGAGAAAGGCATGCCAATACTCTACCCAACCTCAACTTTGATACCAAATTTTGAAAATTGAGGTGTTTATGTAGCTTAATACTTTGTAAAACTTTATGATTGCTGATCTAAATATGTATTCTTTGTTATAGATTCTTTTTGGGTGATTATCTAATTAATTCATTTTATCATTTATAGAATGAAGACAAAAGTTGTAGAAGAATTAGATAGGATATTAGAAGATACACAACATACACCGTGGAGAAACCCTTTCAGGAAAAAACTCCACCAAGAATCAATGTATTAATTAATCTCTGAAGTAGATTACAATAACTCCAATTATTCCTTGAGATCCTTCTTCTACCTTCAACAAATCTTCTTCACAACCTGCAATAAGACTGATACAAACTCTCTTTAACTTGCTTGAGATATATAGGCAATAAAAATAGGCAATAAAAAACTTTGTAAACTCCAAAAGAGTTACAATTACAAAGCTCAATCCCTATCTCCTAAAAGGTATGCCTATCTAGAGTTTAACCATGAAGAATAATGGAAAATCATCATCTTCATCCATTTTGGCGTCTCAAACTGAAGTAGTAACTCAACCTTTATTCTGAAGATATCTTCAAAGCTTATCCTCAAAGTAGGCACCCAAGAGTGGGCCCACTTAACCTACCCTTCTGAAATATAATAACATGCAAACGTTAATTCCAAGAAGCCAACTTGGGTGCCTAAAGTGGGTCCAAGTCATTTTTTGTTATCTGAAACATCTCTCTCCACCATTCATGCAAGAATGGTCATCCCCTGATAACTGAAGGTAGTCCCTATTATCTGTCATGCAACTCAATTCATTAGTCATGCATTCCAAGTTCACTAAAGTCAAATATCATTAAACTAAAACTAGTTGAAGATAATTGAACCATAACTAAACTGAATTGAATTGAACTAAACTAAACTGATTCTGAATTGAACTAAACTAAACTGATTTTGAACTGAACTGAACTGATCTAAACTAAACTGAACTAAAATTCATCCATGTAAACATAAAACCCTAACTCCTAGGATCTTTACATGCATTTAGAAGTGTTATCTCTTACTCAAAATAGGTAACTAAACTCAAGGTGAATGTCACCTACCATGTCGGTGCATGTTCCCCTATTATTTAGGAACTCATATTGGATGTCCTTGCATGCTCCTAACATTTATAATTAATTAAAAATGTCAATTAACGTGATTATTTCATCAAATATTAATTTCCTTCTAATCCTAGTGCCGGGGAAAACTTTCCAAGGACTTAGGAGATACATGAAATAAATAATGTTTAGGATTGCAATTAAATGATATCCTATTTCCAACATTAGATCTCACTTGACATTATACTCTGAAATTATTCTAAACAAGGAATAATTATTTAAATCAAGTATAGGACTCAAGGCCAATGGCCTTCCTGCACCAACTAATCAATCCATTCTAACTTCAAATGCTACCTGAATAATCATGAAGCTCCAAGCAAATGATTAAAACCAAGAGAACTTATCTAAAGGAACTAGTTTCATAAGATAATCTATAACATTAATTAAAGTGTCGACTTTCTCAATTAATACCTTCCCACTCAACAATTTCTCACACAAAGTGATACTTAACATCAACATCCTTAGTACGAGCATGATACATAGGATTTTTGGCTAAACACATATCACTTTGACTATCACATTCAAGTTTAACTTAATTGCAATTAAAAACAATACCTTTCCCAACTCTTTTTATCCAAATTGCCTCTTTGGAGGCATGCGAAACCACTAAGTGTGTTGAAGTCACGTTCAACCAAGGTGTAGGCTCCTCGGTATTTTCCATTGAAAATGTCTATTCTTACAAGTAACCATTCCAACATATATCTCTTACCATAAGAGAACTCAAGCCTCACCTATTTCTCCAAGTATCCATGAGGACCTGTAACCAACCAATTCATGCTAAATTCCAAATGTAACACAACACTTTCATGAAGTAATCAAGAAAATAATTAATGTACCCAATACTTAAGAGAACTATACAAGATCAATGTCAAAGCTCCAATCTTGAACATAAACATGGCATCCATGATCTAACCATCTCCTTCTAGGAGATCACATGTACCATAACATATATCTACATCCTAGTCTCAAGAGAACCATGCCAAACTCTAAATGCAATAAGAGTAAACCATGACATAATAGCAACCACTGTAAACCAAGAATTTACATATCCCCAATCACCTGAAGATAACCTTACCAATGATGCATCCACATCACTACCAACAACTCCTATTGAACTGTGGTATTGAGTCACACATGGTATCGTGACTACCATCCTCTCTATGAATATCACTCTGAAACATGAAGTAAAGAGTTATCACAAAAAAATATTAGCTGAAATAACCAATGCATCATTACTATCATCTGAGGATTCCTCTGTAGAAGAATCAGAACTCTCTTTCTTTTTCTTACAATCCTTCTTCACATGTCTCGATTTCCCATAGTTCCAACACTTTACCTTACTTCATCCTTCTGACTTACCCTTCCCTTCCTTGTCTCCCTTAGGTTCCTTTTTCTCAAGCCTACCTTTTACAAACAAGTCATCTTGGATTTCCCTTGTATACTTCCTTCTCATCTCCTCTAATAGGCGAGTAGGAATTATATTATCCATCTTCAGATCTACACCACTACCACTGATAGCAACAATTAGATTTTCCCAAGACTCGTAAAGAACAAAGTAACAAAATGCATTTATCTTCATCTTCTAGCTTTACATCTACAGATGCTAACTGAATTAGAATCAAATTAAAAGTATTCAAATTATTTTCAATAGAATCACCTTCTTTCATCTTTAAAGAATACAACTGTCTTTTCAAATACAACTTATTAGTAAGACTTTTAGTTTGATAAATATCACCTATTCTCTTCCACAAATTATATGCATTAGTTTCTTCTGAAACATTCAAGAGAACAACATCAATAAGACATAATCTTATGGTCCCTCTTGCCTTCTAATCAAGGTTAGCCCAATCCTCATCTAACATCATTGGAGGTGACTTTCTCATTTTCAATAGCTAACCACCGATCTCTCTCTTCAAGGAGATCCTCCATTTTTAATTTCCACATCTAATAATTAGATCCATTCAACGTTTCAATATCTAAATGAGAATTCATTGCAACAAAACTTATTTTCCTAAATCAGAAAATAACAAAAATAATAAAAGCTCCCACTACAGCCAAAATACCTTCAATCTTTTAAGAGAAAGTCATCCCAATACTCTACCCAACCTTAGCTCTGATACCAAATATTGAAAATTGAGGTATTTATGTAGCTTAATACTTTGTAAAACTTTATGATTGCTGATCTAAATATGTATTCTTTGTTACAAATTCTTTGTGGGTGATTATCTGATTAATTCATTTTATCATTTATAGAATGAAGACAAAAGTTGTAGAAGAATTAGACATGATATTAAAAGATACACAACATATACCATGGAGAAACCCTTTCAGGAAAAAACTCCACCAAGAATCAATGTATTATTTAATCTCTGAAGTAGATTACAATAACTCCAATTCTTCCTTGATAAGTTTCTTCTACCTTCAACAAATCTTCTTCACAACCTACAATAAAACTGATACAAACTCCCTTCAACTTGCTTGAGATATATATGCAATAAACAACTTTGTAAACTCCAAAAGAGTTACAATTACAAAGTTGAATCTCTATCTCCTAAAAGGTATGCCTATCTCTTCCAAGTAAAGTTTAACCGTGAAGAACAATGCCAAATCATCATCTTCATCCATTTGGGTGTCCCAAACTGAATTAGTAACTCAACCTTTATTCTGAAGATATCTTCAAAGCTTATCCTCAAAGTAGGCACCCAAGTGTGGGTCCACTTAACTTAGCCTTCTGAGATATCTTAAAATGCAAAGGAGTTAATTCCAATAAGCCAACTCGGGCGCCCAAAGTGGGTCCAAGTCATTTTTTGTTAACTGAAACATCTCTCTCCACCATTCATGCAAGAATGGTCATCCCTTATTAACTAAAGGTAGTCCCTGTTATCTATCATGCAACTCAAATTATTAGTCATGCATTCCAAGTTAGCTAAAGTCAACTAGCATTCAACTAAAACTAACTAAAGATAACTAAACCATAACTGAACTAAGCTAAACTAAACTAAACTAATTTTGAAGTGAAGTGAAGTGAAGTGAATTGATATGAATTGAACTAAACTAAACTTCATGCATGTAAACATCAAACCCTAACTCCTAGGATCTTTACATGCATTTAGAAGTGTTATCTCTTACTCCAAATATTTAACTAGATTCAAAGTGATTGTCACCTACCATGTGGGTGCCCCATGTGCCCCTATTATTTACAAAATCATATTGGATGCCCTCACATGCTCCTAACATTTAGAGTTAATTAAAAATGTCAATTAACATGATTATTTCATCAAATATTAATTTCTTTTTAATCCTAGTGTTGGGGAACACTTTCTAAGGGCTTAGGAGATACATGAAATAAATAGTGTTAGGATTGCAATTAAATGGCATCCTATTTCCAACAATTTCAAATCGGGTTTCGAATTAGATACCAGTGGTCTTGCACCTAGAAGCTGTTGGAACTCGCGAACTCAATTAGAGATGGGTCAAGGAAGTTCACGTTGCATGATTTCATCGAAGGGCCATAGCTCAAATTGTAAGAATTCCTTAAGTGTGAATGCACAAAAGAATTGAAAATGACCCCTCTTGACCTATTTAAGCTAGAAATTAGGGCTTTTACCCTAATTTAACCTTTTTAATGGGGTTTCTTATCATTTTCACCAATATTTAAAATATGGACCTAATTTTGCATCATTTTTTTACATTTTTGGCATTATTCTTGCATCCCAAAACCTTTCTAGACCCTTGGGACAACATTTGAACCCTAATTGAGAAATCAACCCAAATTTTCAAATTTTTGCCAGATTTCTCAAGGGGGTAGGGAGTCAATTTTATCCTTTTGCTGGGGCATCTAAAAAACTAGAATTTTTTTATTTTTGGATTCAAGCAACATTTTTCACCCAAAAGGCATTATTCTTCGAACCGAAGCAGTAGGTACCTCGTTTCAAAGAGGGGAAAAATGTAGACACTGAAAAAATGTTCTAATCGATGTCATATATTTGAAACAAATTTATTAACATCATTTCCTCCTTAATCCATCATCTTTTCACTTAATTAATTGATTTAGGCTAGTTGTTTAATTAATTGCATCATTTTCATCTAATTGGCCTAATTAATTAAATTGGGTTAATTCATCTCCTTTCACACTAACACTTCATCTCATTAAATTAAATAAATCAAAATATTTAATTTAATCTCCTAAGTCATCTTATTTAATTAGATAAACCTATGTTATTTAATTAAATACCATTTCACCCGTCCCCTATTTATTAAATCATCTAATTTAATAAATGTCTCTTAATTCTTCTAATTCCCTAATTACATAAATTAATCCTTGTTTAATTAGCATTTAAACTAATTTTTATCTAATCAAAGAGAATATTCCCATGGAATATTCTTGATCCTTTTTTCATAATTAAAACTTTGTTTTAATTTGTAAAATCCCTTTTTCCTCACCCTAAAGAAATATTCTAAGGAATATTCCCTCCTCCAATCAACTCACTTAGTTTCAAATGCAAGTTAACCCTTTAACCTCCTAATCAAGTTACTTTTGACCTATGTGAGTAGGTGAAAGTGTGTTTGTTTGAGGCAAGTGTGAGCCTTTGATTAATTTTCATCATGCATTCTCCATGATCCATGCCTCTCATCCCCTTCATCTTGAACCGTTGATTAAGTTTTTTGATTTCAACCACCCATTCCTCATTTGCTCTTCTATAAATAGATCACTATTTGGAGACAAATGGATCCATCTTTTATTGCAAACTTATGCTGTTAAATTTTCTCACATACTAACTCATTTTTTACTCACCTTTTAGCTTGTTTTAGTTCATTTTTAGTAACATAATAGTTTAGAGCATCCATTAATGGCTTCCATGCATCCATCTTAGTTTGTAGATAAATTAGGGTTTTCATTTTTTAGCATCAATTTAGGTTAAATAATCTTAGACAATTGAATAATTAGATCATTTATAGCTTAAAATCATGGTAACTTAGCTTGCATTATGTTCATTTTTACATAATTTAGGTTTTTTTTTACACATCAAACACCATGGTTTCATCAATTCTCTTCCACAGAATCGACTGAGACAAGATCACTATCATGGGATTGGGAAAGGGTCGTCGGTCCACATCAATGCGACACTAATTCCACAACAAGATAAATTTCAAATGGATTAGAGTATATGTTTTTATAGCTTTCATATTTTAGTATGTTAGGTTTTGATAAAATGTTTATTTCTAAATTTTTTTTTATCGATCTTGTTGAGATTCGAGTATTGGTGGCTCTGTTATGCTTCAATTCTTCATGGATCAAGCGTAATTTGGCCCATACCAGTATCCTCGACAATTGGTAACAAAGACAATTCTACAGGGAATTTTGTCAGTGTTAGTTGATTCAAGCAATTTCTATTTCTCACTATTTTATTTTTTAGAAACTTCCTTATTGTTGTTCTGCATTTTCGTTATGCAATAGAGTCAGAAAATCTATTTTTGTGACTCTTTTAGTAGTTTCTTCTTCTGTGAACTCATCTTTTGTTTTCTAATATAAATAAAAGTTTTGTAAACTCTTTATAGAACCAGTGATAATGAATAAAATACAGTGTATGCTAAATATTTTTCTGTGTGAAATATGGTTGGTGTAAGTGTTTATTATTTTGTTTTATTTGCTGGGATTGTTTAAATACCTCATCTTCTTAACCCTTCATGTCATTCCTTTCTCTTCATATCAGATTCTAGTGCTGATAGTCATCCTTGCTACTGAAAACTGTCATGATTATTGAGTCGCCTTCGATTATCATGGTAATTAATGAAAATCCAAGTCTAGTCCAATGTTGTAATTGAGGGTTGGTTGGTATCACCTACATGAACAATAAAAAAATGTGTTGTAGATCGACTGTGTTGTTGGGAAATCACTAAATATTTCCTTTGTAAACCCCACGCTTTATATACTTCAAGGAATTACATATTGTTTTCTGATCAAAGAATCTTTCATTACATTATGGTAAGGTAGTGTATATTATGTTGGTCCTGCATGCTTGGTTAGCATAGAGAACATTGCAAGATCTTGTCAAACCATGCTAGGCCACTTGCTTGTTATCACGTAGGAAGATCCACCTTTCGGAAGTAGGTAGTGCCTGAGTCTTTTTTTAGGATCAGAAACATGTTCCATTCCAAGATATTCAGCTACTCCAACTTGGGATCAAAAATGACGAGGAAGGTCGAAATTGAGTAATGTTCACCCTTATCTGGATTACTACTAATACTTCATTTTATGGAATAGTACAAAGGTGCCCATTCATCCTTTAGTCAAAATTCAGAAATGCAAGGTACATAGATTGAAAATTACTGATCAAAGTTAAGAAAGAAAATTAAAGATTAACCTATGTTGGTCTAAGTAATAGATAGAGGAATTCATTAAGATTCGATTGTATGTAAAGGTTTTAAGGAATATGTGAATATATTTTAATAGATAAAATGGTTATTTAATACAATTAGAGTTGATGAATATAAAGAATTTAAGGAATATGTGAGTAGTATTTATAGAGTAGATAGAATGAATATTTAATTCTTCAAGAGAGAATGTCATGTAGAGGTTTTAAGGTGCATGTGCATATCATGACCATTTAATTTATTAAGGGTTGTCTTGTAAGAAGAATTATTAAGGGGATATGAGAATATCATTTAAAACATAGGATGAATGGTTAAATATTAAAGGTTGTTTGCATGGTATATCATTAAAATGTATGTTTAATTATTAAGAGTTGATTTGCAAAGTTATACCATTTAAAATGTAGATTTAATGTTTAAATTATCAAGGGTTGTTTTGCAGAATATATCATTTAAAATGTAGATTGAATGGTTAAGTATTAAGAATTGATTTGCAAGGTTATACCATTTAAAGTGTAGAATTAATGGTCAATTATTAAGGGTTAATTTGCATGGGTTTATCATTTAAAAGTAGATTGAATGGTTAAGTATTAAGAAATGATTTGCAAGGGTATACTATTTAAAATATAGATTGAATGGGTATCTAATCTATTAAGAGATGAACTTATATGGAAAATTAAGAAATTTTATATTCTTATGATGGATAGACGTGCAAGTCGTTAGCATGATAGATAATGATTGCAATGACTATAGAGTGTAGAATGAAATGGAGTATGTAGATTAATCATAATCCATTCGTTAGGAAAATTATGTGATTCATTCATTGAATGTATTTATTTCTGAACCCTTTGAATAAGGAAAAACAAATTGTTGTTTTTAAAAGGAAATTTCGTTATTGGATGGCTTGCCGCCAATAACTTAATGATAATAAGATTAAATTTTCTCTATTGGTTGGCTTTCTGCCAATAGTTTTATTATTGTTAACTACCAACTTCACTTGATTACACTTAGAAAACACATACACCATATACTCTCACCTTGCCTCATTGGGGATCTTGGTGATCAGAAAGTGGAAGAGATGTATTTTAGATTATCCTCTCATATGTACTATTTTCTTAGCTTCTTTAGTTAGAAATATTAACAAGTTTTCTTAGAGCCCTTGTTTCCCTCGTGGGTGGCAATCGTTGGGGGACTATCTGGGAGTAGGCTCCCTAGAAAGGACTGCATACCCACAAACTTGTTGTCTAGAAAATAATTGAAGTAATCCTATATTCTAAGAAGAGATTGATAAGTTGGTAGCCATCTTATCTTGCTCAGGGGTTTTGCTAGATTCCACACAACTTCATGATGCCAATATGGTAGGGTGGTGAGCAAGCCTTTCTTGACGTTGCATCATTTTAATGAAAAGTCAATAATGAGAAACTATTGTTGGACTGAAATTTTACTTTATAGTAATCAAATTCTTATTTAAATGGGTGAAATGGTCCTTGTATATATTTTTTTTTAGAAAAAAAAATATTAGTACAAAATTGAGATTATTCGAGAGGGTTGCTACAAAAAAATTATGGTTTTCATCAAAATGAATTGATCAAGATGATGAACCACTACTTTCCACTATGAAACATGCAATTATGTGTGTGATAAGATGAAAATAATAATAAAAAGCTAACCCTAAATATTATAGCAACTATGAGGGGAGCTTTTAGAGCTCAAACTGATGTGTACCTTATTGCAAGAAGGTTGTTTTTAGGTCGCAAAGGACTCATTCACCTTTAGTGGCAAATGGGTCTCTATTAGGGTTTCTAAAACTAAGATATGGATTATTTTCCTTGATGTCCACACTCTCTGATCCCCGCTTGTCAATTCTTGAAAACCTGTAGAAAATTTTGTAGCTTCAATTCTTTCGTTCTTGCACTTTGAATGACAACTTTGTAACTTGAAAACTTTTTCACTTTACTCTAAACTTCTCCACTTGATCTTCAACCTATAAATCTGCAAAAAAAAATTCAAGAGGAGAAAAAATTGTTGATTGTTAGTGAATAGGGGTTTTCCTTGGTAAAACTCCTTTTAGGTAATAAAACCAAATGATGAAATAAGGAAATCTAAGCATGAAACATGAAATAATGAAGTTTTGATACCTTGTATGGTGTAGATTGGAATGCAAATCTACAATCTAATATGAAGTGGCCATGAAGAATTTAGATCTTGATCTCAAATAGATGTGGAACAGTGCTTCTAAGGAGGATCTTCAATACTACATTCACAATCTTAGTTGAACAACATGCAAGAATGCATTAAACCCTTGACATGATGAAATGATCTTGAATTGTTGCAATGAACTTCACTAATCTGCCTTTGAATGCCTTTGAAATGCTCTTGTAGACTCTTGTGAACTCGAATTTTCTATAAAGATTCTCTCTCAAAGTCACTAGGTTGTCTTGTAAACTTTCTATGAGAAACATTGTGAATTAACCCCTTATTTATACTAAATCTAGAGATTAACCTCAAAATTCAAACAATTCAAGTTACCACAAAATATAGAAATGAATATTATTAAAATCTCGCTAGAATGAAATTCAAAAAGGGGGTCCTTATTAAGGGAGGACCCATTCGACACCTAAGGTGAATGGGTCTTGGCACAAGTTTCCAAGACCTTACCTTCGGGGGGAGAAAATACATCAAAAACCCACCTCAAATATGTAATGAAAGGGGGGTCCTATAGAGGGAGGACCCATTCGCCATTAGCGGTGAATTGGGTCCTAGCACCAATTTTTAGGACATGGATTTTTCCAAATTAAATGTTTTGTAATTTAAATATTAGGTGTCAGGATAGATCTCTCACAAGGTGTCATAAATAAGGCTTAAATTTGAATTAAAGGAGCTAATTAACTCTAATTAAGCACAATTAATTAATGCAATCCTAGATAAGTGTGAAAGTGTGTTACAACATTTTAGATTACCATAAATAAGGTACAAATAAAGTATATTTCATTAAAAAATTCCCATTAAGCTCTATTAATTAAAGAAACCCTAGAAAAGTCATAAAGTGGGTTACAACACTTTAGCAAGGTACAATTTCAGTACATTTTAATTAAAAAGGGACCCTAGAATAATGTGAATGTGTACAACACATTACAACATTATAGCAAGGCATAACTAAGTTGATTCAATGTCAATTCTTCCCAAAACACTTAAGGAAAAAGGATAATTTTCCATTACTACACTTCTAACTTTCATAAACCACTTACTCTAAAATAAGTCTACATTTAATTATTCTTTGTAATTCACTTTTTTAAGTTTCCATAGGTTATAATACTAGCTAATTTAATTAAACCTATGTCACATTTAATTGTGAATTGTTATTCTTTAATTCATTTTAATTTGGAATTTCTCATTGCATCTAAATTTCCTAATCTCAAAATTAATAAAACATGTTGCTTAGGGTTAATCAAACACATCAATAATTTTAGTTTTGTTGAAGTCTTGTTTCTTAAAATTCTGGAAACTACCCAAGAAAACAACTCATAAAGTTACTATACATTCTTTCTCTAAATATTACTTTAATTCTACTATTGTCATTTGGGATTGGAAATCAATTCGGTTGATCTTATTTTTTTTGCAGGTTTAAATATTTAATATTTTTTGTTGCACATTTGATCATTGGAGATTTGAAAGTTTATGCAACTTTTTCTGCAATCCAGCATTATATATATATATATATATATATATATAATCTAGAATTATTTATTTATTTAAATATTATGGTATTGCTAAGAAAATGATTTTTAATATTAAATATATTACTAATATATTATATTTTTTCTTTTAGAAAACATTTTAATTTTTTTATAGGGGATAATCCACCATGGGTTTGCGACCATGTAAGGTTTGGAATTCCCATGGGTTGCCTTGGGCCTGGAGAGGGGTTGGCCTACTTGCTCAACCACCCCTGTTCAACCTAGTTGAAGGCCAAACAAATTTAAATTTTCTAATATATTTATCAAATAATTTCAAGAAATCATTGAGAGGTTCATATAACATCTCTCCTTTAATCTTGACATGGATGTTAGCTTAGAGGAGTTGTACACTCTCAATTAGAATAAATGAGATTCCTTCACTAATTTCCTACCAAGATGGAGGCAAAGAACTAGTAAGAGAAAGTGGCCCATTCCCGAAGAACAAGTAGGAATTATTATTGCTAATGTTGATCTAGACCTATCCTTCCACTTGAAGGTGCAATGTATCACCACTTATGATGAGCTTGTCCCTAGGGACCTCAACATTGAGAGAGCCCTAATTTCACTGGGAAATAGAGACAACCACCTATCCACTAGTTCTAATGATAAGCCCCACTTTTCGGCCTAGAACAAGAACGCTACTAGTGATGGTGTTGTTGATACAAACATGGTTTTAACTACTTCTAAGAAAGAAACTACCCAAAAAATCAACACATAAATTCCACCGTCAAACAATCAATCAACAATTAATGTTGTAAACACTCAACATGGACAACAAAGAACAAATAGTGCTCCTAAGCGACAATTCACTCCCAGAGGGGAACCTATGGAGGATGTGTTGAAGAGGTTGATACAATCTAACCATATCACACTCCCCAATTTCTCAAACTTTCAAGTGCCACAAGTCAAACCTCCTAGCTATAATGGAGATCATTTTTGTGGATTCCACCAATACAAAGGTCATAACACACAAAATTATTTTAGACTCAAAAAAATAATAGAATATCTTATTGAACAAGGAGACATTGATGTTGATAAAAAATATGGGAATAAAAATCTAAAAAAACTACACAAAACCTATGCATAATCATGGAAAAACAAAAGATTCATGAAAGGCATCAACCTCAAATAACGTGAACCATACCCATGATACCGCGGTGGGACATATTTATGTTATTCCTTCATCACCATATGAGGAATGCGACACATATCAACATACTATTTTAAAATAAAGTCCAAACCCATCAACAGTGTCATGCAATATTTCATATCGTAATAGTATCAAGTATGTATCAAATTACAATATCTCTCCCACATATGACTTCATGATTGAGAATGTTGAAGAAGTTCCAAACGAGCAAGAAATATCCCTTATTGCACCCATACCCATAAACTATTGTGAAGAGTCTTTTATTGATGATTTATCATCCACCCAAGGATCATGTCAAGAAGAGGCTCTTGAGGATAATGAAAGGTACTCTGAATTGAGTGAGGATCAAGAGCCCCTTGTAGACACTAAAATATTGACTAAATGATATCATACACTCGAATCAGGTTTACTAACATTATTTCCTCTTCAAATGATCCATCCTCTTTTCAGTTAATTGATTGAATTACCCTAGCTAATTGATTAATTGCAACATTTTCATCTATTTAACCTAATTCATAAAATCGGGTTAATTCACCCCCTTTCACACTAACACTTCATCTCATTAAATTAAATAAATAAAAATATTTAATTTAATTCCCTAAGTATTCTATTTTTTATTTTTTTTGCTTGGTAAATCGTTGTTAAGGGACAACACCCACCACTTTTTACTGGAGCTATGAACCAGTGAGGCCACATTCGAGGGACCTCATCCCCACCATTCATTTACATTGTTTCTTGCCCCATTTTACCACCTTTAGAGTGGGATCTGTGTTGCTTGTTGCATTTCTCCTTGTTATTCTTCCTTTTCCTTTGTACCTTTGTCCAATTTTCCTCTAACGAGCCTCCATCCATATCCTCTACTTTTCCTCTAGTCATTTGGCTTCCCTTTGGGGAAGTTATTCCTTAACTACCATCCTTAGCCCTATGATGGCATTCTTGCTAAGAAACTACTAAGGCCTCTGAAAAAACAAGATTCCCAACTTGATGCCCCCTTCTTTTCTCTGGGATTTTTCTAGGAGGAGGAGTGTCTCGACCAAGCAACACCGATGAAGAGGAAGAAGCTGCTAGCTTTGCATTTTTTTGGGAGTTACTTGATGGAGCCTTTCCTGAGGTAGTATCAACAACTTTTGGAGGTGCATTAGCCTCACCATCTAACCCATCCTTTTCCACTGAGTAATGTTGGGGTGTGATATTTTTCCACCAAGTAGCTTGGATTTCATGCCAACATTCTGAGCAGTGTGCACCCATATGGCCAGTGTTGAAACATCAATGACATTGAATAGGTAATCCCTCATAATCAAGCAATTGATTACATTCCATCCCCACAATTTTTGGAAGGACATTCGCAAGGAGATCTTTAGTTGTGTTTATCTCCACTAATATGTGAGCATAAGTGGTGTGCAAAAAGTTTGAGGAGTTATCATCCACCCCCAAGAAATTTCCTAGTGAGCTACCAATGGCTGCAAGGCATGAATCACACCAAAATTGAAGAGGAAGATTCCACAACCTTACCCAAACTGGAGCCAGATCGAAAGATTCTGTCAGAGGATTGAAGGAGGGGTGCTAGGGTTTCAATAATAATAAATGTTGATACTTATAGCTCCATTGGTATTTATATAGAACTAATTCCCTATCCTTTGCATTATCAAAGGCCACCACAAAGAATCCCCTTGCCATGGGGTAAATCTCTACATCCCTATCCAACATAGGTTTCCAAAATTTTGCAATCCATTCATGTAGCTCTACAAGGCTTGGCTAGAACCCCCAAAATCTACCAACCAACCCCTATTCTACAAAATAAGATATATTTTCAACCACTTCATCAGAAATCTCCCCAACAAAAGAGACCATTGGGGACAAAGTAGTGCATTGGAATGCCCTAGGAGCCTGTCATTCACAATGATTGATGGCCTTCACCCTTGATCTCTCCATCTAGCCATTTCTCATCCCCCAATTCTTCTGCACTTTTTCCTGCCCACAATTCATCCTTTCCTGTCCTTCTACTACCTTTGAGTATGAGCATTTTTTTTGTCACCTCCCATCATTTGGGCCAGATAAGGTTTCTGTAGAGGCATTGAAAGATGCCCTAGATGCGCCAGTCATTGGTAATATTTTTTTCCTTTTCCCATAAAGAGTTCCTACCTTTTTTCCACCAAGTCTCCATGCTTTTGGTTGCTCTACACACCCATGAGATTCATCCTCAGCTAGAACAAAGCCATGGTGAGCTGGCGTAGTGATGGGGAGGCACTTTGAAGAATCTTGTAAGATAACAAGGATTGTCGGAGGCATTGTTGGATCAACCATATTCATCTATTTGGGTGGCGACATAGGTCTCCCATCCTAAGGCCAAGTGGGAGGAGGACACCTTTTTTCTTCACTGAAAGACCTTCACCCATGTGAAAATCCAAAGATCCCTACGGAAGTCCATGGTAGCATTTTGACAATGAGCTTTAAATTGTAGTCTATTCAATTATAATTATAATTATTAAGTCTTCTAATTTAATTAAATAGTTAACCCTAAGTTATTTAATTATATATCATTTCATCCCTCCCCCATTCATTAAATAATTTAATTTAATGAAAAATGCTTTAATTCTTCTAATCCCCTAATTTTACAATTAAACCTTGTTTAATTAACAATTAAAACAATTTTCCTCCAAAAGGGGAATATTCCCATCAAATATCCCTTATCTCCTTTTTGCACAATTAAAAATTTCTTTTAATTTGTAAAATACCTTTATCCTCAGCCATGAGAATATTCCAAAGAATGTTCTCTCTCCTCCAATCATCTCACTTGGCTTCTTGAACAAGCTAAACCTTTAACCTCCTAAGCAAGTCACCTAGTGACCTGTGTGTGTAGGTCAAAAGTGTGTTTGTTTGAAACAAATGTGAGCCCTTGCTTAGTTTTCTTCTTGCATTATCATCTGTTGATGAGAATCCATGATCCATGCCTCTTGTTCCTTTCATCTTGGACCATTGATTAATCTTTTCGATCTCAACCCTCCATTTCTAATTTTCTCTCCTATAAATAGAAAACTATTTGGAGACCAATGGATCCATCTTTCAATCGCAAACTTATGCTATAGAAATTAATCACACTCACACTCATATTTAGCACATATTTAGCATAGATTTTAGTTCATTTTTAATTGTATATTAGTTTTAAGCTTCCATTAATGGCTTCCATGCATTCATCTTAGCTTGTTTATAAATTAGGGTTTGAATCTTTTAGCTTAAATATATAACTTAGATTAGCTTAGCTTTTGCATACTTAGATTTTTTTAGCATAAAATCATGTTAATTTAGCTTGCATCATGTTCAATTCAACATAAATGATGTTTTAATCCACATATCATAGTGGTTCCATCATTTTTCTTCACTAAAACTAACTAGAACAAGCTCATTTATCCATGGGATTGAGAAAGGGTCATCATTTCACATCAACATGACACCAATCCCTTAATATAAGTTTCAATGGATTAGAGTAGGTATTTAGAAAGCTTTTGTATTTTAACATGTTAAGTTTTAATGGCTTCCACTTTGATTTACATTGAATGATTTAATTGGAACTGAGGTTTAGTGGCTAAATCACACTTCGAATCCTCCTAGATCAAGTGTGGTTAACCTATACTAAATCGTCAGTCACATTCTGATGCTAGAGGGAGGGAAAGCCATCAATTTAATTAATATTTAGCTCAAATTCCATTCATTTACTTTTTTGTAAGATACAATGATGCCCAAATTGAATACAACAGCACATTTGAAGTACATCGCCATATAGTGACACTATCTCAGTTTGAAACTGTGACATCAATTACATGGATTGATGGTGATTTAAAATATGGCAACACTAATTTAATATAGAGGTATCAAAGATTTTAAATGGTGACAACACAAATTCACTAGAGCGACACCTAGTAAAATTGCGATACTATTGTTCTCTCTGTTTCCACTATAGAATAATGCACAAATTCACCAAAGTGATGTCGAGATTGTTAGGATTAGGTGTTGTACACCTTGCATAATGTTTGTAATGTTTCATTTATTTTTATTATGTGTGTGGTGCACCTAGGGGTTTTCTAGGTGAATGTGCATCACAAGGAGTTATAATGTTGGGGCCACTTTGTTGTATGTATCATTGGGACATAATTGTAAAATGTAATTATTTAATATTGGGGAATAATAAAATAATAAAGTACCCAATATTAAATGTGGGGTCACATGATGTTGTATGGTTTTGGGCACATGGTTTATGTAATACCACTTGGTGGTTTTGTGGGAGCTTGTTTCTATAAAAGCAACCACATGGGTAGTTGTTGAGTGTTGGATCAAAAGTTGGTCAAGGGTTTGACAGGTTGTTGCAGGTTAGCAGGTTGAGCTTGTGCATGTGTGAGGGTTTGAAGCATGGCATGGGATGTGTGGATTCATGCTTGGTCACACGGAATGCATGGATAGCTTGTGCTTTAGAAGTGTTCATGGAGTCTCTGCAGATGTATTGTAATGGGTTTTCATTACTGAATAATACATGGAGTGTGGATGCTTTTGGAGGCTGGGTTTTTTCCCTCTTAAGGGTTTTCCCAGGGTATATCTTGTGTCATCTTTGATGGGTATGTTGTCTATTCTCTTGCATGTTGATGTTGAGTATTTTACTTGCATGTTTCAGATTTGGGTTATGTGGAAATTGTCATTTCATGGCTGCACAGTTTCCTTACAAGTGGTATTTCAAATCGAGATGCTATCATGTTCAATGATGCCCAACAAGGGTAAGAAGTTTTACAATCATTTTTTCGACATGTGCTTTAATTTTTTGACTTTATCTGAATGCTAGCATGTCACTGACTTCTCCTTTTTTGTTTTTAAACTAACTAGTTTTGCAGATTTGGAGAAAAAATAGAAAAAAAATTACCCCAACTTGTTGGGGTCATAACTTTCTACTCGTTGCTCTAAATTCAAATCCATTTGCACCATTGGAAAGCTCTCCAAGAGTACTAATTTAGTCCCTAAAATTCCATTGCCTATGGGAATCCATTTTTAGCGACTGATGCAAGTTTCAACCCAAAATTCCACTTCTAAGGCCTCTAAAAATGTGATTTACTACAAGATAGAAAAAATAGAAATTTTTGAAATTTTTAATTTTCCATTTTTCTTAGTTTTAGTTATTGTAACAGTGTTTTGAAAATTTTGGGGCAATTATAACCCATCATAGGGTTTATGTTTTAGGAACACTAAATTTCCATTGGGTTTTAAAGCTTACAATCTTCTGACCAACTAGCTTTCAATTGGGCTTAAAATTCCTTTTCAAAGCTGGTTAAAACTGAACCCTCATTTCATCATTTTACTTTGGGTTTAAAATTGAACAAGGAAACTTTATATTTTGTTTGGTGCATAAAATGAATTCATCTGAGCTTAGGGGTTAAAATTTACAACTATTTTCTATGTTTTATGATTTACACTTCTGTTATTGAATGCGTTTGCAATTCTCTTGCACCATTTGGCGACCTTGAGAAATAGAAACATTTTTAAACACTTTTGTATAATCACCTACATCTTTCAATCAGGATTAAAATTGAACCCCTTTGTGAGTGTGAGAAAAAAGCATAGTGTGTTTTCTCTCTTTGTTCATATGAATGAAGATGATCAAATTACAGATGTAATTCCTCACTATTTTTTATCTTTAGAAGGCTTTCCTGCTTGCTTCAAAAGGAGGGAACAAGCCAATTGGTAACACGCTAAATCCAAGCTCTTCCAAACCGCTACATAAATTTGTGATTGCAAGGAAATTTTTCGATCAACGAGAAGTGATACATGATAGCTCTCCCCCAGTATCCTTATGATGCATAAAGCCCTTTTTCTAAGGGTTGGGAGACCTCTTGATGTATTTTATCATTGTACCCCCTGAACTGGAAGCCCTTACTACAAACCCTTGTTTAGAAGCCAAAATCCTTAATATTTATTGGTGCAAGAATGGTCATTCTGAAACTGCCCAACATTCTTACTATTCAATTGTAGAAATAGAAAAAATATTTTGGATCTCTATATTTTAAGGATTTTGAGATTTGGTGGTCTCAAGAAGTGTGTGCCATGGACGGGAGCGAGTGTTGCCAAATCTCTAACTATTCGCATTGTTTAGTGTTTGGAGAAGTGCAAGTGGGGACTCAAAAAATATAGCCATTTTGAGCCTAGGTTTGTAATGATTGTGAGTCAATTTAATACTTTGCTTGGTTTCAAAATGATGCAAAAACAAACATTCACTATCTTTCTCAAAATTTTAAACTCTTTGGCCTAAATATGGATACCTCTTGAAAAATCCTTGATATTGTTTTTTGTCCTAAGGATTCTATCCTTAGAGATTTTTAAATGTCTTGACTAATATCAAAATCCATATTTTCCAAAGGCAACATTGGCAATTATGGCTTTAACCTCATGATTGTCACAAAATGGGAATTGTGAAAGTTATGGTGTTTTTGACATAAACATTTAGTTTGAAACTTAATCCAGAGAAGTGGTTGTGGTAAAATAAACTCATTAAGAGAGATAAAGTGACAAATGAACCCCACATGACTATTTGGTGACCGATTGCTCCCATTGAACAACCTGATCCTCTAGGTGCTATAATTCAACTAAAATTTGAACTCATTAACAGAGAAAAAGCCAATGTCATTAGTAGTTTGAGAAGCTTTACTTTTGAAACTAAAGAAACAAATACACAGTGGAGAAACACAACAACAATTTTAGACGAAGAAGAGGAACAAGCTGATATTGAGGTTAGAAGGCCTACATTACCACCACCCATGGGGCAATAAATATCTTCCTTTCTTCCATAAACTTGATTTTTTTCTACATGATCTCACGTAAAGTTAGGATCGCTAAAGTAAGGTCTACAGGTCATCATTTTAGACTTAGGAATCTCTATCCAAAAGCTCTCAAAAAACATATTTTAATACTTCACAAGAATAGAGACAAGTTGGTAGCAAATTTCTGCAGACACATTTCAAGAAACAGTCTAGAATTATATGCATTCATTTGGAGTCAAAATCCTAGTCTTTTTCATGACACTAAACTCATGTAAATGATCCACCACACAATCAAAATCCATAGAGGAATATTTATATCTCGTCATTGCAAATGTAGGTATCGTAGTTCATAGTTTAGTAGGAAGTGGGCCTCAAAAATTTATCACAATCGTTACCACTTGTTAAGAAAATTTTATGCTCGAGCTAGGAGGAACCGAACATGTCTAAACATCCCCATCCATCCCCTCATCTAAGTCAACATTGGGTCTTTAGGATTCAAACATTCTAGAGGTCTAGCATCATTCTCACTACCTTGGTCTTGTCAAAACACTTTAAGTCAACAATGGGTCAAACATCTCATCCACCCCTCCATCAAATTTCATCTTTCACTTCACCCAATGTTGCAAAATTTCAAGTACACCAACATATTGTGACTTAAACATCAAATCAAACCAACCCCTTAACTTGGATATATTGTATAAGAAATGCATCCTTTTCCATACATTTAGATAAGTTAATTTTCATCATTGAACTAGTTCATCTTGAAGATCACAAGTCTACCCTAAATATTTACAAGTTCATAATCATCCTTTATCCCAAAATCAAAACATCAAGATTAAGTCAAAGGTGTTGTTCTAAAACGTTTGAAAAGATCACTCTCCACATCACTCATCTTTTCATCCTGCACTATCATCATTGCTCCCAAAATACTTAGAGCATCTATTTTACCTAAATTTGAGTCAACTAGGGAATTCAAACATCACAAATCACAACACAACAATCCCAAAGGTGACACAAAATTTATGGTAAAGACTAGATCACAACACAAGATAATCATGGAGAATCACAATATCCTTCATCACCATTAGGACCATATGAGATAGAAGATATCATAAACAACCCATTTGAACTCACTAGGGAGGAAATTATGGAACATCAAGCCTTTGAAAATGTAGCTCCTATCTCCCTAACATTTGTGACACAAAATTTAACACAAGATTTCACAACCCCATCGCTAGGGCTAAATCATACCTACATTCATAGTATTGCAATAAGCTTGCTAGAGACTTTTGTCATTCTCTTTCATTTGAAAACAACACACTTGTGGGAACACTTGAAACCAATCCTCCATCTAACACAACCACTTTGACACCTAGCTTTAGTGCTCCTCTCATTCCTAAAAATCCTAAATGGATATACACACCTCTTGATATTCATTACTCCACCATGACTTTGACATATTGAGGATATCCATCTTCATCCATACCCATGAGTACCAAAAGTGTTCATACCATCACACAAAGTAGCGTGGATCAAGTATCTCAAAAAAATGCACAAGGACATGTCAACACCATACCACAAAGTCAACCCTTAAAGAAAAAGGGGACATCCTTACCCAATCCTCCAATGGGTTCATCCATATCATTGGTTTCACAAAACACATCCACACCATCCATCATCAACCCATCTCAAAGCAATCCCTTGGTAACAAATCCTATCAACACAGGTAATACAACCCTAACACAAGGGAATCCTCCACACATGGGAAAAGGAAACCTTTTTAGCCAATGGACTCAAGGTCCTAGTATGTAATTTCCATCACATAATTTAATGGCACCATCCTCATCTTTTCCTACAATTCCCTTTGCTATGTCAAATCAAACTGGATCTCAAACATACATTCCTCCACCCCAATGCACTATATTACAAGGAATGTTCAACCAAGGGAATCCCCAACATCTCATCACCAATTCATTACCCACTTAAAACATCAATATCCATAATCCTCCACAGATGTCTCAACAACCACCTAATCCCACATTACAAGCACACACCTTAGCCTAACAACAAGCAAAACAAGCCTAGTAGCACAACAAAAACAATAACAACAACAACTACAAGCAACAACACAACAATTAAATTTAGCACAACAATAAAAACAACAACAAGCAGCCTTAGCAGCACAACAAGCAGCCTTAGCACAAAAATGAATGCAACAACAACAAGATTCCTTAGTAGCACAACAATGACAACAAAAAGAAACCCTAGAAACACAACAAGTAGAACAACAACAATATCAAGACCAACAAGCAGGCTTAGCAACACAACAACAACAACATTCCCAACAACAAGCTCAACAACATGCCTTAATAGTTCAACAATATGCCCAACAATAACAACAAGGTTCCTATTATAATCCTCAATCGGACATCGTCAATCCAAATGAATTAGGAACATATACATCAATACCTCAATCACCTTCACCAAATCTTACACCACCATACACCCCATACAACTCATCCATCATCCCAACATATGTTCCTCCATCCAACCCACAAGATGATCTAGCATAGTAATTTAGGGCACTATCACAAGAAATGCAGGACCTTCACATGGGAAAGGAAAAGAAGCCCCATACACAAAATCTATATCCTTATCCATTTGACCAAAACATAGCAATGGTACCATTCCCTCCTAGTTTTGAAATCCCAAAATTCAACAAATACAAAGGGAGAGGAAGTCCTATGGACCATATCAAAGAATTTAAAGTCATGTGCATGGAGGTAGCTTACAATGACTCTTATTTTATGCGCCTATTCCCTTGAAGTTTAATAGGTCCTCCTATGGATTGGTTTTCTCATCTACCTCTTGGTATCAAAACTTTCCAATAAATTATGGATAAACTCATCAATCACTTCTCCTTTAATCTCGACATGGACGTCAGTCCAAAAAAATTATACACTCTTAGAAAAAACCAAGGCAAAAATTTTGCTAATTTCTTACAACGATGGAGACAAAGATCTAGTAAAAGAAAGTGACCTCTTCCCGATGAGAAACAAGTGGGAATCATCATAGCCAATCTAGATCCAAATTTGTTGTTCTAGTTTAAAATGAAGTACTGCACATCATATGATGAGCTTGTCCCTAGATCCCTTAACATTGAGAGAGCTCTAATATCATAGGGAAATACTCAAGCTTACAAAGACAACCACCCATCAACAAGTTTAAATGCCAAGCCTCATGTCTAGGCTAAGAACAAAAACATGACAAATGATGGTGTGGTAGATGCTAAGGTAATCCTAAGTACTCCTAGACCAAACAAAAATCAAGTTGCTAACATCCAGCCAACTGTGTGACAAATAGCACCCTGGCAGAACAATCAAATCAATAACACCGAAATGCAAACATGAACCCCTAACAAGAACAACTATCCTAAATGCAAGTACACACAACTATCTGAATCCATCAAGACTATCATGAAAAAGGTGGTAGATTCAAATCTGATAACACTTCCCAACTTTGAAAACTACTAAGAACCATAAGAGAAACCATCCTAGTATAATGAGAGGGACCTTTGTGACTTTCACAAGATCAAAGGAAACAAAATAGAAAAATTCATGAGGCTCAAAAACATCATCCAAGACCTCATAGAAAATGATACCATATCTATTGAGGTACTAGTTGGGAATCATTCAATCTTAAGATATACAAGAACCCTATTCCAGATCATAAGAAAGAAAATAACAGAAGGAAAGCTAATTATTACATGAATGTGCAACATACCTATTCCAATTTAGTTGCTTCTTATTATAGTGCCATCATTGTCATCACCATCAAAGGGCATAGTGCAGAGTGTGAAGTCGCTGCATGATGTGGTAAATTCACCATTCAAGGAATCCAATGCCCATATAGGGCACAACCTAATCAATGAATAGAAAACCAACAAGTACAATCTCTTAGAACAGCTAAAAAAGACACCCACACAGATATCAATCCTAGAATTATTAAGGCTATCACCTGCCCATAGGGAAATCCTTGAGAAAGTTTTACCAGTCATCCATTCTTGAGGTTATTGATACCAATAAGTTTCAAGCTATTGTAGAACATATCACTAGCTATCTTATCACCTTCTCCAATCAAGATCTACCATCACAACCATCTCATAACCGTGCTTTACACCTTGAGGTTATCATTCATAAGAACAAGGTCAAAATATTTTTAGTAGATGGAGGTGTTGGACTAAACATTTTCTCTTTAGTTGATCAAAAGTCTATGCTATTTAGAGGATACTATTGAGAGGAAAAAGAGTGCCACCATCAAGACATATGATGACCAAGAACGGGTATCATAAGGTATCATTGCACTCAACATCCAAGTAGGCCCTCTCATTGCAAAAACTACATGTCAAGTGTTTGACCTTGATCTTCCTCACAAAATAATCCTTGGTCAACCTTGGATCCATGCTCTAAAAGTTGTAGCCTCTACCTATCATCAATGTGTGAAGTTTCCTTTCAAGGGCAAAGAGATTACTATCCATGGAGATCTCGAGCCTTTTTACTACTCCAAAATTCTTGAAGCCAAGTTCTATAAAATCTCCCAAATACCTAAAAATGATGAAGGGCCTACACCCTCCAAGTCATTTGTTGACACATCATCCCTTGCATCTACTTCTGAAAGAAAGGGACTTATTGTGTAGAACATACCCGATATCAAAGTGGTGACTAAAGATGATGGTTGTGGGAGTTGCACACTAATGAAGAACACCTTTGTCTTAAGAGAGCTACCTACTTCTCCTCAATTGCATGGGAAACCTACAACTAACAACAAAGAGTCTAAAAATATCAAGATGGTAGCTACTACCTTCACCAAGTGGGGTGATTTGAATCAAGAAGATCACAATGAGAATGACATTTCTAAACTCCTCTATTAGGATGAATGACTTGTCCCTGCTCTTCCTATGTAAGATAATAACAAAGGCTTACAACTCATGAAGTGAATGGGATATAACAAGAATAAGAAATTAGGACAAAATGAAAATGGTTTGCTAGAACCCATTGTTCCTGAGAAACAACTAAAAAATATTGGCCTAGGTTGTACTACTAGAAAGGTCATACTTATTGAAAAAGGTATTTCCCCTAAATGAGCTAAGGCTTCCTCTTGGTCACCTACATCACGTGATATGACCTTAGATGACTTCCCCTTGGACATTGCTAATCTATTTGAAAAAAACTCCCTCTTCATGATATCCATTACATCATTTTCTCAAACCAATCAACCAATTGAAATGGGCCTAGTCTACCCACAACTCATCAATGGACCAACAAGGACCACCAATTCTAGATTTTTTCAAAAATGATGAAGCAATCTTAGAATTCATGGGACTCTATGATAATTTACCATGGACAGATCATAAAGTCAGGTTTGATATAGAGCTAGATACATAGGCATACTATGGGGAGATGATTAAATCCCTTAGTCACAAAATAAATGAAATACAACTAACATGCAGATCTTTAAGTTAAAACCACATTGTGGCACTTTCTGATTGTAAAAAAGTAGAAAAAAAAGATGCATCCAATGGTAAAAATCCCTCTAAGGTTCCCAAGGATGAGGGATTCAATCTCCCCCTTAGTACAATGCATCTAGAGAAGTTAGCAATACTAGCAAAAAAACCCACTCTAGTTAGTGTGGGAATTGAAGAAGCACCTAAGATCACTTTTTATGCCGAATCCTTGTTGGAAAAAGAACAAAAGAACATGGAAGCATTCCCGAAGGAGTTTACAACAAAATTTTCATGGTCATACCCAGATATGCTAGGAATTGATCCAGAAGTGGTTGTGTATAACTTAGAAGTTTATCCTGAAGCTAAGCCAGTTAAGCAGAAATTAAGGAAGATGCACCCTCAAATAGCACTCTTGGCTAAACTTGAGTTGTAAAATATTCTTAACATTTGATTCATCTTACGGATAGATTATCTTGAGTGGGTTTCAAACCCGGTACTAGTCTCAAACCCCGTTGGGGGCATTAGAATATGCACTGACTTCAGAGACCTAAACAAGGCATTTCTGAAGGATGATTTCCATCCTCAGAATATCGACCTCATTGTAGAATTAATAGTTGGGCATGAAATGTTGTTGCTTATGGATGGTTTTTTAGTCTACAACCTAATCATAATCGCTAAGGAGGATCAACAAAAACCTACGTCAACTTGTCCATGGGGAACCTATTAATGAAATGTGATGCCATTTGGGCTGAAGAGTGTAGGAGAAACCTATTAAAGGGAAATGACCTTCATCTTCCATGACATGATTCAAATTTTTTTTGAAGATTATGTGGATAATATTTTGGGAAAAACAAGGAAAATAAGTGAACACATACAAGTCTTAGGACCTATATTTGATAGACTTGAAGAACACAAAGTAAGGATAAATCCAAAAAAGTGTGTCTTTGGGGTCACATCAGGAAAACTTCTTGGGTTCATCGTCTCGCAAAGAGGGATATAAATTGATCCATCAAAGGAAAAATCCATCCTAGACATGGAACCACCACAAATTCTAAAGCAGATGAGAGGGTTAAAAGGAAGACTGCAGTCCATCAGGAGGTTCATAGTGTAGCTATTAGATAAAATTCACCCCTATTCACATCTTCTCCATAAATGGATAGCCTATCAATGGGATGAGAAGTGTGATAAATCTTTCCAATAGATCAAAGACTATCAACTAACACCTCCAATTCTCATTCCACCAATACCGAACAAGCCATTGATCTTGTATATCTTAGCGACACCAGCAACATTGAGAGCTCTTTTGGCACAACATGATGAAAATGGAAAGGAAAGGGCCATTTACTACATTAGTAGAACCTTGGTGGGTTATGAAATGAAATATTTACCTATTGAAAAGGAATACCTATTAGTAGTTTTTTCTTGAAAAAAATTCAGGCATTGCATGTTGTCACAAGAAATCAAACTCATTGCCAAAATCGGTCCATTGAAATACCTATTATCCAAAGCAACTCTCATAGGGTGAATACCCAAAGGGGTGATGATCTTAATATAGTTTGACATAGAGTATGTAGAGTGCAAGGAAATCAAAGGACAAGTGATCATAGACCAACTAGCAAAAGCACCTATCTGTGTTGAGAACCCTTTCATATCTAAGTTCCCTAATGAATCAGTGTTCCTTATCAATCTCAGTGGAAGATGTACTTTGATGGATCATTCACCTTGCATGGATCAGGAGTAGGAATTCTCTTCATTGCCCCTCAAGGTGATTACATCACAAATTCCTATCAACTATCATTCCCTTGTACTATCAACATTATTAAGTATGAAGCCCTAATCATAGGTCTAAGGATATCAAACTAAGGATGATAAGCTCACTCCTTACGAAAAGATGGTGAAAAATCTCAAGGACCTCTTTATAGACATAAATTTTGAGTAGATTCCTTGCATAAATAATAGAGAAAAAAATGCCATGGAAGTGATTGGATCACTGCTAGACATGTCAAACATCCTCCAATGTGAATTCTTAGTAGAACAACTTCTTGTACCAACTTTTGAAATCCCTAAATATGAATTCACGTGTGTCATTATTGGTCCTAGATCCCCATGGTACCATTACACCTTTACCTACCTTAGCAGAGGAACCCTCCCATCTGATATCACCTCAAACTTTAAAAATACCTTTGTTAAAAAGGAATCTCGATTTGTGATCCTTGGTGATACCCTTTACTGCTGAATCATCGAAGGTACATTACTACAATGTCTCAACCAAGGGGAAGCCTTAACTACTTTAACAAAAGTACATGATGGTATATGTGGGTCCCATTCTAGTAGTATGACATTAGCTAAGAAACTATTGAGGATGGGGTACTATTGGCCAACCATGGAAAACGAAGCCCATTAGTATGTGCAGAAGTGTGTCCAGCGTCAACATGGAGATTTGATTCATGCTCTAGCTCAAGAGTTTCAACCCATGATCACACCATGGCATTTTTCGCAGTGGGGACTTGGCCTCATAGGAAAATCAACCCAAACTCATCTAATGGCCACAAGTTTATCATAACTGCCACTAAGTATTTTACTAAGTAAGTTTAGCCATTTCTATGACATATATAATGAGGAAGCAAATTGCCAAATTTAATATAATATTTCTTTATGGTGTTCCACAAACCCTCATCTTAGATAATGGTGAGGGAACGTACAATTATTTTATATCCCATCTCAAAATCTTGCTATATTTTGAATATTTGGTTGGTATCTGAGGGCTTAGGGTTTTTCTTATCATCACTATTGTAGGGTTTTATGTTATCTTGAACCCTTCCTTAATTAGCCCTCAAAGTTTTTGTTTATGCCAAGGTTCTAATTTTTCATTGACCTTTTATTGCCCATTTCCAGTCACATTAAAACATCTTATGTCATTGACGATCATGGAGTAACAGGTTCCTCATGCTTAGGTTTGAGTTTCTTATTTTATAAGGTTGAATAAAAGGCCTTTTGGGCCTTTACATCCTTTGTATTTTATGACTTAATATATTGTGATGACCTTTTTCCTATGCCATCTTAGGATGGTCCCCTTCATTAGAACAACTTGTGGGAATGTGCTTCAAATTTTTCACTTACGTCTCATTGGACATCTCTCTTTGTTGCTCATTGTGGATAGTTTCTGAAAGGTATGTTTAAATTGGCGATAAGCGATGAGCAATACTTTAGTTTTTCTCATCGCAGATAGCTTTGGGAGCTCTTGACATGAATCAATGATGGGAGATGATATTGCTTATCCTTATATCATTGAATTTTCACTTATCATTAATAACTCTTGAACCTTAAGTATTAAATTATCAATCAATGATGACCTCCCAGATTTTGTTCCTCTCTTCGTCGTTCATCACAGATGGTTGTGTGATTGCAATTTTCAAGATAGCGATGAGAGATATGAAGTATCTCCTATGCTTCACGTCTTATGGATGGGTTTTGAATGTTAAGTTTTGTATTAGTGACATGCGATGCAAGTGTTCTATGTAATCGTTGGGATCTCTCATCACTCATTTTTTGCAAACTTTATGAGGAGAATTAGCAATAAGTGATTTCCTTGGTGCTTTTGTATTTTCTCCTATCCCTCATCGTATATGATTTCCAAAACTTAAGTTTCAAAATAATGATGGGCAATCCATGGAGTCATCTTTTCAACTTTCTTTCATTGATTTGAATTGATCTTATGAGATCTATGTCTTTTGTATAATTGATTTTCATGCAAGGGCATGTGTCTTAATCTTGCTTCACCGCTTTATCTCCTGTCGCTAGTGTGATCAAGATTTTGAAGTTAAATTACTGACGCATGATAGGAAAATGAATGTGATCGAGGATGGCCCATATTTTTAAGGGCTAATATTTCATCGTGTAGATGCTTGCATCATTGATAGAACTAGTGAAGGATGAAATGTTTCAGCGATAAGCAACAACTACTGAATGAAAATGCAACTTGGAAATCTCCTAAGGACATTGTGTAAAGAAAATAACAAAGTAACAAGGTGAATTGAGAACCATTGATATGGTTTTAAATAGAGTGATCAATGGCCAGGGTTTGAATGTGAATGCCTAGATGTCAACTCAGTCGCGTGAAATTTCTATCAAACATTAATGGTGGTATGTCCATCTCTCGTCCATAAAGAAGGTAGATACCTAGTTTTTTGCACATTTGGAATTGCTTGGAAGCAAAGAGGAATACCAGAGGATGAAGAAATTATGTGGAAAGCTCTAGTGAAATATTTCAGTAGCAATTATATCAATCATTCACTCGGGTAAGAAAACTGTGTATCTCCTCCTATCTAAAATTTTTAAATCACATTATTCTAGAAGGGTGATAGGGAATTACGGAGATAATTTGCTTGTGGTTTTTTCCATTTGAATATGCTTGATTTGGGTGATATGTGTTGGGTAAAGTTTGGGAATATTTTTTTTCTATAAGTGGTTCCTTGAGTTTTTGTACCTGGGTAGGTATTTTTGATTACATAAAAATTGTAAACCCTAGTTCTATTGCATTGTAAACATGAGTGAACCAAAGCCTAGTGAATCCAGTATTAGACCAAAGAGGAAACTAAAACAAAAAGGGTTAAAAGGCTTAAAACTTAGAATTTTTCATCTGTGGTTAAGCCAAAACCACATGTAGTATCTAACCCTACACCAAGTACTCATGCAATGTCTACTAGGTCTAGAAGTGCAAAGAAGGAAAAAGAAAGGTTTATGCAAGTAGCCTCTGGAGATGTAAAAGGAGGGTCATGAATTGGCAAGAGACCTATGGATCAAGTTGTCGTGACCACTAGGTTAATTGATAGTGCCAGTGAAATTGGTGAATTGGCCCAACCTCAGAGTGGGTGGCAACTATTCTTGTATGCTTTTAATAGGCAGTATTCTAGCAAGATGACAAGTTACTTATGGGTACTAAACCTTGGGAAGCTAGTGGTGCCAAATGTGTTTGTGGAGGTGGATGTGATGATGGAGTTGGTCAGGCACTATCATCCCATTGACAAAACAATTAGGAGTGAAAACAATGATTTCATCCTTGATGTGACAAGGGATAAGATTGTGGAGGTGTTTGGGTTAAATCCCAATTATACTATGAAAATTAAGCATGCAAAGCTATATGGTGAATATGAGAAAATTTGCATATAGAAATAGACTGCTTGTTCAGCATAGAAAGACTAATGAGAAAATTATCCCTAAGGATGCTGAGCCTTTTGAATGTCTAGTGTTTGTGAATTATTTCAAGAACACCTACTATTGCCTAAATCAATTGTTGGCTCAAATTTTTGAGGTGAAGATAGGCCCTGACTTTTTGGTGATGGTAGCGGATATACAGGCTCATAATTAGAACACTGGTTTCGATTATGCTTCTTATGTTGCTAAACAAATACACGAGGATTTCATCAGTTTGAAGAAAGAGGTTCTCCCTTTGCATTTCCTTCATTATTCTCTGTTAATGCATATGCTCCTATTTGAGGGTGATTATGGATAGAAAAGGAAGTTGAAATTGAGATTAAGGGACAATGAGAATATTTTTTTGCCATTACAAATGTGGACACACATTTGGGATCAAGATTGTCCCAATTCCAATTATTTCATGTTCCTATTGTTATAAGGTTTGGTATCATTGACTTGTTGGGTGTAGCACCTATTTACAGACTTTCTCCAATAATTAGAAGTATCATGTGCCCAAAATATATACCAAGATCAAATGCAACATATATAATTGGGCAGATTGGTTTCTCCATTCAAAATATAATCTAATAAGAGATTATAAGTCTCAGGTGGCACCATACTATTTGTCCCTATATGTCTGACAAATTGGCTTTTATGGAACTCATGTGGAAAATTGATTTTATGGATTATGAAATGTTTAGAAAGCCCAAGAAGGGTACAATGGTGAATCCCCAATGCAATTTTTCTTACTTTAAAGTTACTACCTTTGAAGGGTATGAAAATTTTGGGATCATGGTGAATAATCTTAGGTTTCCTTTTGATGAGGTTAGGATTTTTAACCCGTAAAGGTTTTTGTATGGAAAGAGAAGGGATAAAAACTTATCAGTAATACATCATCAATACTTGTACATAGATGATGTATTGAGAAACTTGACAAGTGATGAGACTGTCATATCTAGAAAGAGGGAATGGACATCCATAATGGACAATGAAGAGAGTATCATAAAATGTAATTCCTTTTATGTGAGTCCTTATAATGTAATTGAAAACCCCTTTGAAAGAGCTTTCACAAATCTAAGGGATTATACAAATTGTGATTTCAAGGTGAAGGTGAAAGAGGCTGCTAATAAAGCATAGGCTCTCCTTGAAAAACAACCTTAGGCTATGGATATCCCAGAGATTTATATAGATGTCCAAGAAGTTAGGGAGGAACAAATGGAAGAACATGTGCCGAGAGATGAGTAGGTTGAGAATAAATTCCCTCCCTCTAATATTGAAGAAACCCTTGGTTCAGAAGTTCCCCTTAATAGAATTTTGCAATGGCAATATGATAAAGAAGATGATGATGATCCCATGGTCAATGATTGTGATGAATTCCTTGTGGATGAATTCCTTCAGGAGTAATGAGATAAAAGAAAATATTGAACTAGCAAAGGCTAGTGTTGAACCTTCTCAATAGGAAGAAGTTGAGAAAGTAAAGGAAGAAAAGATCATGGCTGAGATTGCAACTATTACTCCCACTAAGGCTAGGAAATTTTTAATAGATAGTGGAATCATGTTGTTTCCTAGATGCACTATCACCTCAGCTATAACATATGATGTAGTAAGAAGAGACCCCCAAGCTTCAATATCTGAGGAGTAGTTTGAGAATAAGGTATTTGGATCCGAATATAGTCCATGGTTGCATACTCTCGCAATTTGGTCTATGGCACCTAATACAGGAAAGCATGAGGTTTCCAAACCTATTGAAGAGGTTATAGGTTTCTTGGTGGTGAAGAGGGCCACAAATATAATGCCTACAAAAGTAGCTAAGCTAACTACTCATGTTGCAATGCTCACTGTGGAAACCACATAGATTTATTAGAAAAATTATGATTATTTATTGAAAGAATATAATAAGGCCTTGGATGAAATAAACAAGATGAGAATCTCTATGTAGACTAGTGAGTTAGTAAGGAAACTACCCCTACCAATTTCTTCTTCTTTAGACTTGTCTACACAGGATAGGTAAACCTTGGTCTTGAGAATCAAATATTTCAATGATCAACTAAGTACAAAAAAGGAAAATGTCAGGATGGCTAAAATTGAAACTGTTAAGGTGGCAAATGAAATCTTTGAAGATGAATTGAAACATAGGATGACCAAGTTGGTCAACAAATTTGATGATGTATGGGTTACTTATAGGAACATTCATGAAGAAAATATTAAATATCTAATAGTCCAGGAAGCCTTCCATAATGAATGGAGTAAATAGAGTACTAGGGTGGGTTCTTTAAAAAGAAATGATACCTAGAATGGAGGAGGATCCTGAGGTATCTACTAGCATTCCTAACATCTTAAAAACTATTGATTCAGTTAGTGAGATAACCACTTTTCATGGAAAGTTGGGTATGCAGCTCCAAAGTAAGTTGAATTTATTCAAAGAGATGGAAGAACATGGTCCTCTAATATTGAATCACAAAGGTGAGCTGCAACAGTTTGACACCTGGAGGAATAGTTTGGGGGGAATGATCACAACAACTATGATGGCATTAACTGTGACTAACTACATCCTACTAAATTCAAATATTGACATAATAATGGAGATTGAGAGAAAAATGAATACTTTTGTTAGAGAGGCCAGAGCCTTAATTGATGCCAGGTACACTCAACATAGTGCAAAGGTGCAGAGTTTGTTAGATGTGAAGTGGACCACTAAGGAGAAGTATACTACTTGGTTGGAAAAGTATAATGAATAAGCTTGTAGGGGGATGATATGTGATATGACGAATAATGGATAAGGGGAATAAACAATACATAGCCTAAAAATAATGTAGATTAGGCTTTTGATAAAGTGCTGCAAAATTATTGTTTTCCCCTCAACATTAAGATTGATGGCACAAATGTTGATGTGGATAAGTCAATTTTGTTTCTTTATCTACTTTCCTTGCTTTGTAATTTTGGTTGACTATTTTTACCCGTGGAGGACACTTTTTGAGCATGTGGAGAATATTTTGAAGTTTTTGTAACAAACAAATAATGTCTTTCTTGAGGTGGGATTGAATTTCTACTTTGAATGAGGATGAATTTTTCCTCATGTTTTATTTTCACCATCTTAGAGCTTGAGTGTAACTGAAAGTGGAATATTTGTTACAATAGTCCAATAGGGTTTTGACATGTGTGCTTCCTAGCTTGAAGCTTGTTTTTCTCTTTCATTTCTATAAGAAAGAATTCAGGGCTAGAAGCAGTTTTGGTTGAAAATAATTGTCACAGTGAATTATAATAGGAATATAGAGCATATTTCAAGTTTTTTTCTTAACTTTAGGAGTCTTTTTTTATGTATGTAATTTTGATAATAGGATAGCAAATACAATACAAAATGATACTAATTTCATGGAAATTCTCTCTCCTCTATAATTTTTGTACGAGTTATGAGTAAATATAATCAAGCATTATGTTGTTCATCTCCATTAATTTTTAGTGGACGCATAATTTCACTCTTGCTTATTAATTCAAGGAATTAGTGTAAGTTTTTGAATGAGATTGTTGACTCAAATGAATTGTGTGCTAGGATATATTTAAGAAGTGGTGGTTGAGAATATTATGAGGAAGTACTATAATGTAGTATTTCTTGAGCTATATATTGTTATTGTTCAGACATTATCATACTGCATAGATTAAGATTGACTCTATTTTTAGGATAAGACACTAGTTTTAGTATATTGTTCATAATTTAGTTCCTAGGTCAGTTTGTCAGCAAATCAATCTTTATTTACAAATCCTTAAAATGAATAATCATTATGGTTATGTTGTGATGAGTTTCACCTTTCTCATGCTCCAAGTGTAAGGTATTCTTTAAGATATTTTCAATCTCTTTTGATACACTACATTGTTGAGTAGATATATGAGAAATATATGTTGTTTACAATGTATGTAACTAATGTTAGCATAATTTCTTTAATAAACATTGTGGGATAACCCTCTTGGGTTTCATAGAGCCCAAAGTGTAGGAGTAAAATTTTTATAACTTTTACTCATTCATTGATCAATCCCTTTAGATTGCTAATTATTGGAAATGGAAAAATGCATAGGTAATTCTAAAGATCAGCTTGGTCCTTAAAAAACAACCAACAGATTGGCGACTCTGCTGGTGATTTTCTAAGTCCAAAGTCTCTAGTTTAGATCTGTTATAGTCAAAGTCGGGTACTTTTATGTCTTCACTATTTGAAGACCAAGTGGTTTAAATTTCATATACATAAGTCATGTCAAGTCTTATGCATCATGTTATAGTCCTTTTTTTCACTTTTTGTCAGGCTATGTTCAAAATCTTTTCTGAAGTTACAAGTATAAAGTTGAAGTACAATCACTTCCTATTTCTCAACATTTTGGGTGGCAACTTTGAAGTTTCTAATACTAGTAAAAAGATAAATTCTCAAAAGAAATGTGAGAAGAAGGATTTTGACATACTGTTTGGCACTATAAAGAAGACCGGGAGCTACATCAAGAAGCATCCCGAGCAAAAGGTAGAATCTGAACCTGCAAAAGAGAAGCAACCCGCTTGCCCAGTTAAGAAAAGCTCTGAATAAAGTAAGTTTGTTGATTCCCCTACTGATGCATCTCCTACTTTTAATATTGAAGTAAGTAGTGCAAATATCCAGGAAAATTTACATGAAGTTGACTTGTCTAACATAGACCAAGGAAGTTTTCTTGTTGAGCAAGTATTTGATAATGAACTTGACATTTCAAGGCAGGAGGATAGATGGGAGTTTTGGGGTAAGAATAATAAGTTCGCAGAGCCTTTAACCCTTGGATTTGGATCTATTTTTAGTGGAAAAAAATTCAAGCCAAGAGGTGAATCTCCAAATGTAGAAGTGCACCTTTCTCTTGAGGAGGATCCTATTGATCAGCCCTACAATACTCCTGTCCCTAGGGAGCTTGGAGATGTTCTAGAAAATGAAGGAGACATAGATAAAGATATGCAAGCTTTAGAAGAGGAAGAAATAAGGCTTAAAGAAGAAGAAGATAATATATTAAGGGTGTTAAAGGAGAAGGAAGATAGGATTAGATCTAAGCAACTTGAGAGAGATTCTCGAAAACAAAGATTGGAGAAGATGCGAGAAGATGTTGCTAGGTGGAGAGATTTTTAAGAAAATGTCTCCAAGTTGAAAGCTGAGATTATACCTGGAATTCCCAAAGTAACATTCTAGATGGGAACCTCACTGTAGATACCTATACCACATTTTTTTCAACTACCAAAGCCTTAGATCCTTCTACTAATGTTAATAAAACATCATTTGTAGATCATGGGAAGAAGCCCATTGATCAGCCAGAGAAAAATATCTTCAACACTAGTACCACTACCCATACTTGATCTGTTGAAAACCCCACACACAATGCCATAATTGATCCTAATTTGTCCACTACACCTCCAAATCCTGAGATCTAGAAGTTACAGTTGGAGAATGATAAAGTAGAGGAATATTTGAAGAAAGATGAGATAAAAGCTTCTAATGCATAAATAGCCAGGAAGATTGACTTTTTTAAGATGTCCACACCTACTCTAGAGGCTTCAAGATCTAGACATACTAGTAGCGAGTCACAAAAGAATAATTTTGAGGGACACACTACTAGTGGAGGTGGTGGTGGGGATCAAGGTGGTGGAGGTGGAGGAAATAATAAGAATAAGAATTTTTATTTTGAAGATGATGAAGGAAATAAGAAAAGAAGTGGTATTGGTGAAAGTGAAAAGGGTAAGGATAGTAGTCAATTTGAAAAAAAAAGAGATGTTCATAGGTATTGACATCCTAGGAGGCCACTCCAAGTAGTTAGATACCAACAGTTGTGTTTCACCGGAATACCTGGCTACCCTAGTCGATTTCCTGAAGATTTCAGACTTTCTCTAGTCAGATTCTCTGGTAATAATACCTTGAGTGGTGAAGACTATTTCAAAGAATTTTCTAATGTTATGAATGATTTTGAGGTAGAGGAAAAGGATGTCATGATGAATTTTTTTATGTGGTCTCTCATTGAAGATGCTCGAGAGTGGTATAGGAGTTTTCCTGCCGAGAGCATTGGCTCTTGGGAGGAATTCAAAAGGGTATTTAGAGAGAAATATAGCGACAAGAATAATTAGAGGTTTTTGTTCAATCAATTTAATAATATTGCTAAAGGTCCTAATGAATATGTGGCTAAGTTCAATACAATATTCCAAAAGGCTAGGAAGAGTTTGCCTCCTTGTCCACAATTGAATGACATTATGTTCTTGGTAAATTACTGCAATTCTTTTGATACAAAAATGAGTTACTGCCTACTAGATAAGAATCCTTAGACATTGAGGGAAGCCTACAAGATGGTGGAGCATATTGAGAATATTAGGAAAGAAACTAGTAAAGTTGGCAGAAGAGATAATGCAAAACTCTTTAGAAATTCAAAAAAGGAGGATAAGAGTTTAGGTGCTAAAGGGGGACTCTTGAGGATAAGATTGATAATTTTATGAAAACTATAGGTATGTGCAGGATCATGATGGGCCAAAAAGTGGCAATATGATGGGTATTTGTAGGGTATGTGGCTGACGACTTTTTTTTACCCAAAATTGATGAAATGAAAATGGGTTTTAAAGGAGATTCTCAACTTTCCACCAATTAAAAATATGCTTTACTTTGAATCTAATAAATAATTATTATTCATTTTCTATTTGAATTATGACTAAAGTCCTGATTAATAGGCTGATTGAAAAAAATCTATAGCTTTCAAATGGTATCACATTTTTGGAATCCAAAACATGCATCACATTATATGCTTCACGTACTATAGGATTAAAAAAAGAAAAATTGAATTCCATGAAGTTTTGACCAAGTTTAGGTGGTCAGACATACAAGTTTTTATATTTTTTAAAAGTTGTAATAAAAAATTAATTTAATTATTTACTTGGAAAAAATTACAAAAAAATATGCATCACATCCGGACATGAGCCCTCTACTTATGTCTAAAATCTTATAAAAAAATATTATCATTTTATTGTGGTTAGGATGGTCAGACAGACACCCACTTCTTATTTTTTCCCTGAAATTTAAGTACTACTCCATTGAAATTTCAAATTTTCAACAAATAGATTTTTTTGTTTTAAAATAAACCTAGTAGTTTAGAAACTACATTCAATTTTCTACAAATTCTATTCTTACATATTTTTGAAATAATATAGATAACTTATTCAATTTTTTATGTCAAGTTGCCTAACTCTAATTTTTCTAAATTTTTTGCCACTTAAGGGCCTTTTTTTTCCATGATGATCTTGCACATACCCCTATAAATGAAAAAATTGTAAAACAAGAAAAGGTTCAACCAAAAAATTATCAAAGGAATGAAAGACCTCGTCAGTTGCACGATCACTCATATAATACTAATTGGTACAATGGGAAGCATGTCTTAATAATCAAATAAATTCCCAAAATAAGGTCCCTCCAGATCCTCTGCAGAAAAAATTAGGAAATTTTGTTGAAGATACCCCCTGGTGCATGGTTTTCCAAATTCCACATTCTCCTCAACAATGTATAGTTGCACATATGGTTGAAGTGGAAGAAGATATTCTTGAAGACTATGATCAACAAGATGAGGAATATGTTGATGTACTTACGGTTATGGGTGATTCTGATGTTGTTGATAGTGAATTCTCTTCTGATATGGACTCCTACAAAGTGGATGTAGACAATCAAAGGAAAATTGCTAGTGCATATCATCAACAAGTTATCTTTGATGAAAATGTTGATAATGATATTGAGGTATACAGTTTGGAATAAATTTAAGATGGTGTGTCACTAAGAAGGCCCTTAGATGAGGAGATTACAAGATATACTATGGCCTTGGCTGCTCAAGCCAGAAGTTCCTATCATATCAGGAATACAATAGTTGATGGTGAACAAGGTAGTCCTGCTGGCCTTTTCATTAAGGAGAAAAATGCCAAAAGAAAAGAGCACAAGACTGATGGAAAAATAGAAGCAATCAAAGTTAAAGAGGGCAGGGGAGATAAAATTTGGGCTAAGAAAGTAGATAAGTAAAAAGCTACTCAAGAATTCAAATCTCCTTCTTTGAAGATAAAGACATAGAAGCAAAATCCTGAAGTTACAAGGATGGATGCCAAGCATAGGGTTGAGGTAACAAAGAATCAATAAAAGGAGAGCAGTAGTGAACAAGGTATGTTCCCAGTTGAATTACCCAAGTATACTCCTATTGATATCTTTCAATTACTTATCCAAGTAAAAGTATTTATGCCTTTTCTTGAAATGATGAGAATAGATGAACATAAGAAAAAGGAAATAGCCCTTATCAATGATGCTACTATAGCCTATAATGATTTAGTGGTTCCCACTCTACCCAAACTAAGTGAAAGGGATAAGAAAGACAAGGAAGTTGAGGGAGTCATCACTGAGATTCCCCATATCTTCCTAGGGAATTTAGTAACTGCTTGTCCTGAGAAGATAGATATGTTTTTCCTCACTTTGATGGTTAGGGAAAATTTTATAAAAAAATGTATTGTTGACTTTGGAGCATCCAATAGCATCATGCTAGCTAAAATCATGGAGGGACTAAGATTGAAATTTGATAGCACTCATGGTAAGTGTTATGCCATGGATTCAACAAAATTCCTTGTTATCAGTATGATAAATGAACTTCCTTATAGATTAGTAGCCTACCTAGATAGAGAGTTTAAAATGAGTGTGGTAATAGTGGATATCCCACCTAATTATGGAATGTTGCTATCTTGGAAATGGAGTGCATCTATGGGAGGAAGTATGTAATGTGACATGTCTTATGCCACATTTCCCATTGATGGTAAGGATGTTCAAGTGATGTGAGAACCAAGGGTACCACATATGTTGGACATGCTCCTGAAGATGATACAATTCTTTTTATAGACACATATGTTGGGGATTTCAAGGTGGAAGAAGTACCAAGAGAAAATGATAGGCCCTCTGCACCTATATACTATGAAGTTGTAAGATTTTTTGGCAAGGATGAACTTTGGAAAATGTACTTTTTTGGTGAAAGTTCCAAGGATGGGTCTAGTGTAGGGATATTATTGGTATCACCAAGTGGAAATGCATACAAGTTTTCATTCACTCTCTCTTTTGTCCACACAAATAATGTGGCAGAATATGAAGCATTGTTGTTAGGGTTAAGGTTGGTTGAGAAGCATGGGATTGGAAAGTTGATGGCAATTGGTGATTCTAAGCTTGTGATATACCAAGTAAGAGCCAAATATGCTTGAAAGAATAAAAAACTAAAGCACTATAGAAATGTTGTCTAGGATTCCATAGAGTAGTTTGATGCTTTTGGAATTGACTGGATGGAGAGAGGATAGAACAAAGTAGCTGACTTACTCGCTAACATTGCGTTGAGACAAATGAAATAAACTTCATAGGTATCTCTAAGGTGGAGGTACAAGCAAGGCATTCCATCCCTGACAATGTATATAATTGGCATATCTTAAATGATGATGAACATATTCTAAAATTCTTGAGATGTGTAGATGATTATGAAGGTCAAGAAATTGACTTCAGGTCATTTGTTTTAAATGTGGATGGTAAGGACATGGTCTTTGGGAAGGAGGTTATCCAACTGAAGACAAATAAAATCCCCAAGGGTCTTATAGAACATGAAAGGGTCTTTTTCAGTCAAGATAAAAGCAAGAGTAAGACAACTGCTACTCACCTAGAGTACCTAGAAGAAGTAAATTTGGGGACTAAAAATTCCCCTAACAAAGTGTATGTAGGAAAGAAGATGAAGCCAAAGGTGAAGGAAATGTTGACTACCTTGCTTAGAAAATACATACATGTCCTTTCTTGGTCATATGATGACCTGAAAGCTTACAGAGAGGAATTGTTTTAGCATGAGATTCCTATGATGGAGAATGCTAAGCCTTTTCGGCAAAAGAAAAGACCAATTAATCCTACTTTAGCTCCCAAGATGCAAGAGGAGCTAGTAAAGTTAAGAGATGCTGACATCATAAAGCCCATCAGACATTCTTCATGGGTATCGAATCTGGTGCCAGTTAGAAAAAATAATGGAGATATAAGGTTGTGCATGGATTTTAGGAATTTTAATATATCTTCATTGAAGGAAAACTATCCATTTCTGAATATGGAAGCCTTGTTACAAAAGGTAACTGGCTGTGAGCTATTTTTAATGATGGATGGATTTTCCAGTTATAATAAAGTGAAGGTAAAGGAGTCTGAGTAGTATAAGACTGCATTTACTACTCCATGGGGCACCTTATAGGTAAGGATGTCATTTGGATTAACAAATGAGGGTGCCACTTTCCAAAGGGCTATGGATGTAGCCTTTTCTAATTTTATTGATGTATTTATGGCTATATACCAAGATGACTTGACAACCTATACCAAGAAGGAGGAAGATCATTGCATACATTTGGAGAAGGTTTTTGTTAGAGCTTTAAAGTATGCGATCTCACTAAATCTGAAGAAATGTGCCTTTGGGGTCACTGAAGGAAAACTAATGGGGCACATTATGTCCAATGAAGGAGTAAGGATTAACCTTGAAAGGGTGGAAGCCATAAATAAGATCCCCTAGCCAAAGAATGTAAAAGGAATTCAATCATTCTTTGGACAGATAAATTTCTTGAGGAGGTTTGTGACCAAATTTTTAAAAATCACAAGACCTATCTCCAAGAGGTTGAAGAAGGGATAAAAGGTGACTTGGAGTGAAGAGCTAAGTCATGCTTTTGAGAGTATTAAATAGGCCATTAAAGAAGTTCCTATTTTGAAGTCTCTTGATTTCTCTAATCCAATGCATATCTTATCCTTTGCTTCTTTTCATACCATTTTTGTTGTTCTATTATCGAAAAATGAGGAGGGCTTTGAACATCCCATCACAGTTTTTAGCAAATATTTACAATATGCTAAGCTCAAATATGACATGATGGAAAAACAAGCATATTCTCTAGTTAAAGTTGAGAAAAATTTCAAAACTTATTTAATGGGAGCTACTATTATAGCCTTTGTACCAAGTGTTGATGTGAAAGATATTTTCACTCAACAAGAGACTACAGGCATAAGATGTATATGGATCAACAGGATCCAAGAATTCAATATTGATGTCGAGATCACTAAGTTAGTTAGGGGAAAATTCCTAGCTAAAATGATGATAGGAACTAATATGGAAGCTAATCAGATCAATTAGATAGAAACTATTGATGTACCTATTTTTGATATGAAAACGTGTAGCTAGTATAAAAGAATTTTTCACTATTTGTAGACTTTGCAATTTCCTAGACATAGATGACAATGATAATAGGACATTGAATTTGCATGCTATTAAATATGTGATTATTGACAATAAACTGTGGTGGAGGAACCGGGATGGTTTACTGCTTAAATTTGTAGATGGAAGGGAGGCATTAGAACTCTTATAGGAAATGCACAATGGAGTATGTGGTGGTCATTACATGGAAAAGACCACTGCTCACAAGGTCTTAAGGGTGGGATTCTAGTGGCCTACTATTTTTAAGGATGCTCATAAGTTTGTTAAGACTTTTGATGCTTTCCAGAGGATTGCAGGAAAGTTAAAGTTTCCAGGAAGCTTGCCACTACTTGGCCTATTGTTGTTCAGGCACCTTTTCAACAATGGGGAATTGACTTGATCGGCGAAATACTAGAAAATTCTAGTGGAGGGAATTCATGGATCCTTGTATCCAAAGACTATTCCACAAAATAGGTAGAAGCAATACCTACAAAGAAAGGAACAAGTAAAGTGGTGGTGGATTTCCTGTTGAATAATATTTTAATCAGGTTTGGAGTCCTAGAGAAGATAATCTATGATAATACTATGTATTTTAGATGTGAGGAATTCAAGGGTTTTTGTGACAAACATGGAATACAAATTTCTTACTCTTCACCCTACCATCCTCAAGGAAATGGTCAGGCTAAATCTAGTAATAAAATATTGATAAAAATCATCAAAAGAATGATGGAGAGGAACAAGAAATTTTGGGACTCAAAGCTAAAGCTATTAGTTTGGGTAGATTGGGTTACTATAAAAAGGGAAACTGGTTATTCATTGTTTGGTTTGGTGTATGGATTGGATGCTAGGCTACCCGAAAATAAGTAGATAAAGATGCATAAATTTTTGTAGGAATATGATGATGATATCTGTGATGATACACAACATAGAATTGAGAATTTGGTGCAATTGGATGAAGCTAGAAGAGAAGCTATGCCAAGAATGGAAAGATGCGGTTGCAAGTTAAGCATTTACATGATAAGGGAGCTTCTCCCAAAAAAATTGAGGTGAATAGTATGGTGTTAGCCTGGAATGCAAGGGCCCAAGATAAGGGTAAATGTGTAAATTTTGAAGCGTTATGGTTAGGCCCTTATCTGATAGCCAATACAAATGGTGAAGATTCATATTTCCTCCACAGCTTGATAGGTGAAATTTTTAAATTGATAGTACATGGACAGTTCTTAAAGACATACTTTTCCTAAGTATCTTATGATTCCATGTACATTGTATATATAGGTGTGTCTGGTATGGTTCTGCTACCTAGTCCGGGTTGTTCCTAGTTTTTTTTTATCGATTCATTATGTCTATTTGGTCTACTTCAACTTGAGATTCTAAGATCTCACCATTCCTACAAGAGGCATGCATCCCCAGTTGGAGCCATTGATGGAACTTGAAAAAAATTTATGTTCCATCTCAAAATCTTGCTATAGTTTGAATATTGGGTTGGTATCTAAGGGCTTAGGGTTTTGTGTTATCTTGAACCCTTCCTTAATTAGCCCTCAAAATTTCTATTTATGGCAAGGTTCTAATTTTTTGTTGAACTTTTGTTTCCTGTTGCTGGTCATATTAAAACATCTTATGTCATTGACGATCATGGAGTAACTAGTCCCTCATGCTTAGGTCTGAGTTTCTTATTTTATAAGGTTGAACAAAAGGCCTTTTGGGCCTTTACATCGTTTGTATTTTATGACTTAATATCTTGTAGGACCTTTTTCCTATGTCGTCTTAGGATGGTCCCCTTCATTTGAACAACTTGTGGGAACGTTCTTAAAAGTTTTGAATTAAGTCCTGTCAGCCATTTCTCTTTGTCACTTATTGTTGATAGTTTCTAAAAGGTATATTTAAATTGGTGATAAGAAATGAGCGGTATTTCTTTGGTTTCACTCATCATGGTAGCTTTGGGAGTTCTTGACATGAATCATTGATGGGTGATTCTCTTGCTTCTCCTTATATTGTTGAATTTTTTCTTATCACTAATTTGACTCTTGAACCTTGAGTATTAAATTAGCGATCAATGATGACCTCCAAGCTTTTGTTCTTCTCTTCATCATTCATAGCAGATGGTTGTGTGATTGTAATTTTCAAGATAGAGATGAGAAATATGAATTATCTCTTGTGTTTCGTGTGTCATGGAGGAGTTTTTAATGTTAATTTTTGTATTAGTGGTCAACACACAATGCAAGTGTTCTATCAAATCGCTAGGATCTTTCATCGCTAATTTCTTGCAAACTTTATGAGGAGAATTAGCGATAACCAATAGCCCTATTGATTTTGTGTTTTCTCCTATCGCTCATTGTGGATCCTTTCCAAAACTTAAGTTTCAAAATAGTGATGAGTGATGGAGTCATCTATTCAAATTTTTGTCAATGATTTGAATTGATCTTATGATAAATGTCCTTTGTATCATTGATTTTCATGCAGGTGCTCATGTCTTAATCTGTCTTCATCTCTTTATCTCCCATTTCTTGTATGATCCAGAGTTCGAAGTTAAATCAGCGATGTGCATTGGGAAAATGAACGTGATCGAGGATGGGCCATATTTTCAAGGGCTAATATTTTATCACGTGGATGCTTGCACCAATGATAGAACTAGTGAAGGTTGAAATTTGTTACTGATAATCGACAACTACTGAATGAAAAGGCAACGTGGAAGTATCCTGAGGATATCATTTAAAGAAAAGAAGAAAGTAGCGAGGCGAAATAATAACCATTGATATGGTTTTAAAGTAGAGTGATTAGTGACCAGGGTTTGAATGTGAACGACTAGATGTTAGTTTTCTTGTGTGAACTTACTATCAAACATTAATGGTGGTATGTTGATATCTCGGCCATAAAGTAGGTAGATACCTAGTTTCTTGCACATTTGGAATTTCTTGGAAGCGAAGAGTAATACTAGAAGTTGAAGAAATTGTGTGAAAAGCTCTAGTGAAATATTTTAGCAGCAATTGTATCAATCGTTCACTCAGGTAAGCTAACTATGTATCTCCTCATATCTGAAATATTAAATCACATTACTCTAGTTTGGGAATAATTTTATTCTGTAAGTGGTGCCTTGAGTTTTTGTATCTGGGTAGGTCTTTTCGATTACAAAAAAATTGTAAACCCTAGTTCTATTGCATTGAAAACATCAGTGAACCTAACCCTAGTGAATCCAGTATTAGACTAGAGAGGAAACAAAGAAAAAAGGGTGAAAATGCTTAAAACTCAGGATGTTTCATCTGTGGTTAAGCCGGAACCACTTGCAGTATCTAACCCTACAGTAAGTACTGCTGTGATGTCTACTAGGTCTAGAAGCTCAAAGAAGGGAAAAGAAAGGTATATGGAGGAGGCCTCTAGAGATGTAAAGGAAGGAGCGTCATGAATTGGAAAGGGACATATGAGTCAAGTTGTGATGACCACTAAGTTAATTGATAGTGCTGGTGAAATTGGTGAATTGGCCTAGCCTCATAGCAGGTTGAAACTATTCCTGTATTCTTTTAATAGGCAGTATTCTAGGAAGTCGACATGTTACTTATGAGGACTAAACCTTAGGAAGCTGGTGGTGCAAATGTGTTTGTGGAGGTGGACGTGATGATGTAGTTGGCTAGGCACTATCATCCCACTGATAGAACAATTAGGAGGGAAAATGGTGATGTGATCCTTGAAGTGACAAGGGTTAAGATTGTGGAGTTGTTTGGATTAAATCACAATGATACTATGAAAATTAATCATGCAAAGCTATATGGTGAATATGAGTATAACAAATTTGCATACAGTTTTAGACTACTTGTTTGGCATAGAAAGAGTAAGGAGATATTTATCCCTAAGGATGTTGAGCCTTTTAAATGTGAAGAGTTTGTGAATTATTTCAAGAACACCTACTATTTCCTAATTCAAATGTTGGCTCAAATTTTTGAGGTGAGGATAGCCCTCAACTTGCTGGTGATGGTAGCAGATATATAGGTTAATAATCGAAACACTAGTTCTAATTATGCTGCTTATGTTGTTGAACAAATGCACGAGGACTTCATTAGTTTGGAGAAATAGGTTCTCCCTTTTCATTTCCCTCATTATTCTCTGTTAATGCATATGCTCCTATTTTAGGGTGATTATGGCTAGAAAACGAAGTTGAAATTGAGATTAAGGGACAATGAGAATAATTTTTTGTTAGTACAAATGTGGACACACATTTGGGATTAGGATTGTCCCGATTCTAATTATTTCATGTTTTCTAATGTTATAAGGTTTGGTATCCTGGAGTTGTTGAGTGTAGCACCTATTCATAGGCTTTCTCTAGCAATCATAAGTATCATGCACCCAAAAGATATACGAGGATCAAATGCAAAACATAATTAAAAAGATTGGTTTCTCCATTTGTGATATACTCTAATCATAGCTTATGGGTCTAAGGTGGAACCACACTGTTTGCCCCTATATGTCTCCAACAGATTGTATTTTATGGAACTCATGTGGTAGATTGATTTTATGTATTATGAAATGTTCAAAAATCCCAGGAAGGGTACTATGGTGAATCTGCAATGAACTTTTCCTTACTTTAAAGTTACTACCCCTGAAGGTTATGAAAAGTTAGGGATCATGGTGAATAATCTTAGGTTTCCTCTTAATGAGGTTAGGATTTTTGAACTAGAAAGGTTTTTGTATGGAAAGAGAAGGGATAAAAACTTATCAGTAATACATCATCAGTTCTTGTACATAGATGATGTATTGTGAAACTTGACAAGTGATGAGGTTGTCATATCTAGAAAGAGGGAATGGACATCCCTAATGAAATTGAAGAAAGTATCATAAAAAGGAATGACTTTTATGTGAGTCCTTATGATGTAATTGCAGACCCATTTGAAAGAGCTTTCACAAAGCTAAGGGATAATCAAAATGGTATTTCAAGGTGAAGGTGAAAAAGGTTGTTGATAAAGCATAGGCTCTCCTTGAACAACAACCTCGGGCTATGGATATACCAAAGTAGCCTATAAATGTCAAAGATTTTGGGGAGGAACAAATGGAAAAACATGTGCTAGGAGATGAGGAGGTGGAGAAGAAATTCCATTCCCCTAATATTAAAGAAACCCTTGGTTCAGAAGCTCCCTTGGGTAGAATTTTCAGATGGCAATATGATAAATAAAATAATCATGACCCCAGGGTCAAGGATTGTGATGAATTCCTTGTAGATGATAAGTTTGTGCAATCTAAGGAATTTAAGGAATTTATGGTTCAATAGAGGAGTAAAGAGATAAAAGAAAGGCTTGAACTAGCAAGGGCTAGTGTGGAACCTTCTCAATAGGTAGAAGTTGAGAAAGAAAAGGAAGAAAAGATCATGGATGAGATTGCAACTATTATTCCCGCTAAGGCTAGGAAAATTGTCACAGATAGTAAAATCATGTTGTTACTAGGATGCATTATCATCTTAGCTATAGCATATGATGCATAGTAAGAAGAGACCCCTAGGCTTCAATATCTGAGGAGTAGTTTGAGGATAAGGTGTTTGGATCAAGATGTAGTCCAAAGTTGTATACTATTGCAATTTGGTCTATGGAACCTACTATTGGAAAGCATATAGGTTCCTTGGTGGCGAAGAGGGTCATAGATATAATGCCTATCCAAGCAGCTAAGTTCATTTCTCATGTTGCAATGCTCAGTGTGGACACCACATAGATTTCTCAGAAAATGTTTGATTATTTATTGAAAGAATACAATAAGGCCTTGGATGAAATAAACAAGATGAGAGCCATTGTTCAAACTAGTCAGGGTGATCCCACAATACTAGTTTACAATTTTTGGCCAAATTGGACACTAGATTGGTTTTTTCTAACTAAATCTTCACTTTCAGGAACCTATAGCGGCTAAACCATGAGGAAGTTTAAGATGATGCAAACTAGTAATTTGTGACATTTTTTCTGTAGATTCTAAATATATTTTTTTCAAAATTTTGGAATTAGATTGTACTTCTTTTTCCATCTTCGAAAACTAATTTTTTTTCACTAAACACCATTTTGAAGGAGTGATGCTCACCGTATACAAAATAAATTTTTTCCATCAAGGATAAAATTCTAATTTTATCTAATTTAGATTTGTAACTATGATATCTAGCACTTTCATTTGGTTTCATAGTGTTTTATTGAATACTTTTTCCTTCATCATGTTTCGAAGTCAAACCAATTGTAATTCAGACATAGGAAGACTGTATACAACATAATTTTTTTTTATGTATCAAAATTCATTTTTTTTTGTTGGATCAAGGACTTCAATATCTAGTGCATTCACACTTTTCAAAAATAAAAATCGATAATCTATTATTTTTCCACATGTGTAGAATAGGGAGCTTGCTTTTCAGTCAAAAACATACATTCACAAGAAATAAAAAATAAATATAATAATAAAATTAAATTTATTTAAAATTATACATTTTGGGAAGCTTATAATAACTACATATTTAGAATTTTTTTTTTTAAATGAATTCATTTGATCACCGAAAAGGTAAATCAAAAGTGGTTTTTAATCAACATTTTGATAGGTGTAAAGGAGACTCCATTATAGGTATGGTTTAAAACTAGCAGGGTTCTATCCAAGAGGGTTTGATCTAAGGTGGTTTGATCAAAACCTCTTCAATTGGAATCCTTTAAATGGAACTTTTCAAGGCTTAAATCATTATATTTTCTAAAAATATGTGGTTTCAACAAAAATCAGAATCTCCTAGAAATTGTAAACAAATATTATGGGATCACCCTTCAGTCAGTAAGGACACTATCCCCGCCATCTTCTTCTTCTTTAGACTTGTCTACACAGGATAGTGAAACCTTGGCCTTGAGAATCAAAGATTTGAATGATCAACTAAGTACAAAAAAAGGAAAATGTTAGGAAGGATAAAATTGAAATTGTTAAGGTGGCAAATGAAATCTTTGAGGATGTATTGAAACGTAGGGTGACCAAGTTGGTCAACAAAGCTGATGATGTATGGGTTACTTATAAGAACATTCATGAAGAAAATATGAAATATCTACAAGTCTAGGAAGCTTTCCATAATGAATGGAGTAAATGGAGTACTAGGGTGGGTGCTTTAAGAGAAATGGTACCTAAAATGAAGGAGGATCCTGAGGCACCTACTAAAATTCATGACATCTTGCAAAATATTGAGTTAATTAGTGAGCTAACCACTTTTCATGAAAATTTGGGTATGTACCTCCACAGTAAGTTGAAGTTATTTAAATAGATGGAAGAATGTGGTATGCCTCTTATATTGAATCATAAAGGTGAGCTACGACAATTTGACACCTGGAGGAATAGTTTGTGAGGAATGCTCACAACAACTATGATGGCATTAACTGTGACTGACTACATCCTACTAGATTCAAATATTGACACAATGATGGAGACTGAGACAAAAATGGATACTTTTGTTAGAGAGTCTAGAGCCTTAATTGATGCTAGGTACACTCAGCATAGTGCAAAGGTGTAGAGTTTGTTGGATTTGAAGTGGCCCACTAAGGATAAGTATACTACCTGGTTGGAAAAGTATATTGAAGAAGCTTGTTGGGGGAGGATACTTGATATGATGAACAATAGATAAGGGGAATAAAGAATACATAGCCTAAAAATAATGAAAATTAGGCTTTTGATAAATTATTGCAAAAAATATTGTTTTCCCCTCAACATTAAGATTGATGGCACAAGTGCTAATGTGGATAAGTCAATTTTGTTTCTTTATCTGCTTTCCTTGCTTTGTAATTTTGGTTGATTGGTTTTACCCACAGAGGATATTTTTTCAGCACATGGAGAATATTTTGAAGTTGTTGTAACAAACAAATGATGCCTTTTTTGAGGTGGGACTAGATCTCTACAACAGATGAGGATGAATTTTTCCTCATGTTTTATTTCCACCATCTTAGAGTGCGAGTGTAACTGAAAGTCAGATATTTGTTATAGCAGTCCAATAAGGTTTTGACATGTGTGCTTCCTCCCCTGAAGCTTGTTTTACTCTTTCATTTCTATAAGAAATAATTCAGGGCTAGAAGGAGTGTTGGTTGAAAATAATTGACACAGTGAATTGTAATAGGAATACAAAGCATATTTCAAGTTTTTATCTTAAGTTCAGGAGTCTTTTAGAACTTATGTGTGTAATTTTGATAACATCATAGAAAATACAATACATAATGATACTAATTTCATGGCCATTATCTCTCCTCTGTAATTGTTTTTCGATTTATGAATGAATATAATCAAGTATTATGTTGTTCATCTCCATTTTTTTTAATGGACGCATAATTTCACTCTTGCTTATTAATTCACTGAATTAGTGTAAGTGCTTGAATGAGATTGTTGACTCATATGAATTGTGTGCTAGGAAATTTTTAAGAAGTGATGGTCGAGAATATTATGAGGAAGTACTATAATGTAGTGTTTCTTGAACTATATATTGCTATTGTTAGGGCATTATCATATTGTATAGGTTAAAATTGACTCCATGTTTAGTATAAGACACTGATTTTAGTATATTGTTCATAATTTAGTTCTTGGGTAAGTTCGTCAACAAATCAATCTTTATTTACAAATCCTTAAAATGAGTAATCATTATAGTTATGTTGTAATGAGTTTCACCTTTCTCATTCTCCAAGTGTAAGGTATTCTTTAAGAGATTTTCCATCTCTTTTGATACACCACATTGTTGAGTAGATATATGTGAAATATCTATTGTTTACAATGTATTTAACTATGGTTAGCACAATCTCTTGAATATACATTGTTGGATAACCCTGCCAGGTTTTAGAGATCCCAAAGTGTAGAAGTAGAATTTTTGTAGCTTTTACTCATTTGTTGGCCAATCCCTTTAGATTGTTCATTATTTGAAATGGAAAAATCCATAGGTAATTGTAAAGATCAGCTTGGTTCTTAAAAATAACCAACAAATGGAACCCCTTTTAAAAATTAGGATGTAAAAGAGTTGCACCAAAGATTAAACATCCAACACCAATTCTCTACCTTATACTATCCTCAAGGAAACAATCAAGCCAAAGTTATAGAAAAAACTATCCTAAAAATCTTGAAGAAAATAGTGAATGAAGTTGGTCGTGACTGGCATCTACAACTAAGTCCTGCTCTTTGGGGTTATTGCACTAGTATCTACATGCCTATAGATGCAACCCCTTTCTCCCTAGTTGATGGATCTGAAGCTATCCTACCTATTGAGGTTGAGCTCCCATAATTGCGAGTGTCACTATAGAACCTGATCACTGCGGAAGAATACAGAGTGCCTTGACTGAATGAGCTAGAATTTCTGGATGAGCATTGTCTTGATACCCTCAATCACTTGCAAGTATATCAAAAGTGACTGAAATGTAGCTATAGCAAGAGGATCAAATGTCAGTCATTCTAGGTAGGGGACCTAGTCTTAAAGTAGAATCAAAAGAACCTTCTAGATTAGGACAACAAAGGGAATTTTGAGCCTAACTGGTTGGGTCCCTTTGTCATCATAGCAAGCTACGGATTAGAAGCATACCAACTGTCAACCCCTGGAAGTGAACCCCTGCAAGAATCCACTAACAACTTGCATCACAAATTGTTTTATGCCTAGTCTTGAAGGGTGTTAAACTGAAAATTAAAAAAATATTAAAAAATGATCAAAATAGAAAAGAAATGAGAAAAAGGATAGAAAAAAGTTAATAAAAATATTTGTCCTCTAGTGAAAACCACTTCAATGGTTCTTTGGGAAAGTACCTTGGTGGAACCCTTCCAAATAGGTGCCTTGTGTAAATAAATTGCCTCCATCTATTCTTTAGCTCTTTATCCTACCATTCTCTGCATCACCCTCCATCCATCACCTAACCACATCCTTATCATAGCTTTACATTATGAACTATCACAACCCCTTTTTAGTACTATTTGTGATATTCCAAAGGTCAGTTTGTCTTGCCTTTATAAGAGTAGTGTGACCTAACACGATGGGGGAAATTGGTTATGGCTCATCATCGAGTTTTTGTATATCTTGTGGTCATTGAAAATATTATCGAAAATCCAAAAACATTCATAAAATATTAATGAAAGCACCAAAACATTCATAAAATGTTCATCAGAAAATCCCAAAACATTTGCAAAATCATGTATAGCTAAAATTAAAAAACATTCAAAAAATTGTAGTCAAAATCCAAAACATCCAAAAAACATCAAAATCCCTAAAAAGGTCAAACATCAAAAAATCCAGAAAAAGAGTCCCCTTGTTGAACTACATTATCTCTAAGCTTGAACGTAGGAAAGGCCATCATTGGTGTACCCCCGAGACACCCTAGGTCAGTCCCTTAGGAGTTCGTCATAATAAACTGACATCTCTCAACTATTCATATCTCATCTTGTTAATAAGTCAAGTCAGTCATATTATGTGGTCTTTGTGTGTATAACGTAGGCAAGGTTTATCTTTCATTAGCCCTCGAGGTCCCTAGGATAGGTCTTTAGGTTAGGTTCTTGGTCAAAAAACTTTCAAAAATCCCAAAACATCCAACTATATCAAAAAATTCCAAAACATTTGAAAACAGAAAACACCAAAAACATTAAAAAAACACAAAAACATCCAAATATTTTTAAAACACCTAAAATAACCAAAATATAAACATTCAAAAAAACCAAAAAAAACCAAAAACCATTTTGAAAACAATAAAAAAATTGAAATATTCTAAAAAATCCAAAACCACCCATCCCACCTCGCTTTCACCTACAATAAAATTTCACCCATAATAAAGTGATCATCATCTTCACCCTTTGGAAAAACAAATAGAAAAAAAGTGTAGCAAATCATAGAGTGAAAACCTAATCATCAAATCTAAAGTCTAGATCATAGGTAAATGTGTTGGTGAAGTGTATATCAATAGTTCATCTTAGCATCATCATCCCAACATCAAACAACCTCTAATCAACAAGTCCTAGGATGTATCCTTCATGTGATGGACATCAATATCAGATATCACCTTAGCTAAAATAAAACTAGGAAAGAGATATAGATGACACTGACTATTTGTCTTTGATCTTTTCTTATGATTTATCTTAATGACCCATTCTTAGGACCTCTCGATGATTTCTATAAAAAATAAATAAAGAGAAAGGAATGGGGCATTGATCATTATCTTTTGTATGTTGTTCCTGTGGGTACTCTTGTAAAATAATTTTGGCGCATACTTTCTTAGTTGTGTGCAGGGAAGTTGTTTGGAGTACATTGTTGACTATTGCGTATGCTTTTGTCCAATATATTCTAAGCTTCTAAATTACATTCAAATGACGTTTCGATATGTCAAGGTGTGAATAGGAACTATCCTATCTATTTTTTGAGTCAAATTCAATTACACTAGATACAACGTTGTCCTAGTTATTAATATCTTGAGGCATCGTGTCTATGTGTTATATCAAACAATAAGGAATGACGAAAAATCTCAATCCTAAAATGTGAAACTCATCATCCCGCATTCATCTTGCATCTTGCATTTCTCATCACCCTCTCTAATAAAAGTCTTGATGGATTATAGACTTGTATTTTTTGAAGCAATAATCAAAATCAATGATCATTCTTTATTTATTCTTCTATCTCCTCTTCACGCTAACTTGGTATCATGACAGTCAACAAATACATCATAAATGCATCCATCCTACATTCACACATCATCAACATATGTGCATCTCATAATCATAGCATAATCATAGAACATCCATCTTGCATTATCATGGCGTATCACATCATACATCATACATTTTGCATCATCATTTAAGTTGTGACGAATAATATAGATTTGTTATTCTAAGCATCTTAAATCATTGTGCATATCATAAGCATACATCGCATATCATATCATGAAGCATAACATCTGAATTATCCATCAATACATCCACTTGCATACATCACATCATAAACTGCATGAAAATAACAAAAAGAAATGCATCCATATCATTTCGTCACATATCATGAAAATTTAATGGAACTAAGAACATAATATAGCATCTCATTCCATCTCATGTATCATCACATATCACATAGGCATTGAAATTAAAGTGCATCCATGCATGGGGCATGTGCAAGGTCATGATGGGCCAAAAAGTGGTGATATGATGGATATGTGTAGTGTATGTGGCTAATGACCTTTTTTTACCCAAAATTGATGAAACAAAAAAGGGTTTTAAAGGAGATTCTCAGCTTTCCACCAATATAAATTATGCTTTACTTTGAATTTAATAAATAATTATTATGCATTTTCTATTTGAATTATGACTAAAGTCCTGATTGTTAGGTTGATTAAAAACACCTATAGCTTTCTTGAACGGTATCCCATTTTTTGAATCTGAAACATGCATCACATTCTATGCTTCACATACTATAGGATTTAAAAAATTGAATTTCATGAAGTTTTGACCAAGTTAAGGTGGTCAGACATACGAGTTTTTATGTTTTTCAAAAGTTATTATAAAAAATTCATAATTAATTATTTACATGGAAAAAAATTACAAAAGAATATGCATCACATTGGGACATGAGTCTACTTATATATAAAATATTATAAAAAAAAATCATTTTATTGTGGTTAGGGTGGTCAGATAGACACCTACTTCTTATTTTTTCCCTGAAATTGAAGTACTACTTCATTGAAATATCAATTTTTTACCAAATAGTTTTTTTTAAAAATAAACCTAGTAGTTTAGAAACTACATTCAATTTTCTACACATTCTATTATTACATATTTTTGAAATAATACAGATAACTTATTAAAAAATTTATGTCAAGTTTCCTAACTCTAATTTTTCTGAATTTTTCGCCACGTAAGGGCCTATTTTTTCCATGATGATCCTGCACATACCCCATGATCAAACATAAGAATCTCATATCATATGCATCCATACATAATAAACATGAAATAAGATGAACACATCATGTGGAATCTATCTCTATATCATAAATATATGTCAAAAATGAATGTCATGGTACAAAATTTGGATAAGTGCATGTATATCAATCAAAAATACAATATCGAGGAGGCTATCAAAAAGGATCCCATGAATATATATATATAATGAATGGGGAAAAAAAAGTCAAAAAGTGTCTATACATGAGAGCTAGCCCTGATGGCTACTACCCTCTACAGCCTGCCTCTCCGGCTGAACCTCAGTCATGAGCCCTGCATCACTCCGCTGTGAAAATTCAGGCTATCTAAGTGCCTGTGGAATATCTCGATGGTAATGCATCCTCTAGTAAGCTGCCTCTGTCACATCCTCTCTATACAATCTAGTGAATATTATCCTATCCTAGCTAGCTATTGTCATGGCCTCTAACTGATGTTGTCGCCTGATCTCTCTTTGTGGTAACAACTTGTAATTGTTGTTGGGAATGGTCCCTCTCCACTGTAATGGCAACCACCTATTAACTAGCCCAGTCCCACTCAATAGTAATAGTCAAAACTTTTTGGTAGGCCTGATCACACTCACCCATCAAAATATGCACTTGCTACTGTAGCTACTGTATCTGAGCATCTCTAGCATTTGGAGGTGGTGGCGGTGCTACCTGCTGCTGTACACCCTCTTGCTAAATTGGAGGCTGTTGGGGAGGCTGTTGAATAACTGGTGGGCCCCCTAGAACCTATCCATCTTGGCTATCCTAGCCACCCTCTCCCTATCCTCTTCCCTTGGCTCCTCTCCATCTGGGCCTCCCTCCTAGAGGAGCATGTGCTAGATTTGTCAAGTGTTGAGGAGGTATGAACCATGCATCATAAGCATCCATAGTCACCGCTACTACCTGACCCTGGTTGTAAGCCCATGGTTGGGCCACCAACTATCTGAAGCTCTCCACTGCCTTTAGAGATGGAATGGTAGGTATCCATGCAGGAACCTCATGAGCAGACCTCACAAAAATAGTGTTGTGGGAATCATCTACCCTATCATGAACTTCCCTAAACTATTGTGCCACTCTGTCTCACAGATATTGCTCGATCATGGTATGCTCATGACCCTACATGTATCGAGTCTTCCTCACAAAGAATAACTATTGAGCATCATCATACCATGGTGGCATTTATAGCCACGAGCACCATCAAAAAACTATCATGTCATCCAAAACCCGCCACTAGTACGAGAGCCCAATTTGTCTAGTATTTCATAGGGTGATCACACCTCTATATCTCCAGATCATAGGATCATCTGGCTCAATGTCTGCCATTTGTACTACCGGTTGAAGCATAGTGATATTCTCCCATTCTAAAATATGCAACAAGGTAACCCTTGCACCAATGGCTCTCCTGTCACAATACACAAATTTGTGCATACCATGATATAGTGAGCCAAGCATCACTGGCTCCCAAGAAAATAGAGTCCTCTTGTGCAACATCCTATGCCATGCCAATCCCCATCCTGGGTTGAACCCTCTTCTACGTCTGTCAGGAGCAACCAAACCTAAAATTATGGCTACGATAATCAATTGGAAGGTGGGTACATGACCTCTGTACATCTCAAGTTCAATCTATGATGTCAGAAGAGAAATGTTCTCTAACTCCATAACCTCGTGACAACCATCATACCCAACATCAATATCGTAAATCACATGATCGCCATGCACCGAAAAATGAAGAATACACCATACATCCTCAAAGGTAACCATTGCCTCACCAGTGGGAAGATGAAAAGACAAAGTCTCACTATGCCATCTTCACACAGAGCAGTCATCATAGCTACTTGTGAGTCCGGATGATGGGCACATATACAACATACCAATGGCTAATCTCTCCTAGGTGCTCTTGGCATAACTTTGACAAACCATCTAGTCTCTCCAACACTGTGGGACTATGATCACATGACATAAATGGTGCAATGTCCTCCTGCACACACAAAGCACACGATGTCAAAAAAATCAAGCAAATTTGACTCAATTTGGAATTTTCAGCTCTGAAAAATCACAATAGCATCGCTCTTTGCAAGTGTCGCTATTTGCAATAGCGTCACTATATTTAAATTTCAAATTGTGATGCCCAAAAGCATTTAAAATTTCAAACTACAAAGTGCATCGCCAAACACACTAGCGTCGCAACTTAAGCTTTGGAAACCCTAACCCTAATTTTTAAATTGGGATGTGCATCACTATTTAAGCATGCGTTGAAATTTAAAATTAGAAACCCTAATTTTAAATCGTGAAGTGCATCACCATATTAACATGAATTTCTATAAATCATTTTAGCATCGTCAATTTTCAAATAGGCATTGCTATATAGCGATGGTAGGGTGATCCCACAATACTGGTTTACAATTTTTGGCCAAACTAGACACTGAACTGATTTTTTCTAACTAAATCTTCACTTTCAGGCACCTATAGTGGCTAAACCTCAAGGAATTTGAAGATGATGCAAACTAGTGATTTGTGACATTTTTTCTATCGATTCTAAATATATTTTTTTCAAATTTTTTGGAATCAGATTGCACTTATTTTTCCATCTCCTTTGAAAACTAGGTTTTTTGAGTAAACACCATTTTAAGGAGTGATGCTCACCGTATAACACATAAATTTTGTTCCATGAAGGATAAAATTCATTTTTTTTCAAATTTAGATTTTTAACTACAATATCTAGTTATTCCAATTGGTTTCATTATGTTTTATTGAATATTTTTTTCTTAACCAAGTTTCAAAGTAAAACCAACTACAATTCATAAATAGGCAGACTATATAACACAACCTTTTTTGTATGTACATCGAAATTAAATTTCTTATTTTTTTTTGGATCAAGGACTTTAATATCTAGTGCACTCATATTTTTCAATCTTTTTTTTGATAATCTTTTATTTTTCCACATGTGCAAAACAAAGAGCTTGATTTTTAGTGAAAAACCTACATTCACAAGAAATAAAAATTAAATATAATAATAAAATAAAATTTATTTTGAATTATAATTTTTGGGAAGCTTATAATAAGGACTACACAAAAAAAATAAAAAAGTAAACGAATTCATTTGATCCCCCAAAAGGTAAATCAAAAGTGGTTTTTTTATCAGCATTTTGATAGGTGTAAAGGAGACTCCATTATAGGTATGGTTTAAAACTAGAGAGGTTCTATCCAAGGGGATTTAATTATCTAAGGTAGTTTGATCAAACCCTCTTCAATTGGAATTTTTTAAATGGAATATTTTAAGGCTTACATCATTATATTTTCTAAAAATATGTGATGTCAGCAAAAATTAGAATCCCCCAGAAATTGTAAACTAGCTTTGTGGGATAACTCATTGCCAAAGTTTAAAGTTTAATGCATCAAAAATGCATCAAAAATTCAAATTTAAAACTGAGTTTTAAGTTACATATAGGTGGTCCTGACCCTAGAATATGTTGATACTCTTAAACTCAATCAGAAATGTGCTTGGGGAGCTCTTGTCACACAATTTTGTCATAGGGTCAGAGCTCAAAATAGAAAGAATCTCCAAGGTGTGAATGCACTAATGAATTGAAAGTGACCATTCTTGGCCTATTTAAGCTAAAAAATTATGGTTTTTTTCCCCTAATTTCACCTTGAAGCTAGGGTTTATCATCATTTTCACCAATTTCTCCAATTTGCAACTTATTTTGCATTATTTTTTGCATTTTTAGAAAATTCTTGCATCTCAAAGCCTTTTTTGACCCTTGGCGCATATTTTCATCTTTATCGAGAAGTCAACCTGAAATTCAAAATTTATGCCTTATTTCTTGAGGGGGCAGGGAATCAACTTAATCCTTCAGTAGTGGAGCATCTAAAAATTAGAAAAAACATAATTTTTTTAGTTTTTTATTTAAGCAGTAGTTTTAATCTGAAAAACATTTATGTTTGAACTAAAGCAACAGGTACCCCAGTTCAAAGAGGGGAAAAATGTAGACACTACAAAAATGTCCTAAATGATATCATACACTTGAATCGGGTTTACTAACATCATTTCCTCTTCGAATCCATCCTCTTTTCGCTTAATTGATTGAATTAGCCTAGCTAATTTATTAATTGCAACATTTTCATCTATTTAACCTAATTCATCAAATTGGGTTAATTCACCCCCTTTCACACTAAAACTTCATCTCATTAAATTAAATAAATTAGAATATTTAATTCAATTCCCTAAGTCTTCTAATTTAATTAAATAACCCTAAGTTATTTAATTAAATATCATTTCATCTCTCCCCCATTCATTAAATCGTTTAATTTAACAAAAAACCCTTTAATTCTTCTAATCCCCTATTTGTTCAAGTAAACCTTGTTTAATTAACAATTAAACTGATTTTCCTACAAAAGGGGAATATTCCAATGGAATATCCCTTATCTCATTTTTTGCAATATTAAATCTTCCTTTTAATTTGCAAAATACCTTTATCCTCACCCATGAGAATATTCTCTCTCCTCCAATCATCTCACTTGGCTTTTTGAGCAATCTAAACCTTTAATCTCTTGAGCAAGTCATCATGGTGACTTTTGTGTGTAGGTCAACAGTGTGTTTGTTTGGAACAACTGTGAGCCCTTGATTAGTTTTCATCTTGCATTCTCATCCATTTATGAGAATCCATTACCCATGCCTCTTCTTCCTTTCATCTTGGACTATTGATTAATCTTTTCGATCTCAACCCTTGATTTCTAATTTTCTCTCTTATAAATAAACTATTTGGAGATAAATGGATCCATCTTTCAACTACAAACTTATGTTGTTGAAATAACTTACACTCACACACATATTTAGCATCTTTTAGTTCATTTTTAATTGCATATTATCTTTAAGCTTCCATTAATGACTTTCATGCATCCATTTTAGCTTTTTTATAAATTAGGGTTTGAATCTTTTAGGTTAAATATCACTTAGATTAGCTTAGATTTTGCATACTTAGATCCTTTTTAGCATAAAATCATGTTAATTTAGCTTGCATCATGTTCAACTCAACATAAACCATGTTTTCATCCACATATCATAGTGGTTCCATCTATTTTCTTCAATGAAACTGGTTGGAACAAGCTCATTTATCCATGGGATTGGGAAAGGGTCATCGTTTCACATCAACATGACACCAATCCCCCAATATAATAAGATTCAATGGATCAGAGTAGGAATTTCAAAATATTTTGTAGTTTAACATGTTAAGTTTTAATGACTTCCACTTTGATTTACATTGAATTATTTTATTGGGACTAAGGTTTAGTGGCTAAATCGCACTTCAAATCCTCATGGATCAAGGATGGTTAACCTGTACTAATTCATCAATCATACCCCTATCCCTAGAGTTTCACGAAGGGATAAGGGACATATTCAAAACCATTTTACACTCCAAATATGTCGTCAATATCACCCCTAATATGTTTCTTTTTGATGGACATATAGACTTTCTTCATCCAAAATAAGAGTCTCCCACTCTTGATATTCCCACAAAAGAGCAAGCAGTAGCCGAGATTCTTGATTATTACAATGATTGTGCATCATCAACGTCTTTTTAAACAACACCAACATCTTTTTAAGTAGTATCCATAGATAACGATGTAATAGAATCAGAGCAAATAATTCATATTCCTAAACAGTAGGAACCCCTAGCAAAATCATGTGTTCATGACAAGTCATATTCAGTGGCCATGGATTAGAGGATATATTATCAAGAAAAAGGATTAGGTCTTGTTAACACCTTTACAATGTCGGGGGTAATCTTGTCTAACACAAAAATCAGCATATGGGGCATGAAGGATCCTTATGGGGAAAATATTTTTAACACTACAACTAGTCAAGGGTGATCCCACAATAGTGGTTTACACTTTCTAAGACATCCTAATCTTTTTGAAATCACATATTTTTAGAAAATATAATGATTTAAGCCTTGAAAAGTTTCATTTAAAGGATTCCAATTGAAGAGGGTTTGATCAAAGCACCTTAGATCAAACACCCTTGGATAGAACCCCACTAGTTTTAAACCATACCTATAATGAAGTCTCCTTTACACCTATCAAAATCTTGATAAAATACCACTCTTGATTTAACTTTTGGGGGATCAAATGAATTCATTTAAATTTTATTTTTTGTAAGTATGTATTCCTTATTATAAGCTTCCTAAAAAGTATAAGTTTAAATATATTTATTTTTTATTTCTTGTGAATGTATGTTTTTCACCAAAAATCAAGCTCTTTATTCTGCACATGTGGAAAAATAGTAGATTACCAAACAAAAAATCTTAAAAATATCTATGCACTTGATATTGATGTTCTTGATCCAACAAAAAGAAAAAAATGAATTTCAATACATACAAATAAAGTTATGTGTTAGTAAGTAAACCTATGTCTAAATTGTAACTAGTTTGACTTCAAAACTTAATTAAGAAAAACAATATTCAAGAAAACACTATGAAACCAATTGCATACACTAAATATCATATTTACAAATCTAAATTCAAAAGAAAAAGAATTTATCCTTCATATAAAAAAGTTATGTGTTAGCAAGTACACTTCACTCTCTAAAAAAGGTGTTTATTGTTAAAAACTAGTTATCGAAGGAGATAGAAAAATAAATGCAATTTGATTGCAATTTTTTTAAAAAAATATATTTAGTATCTAGAGGAAAACTTTCAAAAATCACTAGTTTTCATCATCGTCAAAATCCTCATAGTTTAGCAACTATAGGTGTCTGAAAGTGAACAAAAAGTTCAAAATGTTCATTTCAATGTAAAGTTTGGCCAAAAAGTGTAAAGCACTATTGTGGGATCACCTCGTATCATGAATTTTCATCCACCCATCATCTCATACAAAATTGGGACCAACATAAAATGAAAAATCATCAAAGGAAAAGAAGCAGTAAAGAAAAAAGGACACACCAAGTACAAATGGATACCAAAGCAAAATAAAGAAAAAAATCCCAATGATAGTCCATCAGCAAAAGAAACTATGGGGAAAAGTCCATAAGGTAAATGCATCCATCAAAAGTGTCCTCAAATACAAAATCAAGCTACTCAAGTGATGAATAAATTAAATCTATTGGTTGGTCCTAATTCCATTCAAACCTCCATTCCCACCCATCATTGCTCATAATCCCAAGTTTGGAGACTCAAAGGTTCCAAACCATCGACCAATCCATCTCATATTCCTTTATGCATGATGTGTTGGTAGCTACCCTTCATCATAAGGATTTTGAAGGAACTTTATTGTGATGTGTGCACATAGACAAGGTTAATTCTAGTACCGATAAGGCATATTAGAGTTCTTCAAAGTTGCATTCAAGTGCTCATTTCTTAGAAAAGAAACTTCTTCAATCATGGTATCATTGGAATATTATGGCAGCCACCTCTACATCAATATCACCAAGTGGTTCCACATGAGGGTAAAATTTTTGAAACATCAAAAAACCAAAAAAACCAAAAAATCAAGAAAATAGTAAAACTAAAAATTGCCCTCCAGTGAAAACCACTACAATGGTGCTTTGGGCATGTACTGTGATGAAAACTTGTTAAATAGGCATCATGAGTAGAATCAAGAATTTATATAATCCTTCTCAAATAGAAGCATCCCATCCTTGTCATGATACATCCAATGTTCCCTCCATCCATCTAATCTAGATTTATCTAGATATTCCCATTTATCTTGATCTTGACAATTATTTGGCATATACTTCAACTCTACTCATGGAAATTTTTTGATAGGATCTTTAACATTTTATCTCATGAAGTCCCATATCCTACATCTAGCATGATAAAAACTGTGTTGACCTCTTTGCATGTAAATCACCTATCTTGGTTTTCCCATTGAACTATGAAGCATTGCTAGACACTGGGAGCAGGTTATTGCACTCTTGTTTTCAAATAACTCTTGATCCATGTCTTATATCTCATAACGTGACATGGAAATCATGATCTAGGTATCATTTATCTCAAATCTCATCAAAAATTCCAAAAAAATTCATAAAACCTCATCAAAATCCAAAAACACTTGCAAAATTAAAAGATCTAAAAACATCCAAAATTTTGTACAACTAAAATACAAAAACTTTCAACTATTGTAAAGTCAAAATCCCAAAACATCAAAAACACATCAAAAATCCATATAAAGGTAAAAATATTGAAAATACAAAACCAAAACCATCTTGAACTATAATTCTCTAAGCTTGAACATAGGAAAGACCATCATTGATGTACCCCCGAGACACCCTAGGTCAGTCCTTTAGGAGTCCATAATAAACTAACAATCCAAAAACTATTCATATCTTATCAACAATAAGTCAAATTCAGTCATACTACATGGTATCTGCATGTATAATGTAGGCAAGGCTCATCCTGGATAAGCCCCCTGAGGCCGCTAGGATAGTCTTTTAGGTTAGGTCTTGGTAAAAACTTAGAAAAAACCAAAACATTTGAAAACTCAGGAAACCCCTAAACATTTGAAAACTTAGGAAAACATAAAAACATTTGAAATTTGAAAACCCAAAACATTTGGAAAACCTCAAAAAACCCTAAATAGCCTCAAATAACCAAAAATCCTAAACATTCACATAAACTTTCAAAAAGATAAAAAACAACCTCAAAAAATTTCAAAACACCAAAAACATTGAAATATTTTAAAAAATCCAAAAGCATCATAGCATTTCATGTGCACCCGTGATAAAATTTCATCCATAATAAATCTATCATCATGCTCACCCTTTGGTAACACAAAAAAAAAGAGTAGAACAATCAACAAAAGTTGAACCAAAATGCAAAAAATCAAACTCTTGATCATTATCAAACATGCCAATTGAAATTTATATCAATGGCCTTTCAAAACACCTATCAACCTGCCAACATCTAATAACATGCTCTAGGATGCATCCTTTCTACAATGGGAATTATCATTGGCAATAATTTTAGATATTTATCCTCAAAACACATTACAACTTTGTAAATAGATATAGATAACATTGATTGTTTGGGTATGTGTTGGATCATCATAGAAAAAATAGCCCCTTAAATGGCAAAAAAATTAGAAAAATCAAAGTTAGGCAACTTGATGTAAAAATTTGAATAAGTTATCTATATTATTTCAAAAAGATGTAACAATAGAATCTATAGCAAATTGATTTTAGTTTCTAAACTACTAGGTTTTTTTTTAATTTTTTTAATCTATTTGTTGAAAATTTGAAATTTCAATGTAGTAGTGCTTGAATTTTAGGGAAAAAATAAGAAGTAGGTGTCTGTCTGACCACCCTAACCACAATAAAATGATAATATTTTATTATCATATTTAATATATAAGTAGAGGACTCATGCCTGGATGTGATGCATATTTTTTTGTAATTTTTTTCTAAGTAAATAATTAATTATGAATTTTTTATTACAAATTTTAAAAAATATAAAAAATTGTATGCCTAGCCACCTTAACTTGGTCAAAAATTCATGAAATTCAATTTTTTTTTAATCCTATAGTATACAAAGCATATAATGTGACACATGTTTCAGATTCAAAAAAATGTGATATTGTTTGAAAGCTATAGATGTTTTACATGCAACCTATCAATTAGGACTTTAGTCATAATTCAAATAGAAAATGAATAATAATTATTTATTAAATTCAAAGTAAACTATAATTTATATTGGTGGGAAGCTGAGAATATCCTTTAAAAACCCTTTTCGTTTCATCAATTTTGGGTTAAAAAAAGTCATCAGCCACATACCCTACATATACCCATCATATTGCCACTTTTTGGCCCATCATGATCCTACACATACCTATTTATTTTGATCTTGTCTTATGATTTATCTTATTGAACCATTATGAGGACCTCTCGATGATTTCTAAAAAAAAATGAGAGAAAGGAATGGGGCATCAATCATTATCTTTTATTTGTTGTGCTTGTAGGGTATTCTTGTAAAATAATCTTGGCACATACTTGCTTATTTGTGTGTAGGGAGGTCATTTAGAATAGATTGTTGACTATTGTGTATGCTTTGGTATGGTATATTCTAAACTTCTAAACTACATTCCAATGAGGTTTCTGTATGTCAAAGTGTGAACAAGAGCTATCCTATCTATTTACAGAGTCAATGTCCTTCACACTAGATACAATGCCATCCTAGTTTTCAATTCCATGATGCATCATGTCTATGTGTTATATCAAATATAAGGAATGACGAAAAGTCCCAATCCTGAATATGAGTAAAATCATTCATCTCATCACCATAATCTAATAAAGTCTCAAGGGATCATGGACTTGTTGGACTTTTGAATCAATCTCGAAATCATTAGTCAATCCATCCATCTTATTCTTCTTATTCTTCTATCTTTACTAACATTTCTATCCAAGTATTGAATCTATGTAATATATCAAAATATACATGAGTCTATCCATGGTCGATGATTGTCTATACATCATAAAATATGCCTACGTCAAACATCTGAGCATTTTATTCCTCTTTGAGTTGAACCTATGTTCAACCTTTGTCGAGAGATCAACCTAAAATTCCAAATTCCTACTCGATCTCTTGAGGGCACAGGGTACCGATTTATTTTCCTTCCACTAGGGCAATAGTGGGGCATCCAAAAGTCATTTTAAAATTATTTTTTTATTTGATTAGTAATTTTAATCTAAAACACATTAGTCTTTGAACCAATGTAATAGGTACCTCACTTCAAAGTGGGGAAAAATGTAGACACTTAAAAATGTCTTGAATTCAATACTACACACATGAAACTAATATACTAACATCATTTCATCCTAAAACCCCTCTTCTCTTCACTTGTTTGATTAAATAAGCCTAATTATTTAATAAAATGCTCCATTTTCATCTATTAATCTAATTGACTTAATTAGATTAATTCACCCCTCTTACACTAACATTTCACCTTATTTAATTAAATAATACAAATTATTTAATTTAAACCCCTAAGTCCTCTTGTTTAATCAAATAACCCTAAGCTATTTAATTAAATATCATTTTACATTCCCCTTTTCATAAAATAAATCAATAATTTAATGAATACTATATTATTATCCATCTTACACATTGAAAATTAGTTTTAATTAACTAAATTGCTAATTTCCCTCCTTCCACTTGTAGAGGGAATATTCCAAAGCAATATTTTCCTATTTGGCCCTCCAAAATTGGAATGATTTCTTTCAAAAAAAAATTATAACAAACTTTCAAAGTTGTTACAAAGTGTGTTTGTTTGAATCATTCTTATCCCTTGATCTTTCCTTGATCCATGTGATCTTTGATTCTCATCCATTGATGAGAATCTTTCATCCATGTGCTCACCCTTCATCCGTTATTGACCATTGATTGATATTTTCAATCTATGCCCTCAATTTTTCATTAGCTTTCCTATAAATAGAACACTATTTGGAGAAAAATAGATCCATATTTTAATAGAAAACTTATGTTGTTGAAAATTACTCTCATTCACATCCATGCTTGATTTCTAATAACATTTTAGATTAATTTTTATGCATATTTAGCTTAAGCATCCATTAATGGCTTCCATTTTAGCTTAGTTTGCATCATTTTAGTATAATTTGCATCAAATAGCTTTCATATTTGAACTTCAACTCCATTTAGCATAGATTTTATAATTACCATCAATCATTTAGCATTTAGCATTCATCTTCATCATGTTAATATAACTTTTACATCCATAATTCTACCATATTGCATCGGTTTTCATTAGTTTCCATCGATTTTAATCAATAAAATTGATTGGAAAAGGCTCATATTAACCAAGGGATTGGGAAAGGGTCACCATTCCACATCAATGTGACACCACTCCCCCAATAGGGTAAAATTCAAGGTCTTAGAATAGATGTTTGTCAAGATTTCATGTTTTTAGCATATTAGTTTAATGGCTTCTTCATTTGATTGATTTTGAATATCTTATTGGGATTAGTTCTTATGGAATTAAATATGCCTCAAATCCATATGGATCAGGTGTAGTTAACCCAATACTATAACATTGGTCACAATATTAAACTTAATATTTTATAAATATTTTTATATTATATATTAAATATATATTATTAAATGTAATATATATTATTTAGTATACATATTAATAAATTATATTTATTTAATAGATAATGCATTTTGTAATTAAATGTGTGTGCATATATAATTATACATTTATCATATTATTCCATTAGAATTAAGATGGGTTGCACGAGGAAGCACAATTTGAATTCCTATGCGAGCTTTAATTTTCATTAGCAATTCACCTACACACTTGATAGATATATATTAGTTCATTAAAATAACTAATAATAGTCAAGCATTGGTAATGAAATCCTAACATATAATCTCAATGATTTTTTAATCAATAATCACTTTCCAAACTCTATTTCTACAATAGTTAATTTAACTAAATCACATATGATTTGAATAATTTATGAACCTTCACAAACAAAATTTTAACCCATTAAATCTTATCTTAATAAACATATAGTTTCATATTCACAAAATGAAATCATTTGATTGTCATAGTGTAACCACAATTACAATTAGTTAGCTAAAATCCATCAGTTAATCATATTGAATAATAACCAACACAAATCCATAAAAACATAAGAATATCAACTATGTATATGAGAACAAAACCATCATTCTAATTCATTTAGAGTAGATATTTTCATTCCTATCTCTATGATCAAATAAAAGAACATTTCCTTAATAAAATAATCATTCAATTAACACAAATTAAAACATCCTCTTATGCCCTAATGATCATAAATAGAATAACCTAGATATTCGTTTTCAAAATCATTAAAAAAGTTGAGTCTTTCAATCTTATTTTGAATACACACATATTTTTTATAATTAAAATACTTACTCATGATATGAGCTGTAGGATGAAAAATATAACCAAATATTAGTAGTATTCTTATAATCACATGAAATTAACTAAATAATTTATCCCAACCTCCTTTTAATCCTATAATCTAACAACAAGAATTTCATTAGAAGAGTAATTGTCGTCATATTAAGTCTAGAACTTACAAAGAAGATCAATGGGATTGTGTATTATTTATGGAAACTAAATATGGAGGATATCATTGAAGAGAGACACCAGTAAAGGGTTATTTCAAATAAAAATATATATGTGGAGGATCTTGCAATATACATGCCCTTGAAATATCCATAAAATATTACAATTATCAAGGACCCCATATGCTATTAGCAGTTTAATTGAAATATATATATAGGGGGAGGTTCAATAAAAGGAAAAAAAAAACTGAAGTGATATGTCACACCACAATATATGACCTATAAAAAATGCCATTCATTTTCACATTTTTTTCCTTAAGGAGATGATCCTAAAGAAAAAAATATTGGCTAGAAACTATTAAGTGAACCTATAGTGAACATCAACATCGAGGATCCAATAATTGAAGATAGGGTAGAGTTCCACAATGAGGAAAAAAAATTATTAGGTACTTCACTTATATAAATGGAGAGGAGGCTCAATAAAAAATGCACGAATCTAGATTAGGTAAAGAAAATCATAAAAGCCTTAGAAGTAAAATTATGACACTTGAAGTCCAAATTAACATGGCCTTAAATTAGGTTAGTGAATTTGAAGATATAGAGGTAGAGACAAGAAATAAGTAAATTTACTAGCTTGAATAAAACTTGACTAAAGAAAATATAAATATGAAAATAATAAGTAGCTAAATAGAAACTATGAAAGCCATTATAAATCCATTATCAAAGAAAGTGGAAAATGTGAAGGTAGAGTTGGACCCAAAAAAATTAAATGCTAGTGTTAAGTCCAAGGAGAATGGTTCATTAAATTATAAAGAATCCAACCAAGAGTATAAACTATCAAATCTATAAAATCAACCAAAAACCCAAGCCTATATAATAAAAGGGCTAAGATAAAAAGAGAATGACTTAGAAGGATGGATTGAAATATTAGAGGTCATATTATTAACATTAAAGTAGAATATATGAAACAATTTTCAAGTTCCCTTAAGATTATTAAGGCTATATTAAGATACTAGAAGAGAAAAAATGAATATGGTGCATCATTATTTACAATAGCTTTGTAGTTCAATGCTATATCCCAAACATTAAATGCCATGGTAAAAAGGAGATAGGAATAGTAGATGCGTACCATTATTTAATAATTTTTTATGCTCAATATAGTGTTGAGAAGATCTATAATTCCAACATATCCAAGTTATTTATTTTGGGAAAAATGAGAAAAATAGCTCCATTATAAAAAAAATAGTATTTTAGATAAGTGCAAAGCTAACCTAGAACAAAATATATAGCTAGATGTATCATAGAAATTTTAAGTATGCACACATAAATGTATCAATTGGCTTTTTAGGGATTGGGTTGATGAGTTTATGATAGTAAAATATTCTCTTGCAAGAGAAATTTATATAGCTAGTGAGGTAAGAAATAAAGAAGCTGGTTTTGGGTTAGTGCAAGCTCATGGGGGGCCAAACTAGGCTCCTAAGTGGCAATAAAAAATAAGAAAAATAGACCTACACAACTTTGACATAAAAAATTGAATAGGTTATTAACATAATTTGAAAAATGTGTAAAAGCAAAATTTGTAGAAATTTGAATCTAGTTTCTAAGCTACTAGTCCATTTTAAAAAAAATATATATTTAGTGAAAATTTGAAATTTCAATGCAGTAGAATTTTTAGGAAAAAAATAAAAAGTAAGTGTTTGTCCAACCAACTTAATGGGGAGAAAAATAAATATTTTTTCCCAAATATTTCAATATAAGTAGAGGACACATGCCTAGATGTGACACATGTTTTTTTGTAATTTTTTGGCAAGTAAATATTTAGTTATGAATTTTCTAATAGGAATTTTTAAAAATATTTAAAACCATTTGTCTGACCACCCTAAATTGGTCAAAAATTATGAAATTAAATTTATTTTTTTAAACTATAATTTGTAAAGCATAGTGTGTGATGCATCTTTTGGATTAAAAAAATATTTAACCATTTAAAAGCTATAGATGTTTTTAAATAAACCTACAAATCAGGACTTTGCATATAGTGCATGTAGAAAATCAATAACAATTACGTATTACATTCAAAATAAAGCATATCTTATATTGGTACAATTTTTTCATTTTATTGAACAAATCCTTTTCATGTCATCAAAATTAGATGAAAAAATAGTTGTCAACAAAAAAGGTGGAGTTCAAAAAACTCTTGTGGGTATGTGCAGGCTCATCATGGAAAAATAGGCCCTTAACTGTAAAAAAATTCAAGAAAATAAGAGTTAGGTAACTTGACCTAAAAATTTGAGTAAGTTATCTATATTATTACAAAAATATGTAACAATATAATTTGTAGCAAATTGAATGTAGTTTCTAAACTACTAGGTTTATTTAAATAAAAATATCTATTTGGTGAAATTTTGAAATTTCAATGCAGTAGCACTTAAATTTTAGGGAAAAAATAAGAAGTAGGTGTCTATCTGACCACCTTAACCACAATAAAATGATAATATTTTTTAGAATATGTTAGATATAAGTAGAGGACTCATGTTCCAATGTGATGCATATTTTTTCATAATTTTTTTCCAAGTAAATAATTAATTATGATTTTTTAATTACAACTTTTAAAACATATAAAACTTTGTATGTCTGACCACCTTAACTTGGTCAAAACTTCATGAAATTCATTTCTTTTTTAATCCTATAGTATGCGAAACATAGAATGTGATGCATGTTTCAGATTCAAAAAATGTGATATCGTTTGAAAGCTATAGATGTTTTTCAATGAGCCTATCAATTAGGACTTTAGTTGTAATTCAAATAGAAAATGAATAATAATTATTGATTAAATTCAAAGTAAAACATAATTTATATTGGTGGAAATTTGAGAAGCTCCTTTAAAAACCCTTTCTGTTTCATCAATTTTGGCTAAAAAAGAGGTCGTCGGCCACATACCCTACACATACCCATCATATCACCACTTTTTGCCCCATGATGATCCTGCGCATACCCTTGTGACCCCTATAAACACACTAGGGATGTTGAATTTTTAGGTTGGTCACTCCCAAGACAAATAATAAAGCAATACCGAAGAAAAACATAAATCCAATAGGAATAGATATCCATTTTTAACAGAAAAATTGAATATTTGATACAAAAATAGATATTTTTTACTTACGACTGCATAATAGATATTCCTTTATTAAAAGATGAAATATTAATATATAAAAATAAATATATATTAACATTTAAGATGTTATAATATTAATATTAAAATATAAATATTTATGTATATTTTATATTAGTATATATAATATATATTAATATATCTTAATATTAAGATATTAAGATATATTGATGTTATTTATTGTTGGAGGCATGTAATAGTTCTTGTGTTTATTGTTTTGCCAACGAAAAATATTTAGGCATGGAAAGAAAATAACCATAGTGGAGGTGCATTTATTTTAGTACAACTTTTGGAAAGTGAATAAATAGGGAAGCATCTTGATATATTAGTGTACATAATATTAATATTTTTTGGAACCTCACTCCACACCATATTTTTCTCCACCAGCCGACTTGGAGTCCCTAGCTAAAAGTGGTGTCTACTAGTGTGCTATGGCAGCTCCATTTTTGTCTCTTTCTGGTGCAATTCTATGGCTTTTTTCTTGTGGCTTCCCCTCCTTTCTTCTTTAGTTCATCTCCTTCTTATTAGCTGGAAACTCTTTGGGTTTAGTTTTGTCTGGATGACTCAAGCTCTTCAAATGACTTGTTCTCTAAATATACTTGGCACATGATGTTTCCTGGAATTTTGAGTTCTTTCAAATGGTGGTCTAGTTTTTTGTAAACCTAAGATGGTTTGATTAGTCTTTACTTGCTTGATTGCATTTTTATCTTGAAGGCCTTAGCTCTATTTTTTGTTTGACCCCTTCTTGTGGCTCACATTGATTTGATCTTAGAAAAAAAATTCTTAGCTTCTGCTACTTCATTGTATTCACAATGTAACTCTCAACTCTGTACTTTTCTAATCTATTTCAATAAGAGTTTGTGGCTTGCCACTTTTTTGGAATTTTTTTTATAAAATTTATATAATATATTATATATAATATTATAATATATTGTGTCATAGAAAAATGGCCCCTTTTCATTTTCATGGCCTTTTAGGTCTTGTTTCATGGTGTTGGAACTATGTTGCTCTGATTTTATGTTGTAACATGGCTTGAACATGCTTATTTAGGTACTAAAATTCAAAGAACGATGTCTTTTGAAGGTGTTGTGAAGTGTTGTAAGACATTTCTATATTATTCTAGACTCTATTTAAAGCAATTTACCTAAAAAACCACCTTTTTACTCATCAACAAGTCTTATTTTGAAGTGTTGTAAAGTCCTGTAACAAGCTTTCACGTTCTTCTAGGCATATTTTCACTATTTAAACCCTTCTCATGCTTTATTTGGTATTTTTATACTTGATTCATAAGTTGTAATTAAGTGTATTTTTGAATGTTATCCTAAAAAATAACATTAAATACAAAATATTTCTCGACACTTGGTTTTAGATCCTAGGTGGGACCCATTCGCCATGGGTGGCGAATGAGTCCCCCTTGGCCCCAAATTCAAAATACTTCAAAATTCCTTTTGGGATTTTATTCAAAATCACTTGATGTCGGCCTGTGATGAGGTATGAATAGATACTAAGGCACAAGAATTGTATAAATAAGTGATTTTCATCTCATTCTAACCCCCCAATTCATCAAGTTCACTTATCCACCTATTCACTCAAGCATTTTACATGAACAATTCAAGCACTATTCAAGCACTTTGATGTAGCCATTGACATTACTTCATACTTGCACCATCAAGGGTTAGGTAAGTTGATAGCACTTTCATGTTATTAGTTTATCTCTCTTTCATTTTATTATCTTTTCAAGGGTTTAATTACCAAAAGTGGGGTTTGACCAAGGCAAACCCCTATTCACTAACCCTCAATCATTTTCCCCCTATTACATGTTTGTTTGCAACTCTTTGTATGCAAATTTCATAAGTTATTAGGTGTTGAAGATTGATTCCCATGTCAACTAGGTGCTTCAAGTCAACTTCAATCAAATTCAAGCTTGGAGAGAGTTATTAGTCCATTTTCTGTAGAACTAACTTTCGCAACCTAACAATCAGACATTTCCAAATCTGGGGTTGCAGAGTTGTCTCCTAATTTTTTAGAAATTTGGGAGAGGATTGATTCGTCACCTATGGTGAATGAGTCCCACCTTAGGACTGAAAATTTGAAATTTTTCAGATTTCGGATCTCGATAGGCAGAAACCATCTCCTAACACTTTTTTCACTAGGAGGAGGACTAATTCGCCACCCTACATGAATGAGTCCCACTGTGAAAAATTAGTGATCTTAGCTAGCATCAAAAAAATTCTAGAATCATCATAATTTTCCCAAGTGTACTATGATTTGACCCATCTCTTTCTGTTCTGCACATTTCATTCATTTTCTTCATTTTTTCCATATCACACTGTGTTTTCAAACAAGGCATAAATCTCACTTTTGCATTCATTTTTGTTCATTCAGATTAGTCAATTGCATACATTCTGATTTGAGTGAATCATTAGCATTTTTGGCCCTATCTCTCTCCTTTTAGATGAAAAACCCTAGAAGTGCAAGAGTAGTCCATAGGGTCCCAAAAATATATGTTTCATATATAAATATTAATATTAATATATTAGACATTAATATTATATGTAATATATGTAATATTATATTATTTATATATATTACTATATTAATTATCAATAATAGATATCCATTATGTGGAGCAAACTCTCCATGTTAATAAGATTTACAAAGAAGGAAATGAGTACTCATATTATATATAATGGATATCCATTATCTAATCTCAAGAAATTTATTATGTATTAATATTATATATATTATAACTTATATATTATATTTATATATATTTTGTATTTAATATATTATATAGTATATTCTTATTAATATATTATAGGATATAGGGATGGGGGTTGAGGGTCAAGGGATAATGTTTGGGGATGAGGGTATAAGGTTAAGTGTATCTAGGGTATAGGGATTGAGGATATAGGCATAGAGTAAAGGACCTTGAGAATGTGTGGTTTAAGGTATAAGTTTGAGGTTATTTGGTATTGGGATAAGTGTTGAGGGTTTAAGGTGTACGATTGAGGGTTGATGGATTAGGGCTTAAGTATAGGTTTTATGGTACAATGTTCAAGGTTTAGGCTATAAGGTTGAGGGTATAGGGTATATGGATGTAGGTTGAGGGTTTATGGTTTAAGGATTAAGGTATATGGTTGAGTGTTAAGGGTTGAGGGATCCGGACTTAAGTATAGGGTTGGGAGGGAGAGAGAGGGAAGGAGGTAGATAGGGAGTGGTAGGGTGGGATGAATAGAGAGAAAGAAGGAGATAGAAATTCGTAGGGTGTGTGTGTGTGTGAGAGAGAGAGAGATGGATTGGTAGCTTGGGGGAGAGAGAGAGGAGATAGGGATTGGTAGGGTGGGAGAGAGAGAGGAGGTAGGGATTGGTAGGGTATAGGGTATAGGGATAGGGATTGAGGGTGTAGGGTTTAGGGTTCAGGTTTGAGGGATAGTGTTTAGGGATGAGGATATAAAATTAAGTATATCTAGGGAATAGGGATTGAGGTAATAAGGCATACGGTGAAGGGTTGAGAATGTATGGTTTAGAGTTTAAGTATAGTGTTGAGGGACAATATTTAGAGTTTAGTGTATAAAGTTGAGGGTATATGATATAGGGATGAGGTTTGATGGTGTAGGATTTAGTGTTTAAGGTATAAGGTTCATGGTTGAGGGTTTAGGGTATAGGGTATAGGCTTGAGGGTTTAGGGTTTACATTTGAGGGCTAATGTTTAGGGTTGAGTGTATAAAATCATGTGTTTAGGTTATTGGTACTAGGGTTTATGATATTGGGTATAGGGTTTACAATATGGATTTTTAGTATAATGCATAAGGTTAAGGGTTTAAAGTGTAGGGTTCAGTTTTTAAGTATAGGGTCTAGGGTTGAGGGTTGAGGGTTGAGGGACAATATTGAAGGTTTAGGGTATAAGGTTAAGGTTATTCAGTATAGGGATAAGGGTTGAGGGTGTAGGGTTTGGGGTTTAATGTATAGGGTTGAGGGTTGAGGGATTAGGGTTGAAGAATAGGGTTTATGGTACAATGTTCAATGTTTAGGCTATAAGATTGTGTTTATAGGGTATATGGATGAGGATTGAGGGTTTAGGGTTTAGGGATTAATGTATATGGTTGAGTGTTGATGGTTGAGGGATTAGGGCTTAAGTATAAGATTGAGTGTTTATGGATTAAGGTATATGGATTGGTAGGGTGGGAGGGAGAGAGAGTGAAGGAGGGAGACAAGGAGTGGTAGGGTGGGAGGAATAAAGAGATTGAAGGAGATATATATTTGTAGGGTGGGAGGGAGAGAGAATGAGAAGAGATAAGGATTGGTAGGGTGGGAGGGAGAGAGATTGATAAGAGATAAGGATTGGTAGGGTGGGAGAGAGAGAGAGGAGATAAGGATTGGTAGGGTGGGAGGGAGAGAGAAACATATATGGATTGGTAGGGTGGGAGGGAGAGAGAGAAGGAGATAGGGATTGGTAGGGTTGGAGGGAGAGAGAGAGAGAGAAGAGATAGGGATTGGTAGGGTATAGGGTTGAGGGTTGAGGGATATAATGTTCATGGATGAAGGTATAAGGTTAAGTGTATCCAGGGTAGAAGGATTGAGGGTATAACGAATAGGGTGAAGGGTTAAGAATGTATGGTTTATGGTGTAATTATATTGTCGAGGGATATTGTTTAGGATCTAGTGTTTAAGGTCAATGGTATAGGACATAGGGATGAGGTTTGATGGTGTAGGATTTAGTGTTTAGGGTATAAGGTTGAGGTTTGAGGGTGTAAGGTTTAAGTATAGGGTTGAGGGTTTAGATTTTATAGTTGAGGGCTAATGTTTATGGTTGAGTTTATAAGAATATGTGTTTAGGGTACATGTACTAGGTTTTATGATATTGGGTATAGGGTTTACAATATGGGTTTTTCGTCTAAGGCATAAGGTTAAGGGTTTATAGTGTAGGGTTTAGGTTTTACATATAGGGTTTAGGGTCAAGGTTTGAGGTTTGAGGGACAATTTTGAAGGTTTAGGGTATAAGGTTGAAGGTATTTGGTATAGGGATAAGGGTTAGGATGTAGGGTTAAGGGTTTATGGTATATGGTTGAGGGATTAGGGTTTAAGTATAGGGTTTACGACACAATGTTCAACGTTTAGGCTATAAGGTTGAGGGTATAGGGTATATGGATGAGGGTTGAGGGTTTACATTTTAGGGATTAAGGTATATGGTTGAGTGTTGAGGTTTAAGCAATTAGGGCTTAAGTATAGGGTTGAGGTTTTAGGGATTAAGGTATATGGATTGGTATGGTGGGAGGGAGAGAGAGCGAAGGAGGGAGATAAGGAGTGTTAGGGTGGTGTGAATAAAGAGAAATAAGGAGATATAGATTGGTAGGGTGGAAGAAAGAGAGAGAGAGAGAGAGAGATAAGGATTGGTAGGATGGGAGAGAGAGAGAGAGATAGGGATTGGTAGGGTGGGTGGGAGAGAGAGAAGGAGATATGGATTGGTAGGGTGGGAAGGAGAGAGAGGATATAGGGATCGATATGGTAGGAGGGAGAGAGAGAGAGAGAAGGATATAGGGATTGGCAGGGTATAGGGTATAGGGTAGTGTTTGGGGTTTAAGGTATAGGTTTTATGGTTGAGGGATAATTTTTAGGGATGAGGGTATAAGGTTAAGTGTATCTAGGGTATAGGGATTGAGGATATAAGGCATAGTTTATAGGATATGTGGACAAGGGTTGAGGGTGTAGGGTTGAGGGATTAAGGTATATGGTTGAGTGTTGAGGGTGTAGGGTTTAGGGATTAAGGTATATAGATTGGTAGGGTGAGAGGGAGAGTGAAGGAAGGAGGTAGATAGGGAGTGGTGGGTTGGGTATATGGTATAGGATTAAGGGATTGAGGGTATAAGCCATAGGGTGAAGGGTTGAGAGTGTATGGTTTAGGGTTTAAGTATAGTGTTGAGGGAAAATGTTCAGTGTTTAGGGTGTAAGGTTGTGGATTTAGGGTATACGAATGAGGATTGAGGTTGTAGGGTTTAGGGTTTAAGGTATAGGTTTGAGGTTTGAGGGATGAGGGCTTCAGTATTATGTTAATAGTATAGGGTATAGGGTTGAGGGTTAAAAGTTTTCAATTGAAGGATAATTTTCAAGGTTGAGTGTCTAAAGATAAGTGTATAGGGTATAGGGTATAGGGATGAAGGTTGAGGTTATAGGGTTTAGGGTTGAGGTTTTAGGGATTAGGGTTAAGGGTTGAGGTTGTATAGTTTAGGGTTTATGGTATAGGGTTGAGGATTGATGGATTAAGGTTGAAGGGTTGTGTGTGTATGGTTTATGGTTTATGTATAGTATTGAGGGGGAATGTTCAAGGTTTAGGGTATAAGCTTGAGGGTTAATGGTATAGGGATAGGGTTGAGGTTGTAGGGTTTAAAGTTTATGGTTTAGGGCTTAGATTTTACATGGTGAACTATTGAGGGTATAAGTTTGAGGGTATAGGGTATAGGGACGAGGGTTGAGGTTTTAGTCTTTAGGATTGAAGGTATAAGATTGAGGTTTGAGGGATTACATTTTAAGTATTCAGTTGATCGTAAAGGGTGTAGGGTTGAGGGATTGACGGTATAAGGAATAGGGTGAAGGTTTGAGAGTGTATGGTTTAGGGTTGATGGTTAGGGCTTATTTGCATAGAGTTGAGGGTATATGGTATAGGGTTTCGGGTATGGATTGAGGGTATAAGGAATAGGGTTAAGGGTTGGGATGAGGGTGTTTTCTCCATCCCTCTAGCTCCACCTACCCCTTCTCTTCCTCCCTAACTCTCTACCTCTCTATCCCTATCTCCATTTCTTTGTCTAGAATTTTTAATAATAATACAATATATAATATATATTAAAATAGATAAATATATATAAATATAATATTCAAATATGTTAATATGTTTATATATATATGAAAATAAATTAATATATAAAAATATAATAAATAATGTATATTAAAAATAATAATAATATGTGATATATATACATTTTATATAATTTAAAATATATAAGTTATACTATACTATAATATAATATAATATTTAATATATAATATAATTTTTAAGATTGATATAACAGATATCCGTTTCAAAAATAGATATTCATTTTGGACATGACTTCCCCATGTTTTGAATAGCCAATTTTGGTTTGTTTTGGGAATAATGGATATCTATTTTGTCACAAAATGGATATCCATTATTGAGAACACATACCTACTCAGAATTTTTTTGCTTTATATATTAAAATTAATATATTAATATATATAATATAATATTATATTATATAAATAATATAATATTTTAATATTATGTACATTAATATATATTCTATACTCATATTTTGTATAATATATTTATATTATATATTATAATAACTATCATATTAATATATTATATGGGTATGTGCAGTTTCATCATGGAAAAAATAGGCCCTTAAGTGGCAAAAAAATTAGAAAAATCATAATTAGGAAATTTGACATAAAATTTTGAATAAGTTATCTATATTATTTCAAAAATATGTAAGAATAGAATCTGTAGCAAATTGAATGTAGTTTCTAAACTACTAGGTTTGTCTAAGAAAAAAAATTCTATTTGGTGAAAATTTGAAATTTCAATGCAGTAGTACTTAAATTTTAGGGAAAAAATAAGTAGGTGTTTGTCTGACCACCCTAATCACAATAAAATGATAATATTTTAGATATAAGTAGATGATTCATGTCCTGATGTGATGCATATTTTTTTGAAATTTTTTTTCAAGTAAATAATTAATTATGAATTTTTTATTAAAAATTTAAAAAAATTTAAAAACTCATATGTCTGACCACCTTAACTTGGTCAAAAATTCATGAAATTCAATTTTTTTTTTTTTAATCCTATAGTATGAAAAGCAGAGAATGTGACACATGTTTTGGATTCAAAAAATGTGATACCATTTGAAAGCTATAGATGCTTTCCAATCATCCTATCAATTAGGACTTTAGTCGTAATTCAAGTAGAAAATGAATAATAATTACTTATTAAATTCAAAGTAAATCATAATTTATATTGGTGGAAAGCTGAGAATCTCCTTTAAAAATTCTTTTCATTTCATCAATTTTGGGTAGAAAAAAAGTCATCAGCCACATACCCATCATATTGCCACTTTTTGGCCCATCATGATCCTGCACATACCCATATGAAAAAATTATATTAATATAGCATTCTTAAAATAACACATATCCATTTTGTGAGAGTGGAAAAAATGGATAAAAGTCAAATTTTCCCATTCCAAGAGCCCCCACACTATCTTCTCTGTCAAGAATATCATGATGTTTGTACATTACAGACAAGAATTCACTTTTGGAGTAGTCATTTCAACAAAAAGTTTATTCTTTCAATTATTTGGTACTTTTTTGGGTTGGGATAATGGGAAGTACTAGTCTTCGCAAAGTGAAAAGGAAGAGTAAGTTTCAATTGGAGGAAATTGAGGCAAGTAGAGAGAAAGGAAGAGAAAGGAAGAGGTTGGAAAGAAGAGGTATGCCAAATTCTCTTCAAGGAAAAGGCTCCTCTTTACCTTTAAGTGAAATTAAAAGTGACCATGATATTGAATTTAAAAATATTGAAGAAGAAATTGAAAGTGTTGAACATGAAAATGAAATTCAAAATGTTGAGCATGCAAATGAAATTCAAATGTTCAACAATCGGTTGAAAATATTGGAGAAGAAATTGAAAATGTTGAACATGAAAATGAAATTAAAAATGTTGAGCATGAAAATAAAATGCAAAATGTTCAACACTTAATTAAAAATATTAATGTTGAACATGAAATAGGTGAAAATAAAACAATGAATGTCAATGTATCTCCTAATTATGCAAGAAAAGAGGATATTTGCGTAGAAGAAAATGAATTCCTATTTATCCATCTATTTTTAATGAATCTGATGAAAATGCTCAACATTTAACAACCCCTAAATGTTTACTTAAGATAGATGAGAACATAATATATAATCTTGATGGGAAAAGGTCATCACGAATGGTTCGGTTGTGGGCTACCAATATGTTCAATCAATACTTTTCCAATAAGAAAGTAACTAAAAAATGTCAAATTTTTTACTTGAGATAGATGAGAACATAATATATAATCTTGATGGGAAAAGGTCATCACGAATGGTTCGGTTGTAGGCTACCAATATGTTCAATCAATACTTTTCCAATAAGAAAGTAACTAAAAAATGTCAATTTTTTGTGCAATTTCTATTAAATTCTTAAAAAGTGAGACTATTATTAAATGAAATGAAAGAAAATAGGGGGTGTCCTAGGGTTTTCCAAAATGGAAAAGTGGATCCAAAGAGGGAAAATGATCCCTACTTCTCTAATTTCATTAGGAAATGAGAGCCAAACCAAGAATTGTCCAACAACTCTTAGGTGAGTCAACCCAAGATGTGAATCTTCAAATTTCCATTTTTTCATTGGATGGGGTCTAGGTCAAGCAACAATTTGGGAAGAAAGATTAAAAATTGAAAAAAAAATCAAAATTATGATCTACTAACTGCATTTAGGAGATTTAACATAAAACAAAAGGAACCAACAAACTTTTTGGAGAATCTGAAGGTAATAAATGTTGTGCACCTATCAAAAATTATTTTTGTAACCCCACCCAGGACTCATTTTCCCTAGGGAGAATTGGTCTTGACAAACTTTTCTAAAAAACTCTGAATTTGAGATTGAATCTTGAGACTTGCAATCCTTCCCTACAACTTTATACTTTTGCTCCTAAATCTGGATATGTCAAAATTTTGCAATACAAAATTGTTTGTTTTTTAGTGGATAGGGGTTTTCCTTGGTAAAACCCCAAGTTTGGTAATTAAACCTTGATGATAAATAGAAATCTAAAACATTAAATATGTGTGCAATCCTAACCTTAAGTGTGTCTAATATTAAGATATCTAATAATCCCAAGAAGCCCTACTCAAGTGTGTTAGAATAGGATCCTACATGAACATAAACTATGATGAAGACCTACTTTAGGAGACCCCAAATCCCCTTAATAAGTCATGAAAATGATTATACCTCTCTTTAGGATAAAAATAGAATGATCATAGAAGATGGAATTAATTAGGAAACAAATCATTAGGTTATGTTGAATCTCATAGTGCTTCTCCCAAAACGTAGAATCCATCATGATTCTCCATAGGCATCTATCATCAATTCTTCAATAATCCTTGATCCTTGATGACAAAATGAACTTGAAGACCTGCAAAAGAAACACAATGTTGCTCCAAGACTTGAATTTTTCTTACTCCTTGCTCTTGAATGAAAATTCTTGTGATCTCATGTAAGAATCTTTTTTTTCTTCTTGTCTAGTGTAAAATGAATGTGAAACTTAGATTTATAGGCTTCCTTCCTAATTTTCCAATTATCAGATCTTGAAATCTGACATGTGAAATTTGAATTTTGAAACCTTGAAATGCTGCTCAAAACATATCAAAATTTGAGTTTAGGGCACTTAATGGCAACCCATTCACCCATGGGTGAATGGGTCCTCACCTAAATCATTAGGACTCCTAGAATATGGGTGAATGAGTCCTGACGTAAATCATTAGGACTCCTAGAATGTTGGGGCATTAATTTAATGCCTAGCATTTGTTCAATGTGGGCCATGGTATTGGGAATTAAATAAAATAGGCCTTGGGGTGCATAATAAAGGGTATTAGGGGCCTATTAATGGGATTTTAAAATGCATAAAATATTAGGTCATTAAAATAGGTCCAAACAAGTGTGAAATTACACTTTCTCCTAGAAAGGGGTACAATTTTCTACACTAATTTAGCCCCCACTTTAGTGTCCATATGAAACTACGTGCATATGCAAGCTAAAGGAATTTGAATTAATAAAATTTATAAAAAAGGATACTCATATGAACATATTTGCAAGTAGGGAGAATGAAGCCCCCATTTTAGTCATTTACAAAACCACAATGTTAGGAACCACATCCAAAAACACATGTTTTTTAGTCATTTAAAATCTTCTTATGAAACTTCTATGAAGAATTGAATTTGAGGGTAGATGTATGCCCCCTGATTCTGCTTACTTTATGGAGGTGGAATTAGGGTAGCCATGAAACCACATCAAATCAGTAAGTCATATCATAGGGTATTTCTAGGTACCATACTTCATAGTGATAGACATTTTATGAGATCGAGAGAGGAATTACAAGTTCAATGCAACAAACAACATCAAAAATGGAATCCTCTATCCCCCAATATACTAATTTGAATAAAATTCCCTCAAAATGAAATAAGCTTTATTTACTAGGGTTTGGTATATACAAGTGAAAATGAAAATATTACTATCATTTGGAATTTACCTTTTTGAAAATTACCTTGGTGTAGAGTGATCTAGTATGCCAAGTAGATGAGCTACAAGCCTCCCAGATTGGATGTCCTTCATGACGAGGTGGCATGAGGCACACTTCGACAAATGATGAGTGGATTCTATTTTTCCTTTTCTTTATTTTCATACATTTACAATACTTTTTTATGTAACTTTGTAGAATGTTTAGGACCCTGGAAAAGATTGTCACAAAGCATCCATTACTGGTGCAAAGTTTCCTTAGATAGATAAAGTGTCCAAGAACCCCTATCCAAAAGTGGCCCATATGTCCAAGTCAGTCGTAAAACATCCTAAAGAAACTTTAATGTTATTTAATTGATAAATTTAGGATTTATTCTATGTATTTTTTTTATTTTAGGTTCCTCCTTGAGCTCGGAGGCATCTTAAAGGGAGACAATTTTGTTTCCTTTGAGATTAAATCACATGAATTTTGATGGAGGAGATTATAATTTTAGAGGACACAAGATTATTCTGGGTATACCTCATGCCACCTATGAGGTATCACTATGCTATGTTGATGGCACTAGTAGAGAGGTGGGATGAGAATATGTGTACCTTTCACCTATCCAAGGCAAGGTTGTACACTTGGTGGAGGAGTGTTCATATGAGGAGATGCAAGACGCCATTCTATATTGTTTAAAGTGGCCCATCTAATGGTCAATTGTCGGTCCATGCATTGAGCTTAGATGGCTACTACATGCACAAACACCATTACTTCAGTGGATCATGATAGTGACTACATCACTTGCACTAGTACCAGACGGATGAGGTTCCCACTTAGATTGTAGACTAGTTCACATTATTCAAGACATGGAGGAGAATAGAATCATCTGTGCTTGGGGTCATAGTATGTTGGCTCATTTATACTATGATCTGGGATGGTTTGTATACCAAGAGCTAGACAATATAGTGCACTGTACACTTTTACAAGTTTGGTACTTTGAGCATATCACGTGCACTAGACGCACTAGATTTCCTACCATAATGGTTATACGCTACCCATGGGCCTATAGTTATGCATTGAGGCAGGTAGGGTAGGAGGGAGATTTGCTTCACTAGCAGGTTATATTTGATCAATTAAATGAGAGTGATATTTCATGGAGATTGTATCTTAGGATTCCATAGTGGACAGATGATAGATAGGAGATAGTCAGGAAACAACATGACTGATTTGTTTTAGGGAGACATGATTACATAGTGAGACCCTTCTACTATAATTGTGTCATGCACCAGTTCAAACATATTAAAGTACCACCATAGGCTCGATCCAGATACCTATGATTAGTATGAAGTTCCCCTAGACCTAGAGACACTTGTCGTCTTACTATTGAGCATGTTTACATTTGTGATTCAAAGGACAAGGATCATGACATTTCCTTAGTCTCTAATGCTGATGACATAGGCAGCACATGATCCTACAACTAGTGGTGGGTTGGAGCACAACCATCCCATGTATTTCCCATGGTGACATTATCCCTGACATATTTCTGGATGAGGAGGAGGAGGATGAGGAGTCCCAGTCAATGAGTAATGATACCATTCCTGAGAGGAACGAATTTTAGCTTAAATCACATATTTTTAGAAAATATAATGATTTAAGCCTTAAAAAGTTCCATCTTAAGGATTCCAATTGAAGAGGGTTTGATCAAATCACCTTAGATCAAACCCCCTTGGATAGAACCTTGCTAGTTTTAAACCATACCTATAAATGCGTCTCCTTTACACCTATCAAAATGCTGATAAAAAATCACTTTTGATTTAGCTTTTGGGGATCAAATGAATTCATTTAAAATTTATTTCAAATGATTATGGTATTCCTCAGAACAAGCTATCCAATGAATATAATTTTAATATGTTTTGGTTTTGTTATGTATTTGTTTTTAAGTTTTATTAAACATAGGTTTTTCATCAAAAATGAATTTCTTTGTTCTTCACATGTGGAAAAATAGAAGATTATCAAAAAAGAAAATTGAAAAATATGAGTGCACCAGATATTGAAGTCCTTGAACCAACAAAAAAAATTAAATTAAATTTTGACATATACAAAAAAAGTTACGCGTTATATGGTCGCGCTGTGTATGAATTGTAATTCGTTTGACTTTGACACTTGATTAAGGAAAAAATATTCAATAAAAAACTATCGAACCAAGTGGAAGCACTAGATATTAGAGTTACAAATCTAAATTTGAAAGAATTAGAATTTTATCCTTCATGGAAGAAAAGTTATACGTTATACGGTGTGCATCACTTTTTTAAAATGTTGTTTTCTGAAAAAAATCAATTTTCGTGGGAGATGGAAAAGGAAGTGCAATTTGATTCCAAAAATTTTGAAAAAAATATTTTTAGAATCTACAGACAAAATTTGATGAGACTCTAGTTTGCACCATCTTCAAATTCCTCACGGTTTAGCTGTATAGGTGCCCAAATATGAAGATTTAGTTAAAAATAATAATTTTAGTGTCTAGTTAGGCCAAAAATTGTAAACCACTATTATGGGATCACCCACTGATGAGATAGAGGAGGTCTGAGCTACCCCTAAGAGCAGAGATGCACCTCCTATTAGATTCACTAGAGCACATGCAATAAACACATCAAACATCCACACTCATGAGTGTTGGTAGGCTACCAGTAGTAGGCCATCCACACTTTCTACATAGAGGGGGACCACTACTGTATGGTTATAACCTGACTGGTGGAATCGAGATCTAGGTGATGATGTGATATTTATATTTGTATTATGATTTTTAACTTTGTATATATGATTTATATATATTTCATGATGTGTATTGATTTATTTTATGATTTCCATCTTACAGGATCCATGCGAGAGTGGCATGAGATCAATGAGCATGTGAGTGTGGACATGATTCCTTCATTGTGTATGGATGATGATATACCCTTAGAGTATGTGCCCCCACCTTTCATGGGGCAACATGCAGATCTCTTCAAGTCATTTATGAGATTGAGGACAACGTGTGAGAGCACGACCAAACACAATTACCTAGCTATATGAAAAATTTCCACACTACAAATAGCGATTGATGAGCTTCGACCCTCTCAAGGTCCATAAGATAGCAGGACAGAGTCTGCCCTCTGAGTGGAGATCTTGAGGCTAGAGAGAGATATCGCTAGGCTACAGGGAGAGAGGGATCACATAGAGCAAGAGCACATTGAGGAAGTCATACAAGAGGCAGACATGAGAGGAGAGATGTGGGGCCTACAGGTAGCCATGAGGTCCCTTAGTAGGAAATGGCCACATTCCATCATCTCATGACAGATGCCACCACTAGGCATCGAGGGTTCTAGTAGTCATAGGCCCTATTAGAATTGTATTCATTGATAGATGTACTTGAACTTTTGGTGATATATGTGGCATATGAGCATTGATGTTTATTTTCTTATGATCTTATGTTGAATTAAATGTTGATGCGGTTTATTAAATATCCTTTGTAAGAATGTGTAGTAAATATCTCCATGATTTAATGTTTGTGGGATCTAATTAAAACATTTTTAGTTTATATTATATACTACATTGTGATGAAGTATGCTATGTTAAATTAAATGCACCTATGATCTAATAACATTAAATGCATATAAGGATGATCTAAATTAACATAACACACAAAATTTTCTCTTGAATAGTATAGAAACTAAAGCAATAATTCAAATCAATTTAATATTCACTTTAATCTCTAAGACACACTAATATCATTTTTCAAAGAATGAAACAATGCGAGATAAATTAGAACACCATCTACCTAATCTACCAATAGTGCTTGAACACACTATTTAAAATAGGGTATGTTAGGCGTAATATCAATGCAAATGTGTAGCATTGATAGGTTCTTCTAGAGTTGTACCATCCATTTCCCTTAATTTGTAGGCACTGGACCCAAAGTTTTCTTTAATTACATAATGTCCTAAGCAATTAGGGCTGAATTTTCCTTTTTTCAATTGGAAGAGCATTTACATTACACTGATTTTCATATAACACTAAATCTCCTTTGTTAAACATATGAGGGATGACATGATCATTATAATTACGTTGCATTTTCCTTGAATAATTTTGGAGATGCTCGAGAGTGTTAATGCATCATTCATCAAGCATTTCAAGCTAATGCAATCGTTGCTCTTTATAAGTAGTATTGTCAATCAATCCTTTAAGAGAAATTAGTAATGAAGGAATCTCTAACTCTAAGGGAATTATTGCTTCAGCACCATAAACAAGGTTATAAGGAGTGTTTCCTGTAGATTTTTTAATACTTGTATGGTAGGCCCACAATGCATAAGTTAGTTACGTATTCTAATATTTGTTATGTTTACTTACTATTTTTCATAGAATTTGATCAAGAGTCTTATTAGTTGATTTTTCTTGACCATTTGATTGTGGGTAATATGTCATTGAAAAGTGATGTTGACTATGAAAGGTTTCCAAGAATTTTTTCACGTCATTGTTCTTAAATAGAGTTCCATTATATTAAATCAATGTGGAAGGAAGACCAAAGCGAGCAATAATGTGTTCCAATATGAAATGACATATTGCATCAGTTGTCATGGAACAAAGAGGAATAGTTTCTACCCATTTTGTAAAATAATTAGTTGTAGTAATGATAAATGTATGTCCAACAGAACCCCCTGAACAAATTTTTGTAAAATTAAAATATTTATATAATAAAATATTAGTGGCTTGCCACTTTTTCCAAATGGAAAAAAACGTATGTCCAACAGAAGAAGTTGGTGATATTTTTCATATAATATCCAAACCCCAAACTGAGAATGGCCAAACAAGAATTTAGGTACAAAGCTTAGAAGCTAGAGCATGAATCAAATTGTTGTATTCTTGACATTTATGGCATTTCTTATTGTAGGAAAAACAATCTTGTTCCATGTGTCTCCAATAGTATCCTATACGAACTAATTTTTGAACTAATGATCTTCCTCCAAAATGTCCCCAACAAGCACCTGCATGACCTTCATCAAGTTATATAGGGATTTCAATTTGTTTAAGATATCTAAATAAAATACCATTAAATGATATTTTATATAACATTTTTGCAAGGATTATGTACTTAGATGCAAGTTTTCAAAGATGAGCCTGAGTGTTCATAGTCTTAGTCTTAGGAAAAGTACCTTCTTTTAAATAGTTGAATATCATCATGTACCATTTGCTAGAGTTTTTGGTATTAGTTAATAACACTTCTTTTCTTTTGTCATCTATCGATGGTTTGAGAATTATTTGGACCGTACATGTGAAATCAACAAAAGGGTCTTTAGGAGACACAAAGGAAGCAACACTTTCCATTGCATTTGTATGTCGATTATCCTTTTGCGATATATTTTCAATTGTATATGATTCAAATTTATCTAATAATGTCATCGTGAGGTCTTTTTATTGAATGAGCTTATCATGCTTTGCTTGATATGAACCGTTTATTATTTTAATGACTAATAGGTAATCACCAAATATAGAGATGTGTTGGATGCCTAATGCTAACATTGGACGTATACTGACGATTAAAGGTTCATACTATGTAGTGTTATTTGTACATATAGGAAGTTTAAATGGAAAGATAAAAGAATGAGCTTACCTAGAAAGGAGGAATTAATAATACCTCCACCCAAGAGTGAGTTCGACACTTAGAATCATCAAAGTAAAATTATCATGTTTCTTTTTCTTTTTGAATAGTCAACACATTCTCATTAGGGAATGAGTCTATATTATGTAACGCTAAGGAAGAGGGAGCATCAGCTAATTGGTCGGTCAAATCTTATCCTTTGATTCCCTGTTGAGAGATAAATTTAATATGAAACTCACTTAACAACATAACCCACTTAGCTAAGCATCTTGATAAATCAGTTCTAGCAAAAAGGCATTTTAAAGGATTGAATTTTGTCATCACATGAATTTCTACATTTAATAAGTAAAGTCTCAATTTACTACTAGTGAATATAAGAGAAAAATATTATTTTTCTATAATTTTATATCATGTTTTATAATTGATCAAATTTTGACTAATGTAATAAATAGGATAATCTGTACCATTGTCATCTTATTGAGCCAACAATGTTGTGAGAGCATGGGTTGATGTTGCTATATAAATGATAAATGGTTTGTCTTGCATAGTAGGTTGTAAAACAAGTGGAGTATCAAGATAATCTTTCAAACTCTCCAAGGCATATTCTTAATCCTCATTCCACTTAAACTTAACCTAGTTCTTAAGAATTTGTATAAAGGGTAATGTTTGGTCTACCAAGGACACTACAAAATGATGGATAGCTTCAATTCTTCCTTGTATAGTATGCAACTGAGAGAATTTTTTAGGAGGTGGCATGTTAATGATAGCATAAATTTTCCTCGTGTCCCCCTCTATGCCTCTGTGAGATACTACACAACCTAAAAAAATTCCACTATCAACATCAAAGACACACTTTTTTGGATTCAATCTCATGTTACATTTTCATATTCTTGCAAAGATTTTCTGAAGAATATTCACATTTTCTTGTCAACTTAAAGATTTAGCCAGAATATCATCAACATAATCTTCCAAAATATTGTGTACATAATCATGAAATATCAATGCCATAGCTCTTTGATACGTTGTGCCTATGTTCTTTAATCAAAAAGGTGTAACCACCCAACAAAATGTTCCCCAAGTTGTAGTAAATACTATCTTGTATTTATCTTGAGGATTGATAAAGATTTGATTCATGAATGACAACAAAGCATGTCCTGTAATAGAATCTACTATTATGTCAATATTAGGAAGGGGAAAATCATCTTTTAAAGATGATTTATTCAAATCACAAAATTCCATACACATCCTAAACAAATATCAAGTTTTACAACTGCAACAATATTTGAGATCCAAGGAGAATAATTGATAGGTCATATAAAACTAGCTTCAAGAAATTTCTCAATATCAACCTTAACCAGTAAAGCTATCTTAGGATTAATCTTTCATATCTTTTGTCTTACTAGTTTAGCATCTTCTTCAATAAATATGTTGTGCATCACTATCTTAGCATCAAATCCCAACATATTTGAATATGTCCAAGAATTTTTTTTATGAAATTCATCTATTAATGTTGTGTGATCTTCAAGTGTTCATTTTCATCAAGGAAATTTCCTATTTGAATCACTCTTTCTTCATTAGTTGTGTCCATCATTTTATTTTATCTCCCAAAGGAAGTGCATTTTGTCTCAAAATTTCAAAATTGTGTTTGTTTTTATCATTGTCAACCTCATTAACTTCCTTTTCTTCTTGCACTTGTTTAACACTAACCATAGCACAAGTGACTAGTTTTTTCTTATGGGGGTAAATGAATTGTCATAAACTCCTAACATTTCTTTCAAAGCTTCATCATCTTCAAAGTATTCCAATAATTCTTCACTTGTTGTATCAATCAATTCAAGATGCTACCTCCTCTCCTTCACGGTTAAAGAACACATAATCTAAGAAAAGGAAGACAATACTGATTAGTCTACCAAATGATAACATTGTAGGAAAATTGTTGAAAAGATCTCCTAAGTCCATGAAATTGAATACCACATCAAGGTTAATGGAGGAAAAAGATTGTGTGCACCTTTTTATAGAAATTACAAACCCCTTTACACAAAAGGAGCCTAATCAAGCTACTGCAACTAACTACAATATGATAAAAGTAGATCTAGCCCCCCTAAACAGGGATGATGCTATTCAAAATTTCTAATTGATTACCACAAGGTTAGTTAAGAGGAATAAAAAAGACAAACAAGATAAATATGAATTGATGAAGGTACTATAATTACTCTCAAATTGCTTAAAGGAATTAACACACCCTTTTCTCCAACCTGTTAGTTAAGCAAGTTCTTCCTATGATCCCAATTTTATAGCCAAAAAGGAATCACAACTATAAATACCTATAGATTCAAAATCATCATTATCTCTAACCTTTTTATTTTTATGAAATAAAGTTTTAGCTATGTCACATTTATCAAATGGTTCATCAAACAAATAACATGAATCATCTATGTCACAATAAGTACCACATAACAAAGCCTTATACTTTAGACACTTATTTTCCTTTTGGTTCTTTCAAATTTGATATTTTATCTTTTTGTAAATTATTTTTCTTCTCCATCTTCCTCAACTTTTCTTCTAGTTCTTCATTTTTTATTTTAAATTTTCCTAATTCTTTTTCAAGAATATAATTGTCACATAAATATTCATTTATCTCATTTTTAACTCTTTTATCTTTGCTTTCAATTTTAAATTACACTATTCAAATTTCATCTATTTTCCTCCAAAATATATTTTTTGCACATTATATTCTCATTTTCCTTCTTCAATCTTTCTTCATTCTTTCCCATTGAAACAAAAAAAAATTAGATTTAAAAAAAAAACTTTCCTCAAATTTTTAACACCAATTTATTTCTTTGGTATTATCTCCCTCCTTATGCAACAAAAACCAAGGTGCTCACAATGGAACCAAATTTTGATAGAAAAACCTTGACTGGATTCTAAGGTCTAATATTATATTATATGTAAAAACCCTTCATGTGATAAAATAAAAGGGATTATAACTTAGATATGCAATAAGTATAAACCAAATTATAATAATTTTCATGCTTTCATATATATACCCATAAGTCATATATTCATATAATTTAATGGCTTATGCATGTCAAGATTATAATTAATTCCTCTTTCTTTAATCCTCCTTATCATCTTCTTTATTCTCGCATATATTTAATTCATATCTTTACACATGATTATACACTCTTTCACACTTTTATCTCTCAATTTTCCCTTCTTTATATAGCCTCTTAATTCCTTTTCATAATTTATCTCTATCACATCCTTTCATAATAACACTTAAATATATTATTCCCATGAGTTTAACTTTTTCTCTATAATATTTTACACTTTTATCTTATTTAGGCATATTAGAGGTATTTTAACCCTATTTATCTGATATATAGTGGATATATGGGTTTAGAATGACAAATAAAATATGACTTGTGCCTGACTACCCTCTATATCTTGTCAACAAGGCTAATAACAAATTACTGATAGAAAATTTCTTCTAGATCCTCTTCATATACAAGATCTACCACATATATACACATGAACACGACATTCTCATTATTTTTTACTCTAAACATATTAACAACATATGTCAACTCTTCCATGAATATAAGAAGAGGAATTATTCCTATTGTAATAAAAAAATGAATAGGAAACAAATTATGCAAAGTTTGTATGAACATCATACTCTTATTATTACTCTTTCTACTCATAATAAAGAAGGTAGAAGTAAAAGAGAATATGAAAAAGAGAGAATAATCACATAATTATGATCTATGATCTGTTACTACCATAAATTCCTTCTTATCTTCGCATATGTCTTAATTGTTGTTGATGGAATCATTGATAAGAAGAATGATTTATGACTAATCCGATCCCAAATTATTTAACTAATTCTTCATTCAATTACAGGTCATTGCTTCCTTAACTGTAGAAAAACACTCCCTTTGCTACGGGTTAACATGCGACCTTTGCTACGGTGACTAGTCCTTGGTTGCATAGATGTTATTTTTCTCTACAATATTTCCACATTATAAAATATGATAACTAGTTGTACCATAGAAAAATTCCCCATTGTCATTTTCATGGTATTTTAGTTCTTTATTCACAATGCTTGGTCCATTTTTCTTTGATTTAATGTTGCAATGTGGCTTGAACATTCACATTAACTCCTTAAAATCCAAATCTTGGCATCTTGTGGAAGGTGTTGCGAAGTGTTGTAAAACATTTTTACACTTTTCTAGACTCTATTCATTACAATTCACCTAAAAATCACCTTTTCATCACTTATCAAGTCCTATTTTGAAGTGTTGTAAAGTCTTGTAACAAAATTTCACACTTTACTAGGCATAATTTCACAATCTACACCTTTCTTATGCTTTATTTGACCCCTTTATGCCCTTATAAAGCTTAATTAAGTTTTTTTTTTAATGTAAACCCGACAAACAACATTAAATGCAACTTAATTCCTGACACCCACTTACAATTCCAAGGTGGAAGCCATTTTCCACGGGTGGCGAATGAGTCCCTCTTGGCTCAAAATTCAAAATATTTCAAATTTTGTTTTGGGTTTTTATTTAAAATCACCTTATGTCAACCTGTGATGAGGTATCTTCAAGTTACTAAGGCACAAGTGTGTATAATTAGGTGTTTTCAAATCCATTTTAACCCCCATTCATCAAGTTCACTTATTCACACATTCATTCAAGCATTGAAGCACTTTGCATCATTAAATCAAGCATTAATCAAGTATTTTGGAGTAGTCATTGTTATATCTTCAGATTTATTCAACAAGGGTTTCATAAGTTGATATCATTTGCATGTTATTTTCTTATCATCCTCTTATATTCCATTTCTTCTTTAAGGGTGGGTGAAGCCACATAAGTGGTTTACACTTTTGTGGAGGAAGGAAATTTCGAAATTTCCACACTCTTCATAGAAAAGTGGTTCGGCCGAACCATATGGCTCGACCGAACCATTTGAATGGTTCGGCCGAACCCAACCCAAAACCGAGCCAAATAAAAAAAACATATTAAGGGGGTTCGGCCGAACCCCCTTAATATGACAAAACCAAAAAAAGTGTGAAAGTGCTTTCACTTTCACACTTTCACTGTGTCACTGTCCCTGCGCGCGGCGAACATAAACCGAACGGCGACCCAACAAAATTTCTCACCAACGAAAGCAAAGTTCGGGTCGTTTTCTTCAAACTTCATCATTCCAATTCGCATATCGACCACTATTGAGCACGAGGTATTTAAAATTCCTTTTTTTTTAAGTTCAAAATGCATGTATTTGTTTAATTTCGAAACCCTATATGCAAATTTTTTTAAATTTGTTGAATTCAAATTGCACTTGTTTGAACGTTTTTAAAGCATTTTTAATAGTATTTTGCTTCCCCGTTTTGCATAATCCAAAGGTTTGAGTAAGGAAAAACGAGTTTCCTCCGAAAATTAGTGCAAAAAAACATTATAATAGCTCTCAACATAGTCTAAAAAATGAAGATAAATACATTCCTAAAGACTAGAAATGTAGGGTTAAGCTCACAAAATAATTTTAAAACTACAAATTTAGGGTCAAACTTGTAGATGAAAATGCAAATTTCATACATGTAGGAGTGAACCGTGAAAGTCATAGCTTGATTTGTTAAGGTATTATAATATTAAATCTTATAAAAAATCAAGAATCATATCATTGATAACATTGTCTTCATGTAGTGTGTACAAATTGAAATATAATTGACTAAAACTATAAGTTACTCTTATTGAACAATTTCCTCATGTAGTGTGTATAAATGGAACCATTGATTGAAAATATAAATCAAACCATCAAGAACAAAGACTTGATTGTGTCTTCATGCCCTCAATTAATATCATTTACAAAGTTTGGTCTTGGAAACCATAAAATTAACAATTACATTCTCTACCCTATTATTTGATGTATTATAATGCAATTTTCTATACTACCAAGCAAATTCAATGGTCACAAGTTTGTAGAGACACTCTAGAAAAAGGTCTATCATGTGTTTAAAATACTATTCATATTGTAACACTAGAGATTCTAAGTAATATGAGAATCCCTGCATAATTTTATATAATGTATTTTCATCATCACTAACTATAGTAGACTAGTTTCTATCACTATTCAATTCATCTTCTTTCATTAGTCCATCATGACTTGATTATTCATCCTCCTTTATATTTAGAGAATAAGAACAATATATAGAACCACTACAAAATCTTCACACATATCACTAAAAGTTGATGTTTGGTATAAATGTATCCACATGCAAACAAGAGCCACCTTTGGACATTACTATTATCAAAAGGACAAACCTTATTAGAGCGAGTGCAAAAAGATGTGGGGCCAAAAAGTGGCCACCCCACCTTTTGGCCCCATCATATTAAGTATCAAGCATTAATGTTGAGGTACGCTATTCGAGGAAACTTGAATGATGAGTAAGTGAAGAGAGAGTGGGACTTTATTGTTCACAAAGTGGGAAGAAATAAAAGCAAAGGAAGTGGAAATGGGAAACATGTAGAGAATATGGCAAAAATGGTGGAAATCAAGGAAGGATTAAAAGGAAAAGAAAGAGGGAAAAGGGGAGGATAGAGGCAAAAGGAGGAAGAAGGTAGTGCAAATTATACATTTTTGAAGCTTGTGAAATTCGAGTATGTAAACCTAATAGTTTTTACTTGGTGGTAATGAGGTATGATTTTTTATGAAGGTTCTTTTTAGTATTTTTATATGTAATGTAAGAGAAAAAGCTATTCTTGTATGAAATTCTAGAAATCATGTTAAAAAGCATTAGCTTGTAATTTCTACTATGTGAATGGAAATCTATTGCTCTACCTAGGACATTTAGAAGCTTGTGTTGCATTCATGAAGCCAAACATAGTAGATATTTTTTTTACTTTATGTGTGTTATTGGAGATAGGGTTTTAGTATATAGAACCATACAATAAAATGGGGTAATTCCTTGTTTGAACTAAAAACCCTACTATTTTTTAGTGAAGGGATAGCTAGCTATAACATTTTGACTTTCACTTGTGAGTCTAAACACCCATATGGGTTATTGTTGCTTTGTCTTATGGATTATGGTAGTAAATTCTTAAGATGTATGTAAATCTAGAAGACCAATGTTGAATATTTATTTGTTGATAGGCTAAATAGAGTTAGAATTAGTATGGGTTCATTACATGTATGCCATTCAACATTCATGCACATCATATATATGTGAGAGAGATAGTGATAAAGAGAGATAGAGATAAAGGGTAATATAGATAGATAGAATAAGCACAAACCATTTGCTATGAATATGCACAAAATATTTATATATTGATCTTGATAAGGTCATGAAGACATACATAATACATCATGAAAATATCATATACAGTGACATGAGGCCAACATTGTCTCTTAGACTACAAAATATCACCAATATATATTCATGAAAATAGTTATGAATGTGTCATAAAGATATAAAAGTGTTTATGTATGTGTAGCAAATGCTATTAATGAAACATTATGCCTCTCTTTGCTTGACTAGAAACTGAACTTCGATCCCTTGAATTAGTTATTATCTTGCATTGTGTTGATTGTGTGTGCCCCTAACAATTATGCAACTCAACCTACACACACAAACATATTATAAAATTAGAGATTATACCAAAATTTATAAATAAATAAAATATTGTTTTAAAATGATATTAAAATAATAAACACACTTACAACAAACTAATACTCAACATCATCAACAAAGGGTTGTCCTCAAAAGAGGATGCTTACAAAACAAAACCAAAATGTGTGTGTATCCATATATACATATATATACATGTATGCATACACATATACATATACATACATGTATATACGTATACATAAATATACATACACACATACATACATACATACATACATACATATGTGTGTGTATTTATGTATACGTATATATGTATACATATATATATATATATATACATATAGAAAATAAATGTATGTATATACATATATACATGCATATATACATATGTATGTATACATGAATGTGTCTACATATCTACATATACATATATACATATATACATATTTAGATATGTGCATGTGTATGTATACATATGTAGATATATTCACATATACATGAATATGTATGTATAGTACATGAGTAATTTTTTTAATGAAAACCATGTTTAGGAATGAAAATATCCAATCCCTTATGCTTCTAAACTAAAGTTTGCAATGCTTATGGTTCTTTTGGCCTTATAGATTCTTGAATCATTTTATAATATAAAACCAAAATATAACCTACTTTGGCTCTAATAATTGTAAACCCTTTAGGAATTCTAAATTGTTGCATCTTGTCTTGATTTTCCCACCATTGTTATTCCTTTTGAAAATTTTACAAATTAGGCAAATAATCCTTGCACTTATATAGAGGATCCTTATGTATGTTCTTAAAATTATTTAAGGTTAAATGACTTAATCTAAAATAAAGGCATATACGGATCTCTTGCAATTGTAACCTCTTTGCTAAAATACTTTGGAACTAATAGGATTCAATTGTGTTTTATGACATAGGTCTATATTACCACAATGATGTATGTATAGGTGTACATTTTAACTTGGTTAGCTTTCCTAGCAAGTTCTTCATTACAACAATCACTCCACCTTGTCACTCAATCAAGCCCACTAGAACATATATTGGAATTTAACCTCTTTCATACTAAAAGAAAAAGTAATCATTAATTATATTTAATTTACCATATAATTTGATCTAAGTAATGCATTTTATAAGATCTAATTGGTGTATTTATAAAAACTATTTTGTGTTTTGGGCATAGGTGGTCCTAGAAAATATGCATAAATAATAAGATAGACTATGGATTATCTTTTAAATATTGTTCACGGTTTTTCATGTCATATTTTTATAGGAGGTCCTCATAATTGGTATTCTTGTATGGTATTAGAGCCAAGCTAGGTGCATTTGACACCTATGTTGTGGCTCAAGGGAGTGTGTTGGAGAAATGATACACACCTAAGTCATAAAAAGACTCATCACAATGTGAGTCATTAGCTCAATAGTAGAGCATCCTAACACCAAATGGGAGGTCCTAAGTTTGAATACTAGTTAGTCCATAGAAATTTCTATAAAAGTCGATCACTAGTACATAAGAAGAAGAATAAGTACCCTTATAATTTTTATTAATACCAACAAATTATCATTCCTCACATACATAGGCGAATCAATGATTTCAAGCTCGTCAACATGTATATGTACCTCAATCTCATGACCCTCATATAAAACCATTTTATTAGATTTATTTAGTGTAAAATATTTAAATTTTCATTAGGAGGAACAATTGAAGGATTGACCCCAATATTAACCCCCTCAACCTAATTTTTTTTTTTATGAATCAAATCCTTAATCAATTATTCCTTAATCCCATAAAATGTTGAGTATAATTACAATTAACTCTACAATTTAATAACAAAATTATTTCTCATTATATCTTTTGGGAATAACTTTAGATTTATCTAATGGCCTAATAGGAGGAAGTGTAATCATGCAAGCACTAAGTAAATTTTGAAGCACATTTTACAAAGGAAAAAGTTGGAGGCTTTAGAGTCATAATTATATTAGAAACATTTATAATGTATAGTTTGTACAATGGTCATTTCCATTATTTTTTACTATCCTTTTGGAAATAATTTTTCTTTTTAAATTTACAAGGGTAGGATGATGTAGATGAAGCATTAGAAGATCCATAATTAAGTGTGGTAGCCTCTAACAACTTTAGTTCTTTACATTCATCTCACTTGCACATGCAAATGTTAAGAATGTATATACTTTGTCGATCCTTGTTTATAGTCAAAAAATCTAAAATAATAAACTTCAATCTAACATTCCTAATATTTGCATTGGCCAATTTCAATATTAAAAAATAGACCCAAATGGAAGATAATACTATTAAATTTCATGGGAAGAACTTAGCCAATAACTTATCATCATACACAAAATCCAAATATGTAGCACTAAAAACCTTGAATGTGTCATGGGATCTCCTTTAACATTGTGCATCTCAAATCTAGGATCCAAAAATCCAACAAAAAATGGATATGTAAAATTTTTAATAGAAATTGAATTGTGTTTGATTTTTATATGTACATGTCTTTTTTTGTTTCCATTAGGTAAGGAATCAAAATTACTTTTCATCTCAACAAGCCTTTAAACATTAATGTCAAGGGTAGATAGAGGCACACTAGGATTAAGGACATGAATGAAAGTGGCAAGATGAGAAATCGAAAGTGGTGTATAAATTTGTCGTGACATAATAAATGAGTGTGGAGTGACAAAGACTTGCGTAGGAATATCACAGTGAGGGGAACATGGGAAGTGTAAACAAAACTAATGAGAACTAATGTGGAGACAAGAGAACTATGTGCATCATAATAAGTAAGCATGAGATGAGATCTAGGAAAAAGGAGAGGATAAATTTGGGGAGATTTGGTGGAAGGAGAAATAAACTGCATAAGATGGATAGGAGTAAAACAATAAGGAGGAATACATGAAGAAGAAGCTTGGGATGGAGGGAAAATGGCACATTACTCAAAGGGATTGTTGAGCTTATCCTTTTACCTATTTAACTTTAAGTACTTTCTTTCCACATGGCTTATTAATCAACATAGTATATGAAGGAGATCAATGTGCTTATCCTTTTACCTATTTCATCTCTTTGTGTTCCGTGTTGTTTTTAATGTTTTTAATTAGAGTGCAGATGATGTTAATATACATTTAATGATGCATTTTTTATGTTCTATAATTTTTTGATGTTCTCAAGGCTATATAATTGAAGTTCATTTATGTTAACAACTATTAGATTAAATATTTTTATCCCCAATTATTTTCAAATGATTTTATACTTTAATCTTTGTATTCTTATTCTTTCTTTCATCGTTTCATTTAAAATTTGAACCATTTAAGGATGTTATGTTATAGATTAAAGTTGTCTTCCAATTCTTTTTAAATCAAGTTAATAGTATGAAAATATTATTGATGAGTAGATGAATTAAATTACAAGTTCTATTTTAGATTTGTATTCTTTTTATCTAGATATATTATTTACCAAAGTATTATTGTTTTTTTAGGTGTACTGTATATATATAACATGGAAAATGTAGATCATGTTTCACCTGTGCTAGAATCTTTGTTTGCAAATACTACTAATGAGATAAAAAAATTAAGAGATTCATTAGCACAAGGTGCAAACCCAGGGATATATAGTGAACCATGCATGTTAATATTGCATAGTCTAGAAAAACTAAAAAATGAACTTGAGAGGACTAGTGCATATTCCCCAGACAGTGATTGCTATTCTTTCCCGCATGCGGAAGAAGTACATGGTGATGTTCCCCTTAAACAAATACAAGATAGTGTCACCAAAGAAATGATAAAAGCCACTTGTTTTTCCATTTTATCAAAATGTGTGTAAGGTTAGGGGATACCAGGTCACCAGATGTGTTGATCATGCTATGGCCTCATTGATCTACCCACGATTTCTAGCAGCACATGGTATATACCCAAACAATGACCAGATTCCATTGTATTTTGTTACGCGGTTGTCAGGGGGTCCATTTGGGCCTCAAAGTTAACTACCTAGACATTCCACCATATGTTGGTCAGGGGCATGGTAGGATTGCTGATAGGCCCACCTATCGTCGAGCAGATAGACCACCCCCAATGTTTAGGGTATTAGTTGGTGATAGGTCTCCTGCTCTCACCCCACTCTAGCCCCCATAGCAGATGAGGTTGTTGTTGCTTCCCAAAAGGAAACAATTGACACTGTAGGTGACATTGCGGCTGCCACCACTAGGATATCTGATGATCGTGTAGGTTAGTATTTGATATCTAGACATTCCCGATCCACACCATTTTCAGCACAGTGGACCACCATGGATCCTTTTACACTGACCAGCATCCCTACTCCTACACAGCTTGATGCACTTACAGGAGATATGGCATGCATGACTCTACATTGTTTGGCTGAGGACCTGGTTGGAGGCATATGCCCACATTGCATCGACAATGGGATCGGGTATAGAGCATGTTAGAGATCATTTGAGACATAGAGGTCGTTCAGTTCGGATCCCATCACTCTCAGTAGACCACTAGTTCGCATCAGAATCCACCTACAGTTCATATGGTAGCTGCAAGACTATGGGTTTTACTGATATGTTGATTGGTTCTGGTTCATCATCACCGGTGCCATATCACCTTCATAGTCCTCTACATTCATCATTTCTGGCACGACATGGGATAGATCAGATGGATGTAGATATTGATTCGTCGCTTGATCGTTTGGTCCATATGGTGGAGGCGAATGTTTTAGAGGACTTAGGTCATCCGATATCGGATGATGTGCATGTATGTGTGCATGTGCATGTTTCAATTCTTTTCATTATTTTTAAATTTCTTTTTAACTAGATATTCATTTAAGTTGATATATATGTGTGTATATATATTGTTATAGGTGGACATACCTCATATCACTCCTAGCCTTGGTCCAGATCTTGTGCATGATCGATGTGACTCTGTGGATGAATCTGCTATCGCGGACATGTGAGTTTTCATAAAATATATATTTATGTATGCATAGATAAATACAAGTTGTAGATTGATATTTAAAAATACAAGTTCATTTAAAATAACTTTCATAAAATTTATTTAATAAAAATTATATGTATTTAACACATCTTGTACACAATTTTATTTGCAGGGCTCAGCATCCATCAGAGCAGGACCGTTCTCATTCAGATGGCCATTCGTCTAGGAGTAGACATTCTTATTAGGCCATGCATTCTAGATTTATGATCTTTATCACATGTGTATTTGATTATATATGATGATCTTTAAAATAGTATTTGATATTTGATGATCTCTTACACTTGCTTATATGATCTAGACATACATTTGCTTGTTTTTTGATCTTTAGTATTCGACATTAGATGATCTTTAATTTACATTTTGCTTTTATGATATATGTACATATATTTTCTTATATGATATATACATACATTTGTCGCTTTGCTTATAATATGTGTTATGTTTATATTCTTTTACATATATGTACATGTGTTTGCTTATGGTTTAAACATGTTTACACATAATATATGTATGCGATTGCTTTAAATATTCAATATACATACATGTTTTCTTTTTTTATGACCTCTTACAACTTACATTTCCTTATATTCAATATACATTTGATCTCTAGTACAATTTTAGGGAAAATCAATGCCATTTTATAATTAAGTTCATTCATGTTGATCATAATAAATATTTTTTAAAAAATGACTTAAGCAACATGAACCATTGAGTTGAGAACAAGATATAATCTTTTTGACAAGTAACTTGAAATTCAATTCAAATTATATCGAGCTATTATACGTTTCTTACAAGTAACTTGAAATTCAATTCAAATGTTTAATTAAGAAAATTTAATTCAAATTATACGGTCTCTATTATACATTTTCGACAACTAACTTGAAATTCAATTCAAATATAATTAAGAAAATTCAATTCAAATTATACCTCTAATATTTGTACATTTTTTGACACTTTACCAAAATTCTAAAATTACTAGATATGTTGTGCATACCTATGAATTAAATAACAACAAACTCCACAATGAAATAACTTGTTTGTTTAGTACTTGATTCATTTAAACTAGAGGATCCAGTTATTCCATGTACACTTGAATAATTTTGATTCACTTGGATCACAGATTTTGGAGAAGTTTTTGCACATTTATCAAGGAGGCAAATATTGGAGCTAGACAACTTTTCATTTTTATCAATCAAGGAAAATTTTGGAGGATAATTTAACTAAGTTGGTAGAGGACTTGTTTAGAGTCATATTTAAGTTGAAGAAGAAAATGGGGCAACAAAGGAAAAGAAAAAATGCATCTCAACGAAAATTGTCAAAAGAAGAAGAACAAAAGAGGCGTGATCAAAACTTGGAAAATTATCATAGAAAGAAACAAGGTGCATGCTTGTTTCTTCTCTCTCTCACTCTCAAGTGTGTGTTTAGTACTCTTACCTTGAAGGTTTCTAACCATCATTGCACTTAAATGACTATAAATACTTTTAAATATCCTCAAGTCATCTTGGTCATTCAAGTTGCAATGTTTATATGATCCTTGACTCCAATTCCTTAAGCCAATTCTTTTTGTTTCAATATTTATAGTGTTTTGTGTCTTTCATTTTTATTTTCATCACTTCAATGTTCTCAAATTATTTTTATGTTTTATGCTCTAGGGATTCCTCAAGCAGCAGTCGAGCCAAATCTAGATATTGGATCAAATGAATCTGTTGACGAACACATGGACCTTGAAGTTAGGGAGGAGACCCAAGTTCAGACAATGCTTGTTGGAGAGGGGTCAAGATCACTTCCTTCTACTGGTATGAATGAGCATATAAAAATTGCACAAACTTCTCTCACTTATAGCTCATCATGTTTTATCAATTTGTTTGCTTGCATACATAAACTTCACTTATATATTTAACATCATGTCTCATTTTTGTTTGCAAAATATTTTGTGACACATGTGTAGGAAGGGCTCCAACAAGCAGGAAGTTTTCATGCTCAAGTCGAACCAAATGTAGACATTGGATCAAATGAATCAGCTCAAGAATGCATGGTCCTTGAAGATAGGGAGGCACAAGTTGAAACAATGCATGTTGGAAAGTGGGATCACTCCTCGTACTCGGTATGGATGAGCATATAAAACTAGTTGAAGAAGGTGGGTAAACAAATTTCTCATAGAAATTTAGATCATTTGCCAATGGATATGGAGAAACTCAAATATTATGCCAACCAGCCTTATAATAAGAGAAGAGGTCAATGACTAAATCTATAAATGGAGACGATCAATCATCATTTCAATCATCTTGATACACTTGAAAAACAATTGATATCCATTTACTTCTTAGGTGGTGAAAGAGTCATTACAATTCTTGGGTGTGCACATTCATCATCAAATAGAGAAAACACATGGGATTACAAAGGATATTGTTCAAAATGTTAAAAGGGTTTAGATTCCATTGGGGAAAGGATCTCAGAAGCTGGATAAGGCCACTTACAAGGGGTGATGTTGACATCTATTGTACATCAAGATATAGCAAGAAAAAGAAAAATGTGTACTTTCAGAAATTGGTTATAGTGGGAAACCACATTGATAAAATATAAGAAAAGAAAGTTTATGGATGAGAGTTTAGAAGGAAATTGGGAAATTATGTGTAGAGCTCCCCGTTCTGACAGGATTGAAGATGTTGTTAGGAACTTCGTCTCGGGTTTTTGGCATGATTAGACTCGTCCATCATCAATTAATAGAAATGTTATGATACACAGGATTGGACCTAGTATTTATGAAA
>VDFB02271358.1:18410834-18630369 GCA_007258455.2 Sequoia sempervirens | reverse complement strand
CCTACCCTTTATCTCTCTCCCACTCCCCCCCCTCTCTCTCAAGTCTCTCCCTCCTACCCCTCCCCCTGTCTCCCCTTAATCTCTCTCCCACTCCCCCCTCTCTCTCTCAAGTCTCTCCCTCCTACGCCCTCTCCCCCTCTCCCCTCTACCCTTAATCCTTGTACACCCCCTAGGCTTTATCTCTCTCCCACTCCCCCCCTCTCTCTAAAAAGTCTATCCCTCCTACCCATCCTCCCTCTCGAGCTCCTCTACCCTTAACCCTTAAACCCTAGGACCCCCTACCCTTTATCTCTCTCCCACTCACCCCCCTCTCTTTCTAAAGGATTAAATTTGATGGTTGAATTTACCTGTCAACAAATTTTTTAATTACGGTTATCTATTGAAGCGTGCCCTTAAAACATTATGATATACCTTAGTGTATGTAAAATTATATATAAATCAAACATATATATAATTATAATTCTATATAAATTTTCACAGTTTATCCAAAATATCTCCTTTTACAATCTTCTTAAAATTTTGATTGTATTTTATAGCAAAAATCTTTAAATACGGTCATATGGCCATCAAATTTAAGTTCTCATTTAAAAACATATGTATATTAATATTAAAATTAGGGTGTTCGACCGAACATTCTTGGAATGTTCGGTCGAACCCATTTAATAAAGTTTTTTTAATTGCATGTTATGGTGGTTCGGTCGAACTATGGTTCGGTCGAACCCTAGTTCGACCGAACCTTTCCAAGATGTTCGACCGAACACATATTCGGTCGAACCCCTCTTTTTTCACCCTTGCTTCCTAAGGCACCAGAATTGTTGAAAATTTTGCGTTTCGAAGCTCAATTTCAGAATGAAAATGGAGAAGATCTCAAAAACCCAACTAGTATCGGGTTCCCCTCAAAACGAGCTATCCAACGAATATAATTTTAGTATGTTTTGATTATATTATCTATCTATTTTTTAAGTTTTATTAAATATAGGTTTTTCACTGAAAACAAAACTCTCTAATGCACAAGTGGAAAAATAGAAGATTATTAAAAAAAAATTTAAAATATGAGTGCAGATATTGAAGTCCTTGATCCAGCAAAAAATTAAAATTTTGATACATACATAAAAGTTATCGTTATACGGTTGCGCTATGTCTGAATTGTCATTTGATTCTTGAAACTTGATTAAAGAAAAACATTCAATAAAAACTATCTAACCAAGTGGAAGCACTAGATATCGAGTTAGAAATCTAAATTTGAAAGAATTGGAATTTTATCCTTCATGGAAAAAAGTTATGCGTTATCACGGTGGCGTCACTTTTTAAAAATGCTATTTTTTGAAAAAAACCAATTTTGTGGGAGATGGAAAAAGAAGTGCAATCTGATTCCAAAAAAAATTGAAAATATTTTTAGAATCTACAGACAAAATATGACAAGACTCTAGTTTACATCATCTTCAAATTCCTTACGGTTCAATCGCTATAGGTGCCCGAATGTGGAGATTGTGTTAAAAAAAAAAATATCAGTGTCCAGTTAGGCCAAAAAGTGTAAACCACTATTGTGGGATCACCCGGGTTTAATTACAGAAGTGGGATTTGTCCAAGGAAAATCCCTATAACCTAACCCTTAACCAGTTTCCCCTTTTTTCATGTGTGTTTGTAGACTTGTGTATGTGGATTTGACAAGCTATTAGGTGTTGAAAAGTGGACAAGAAGTTAACAAAGTGTTTCAAGTCAACTACAACCTATTTCAAGCTTGGAAAAGACATTTTGTCCATTTTCTGTTGAATTAACTTCATCAACCCAACAAGCAGTCAACCTTAGATCTAGTGCTATAGGATTGGTTCCCGATTTCTCAGAATTTTGGGAGTGGACTGATTCTCCATCAGTGGCAAATGAGTCCCACCTTAAGGCTGGAAATCTAGATTTTGTGAGATTTTGGATCTCGACACTCAGAAACCAACTCTTAATAGTTTTCATCAGAAGCAGGACTAATTCGCCATCAATGGCGAATGAGTCCCATTGGTGATTTTTAGTGATATTTTTTAGCATTCAGAATATTCTAGATTCTTCATTCTTTGCCTAGGTGCACTTTGATTCAACCTTCTTCTTTTCTATTTTGCATTTGTTCATACTTAGTTCATGTTTGCATATCCCATTGTATTTTCCAACATTGCATAATTCTTAGGTTTTGCATTCATAATTAGTCAAATAGTTCATTTAATTACTCTTAGATCATTCCATTTAATCTAAACAACATCATACATTGCATAATTTGAGTGAACCACCTAGATTTTTGAGTGGGGTTTATCTCTCCTTTTAGGTGAAACATTCCTAAGAGTGCAAGAGTAGCCTATAAGCCCTACCCAAAAATCTACGGTTCATTTTGGTGAACTTGCATATTGAACACTTTACATTTCTGATTTCCATTGAATCTTACATTGTGGACTTCATTTGAATCAACATTCAATTAGGTTTTGTTTTTGCATCCTAGGGTTTATACACTTGCATTAGTGAAACTCTCATTTAGACTTCATTTTTGCATACCATATCATTGAAAAGATTGAAAAATTGCATCTGCATCCTTCATTGGCATCTGAAAAGAATTTAAATCACTTTAACTTTTATGAAAACCATAAAAAAATAGCATAGTTGGACTCATTCGCCACCCTAGTTGAATCAGTCCACTTACATATTTCATACAACATTTTTAGGCATTTTCTAGGTATTTCTTGCATTTCTGTTTTACTTTCTAGATTCTTTGTCTACTTCTATTTCTTGAATTTTAGTTTACTTGCATTCATTATCATCATGGAATTTTATTTTCATAAGTTTTGGAATTCATTGAAATCCTTCGTAGACATGTCCAAATGTGCCTTTTCCTTTGATCCTAATGACATTGAGCTTGCTCATGCTCCTTCAAATCCTCATGATTGTCCTCCTCGTGATGTCGACATCATTGGAGAAGATGATGATAGCGTGAAAAAGTTCTTCAACTAATGAGTTGATAACCTTGAAGCCAATGCAACCTTTTACCCATCCATTAACCCACCAAATCTTCCTACTGTTGGAACTCGTGATCACTTTGGATGCATCCATCCTAAAACTCAAGAGGAACCTAAGATTCCTCCATCAAGTGGACTTAGTCCCTCTCAAAAAACACACCCTCAACCATTTTATGATCACAAAGTCACAAAAATTCCCAACAACCTTGAACAAACATATGGAAAAGGCTTTAATATCCTAAGTAAACAAGGTTGTGACACAACACATGAGCATGAAATTCATCAACTTCTAGAAAAAAAGCAGTAGAAGAAAACACAACAAGACTAGGATATCAAGATCCTCCTCATGTTGGCAAGCCTCCTTTTGAGTATTGGAGACTTCGAGATGATGGTATCGTGGTCTTTGATTCTCCTCCTGACTTGAACATTCTCCTTCCACGTGAACAACCATTACCTAATTCTCATTACAAGGATGTTCGGATCCCGATGGGTCCTCTTCCTCCTTCCATTCATGAAAAAGGAGAATCTAGCAAACAAAAATTTCCTTACAAGTTGAAAAAACTCAAGTTTCCTACTCATCCTCCACCTGATTATGAAAGGAGACTTCAACTACTTTTAAATAAAGGCCTTATACTCTTACCACCTATGAATAGGTTGGTCATCTGTCCTAAAGATTCTAACATACCATATTGCAAATATCATGGTTTTCTTGGACATCAAACTGAAGAATGTCAAACATTTAATGACATATTGAAGTATCACTTCACTGATATTGACTGCTTTCCTATCATCCCTTGAAAAAAAATCCTTTTATCATGCCATAGTTGTAGAATTTTCTATTTTCACTATTGCATGATCCTTTCTCATCACCCACCTTAGCTCACTCTTGCCTTACACTTTGTAGGGGGGGGAGATTTTTTAATCCTTATCCTAGTACTACATTTGTTCTTGTCTCTTAACTACCATTAATGGTTGACTTGCATTCACCTTACTAGCTTTTTATATTCGATTTTCTTTTATGTGCATATCGTGTTCCCCTGTATCGTGCGTTTGATGTTCTCTATCTTTGTACACTTCTTCTATTAGTACCTCTATTCTTCTATATGTCGTGCATTTCATTTTTTGCTTTTGTTTTGTGTTTTCCTTTTGGGAATGACGCAAAGCCTTGAGACACCCTTTGTCTCTTCCATGTTGACTCAAAAGGTCCTTTCTTTTTTTGTTTTTGTGATTTCCTTTTGGGGATGACACAAAGTGTTGAGACACCCTATGTCTCTTCAATGTTGACCCAATCGGTCCCTTTCCCTTTTTATTTTGTCTTTTTCTCGTGTTTTCCTTATGGGGATGACACAAGGCATTGAGACCGCAATGTCTCCCTCATGTTGACCCAAAAGCTTTTTCTTTTTGCTTGTGTTTTCCTTTTGGGGACGATGCAAAGTGTTGAGATTGCAATGTCTCTTCCATGTTGAACCAAAATGGACTTTGCTTTTCTTTTCTTTTTTCTCTTTGTGTCATTCTTCTAGTTCTATGTGCTTTGACAGTTTTGAGCTCTTTCATATAAAAACATTACAGCAATGAACATACTGACCTAAAATCCATAGATACCTTATCTTTTCGGTGTGTTCCTTTCCGAGGGGAAACTCCCTTTTCTTTTGTTCTCTTTTACATGACGCAACCTAACTTAGAAACATATGACTTGGCATAGGAGCTTTCCAAGTTAGCTCTCATGTTTTGCTTTCTTTTTGCATTTCTCCTTTGCTACTTTAACGTAGCTGCTCATAGAATGGTGTGTAGCAATTCCTTTAAAGTGGGAGGAATACATTACCATTAATTCATTTTTCATTTTTGGTTCTTAGTGCAGCCTTGTCACTTCATATGATGTGTTAGTAACTTTTTGGATGACATTGGGTTTGATGTCCTTCATAAGTGTGATCTATCTTAGCACATTACATTCCTCTTAGTGGCCTGATGCAATGCACTGCATCCCCTAAGATGTGAATATTTTATTCTTTGATTGGTCCTCTCTTGGAGACATTAGACATAATGTTCCCTAAGTGACATACCTTGCACGAAATTAACAAGACTCCTTTGAGCATGTCTTACATTTTACATGTTACATTTTTGCATTCTTGCCACCTTGCATAACGCAACTTGCATGCCTATGGTACCTTTCTCTTTGTTCATGAGTTCTAAGCATACGAATCTTTGCTTGTCTCATGAAGCACGAACCAACATTTTCCCTTGTGGCACCTTCTTAAAGTTATTAGGAGGTATAACTTTAATGTGGCTGAGTAGGAAGCCCATTCAATGGCACAACTTTCCCCATAGCCACCTTTGTGTTTGTGAGTGCATAGCAACTAGCGTATGTATACTAATTTTTGGGTCTTCTCACCCAGTGGACCGCCATGAGTTATGTTTCCCCAGAGTGAGTATGCATTCTCTTTTTCTTGTAAATAGCCTAGATCTAATCCACAACTAGTTGGATAGATGATCAAAGCTTGAATCAATTCTCCCTTTTCTTCTTTCGTTTCAACAGATGTGTTTTCCTTTGTTATTATGTCTAGTTTTCCATGGGATCTTCATCCCGGGGGCTTGATCATCCCTCTTGACCGTTTTCATTCCATCTTGCTAACATAAGTGCATTTGGACCTATCTCTCGATATGCATGGCTACTTTAGTGTGATTTTGAAGAAATTTCATCCTCTCACTAAAGTGGGGGCTAAATGTACCATAGAAAAATGGCCCCTTGTCATTTTCACGATCTTTTAGGTCTTTCTTCACGATGCTTCATCCATTTTTCTTTGATTTAATGTTGTAACGTGGCTTGAACATTCAAATTAAGTCCTTAAAATCTAAATCATGGCATCTTGTGAAGGTGTTGTCAAGTGTTGTAAAAAAAATTTACACTTTTCTAGAATCTATTCATTACAATTCACCTAAAAATCACCTTTTCATCAATTATCAAGTCCCATTTTGAAGTGTTGTAAAGTCTTGTAACAAGATTTCATTCTTTTCTAGGCATAATTTCACTATTTTCACCTTTCTTATGCTTTATTTGACCCCTTTATGCCCTTATAAGGCTTAATTAAGTGTGTTTTTGAATGTAAACCCGACAAACAACATTAACTGCAACTTAATTCCCAACACCCACTTACAAGTCCAAGGTGGTACCCATTCACCATTAGTGGCGAATGAGTCCCTCTTGGCTCAAAATTCAAAATATTTCAAAATTTCTTTCAAGTTTTTATTTAAAATCACCTTATGTTGGCCTATGATGAGGTATCTTCAGGTTACTAAGGCACAAGTGTGTGTAAATAAGTGTTTTCACATCCATTTTAACCCCCATTCATCAAGTTCACTTATTCACACATTTATTCAAGCATTCAAGCACTTTGCATCATTAAATCAAGCATTAATCAAGTATTTTGGAGTAGGCATTGTTATATCTTCATATTTTTTTCAACAAGGGTTTGGTAAGTTGATAGCATTTGCATGTTATTTGTTTATCATCCTCTTCTATTATGTTTCTTCTTTAAGGGTTTAATTACCAAAGTGGGATTTGACCAAGGCAAATCCTTATAACGTAACCCTTAACCATTTTTCCCCTTTTGCATGTGTGTTTGTAGACTTGTGTATGCAAATTTGACAAGCTATTAGGTGTTGAAAAGTGGAAAAGAAGTTAAAAACTTGTTTCAAGTCAACTACAACCTATTTCAAGCTTAGAGAAGACATCTTTTCTATTTTCTGCAGAATTAACTTAGTCAACTTGACAAGCAGTCAATCTCAGATCTGGTGCTATATGATTGATCCCTGATTTCTCAGAATTTTGGAAGTGGACTGATTTTCCATCAGTGGAAAATGAGTCCCACCTTAAGGTTGGAAATTAAAATTTTGTCAGATTCTGGATCCTGACACTCATAAACTAGCTCTCAACAGTTTTCATCAGAAGCAGGACTGATTTTCCATCAGTGGCAAATGAGTCCCACTGGTGATTTTTAGTGATCTCTTCCAACATTCAGAATATTATATATTCTCCATTCTCTACCTAGGTGCACTCTGATTCAACCTTCTTCTTTATGTTTTGCATTTGTTCATACTTAGTTCATGTTTGCATATCACATTGTGTTTTCATTCATAATCAGTCAAATAGTTTATTTAATTACACTTAGATCATTCCATTTAATCTAAACAACATCATACATTGCATAATTTGAGTGAACCACCTAGACGTTTGAGTGGGGTTTATCTCTCTCCGTTTTGGGTAGAAAAGGGATCAACTAAAGCTAAATATAAAACATACTGAAGTTTGAAAAGAACATAATAAATGAAGGGTAAGCGTATGTGCAGGATCATGATGGGCCAAAAAGTGGCAATATGATGGGTATGTGGCTGACGACATTTTTTTACCCAAAATTGATGAAACAAAAAGGGTTTTTTAAGGAGATTCTTAGCTTTCCACCAATATAAATTATTCCTTTAAATTTAATAAGTAATTATTATTCATTTTCTATTCGAATTACGACTAAAGTCCTAATTGATAGGCTGATTGAAAAACATCTATAGCTTTCAAACAGTATTACATTTTTTGAATCCAAAACATACATCACATTCCATGCTTCACATACTATAGGACTAAAAAAATAAAAAAATGAATTTCATAAAGTTTTGACCAAATTAAGGTGGTCAGACATACAAGTTTTTATATTTTTTAAAAGTTGTAATAAAAAATTCATAATTAATTATTTACTTGGAAAAAAATTATAAAAAAATATGCATCACATCGGGACATGATTCTTCTACTTATATATAAAATCTTATAAAAAAATATTATCATTTTATTGTGGTTAGGGTGGTCAGACAGACACCAACTTCTTATTTTTACCCTGAAATTTAAGTATTGTTGCATTGAAATTTCAAATTTTCACCAAATAGATTTTTTCTTTTTTAAACAAACCTAGTAGTTTAGAAACTACATTCAATTTTATACAGATTCTATTATTACATATTTTTGAAATAATATAGATAACTTATTCAAATTTTTACGTCAAGTTCCCTAACTCTGATTTTTCTAAATTTTTTGCCACTTAAGGGCCTATTTTTTCCATGATGATTTTGCACATACCCGTAAATTAAAAATATGTGAGAATATGTGAAATATTCCTAAAACATGCTTAGGAGAGTGGACAAAAAACAAGAATATAAACATAAGGTGAAGAATGTAAAATACAAAACTTTTTACCTTACACTTCTATATTATTAGCAAAAGAATTAGAATAAAAATATATTTTATTTTTCGTATTTTCATCTAAGAATATATATGTGATATCCTAGTATAAGTATACACTTGTAAATATAAATTAACACCAAATATTTATGGTAAACCTAAAAATTATCTTTCATAATCTTCAATGCATTTTAGAATGCTTGACCCAAGGCATTTGTAGTAAGGAATTCCATCTTAGCACAAATAAAAGTTGATCTAGTCTACTAATATTTTTTAACACTTTATAATGCTTGGAAGGGTTATCATGCAAACATGCAAAGTAGCCATGGTGCTCATTTACATTTTTTTTCACTAATTATTATCTATGTTTGTGTAACTAGAACAACTTTATATATCAATATTCATCATGTCTAAAGGGGTGATCCCTATCACGTTGTGCATTAAGTCTTTGCCACTAGTTGGACAACATTTTGTGTTATAAATGAAAATTTCTTTAAGAAATATCAAATTAAGTGTGATAGAATGTAATAGATGAAGAATAAATAAAAATTATATGGTCCATAGATGAAATGGTCCTAAAAAACAACTAAGAGATTTAGTATTAAAATGAGTATAGAAACCTAAGGTGAAGCTTGCACATTATTAAGAAAATCAAGTCACACTTTTATATATTGACCGTAATAGATTTACATTAAAATAATATGCACTATTTTGTGTGTCTTCACCATAGTAGATATATGTTATATTCTATTTGCATTAATGGGTATGTGCAGGATCATGATGGGCCAAAAAGTGGCAATATTATGGGTATTTGTAGGGTATGTGGCTGATAACTTTTTTTTTACCCAAAATTGATGAAATGAAAAGGGTTTTTAGAGGATATTCTCAGCTTTCCACCAATATAAATTATGCTTTAATTTGAATTTAATAAATAATTATTATTCATTTTCTATTAGAATTACAACTAAAGTCGATCGATAGGTGATTGAAAACATCTATAACTTTCAAACAATCACATTTTTGAATCCAAACATGCATCACATTCTATGCTTCACATACTATAAGATTAAAAAGAAAAATTAAATTTCATGAATTTTGTCCAAGTTAAGGTGGTCGACATACGATTTTTTATATTTTTTAAAAGTTGTAATAAAAATTCATAATTAATTATTTACTTTGAAAAAATTACAAAAAATATGCATCACATCCAGACATGAGTCCTCTACTTATATATAAAATTTTATAAAAAAATATTATCATTTTATTATGGTTAGGGTGGTCAGACAGACACCTACTTTTTATTTTTTCCATGAAATTTAAGTACTACTGCATTGAAATTTCAATTTTTCATCAAATAGATTTTATTTATTTTTAAATAATCCTAGTAGTTTAGAAACTACATTCAATTTTCTACATATTTGATTCTTACATATTTTTGAAATAATATAGATAACTTATTCAAATTTTTACGTCAAGTTGCCTAACACTGATTTTTCTGAATTTTTTGCCACTTAAGGGCTTGTTTTTTCCATGATGATCCTGCACATACCCTAATACACTTGTGAAGATAAATTAATGCCTTAGAAATCTGTATGATATACCTAAAAATTATCTTGATCATAATCTTAGATATATTTTAGAATGTTTAACCCAAGGTATGTATACATAACAACTCCATTTGAGCACTTTATGCTATTTGGAAAGGTTTTAATGTAGACATGTAGAGTACTCATGGTAATCACTAGTGTTTTCTTCCATAATTGTTCTTTGTGTTAGTACAACTACTAGAACTTTGTGCATTCATCTTCATTATATCTAGGGGGTTGGTCCTTGTCACATTGTGTATTGATTTTTTGCCTCTTGTTAGACACTCAAATAAAAAAAATCAATTCTATGAAGATATATTTAGGGTGTTAGTGAATTTGTTGATGGATAAGTATGCTTTGAGCTATAAATCTCAAATATCTAGTGTTAACATATCAGTTTTTATTCAAACATGGGAGTAACTAGATTTACATAATTTTTTAATAGATTGTGATGCTATGTAGAATCAAGATATGCATGGTTTTGCAATGTTAGCTTGAGCTAGTTTATGAATTCATAAAATTCTTTGAAAATTTCTTGGTATTGTGTTTCAAAGGGATCATTGACCATTATTTGAGTGTTTCTTAAGATCTTTGGTACATATTTATCATGCTTTTTTCTTTGATATTCATCTAAAGTTTAACAAAATCAATCAAGTGTGATGTGTTCCCTTAGCTATTGTGTGCATTTTTATAATGGAATGAAAGAAAAGCCTAGCTTCCATGACATTGATCTAATTCTTAATTGAACTAGTTAGCAATCCTACAATTTATCAAGTAATTTAACAAGATCATGTAGAATGAGTAAATAGAAAATATAAATATAAATCAACGACACATTCAACATGTGGAAGTATTTTGATAGACATGTCACTTCTATTGACCAATAAGAACACGAGAAATTTACATATTTTTTAAATGTGAATCTATGGGTTCCTCTCTAACTATACAAGTTGTACAAACCAACTATTATACAAAATAATATACTTAGATCTTTAATTAGGCTCCATGTAGTTGTTGAAAAATGTTCAATGCACGTGGCACCTGGTGCATGTTGATATGATAGTGTAAGATGTCAAACCTAAACGTTGTTAGTTGTATTGTTATATCCTATAGTATCGAGTTTGTCAAGTGTTACATATGCATGTGATAACATAACATATGAATATTGATGCTACATGTGCTACATGCATATGGCCTAACTTAGCACAAGTATGCACAACCATGTGTATGCCACATTATGTGATTGAATAGTGTTGTGTGGTTTTACATGAACATTGTGTGGAAAGCTCCATGAGTAGTATTTCATGAAGATATATGATCACTATGCTATGGTTGTTAAACATTCTAATGGATTTGGCTAGCATAGTTGCACTCAAATCATTCTAATTCTTTGACGCCTAAAAAATGAAATGTAATTTAATGTTTTCTCTTTATTTGATTAAACCCTTACATGTGAATTAATGACACTTTGAATCTCTTTAAATACAAGACATAGCAACATATCACACAAATGCATTAAATTGACTCATAATAGTTAGTGATATGGGGTGAAAAATATTGAATTTAAAATTGAATTTGAAGTGCATTCTTTCATACACTAGGATTGATCTAAAATGGTGTGATGGTTAAGGAAGTGATAAACACAAGTTGAGAGAAAATATTTTGAAGTGTGAATAGAATGTAATAAATGAAAGGTGAATGACAAATATGCAAAAATAGGTGTTTAATTGAAAGGAAATAGAAATAGATAAGGATATGGACATGAGCCCAACCTATCATAAGGCTGTCACTTATCAATATATAGTTGTATTTAAGATATTCCATCAAAATAAACTCAAAATAGTCAATGGGCTCTTGGTCTACTGGTGAAGTTGAATGACTTTGAATGAGTCCATAAAGGATCAAGCCTTGTTGAGTGCAAGGATCTAACACTATGATCGATAAAGTTGAGATCATGCCCAATGAGACTTTGACATACCCCTAAGTCTTGACTCTCAAACGAAAAAACTTCAATATAAAAATCACACTTCTATATCAAATAACTAAACAATTAGATATATATACACCGCTCCAACAAAAAAAAAAAAAAAAACTCAAAACTAGCACATAATGATACTAATGAATTATTTTACAAATAATTGCTAATAAAAAAGAATTGCTATTTGACGTAATGTTTTGTAAGCCACACGTAATGTTTTGGATGATTAAACAAGTGGGGACGTTTATCGAGCAAAATATTACTTTATTAAGAGACTAAAACCTGAACTTCTAAACCATGATTTCCGTCGTTATTCTATTTTCCAGTCTATGACGGCCATTTACTTTGACTGTTTGCGGGTCTAAAAATCCTAATAGAAAAACAGATTCCCAGTTTACATCAGACTTCTCATCTTCCCACTTGTTATATTTCTTGAGGATGCCATTCTAATCAGAGGCCGTCAACTTCGTTCCACATTTTAAACCTATTATTTACCATCGCTTTTGTATTTTCTTCGCCATCCCCTATCCCACTATAATTCACTTTGATTCTTTGTACTTAGACAATCAAAAGTTTTTCCTGTGCGTGCTAGACAATCCAAAGGGTCTGATATTCTCAGTCAATCTCAATGTCAATACTCCATCATATAATTTTCATATCTAATTGTAAACAACCATTTCCTAGTTTTCCATGACAATCCCAAAATCGACAGTGTGAAGGAGGTGTGCGTGTTTGACAATCAATTTTTTTAATGGTGCACATTAAAAGCAGATCCCAATCTACATCTATCCATGTCAATGTCCTCTCCTCGGAATGCCTTTCAAATAACCAGACTGCTAAAATATAGAAAAGTGGGTAGTTGGTCTTGATGTGATGTAATGGATGGGAAGCAGTAGGGATGTGCATATGCATACCCTCTCTTTCGTAACGCCACCTGCACCACCAGCTGTTTCTTCACATCTTCCATTGCCCACAAATGGATTGTTCATCACATCTCTCACAAATCACAAGTTTTGTTAAGATTAGTTGACCATCAATAAATGAATAGCTTTAGATTATTGATTTAAGATTGATAATCATACATAATCATGATATTTATATATAGAAATAAATAATTGTAAATTTTAAGTTTAGTGTATGAATATTTTGTGATAAATGATGTTTTGTAATTTTATGTGGTGTCTTTTTTAAGAATATGTTAGATGATGATTGTTGATTTATTATATATTGTTTTAATTTATTTTTGCATTGAGAAAAAAAAATTTCACACTCATAGAATTAAATATGATGAATAGAATCAACTCTACCTTATAATTCAACCTTACTAACTATAGACTTCTTGTACCTACAAATTGAGATTCACCTTGATATATGAACCTATCATATATAGTTGACAAGGTTGATGAACACCTTTGAGAGCTTACCAAGTAAGCATCTTCTCCTTACATCAAACCCTTGGATCATAACTAATGGTTTGAACAACATTGAAGACACACCATGCAATATGTAAGTAATACATGTATGTTGTTATTATCTATTAACATAATGCTCTAATTATGATGATATTACATGTCTAATTGAGGAACTGGGCAAGTGCAGAACGATGGGGGGCCAAAAAGTTGCCACCCCATTTTGATTTTTAGAAAAAGTAAAAAGGTGAGTGCATTATAATGCACTCATGTTATGGATTGGAGTGATCGAGCCTCAAACTCGGTCACTACAAGTATGTAATGTGAGCACGTTATAAGCTATTCTAAAAACTAAAATAATCAAATACTCATTTCACTATTTCTAACTACTCCTGAAAACCTCCTATATGGCCTACAAACCATGCATAACACACTCACATTTTTGGAAGGTCAAAACCACTTGATTTCTTCATCAAATTTTTAAAAAATGGCGTCATGACATCGGGGAGGTTGAAGGAGTTAGTAATTTCCATTTTTTTGTGCGAATTTGGTATTAAATAGGTAGATTTAATATTTTTTTTACAAATTCATTCAATTTTTAGGAAATGTTAATGCACCTCCAAATCCTCCTCAAAATCCTAATTCACCTCATGCTGAAATACCTCCTAAAGAACAACCTCAACAAACCCCTCCAACAATTCCTCATCACACTTCAAAAACTCAAGAAAATTTAATGGGGAAAATTGAAAATAATAAAAAATAAATTGGGGAGTTAAAATTTGTAAAGTTGAGAGATCCTGCAGGCATATCTTTGCATAGAACTATGCTTTCTCAATCACTTGAATCCATAATATTACATATAGATTCAATTAGCAAGCAAACAACTAGTTGGTCAGAGAAGAGATGAGAGTTTAGACAATTTTATGCAGAAAAATTATCATATAAACAAGTTAAAGATGAAAATATTACAAAATTTGACTTGTGTGTACTATTCATGAACCCTAAAATGAATCAACCTTTACATCCTGAGTGCTGCCTCAATAGTGGTTTACAATTTCTAAGAGGAACTGATTTTTGCTGAAATCACATATTTTTAGAAAATATAATGATTTAAGCCTTAAAAAGTTCCATTTTAAGGATTCCAATTGAATATAGTTTGATCAAACCCCCTTGGATAGAACCTCGCTAGTTTTAAACCATACCTATAAATGAGTCTCCTTTACACCTATCAAAATGCTGATAAAAAATCACTTTTGATTGACCTTTTGGGGGATCAAATGAATTCATTTAAAATTTATTTGAAATTATTATGGTAGTCCTCGGAACAATCTATCCAATGAATATAATTTTAATATGTTTTGGTTTTATTATGTATTTATTTTTTTAGTTTTATTAAACATAGGTTTTTCATCGAAAATGAAGGTCTCTGTTCTACACGTGAAAAAATAGCAGATTATCAAAAAAAAATTTGAAAAATATGAGTGCACCAGATATTGAAGTCATTGATCTAACAAAAAAAATAAAATTGAATTTTGATATATACAAAAAAAGTTATGCGTTATACAGTTGCACTATGTCTGAATTGTAGTTGGTTTGACTTCGAAACTTGATTAAAGAAACAATATTCAATAAAAAACTATCTAACCAAGTGGAAGCACTAGATATAAGAGTTAAAAATCTAAATTCGAATGAATTAGAATTTTATCCTTTATGAAAAAAAAGTTATGCATTATACGGTGTGCGTCACTTTTTAAAAATGTTGTTTTCTAAAAAAAACCAATTTTCGTGGGAGATGGAAAAAGAACTGTAATCTCATTCCAAAAATTTTGAAAAAATATTTTTTGAATCTATAGACAAAATGTGACGAGACTCTAGTTTGCATCATCTTCAAATTCCTCATGATTTAGCCGCTATAGGTGCCTGAATGTGAAGATTTAGTTAAAAATAATAATTTCAGTGTCCAGTTTGGCCAAAAATTGTAAACCACTATTATGGGATCACCCACTTCAAGAAAGAGGTTACCTATCCATTGGTGCAAGCACGAAGGGATAAAGAATTTTTTTTTGGAAAAGGTGGTGGATGGTTTTTGACCATCCTCAATGCAACAACAATGAGGTGCCACAATAGTTTTTGAGGAAACTCTACTGAGAGTTTTTCGTCAATAAAATCCCAAACTATTTTGGCATGCAGAAGTTCTAGAGTAGAAGTGGGGGTTCCGTATAGGATAGAGCGGGGGCATGTATTGATGCACAATGACCGGTGAGACGACCACTCGCTAGACTAGCGTATGAGCATGTGACTATACCTTTCATTGTAAAGGAGAGTGTTGCTCAATGGATACATTCAAATCAATTAGTTCCCTCACCCAAAGCCTCATACAACATACCGGTCCTCTAGCATAGGGTAAGGTAGGTGACTCTTTGAGGAGTAGAGTTCCACCTCATATATGTTAAGCTTGTGGGTCACTGTGTGTTTAATATCCCAAGGATAGTCAAGATGTAGGTGCTCAGGGTACATCTATAGTTGATGAGATGGTGATGATAGATGCCCTCCTAAATGACACATTCAGCCTTGATAGTTAGGTAAATGATAGCAAGTTCATTTAATTTAATTTATTAAATTTCATTTTTGAAGTGCAAGATGAGCTAAATTAGTTGAATGATTATAATGAAATTTTAGGGTCATAGTGTTCATTGTGTTTTCACCAGTCCTCCACCTCCCTTTTACACATCTATTGCAAAGGTATGTAACTAATAAAGAATTACAAATATTACATATGAAGAGATAAACGTTATATGAATGGTATTCTTATATCTCATTTTGGATGTTGAATAGGTTAATCTTGGACCTTCGACAACAACACCTGGTAGTGGAGGTGATCATCAAAGTTTCGCTTAGGTAATACAGAGTATTTTTAATTTTAAAATAAAAAAATTGCATTTCATAATTGAATAATGTTTAATGACTTAAAGGTTCTAGATAGTTTGTAAATATACTTTTTAATTTTTAATTAATTTGATTCCAGGTTGTTATGCATTTCATAATCTATGAATTTTATTTGTTCATGTTGTTGACCTCCAAAAACATAAGCTAGTGGCATCACTAGCTTGTAGTTGTGGACACAAAAAAATTAACCCTTCTACCTTTTCATGTTCAGGCCCTTCTAGTGGACTTTGGCTTGATTTTTCCTAGGTCTAATGTTGTAATGTTGTCAACACATTCACATTAGGTCTTGGACCCTTATGAATCATTAAGACTTCTCGGTTGTCTTGTAAAGGTGTTGTGAAGTGTTGTAACTCACTTTCACATTTTTCTAGGACCCTTTCATCATAATTCACCTAAATAACTCATTTTTATCACTTTCTAAGTCTTATTTCAAAGTGTTTTAAAGTGTTATAACCCACTTTAACACCTTTCTATACTTGTCTTCACTAATTCAACCCTTTCTCATGTTTAAATGACCCTTTAATACACTTTTTGACCATTAAGTGTGTTTTTGAGGATATTCCCATTGGGAAACATTTAATTCCACTTAATTCCTGACACCCACTTAATTTTCTTAAGTTTGACTAAATCACCAATAGGGTAAACTTAGTCCTTTTTGGCACAAAACTCAAACTAATTTTAAATTCATAACATGATTTTGTCCTCTAACCCTTGAGGTCGGCCTGTGATGTGTTATTTTCAAGAAATTTAGTAAAAACATGTATAAATATGGGATTTTCTCCTCATTTCTCATCTCCCATCTCCTACAATATCCTATTTCATCAAGCATTCAAGCATCTATTCACTTAATAATTCACAAGCATTCAAGCAATCAAGCATAATCAAATTATCCATTGGAGCACTTCATTGCATATCTTTAGATTTCTACACCAAGGGTGTGGTAAGTTTATGAAATTGCATGTTGTTTATTTATCATTCTCTTCATATTTCATTTCATTTCATAGGGTTTGATTACCAAAGAGGGGTTTGACCAAGGAAAACCCCTATAATCTAACCCTCAACCATTTTTCCCTCTTTGCATGTGTGTTTACAGACTTTGCAGGAAAATTTGTGAAAGGAATTAGTGTTGAAAAGTGGTCAAGAAGTATTCAAAGTCAATCAAGTTAGCACAACCCTAATTCAACCTTGGAGATACTTTTTATCCCATTTTCTATAGAATCAAGTGTAGACACTTGTCAGAAAAGAAAGTACATACCTGAGGCTACAAGATTCTACCCCAAAATTCCTAAGATCTACAGGTGGAATAAGTCACCAATACTAGTGGATTAGTCCTACTTCTGGGCCTAAAAAGTGATTTTGACATTTTTGGATACCCATTTGGCAGATTCTTGTTCTGGCAAAGTTTCCCAAAACTAGGACTAAGTCGCCCAACTTGGCATAAGTGTCCCAGTCAGCATTTTCAATCAAATTTTCAAGATTCCAGTATCTCCCAACATCAAGTTTCAGATTCTTGTTGCACCTCTCAAATTTTGTTCTAATATTTCATCATTTACTTGCATTTTTTGGCATTTTTGCATATCACATTGTGTTTTCAAACAAGATCCATTTCTTATGTTTTGCATTGTTATATCATTTCATTTTTAGATCAGTGCATTTGTAAATCTTAATTAGACATAATACATCTACTATGCATTAACTTTGAGTGTAGTAAATTGCATTTTAGATCCCATTTCTCTCTCCTTTTAGGTGAAAAGCCCTAGGAGCAAAGCAAGTGTGGGCAATCCAAAAGTCATTTTCCGCAGTAGCATACCATCTCTCTACTCACTATTGGGCTCACAAATGTTGCTTGAGATATTTATCCTATTCTACCCTTTTCCTTTGTTGACTATAATTGTCATGATGACTATGTTATTGCATTCATGTTATGGTTGTAGACTTTCATTTATACCTTTTAAGTACTTGACATCATACATGACTACTCTCTTGCTTTCTTGACTATATGTAATATCATCTTCTATCAATTATCTTCAATGGTATCTACTCCATAAACAAGGCATTTTCCACTTATCATTTAGAAATATGTGCCCTCTTTCTATCCCTTCACAAGGACTATCCTCTATGAATATGATCATTAAAAGGGAATTGTCGTGCTCTAATCTATTGTTTAATAATAAAATATGCATGCTCCTTGTATACCATTGCACTAAATTTGTTGCTTATGTTCGCAGACTATCTGGTAGCATTGGATTTCATGTGACTACCACCACATTCATGACTATCATGCACTCTTTACCTTGAGGTATCTTGGTTGAAAACATATAACGTATCTCCTCATAAAAGATCATCTTCTGCAATTATCCCTTGAATCATTCTTTGATATTAAATATATGTGACTATCCTATTACATCTTGTGACTTTAGAATATCATATTCAGTCTTATGTAACTATCCTATTATAGTTATTTATTTATGCTATATCCTTCATTGTTCATTCATTGTCCTTTATTCATCATTTCTCCTTGTGATCAAATTACTCTACCTATGTGAATATTACACTATCCACTCTCATGAAGATATATCACTCCATTTCTCAGCTACCTCTTCTTTGTGATTCACCCATGAATATGATAGAATGTTGAGGTTTTATGAAAATGATGGATTTTATTTATAGGTGTCAATTTTTATCAAGATCTTAGGACCATAGTCCCATCATTGCTCACTATCACTACATCATTTTGTTTGTAGTTGATAGTGCTCATTATTGCTTCTTTTCATGCATCTCACTATCATGATTTACATTATTTCCATAATCTTGTGCTTCTTTATGTAATCATTATATTGTACCTTGCTTGCATGATATGATTTTCCCCAGGATTGTCATTGTCCTTTACTTTGAAATCGTCCTCATGAAACATGCAAACCCTTGAAATTCAATTGATAATCATGAAGACACTAATTATATGATGATACTATGTCCATAATCAAGAGGATAGGATACTCTGTCCTTTCTCCTCATTTCTCCTAACTATCACATTGCTCTATCATCTATCCTTCCATTATTACAACCATGCCTTGTCATTCATGACACCCCTTACTATGCAAGATTCCCTTATAACAACCTCTTCCTCTATTAGGTTCTTCCTACCAACTTAGAAACTTCCCAATATGGACCTTATGCATTTTGTTTTGTCTTGTTGGTTCTCTAGACAATATTTCTCTCTTTTGTCAACTTTTTGTTCACCATGCTGTTCATGAAGGGTTTTGATAGGGGCCTTGTCATCATATTTTCCCATCCTCTTTTTTCTCTCTTTAAACCATTCATTTGGTCACTTCATGAACTTTTTTCTTTACTGTTCTAGAAATGCTTGTCCTCTAAATAATTCATGTCTACTGCCCACATGTCTTATGAAGACAATTAACATGATTTTTCCTTTCTTTCCTTACATGGCTCTTATCATTCATACCACTGTGTATTTTTTCTCCTTTTCTCATTGTCATTATTCTCTTCTATATCAAACTAGTCTTAGATCTTAGTAGCATCAAAGTTTCCTTCCCTATTCCTAATTGTCCCTAGGACTATCAACACAAACCTATCACTTGTATAGAAATCGTTAAATTTTGCCCTCCTATTTCCTTTGATTTTTTTGTCACTATAAAATAGTAAAGATCCTATGTTGAAGATCATCACAAATATCATGTGGATGATCATGAAATATCAAGTTAGAGTATTTACCATTCACAAATAATTATTCCCTAAACACATTTATATTTATTCAAACTAGGGATTCCAAGGCATCACATGTAACCTTCTTGATAAGAATTATAAGGATGGTACAACTATGAACACTAGGTTAATGTAATGTATGAGAAATTATAATTTAACACAAAACACTTATTTACAAATTAGAATTCAATGAATAGCAATGTATGAAACATAAACACTTGAAATAATGGATTGAAAGCTAATCATCCAACTAATACAAATACATTCATATCATCAACAAATTTGTATAGAACTTGTTTGAAGTACACTGCAATATTTAATGTGAGAAAGATCTCAAGAACTAAAGGGTTTTTCTTCTCTAATCAAGGTAATCACTAGGGTTTCATCTAATGACTACAAATCCTATGGGTTGTCATCCACAAAAGGGTTTAAAACATAATGTTTAAATTGTATGAAAAAGGGAACATAATAATCTAATTCCTAATAAAAAATTCAACTATCTATATATATATGCTACTAATTTCCTCAAGGAATGTGTTTTCCTAAGCCAAAGTGGTGCCAAAGCCCAAAATTCAAATATCTACACACTACACTTAGGTTGGCCTTAAGGCCTAAAGGAAATTCCCACATAGGACTACCATATCCTGATACAAACCTACCACCAGCTCCTTGGGTCTCCTCCCTTATTCTCCCACTCTGCAACTATCTCTACATGCTCCAAAGAACACTTGTCCCATTCACCTATGGAGTTTACTATTGGCGACCAGGTGTAGGCATATTCTGAAAATGAGTTCTTACTTGGAATTTCTTTGTTCTTCTAGATCTCTAAATATGTGGTAGATATGGCTCTATGGATTGTGTTTTATGAACCACAACCTGAAATGTACTCTTGCGGTAAGATGTAGTATGATAGATCCTGGTCAGGATAGGTGGGGTGAAGTTGGAAGTTGCTACACACAATGATCTTCTAATAGTGATATATCTCTAGATATGGATCCTATTTTCTTTAATTTTTTATATGAGGTGAACTGAACACTAAAGAGATTATGTTCCAAACCATACATGCTAGAACTCTTCTATGGTGAAATGTAGTAGGATGACCGAGTCTCATTCTATAACTGCCTATCTAGAAAATGGGATATGACAAGTCCTCCCATCTAAAAATTACTTGTCCTTGGGAAATTCAGACTTGGATGCTCTAGAATTGTTGGACCTTCCCATGTGGCATCTTGAACTATAAAATTCCTCCACCAGAGAAGGTATTTAGTTAAATAATCATATTCCTTAGCTTCTTGATCCAGGTGTCAATCATTGCTTTCAAAATGAGAGTGAGTTTCCCCTCATTGTCTGGTGATGGTAAATTAGTTTCTAGAGCTACATGTAATCCCAAAACCTTCTTCATATAGGACACATGGAAAAAATTATGGATTTTGCTTCCTTGTCAGAGCTCAAGCTCATAAGCAACTTCTCCAACCCTCCAGATCACCTTGTATGGCCCATAAAACCTTGATTTCAACTTCTTTGCTCCATTTTTTTGAGGGAATATTATCTATAAGGTTGCAATCTGATGAATATCATATCCCTACTTTGAATGATCTTTCAATCTATTTCTTTTCTGAATATATCTTTTGTTAATTCTAAGCTCATTTTAGATGTTCTTTGAGTATCCTCAATATCCCTTAGCTCTCATTTATTAGGTCACTAGCTGTTGGAACTCTACTATTAGTAAGAACCAATTCTATAAGTGGCATAGCTTCATACCCATAGAGTGCTTTAAAAGGAGACATGTCAATCGACATCTGGTGAGTGGTATTGTAGCAGTACTCTCCCAAATGAAGCCACTTGATCCATACTAATTTATGACCTAAGATTAGTTCTTTAAGTATCCCTCTACCCATTTATTCATAATTTTTTTTTGTCCATCAATTTGTGGATGATAGCTTATGCTATGAGTGAGCTTAGTACCAATCAGTTGAAATAACTCTTTCTAAAAATCATTGAGAAACCAACTGTCTCTATCACTTACAATTTTTTTAGGTAGGCCATGTAACCTAAAATCCTCTTTGAAGAAAAATCCTACATATTTTAGAGCTTTGAAATCACTAGGGATTGTAAAGAAATGAGCATACTTAGTTAGCCTATCAAATACAACATAGATATAATATTTTCCTTGCAATCTAGGAAATCCTATAATGAAGTCCATGGATATACTCTCACATTGTGCTCCAAAATGGAAAGAGGTTGCAACAATTCAGCGGTGAATTATTGTTCCCCTTCTTCTGATGGCATGTGATACATTCCCTAATGTGTGAGATAAAACCATCTTTGAGGTCTTTCCAAACAAATCTTTCTCTGATCTGTCAGTAGGTCTTATAGTATATGGGATGCCTTGTTGTTGGTGCATTGTGGTAAGCTTGAGCCAAAATATTTACCTTCACCATGTATCCAAAGGTCAAGAACACTCTATTCTTGAAGAGAATCAAACCATCCACCACCACATACCTTTCATCCTTCTCTTCCCCTTCTAGGATTCTAGTAGAAAAGGGGTCTTTAGCATACTCCTTCATGATGGAGTCATTCAAGTGAGTTGATGTAACAATTACATGACATAGCATGGGTCTCATTGAGAGTGCATATGCCACTACATTCTTTTTCCTCTTGGCATGTTCAATATCAAAATCATATGCCTCAAATTTTCTCACCCACTTTTGTTCTCCATCATTCAAGTTCTATTGACTCAAAAAGAACTTCAGACTATTATGATTTGATTTGACCACAAATTTTCCATTTACTAGGCATTACTGGAACTTCTCCAAGACATGCATTATTTACAACATCTCTTCATCATATATGTAATAACCCCTTTTAGTGTCTCTCAACTTCTTCCTCTCAAAAGCTATAGGATGTCATGTCTAAGAGAGGACAACTCCTATTCCTTCACTAGATGCATCACATTTGACTACAAAAGAAAGTGAGAAACTAGGAATTGAAAGTATCAAGAAATAACTCATAACCCCCTTCATCTTTTCTTTATGTGCTCCTTCTTTCCACTCAAAATCCCCTACCTTAGTTAGATTGGTGAGAGGTGCTTCTATTTGAGAAAACCCTCTAAAAAACCTCTAATAGTAACTACAAAATCCAAAGAAACCTCTCAACTATGATAGATTTTTAGGAGGTGGATAATCCAAGATAGCTTGGATATTTTGCTAATCAAATTGAAATCCCTTAGTGCGAATGACATGAACCAAATACAGTATCTCCATCAATCCAAATTCACACTTGGACAAATTTGCAAAATGATGTTGTTGCTCTAGGATTCCTAGAACTATGTCTAGATGTTGCAAGTTCTTCTCCCATGTTCTATTCTAGATCAAAATGTCATCAAAGAAAAACAAGACAAACTTCCTTAATTTCTTACCAAAGAAGTAGTTCATGCATGACCAGAAGGTTTCTGAAGAATTGGTCAGACCAAAAGACATGGCTAAGAACTCAAAATGCCCAAAGTGACATCGGAAAGTAGTCTTTTGCTCATTTTCTTCTCTCATGTGGATTTGATGGTATTTGGATCTCAGATCAATCTTTGAAAATTACACTGATCCATTAAGTTCATCAATTAGCTCATATATTTGGGGTATGAAGTATTAATTCTTAATGGTATTCTTGTTTAATTCCCTACAATCTATACACATCATCAAAGTTCCATCCTCCTTCTTCACCAACACCACAAAAGATGCAAATGGGTTGGAGCTTGGCCTGATGAATCCTTTATCAAAAATTTCCTTGATTTCCTTCTTTATCTCCTCTTTGTACATCTAGCAATGCCAATAAAGAGTGGTCAGGACTAGCTTGGATCTAGGTTCAATCTCTATGATGTGTTGGAATCCTCTATTCGGTGGCAATCCAAGAGGCATATCACTAAAAATAAAAAACTATGCTTATCCAAAAAAAATGTATACCAACATGAAATTTCTCATTCTTACCAGTGGAAAATCCTTTTGAGATCACTAAATAACTGGCAACCCAAAAAGCTAGGCTTATCTAGAACAAGCTATTGGGACTATAAATTTTTGCAAAATTTTAAGTACCTGTGATGTAAAATTTTCTTTACACACTCATAAATGCACCTAAAAAATGTACCCCAATGACCTACTTTGGAGGGTCATAATTTAGAGCCCATTTTCTTTCATGAAAAATCCCCTGGTGAGTGTATTCATTTGTCATATGTGAACATGTATGTATGATTTCAGCTTCTTGTGATGAGTTTTGATAGGGTTTTGAAGCAATAGGTTGGAGGGTTCTGGGATTGTTTTATTGTTTGAAGTGGCCTCCTGTTTAGACTGATATTTCACAGTTGGATGATCATCATGGAAAATGGATTAGTGCTCTACATTCCCCTCATATTCATATGCTCCCTAGTCCAGTTTTAGACTCTTAGGATCAAATTTGATATTTTCTCAAGGTCAAAAGCAAATGGAGCTTGTTTTATTTTTACATAGATGCATTTTGAGAATGTTTCAAGGTCAACTTTGACACTTAATATATTGTGAAGAATGTGGATTGAAGGAAAACCCTCTTGCAAACATGCTCAATGGACCTAATTGATCTAGTGTTTCTAGTGGTAGCTTCCCAAGAGGTGATTTGATATTTTTTCAAGGAGGTGACTTGGTGTGCTCAAGTTGGTTTTTGATAGGTGCAATTGCAAAAAAGTCTAAGTGAGCCAATTTGGCATTGAATATCTTGCACCTTGAGATTTTTTTTACCAAACCATTTTCTGCACTAAGTTCTTGGGTCAAATGTCTTCATGAATGTGCATTTCCATGACTTCAGGAGGTTGTTTGACTAGTTTTGTAGGGTGATTCCAGAGGCCACTTGACCTGTTTTGAGTACTATGCAAGTACGTAAAAGTGGACTTTGATGTCTACTTGGTTCATTTTTTCACCTCAGGAGCATTCATAGGAAGCCTCAGATCAATTCAAGACAAAAACTTATTTCAAAATGAAATTTTTTTAGTCGGGCCCACAAGGAGATTCGCCATGTGTCACACAATTTGAGGAAGCCTCTATCCAGTTGGGTTAAGAGGTTGGATATGGTGAAAACCCAATTTTGCAGGATTAATAAGAGTTTTGATACCTAGATATATACTTCAAAGGTGATGTTATGGTCACTAAACCATGAAAAACATATTGCAAACTCTACCATCATAATGAAACCTATCAAGCTTCACAAAGATCTATTCATATTTTTTGAAGGGCACAAGGGCTATCTCCTTTGCAACCAATGGAAGTGTAGTATATACTAATGGGGTTGATGGTATGGTATGTGAGTTAGATCTAGAAATAGAGAATCTCTCACAAACATTTAGAGCTTCATAAAATATAATTTCTTGGTTGGTAGTCTCTTATGATGGAACAAACTTGCCTACAACAGGTGCAAAATTAAATTTTTTAGTTTGCTAGATAAAAAGAAGTTTCAGAAGTTTATAGGGCATCCAAATTCTGTGAGAATTATGATGTACAAATTGAAAGGTTTCAGAGGTGTTCAAGTAATACAAATAGGCCCTTCTCGTATGGAGAAAATAATTGCAAGGGAAATTTTGTAGAGATTGTTGAGAAATAATTAAAGTCTACACAAAGTGAATCAGTTGTGAAGAATTCTTGTGTTGAAATTACACTTGTAAATTGGGATTATTTTGCAACTCTTCACAATATGAGGAGGGATTCAAAGAATATAGCAACATATCTTTAGGGGTCTTGAGAGTTATAAAGAGTTGGCATAGAGGTAAGGAAATGATGTTGGTGCATATGGCAGCCATTGTTGTTGGATGACAGGGGTCAGTGTGATATTGCAAAGGGAATCTTTAGATAGTTACATGAAGCAATTGCATGAATTTTTATTTTTATTTATGTTTGATGTAAATCTAGCATGATGCTTGTTTTGCACAAGGATGGTTTTCTTGTAGCAAAATGCATCAAAATGTTTGAGGAAATTCTATTTTGCACTAATAGATTACCTAAGTTGTATTGTGTAATCAACTTGAACATGTTATGAATAGATTATTGGAAAGATTGTAAAAGAACATTATTAAAGGGCAGTGAAAGGAATGAAAAAACATTATGAAGAGTAGTGTTGTGGCACCCTCAAATGACTGACCTTACACTTTGGTATCGGCTTGCAATGTGAAAGATTTCAACCTCTACACTTCAAACAACAATGTGTGTTGCTATGAGACATCGCCAAATCTCGTAGCAAAGCCGCAGAATGAGAAATAGGTTTCCTTGCCATCTTGTAAAGGCATATGCTGACGTCAGCATATGATGGCATGGAAGTGAGGAAATGGAAGTGGAATGAGGCGTGATTGTGTGTGGGCCCAAATTTAATAAATTTTTAGTTAAGTATCCATTTATTGAATATAAAGTGGGGTGTGGGCATTTTAAAGTGACAAGATATAATTAAAAGTATGAAAAAATATTTTTCATTAAGTGAAAATATTTTCATAGGAAAGGGAAAGTGTTGTGTATGGGAAAGAAAGAAGTTAGGAAAACATTAGTTTACAAATTGCAAGTAAATGTTTTTACTCGATAGTGAAAATGTTTTCACTAAAGTGGTGAGTAAATGAAGTCGTAGGGAGAAGTAAATGGGATAAAAAAAAATATTGAAACGAACTAAAATGGGCATGTGGGTTTTACCTGGGGAATTTGTTTTCACCCAAATGCTATAATATTTTATTTCTTTTCTCTTAAAATTAAAGAGTGCAGCAACAAATTTGTTTCCACAAGGGTGAAAACTATTCTTGGGAAGAGAAAAGTAGTGGAAATAGGCATGGTTTATTATTGCAAGTTAAGAAAGATATATGTAGATCGAGGAGGGAAATAAGAAGATTTCAAAAAAATTCTTGTTGCAGATCAAAGGGAGAAATACTGCCAGATCTCAATTGTAGATAGATTTTAGGGCTTTTCTTCTTTATATCTTTTCTTTCTTTCTCATTTGTAAGTGTTCTGAACTTGAGATTTAGAAAAAAGGGAATAGAAAATGCTTAGTTGAGAGCTGGAGGTTTATTTACAGTGAATGAATGTACAAATTTCTACAACAGTGTCAATTAGTTTGAACAAATTAATAAAAATATTGTAGGAGTTATGTCCATTTTGTATTCTCAAATTTCATATGGATCAAATATATCAAGGATATGTTGATTTGTCATCAATTGTGTGATTTATGTATGAGTTTCTTCAAGCAAAGAATTAAATTCTATATGTAGATTATTGTGGGTTTGAGGGAATGAAATGGATCTATAAGTATGATTATGTAGTAATATGAGAGGTTGTGTTAATGTAAGGCATTAATGTTAAAGGGCCACTAGTTTGAGGTAAGTTGTTTTGTATTAATGTTCTTAGATTTGACTCCATGCCCTAGGATTAGGCATTGATCTAGGCTATTACCCAAATCAAGTTTAGAAATGTTTGAATCATTCAAATCTCTTTATCTTTTGTTATTCTCTTTTTATTTCATGTTTAAGTTATCTCAATTCCCTGTATCTTCATGGTATTTGAAAGAGTATAGAGGCTAAATTTGAGAGAATTTTATCTATTAACCCTCTATGTGTTTGAGATGAAGATATCTAAATTATGTGTTCTCAACAATGTTCAATGAAAATGGGATTATTATTGAATTTGGTGGAATATAAAATACCCATTACTCATATATATGAGAATTATCCACTTTCATAGGTTTGTAGTTTGTTGCTTGGCATAAGTTTATCATATATAATTCAGGCCTACGACTAGGAACACCCTCCTAAGTCCTATGGAGCTCAAAGTTTAGAAGGCTTGCATAGCCTTGTTAGTTGGATTTTCTTGTCTTCAAGCTATTGATGGTGTAGATTTCTTGTCCTAAATCTTTAATCCCCTAATTTAGGCATTGTGTTTCTTCTTAGGGTTGAAGGTTGCAATAAAAATGACCAACACAATCTCTCCATTCTCTTAGTTGAGACTACTTGCGGACATCCATTTTCCATTCCTTTTAGGATTACATCCTTCCCATTGGTTTTGAACTTGAGTTCCATGTTTTGATATTTTGTAGTGTACTCTCCCAAGGAGTGTAACCACTACACAACCAAGATTACAATAATCAGTCAAGACAATAATATGAAAGTCATCACATACATTATGATCTCTAAAAGTTGTTTTCATCTTCCAAATCTTCTTTTTCCAAGGTAGGTTATATTCATCAGCCACAGTGATAGTGAAGCCTCAAATTCCTCTACATCCAATCTCCTTCTTGTAGACACCTAAAAATGACCTAGGCCTGCAAGCTTCATTTTTGCCACTTTCGTCCTAGCATAATTATGACATTTAATTATGTCCTTGGTCCACATTCAACTATTGATTAAATAATTCATAATTATTTAATTAATTCATGTCCTTCCATTCTTCATGATTATTAAATGAATAAATTTTATTTATTTATTAAATATGTTATTAATTGTCTAGGTCTTCCCTTAAATAAATTTCTTAATTTATTTAATCACCCTTCTTCAGTAATTTCTTCCTAATTATTAAATAAATAAGTTTTATTTATTTATTTAATATGTCACTAACTGTCATAATTAAATGAATTAAGTAATTTATTTAATTATTAGTCTTATCTGCTAAATTAAATAATTAAATTTAATTATTTAATTGCCAAATTTGATATTCCTCTCATTTTAAATAAATTAAATTATTTAAAATGTCATCTCATTCTTAATTGTCATCTCATTCTAGTAAATAATCTGAAAATTGATTATTTATTATTTCACAAAATTCACATTTGGAATTAATTTAATTCCAAATTGGTAACTTTCCTCAAGAAATCAAGTGATCAGGCAGATGTTTGATCTTTCCAAATCTGATCTTTAGTCTGGTATTTATCTTCTTCATTTTCAAAAATCCTTTTTTTTGAATTAATTCCCTCATTTATTCTCCACCATCGATTTGATCTTCTTAGATGACATCTCGACCGATCGATTAATGACTTTACCCTAACCCTAATTAGGGATTGTCAAATTTAATCTGGGCCTCTGATTTTAGGTCTTAGTCAAAAGTCAATCTCATCCGTCCACTCAAAATGGCATTTTCTATAAAATGACATTTACCTCTCATTTTTGGATTACACATACACAAACATATACATAGATGCATTACATACTTACGCACTTGCACACTTAGATTTTTCATAGATTGTTGCATTTAATGTCATATTTCATTTAGTTTTGAGATATTTAGACATAGACATTTTAGACATTTTTAATCATAGTCATAGGAATAGGCATTTTCTCAAATCCTTCAAAGCTTAGTGTAGGACTTAGACTAGTATTTTTGGATTGCTTGCACAATGAATCTGAGGGCATAACGACAACCAGCAAGCGAGAAGGTACTATCAAGGTGAATCATGGAAACTCCTATGAACAACAGGTATAATTGTTCTTACTTTAGGTTTTCATTGTTCTTGATAGGTATTTGAGTTTATTTTATATGCTTTTAGTAATCTAATAATCTAACCTAAATTAACCCTAAGTTACATTGGTGAACCCGACTCAGTTTTTCTTGTTATTTCCGTACAGTTTTCTTGTGTTTTCTATCATTTTTGCAGGTATAGGTATGAAGTGACGCAATTGTTTTTTAACATCATGACACATCGGATGCATCGCAATGCATTCGCAAACCCCAACACCGCAATCGCTCTGTTGTGACACAATCATTGTTGGGAAAGACGCAGTTGAATTACTGAGCCGCATTTGATACACAAAGTGACGCAATCGCTCTGTCGTGAGACATTCAACTGGTAATGTTTTCTCTTGATCTGCTTTCAGTTTTTTACTTTTTTTGTGTTCTTTTTATTTTGGTTATTTCCTGCATTCTGCCTAGCATAGGTTTGGTGTTACTAATCAGGATTTGCAGCATTTGGCAGTTACTTTTCGAGGGTTGAAGGAAAACATTAAAACTACTAATGTGTGGTCTTGCAGGTTCGATCGTCGAAGACTGAACATCAAAACAATGTGCCTATCTTTTTCTTAGTATAAAACACATTTTCTTTTGGTGCAATTAAAATAAACTTGTATTTTACTATGTCTGAATGTGTTTGCAAAATGGTAGGTGAGTATTCTCTCACCTTGTGAAAACTCAGTGATTAGAAAACTAGACTTGTTTTTATCTAGTTTTACCCTCACGACTTGGTATATCGAAGTATCCTCTCCCCTTGCGCTCTCTGGCGATCTTGGGTGTAAGAGAAACGGTTACCAACTCTAGAAATTGGGCCTGCCTGGGGATTTCATTACCCCAACATGACTCAAACCGGCAATGGAGCTAAAGCCAAGCTACCCTCGACTGGTATATAAATGTGAATCTTAAGGGAAAACCTAAGATTATGAGGGCAAATGTGTCATATAGATAGAGTAGTACTCCCCTAAACCCTGTTGAGCTTAACCTCTTCAGGCTAGAGTGCCACCTAATTGGTGATTAATATCTTGCCCCATGTATGGCCACTCGAATGGTGGTCCCGAACTAAACACCTTTGTGTAGTAAGCCAAAAACCTTCTATTTGTGAGCACAACACCAGTCGGTGTGAAGGCATCCACACTTTCACAGTTTGTAGTAGAGGTGATCAATCTGCCATGGGAGTTTCATGGGGGTTGGAAGCTTGGTTGGCCTAAGAAGAGAGTGCACTGTAAGGGGGAGCCCGTGCAGCCAAGCTTCAGAATTCACACACTACAGATATGCGGTTGGGGAAACTCACGCAGAATCTAGTGAATATTGTCCTGGCCTAACCTAGGATTGTACTTATCTAATGTGCGCTTGCTTACATTCAAAACACTATGCTTATCAAGTGCTTTCTAGACTCATCACATTTACAATTCTGAACAAAACATTCAATATTAGACAACTCAAATTTTCCATCAAAACGACAAGAAACTCATTTTCTTCAAAATTATGTCGCATTTGTTGAACCGCAATCAAGTTTATGAGACACAATCACTATGCTAGACCATAGTTGACATTTCAAACACTGTATTTGTCTACGTCGTGACACATCTGAACAGTATAGAGCTACATATGCAAAACTGAGTCGCATTTGTCAGTCACTAAGCCGCATTGGCAAAACTGATATGCATTCGTAGTCTAAAATGACGCATTTGCCTGTCACAATTAAAAACTTCATACAAAGTCAAAACTAAAGTCTTCACCTTGTCAATCATTTGTCAAACACTGTTTCCAAGGAGACTCTGTCAGAAACCAATTTTCAAATTGCTCAAATTTTTGACCATTAGTTGCATTCTTCACCATAGGTTTCACCCGTCATTTTTGTTAATTGCATGCATTAGGCATTAGTTTGTCCCTAAGTCTCAAATCTTGCATACTTTGGATTAGGAAAATCTCAGCACAATTTGCAACGTCATTGCTTTCGAAACTAGGTTCTCTTGGACTAAGTTATCAACCCCTTTTTTAGTCATTGTCCTTTTTGTGAGATTTTCCAACTCAACAGTCTAGTTAGGAAAAATCACTAGTCATTTAGACCTTGTCATCTTGTAATTTTCAAAAAAGTCCTTTACTAGTTGAAATCGACAACAAAGATTGAGCTTAGAAGTGCTTAGGTAACCTTGTCTTAAATTGCATCATAAGTTAGACATTGCATATTCTATTCGCAAAAATCAAAAAACATTAGTCATCCTAGTCGCCATTTTGAACTTGGACCTTGAATAGGGTCATCCTAGCATTTAGTTGTCATTTTCATTTGAGCAATCTTATTTTACGGTGGAAACTAGACTCCAAAAACAACAACAAAAAATGGAAAACTTCTAATAAGACCCCACTTCCACTGTCAATAATCCAACATACGACCCAAATTGGACTTTTGACGATCCATTTGGCAATACAAACAATCAACCTCTCACAACAATAACATCCTCATCAAACAATCCATTTGAACCATTCTTGCGAAAAGATGAATATGGTCAAATACTTGAGGAAAACCTAGAGGTAGTGGCACAAGATCCAGAGGCCTCTCAATTCGTCGAACAAATGGTCCTATATGATAGAGAAAAATACTTAGCCATACTCTTGAGTCAAGGAGCTAAGTTACCACATGGATTTGACATCAACACATTGAGACCAACATCTTCGGACCCTAATGACAACAATGCACATAACATGTCACATAATGGTCAACCCCCAAACACTACAAGCAATACTTTCTTTGACACTACAACGACAGTGCATGCCAACTCTCACACCCCAAACACCTCTAATACAATAAACATTACATCCATTGGAGGATAACAATCTGCCACAATGCCCACAACATTCACAACACTATTACAACCAGCTGGAACCACCTTTGGTTCCTCGGCAATGTGGGAAAACTATTCAAACCCTCTCTCTACCATGACAGTAAATGCCACAGGGGCACCATCAAGTTACAACAATCACCCCTTGATAGCTACATCTACTACCATGAGCACACCTTCGACATATCCACTCAGTGGTATTTCACAAAATCCTTCAAGAGGAGGCAAAGGACATATCTTTATCCAAGGACAACAACAAAATTTTAATACAACACAGTCACATGTCATTTCCTCCCAAGGTACAAATACAAACATTCCCCTTGTGCAAACACAACAATTTGCACAAGGTGGCCAAATAACACAACCCATGGCATCACTAATACACCACAATGTTCATGGTCACCATATTCCCAAGGTAACGACGCACATGGATGGGGGACACATCCCAACCTACTCATCTCACGTTCATACTCACCAACATACACCCAATCCTAATTTTCAGTACCAACAACATGCCAATCCACACACATCATGCATGTCACAACAATCTATACTACCACAATACACCAATATTCACGCACAACAAATGTGGACTTATGGCGTACCAAGCAATCGAATGTACGGGACCAAAAATGGCCCTATTATGGTTGACTTCCAAACAAAATTGATGGGTTTAGAGAAAACTATCCAAACATATACATTTCAAGGAAGAAATCAGAAATATCATATGATCTAAACGTATACCCATTCGACATGAGCTTATACATGCCTCCATTTCCGTCGGGATATGTGTCACCCAATTTTAGAAAATATAGAGGCATGAAAAACCCCATTGAACATGTCTGCGAGTTTGCAACCAATTGTATGGACGTCGCCTATGAACAAACATACTTGATGGGACTTTTTTCTAATAGTCTGTCGGGTCCTGCCCTTAAATGGTTTTCCACTGAAAAGGATATCCAAACATGGGATGAGCTTAAACAAAAATTTATAAAAAATTACGCGTACAACATCGACATGGAACCTCTATCACTAGCTTGTGTAATCTCACATAGGAGGATGTCGGTGAGACATTCATCCCATTCTTTCAAAAATGGAGAAGTCTAGCTAGTCGGTGTCACATTGACATACCTGAAAGGGAAAAGGTTGACATGTTCGTGGAAACACTTCTAGGGCCCCTAAAATATGCATTGCAAATACATTACCGCACAAACTTCACAGACTTAGTCGAAAAAGGGGTCCACATTGAAAAATCCCTTATGGCAAAGGGAGAACTAAGGTACGGTTCCAAAAATGCAAATGCAAATCCTCCCACCGACAAGAATAAATACTGGATAAAAAATAAACATGTTACAAATGATGGTGTTGTGGACACCAAGACTGCAAACATTGTGGGTCCTGTACTGGCCCTAAAAGGGGTTCAACAACAAAAAAAACCAACAACAACATTGACACCCCCCACTAATGTCCCTTCAAATAGCCAGAATAGTCAAAATAATTAGGGACAATACCGTCAGACGAGACAATTTCCTAAGGATCGCACATACACTTCTTTAGGTGAACCCATTGAATAAGTCCTCAAGAAATGTCTCCAGAATGGGGTCATCACACTTCAAGAACCAAAACCGTATGACCCAGGACAATTCAAACCAGCATGGTGGAATGATAATGCATTTTGTGAGTACCATCAAGCAAAAGGACATACAACCTCTAACTGTCGACAATTGAAAAACCTAATACAAGATCTTATTGAAATTTGTGTCATTGAAGTAGGTGGATCACAATTCACCTCCAATTCAGATCATACTATCCATAAGAATCCACTGCAAGACCATGGTTCTCATAAGGCTTCCACTTCAGGTCCACAGATGAACAATAATCAAGCGAACTTCGCCTGAGCCAAGTACGACTATTCTAGTTGACCAATTATAAATAATGTCTGAACTGACAACGAATACATCAATACCATCACATTCAAGAGAGCACCCCAATGTAATGCTACTCATCGCAGTGGCAAGGTCACCATAGCTAGTCTACCTCCTGCTAGACAACCCAAAATAACCATATCGGGCCCCTCTGCTAAACAGTCAAAACCTGTCCCGACCACAAAGTAGTGGAAACGCAAAATTCAGTTTAACCTCATTGACCAGCTAGGAAAGACTCCTGCGCAAATCTCTATACTTGAGCTACTTCATATCTCTCCTACACACAAAGATATCCTAGATAAAACCCTACAAGGGTCGTTCGTCCCCAAGGACATTGATGTCAATCAGTTTGAGACCATGGTGGGATACCTCACTATGCCTCACCATGTCACATTCTCGGATCAAGACTACTCATCACCTAAAACCAACCACAATGATGCATTGCACATAGAAACTTTTGTCCACAAACATAAAGTTAGACGGGTTTTAGTAGATGGTGGAGTAGGATTGAAAATATGCTCCCTCCAACTGGTTAAGCCTCTAGGATTCTCTGATGCATGCGTAGACCCAAAAAAGAGTATAATGATCAAAGCATATGAAGACGAAGAATGCTCTTCACATGGCATTATCTCTCTCCCTATTAGAGTGGGACTGGTCATTGTGGACACAACTTTCCAGGTTCTAGATTTGGAACTACCATATAACATCTTACTCGGTCATCCATGGATTCATGCCTTAAAAGTCATTCCGTCCACATATCACCAATGCCTAAAGTTTCCATTTAACAGCATGGAAACAACCATATATGGAGACCCCGACCCCTTCCAATATTGTACCAACCTAAGGGGTATTTTTGAAAATAGAGTTCCTATTAACCGAGAAGCATCTGGCTCCTTGTCATCCAAATACATTGATCCATCTGCACTCATATCATCTTCCACATCCACTTCGTCCACATCTTCCACCACACCACTACCTCTCACAAACCCTAAGGCCGAATCCAATGTCAAAATCTAGGACCTCGGTTGTGGAGAATTCAAATTGCACACAGTGTATAGCATAACAACAATACCCAAGTCTCCAAAGGCCTATGGTCAGCCATGTTTCAGAATGGAACCCAAGGAAACTTTCAAAGTTCCACCAAAAATAGTTTTCATCAAATGGGGAGACATGAGTAATGAGGAGCTTACTGATATCACAGGATGGATCTATAAGGATATTGTCACACTACCCCCATTACCAGTTAAGATATATGGAAAAGGATATGACATGATGAAAGCTAAAGGCTATGATGGTACTAGTGGCCTAGGCAAAAATAAAGTTGGTGAAAGGGAGCCCTTAGAACCTTTCCAAATTCCAAAGTATCTTGGATTAGGGTTTGGATCACCTGACAATGATGATCGACGTACCATTGGACTTTTGAGTGAGCGAGTACACGCTTCGAAAAGTGTCGAGACCACTAAGGAAACCCTCACCAAAACTGACTCCCAAGAATGGGAATTTGGCTCAGAACGATCCTTAAGTGGCTGTTGTCTTGACAATTTGTTTGTCGAACTAGAGGAATTAACCTTTGAACAAAGATTTTGGCAAACATTTAAAATTGAATAGGCACCAAATAGTCAAATTCCCGTTACCACTCCCCATGACATACAAGACCTGCCATCTAAACCCCTTCAGTCCAATCCATTTGAAGTATCAGACAACACTGACAACCAGGACTCTAAGGCCTTCACCCCTTATTTTGACAATGAATATGACACTAGTGTAGGAGAATATTGGATAGAGTCCGATGTGGAGTTGGATGATGACAATCTCATCTACAACATCACTGAATCAGTCTACATGCTTTCTGCATTCTCACCTCAATTCACCAACACTGACAATGGCATTTCCTTAGTTTAGCCTCAACTAGTCGATTGGGACCAACAAGGCCCGCCAGTCCTAGACACATTTCAGAATGATGAGGCAATTGTAGAATTTATGGGATTACGTGAGGGCATACCCAGTGGGGACCACAAGTCAAGATTTTCCATTGATTTAGACTGCATAGCATACTTTGGCGAGACTGCTCTGTCCTCCAGTCACAAAAGTAAAAATAAAAATAAAATAAAAAATGAAACATCTCTAGGTGAAAATCGAAAGGCACCTTTTGACGATAAAATAGTAAAAACAAAGGACATATCTACGGGTGAAAACCTCTCTGAGGCGCCCAAAGATGGAGGACTAGACCTTCTCCCTGTGCAACAAGAGAAATTAGCTATGCTTATAGAAGACACAATAGAAGACAACATAGCAACTACAAAAGATCCCAAGATGGTCCTCTTTACTGCATCATTGACTAAAGAAGAGAGACTGGAATTTCATAAATTTTTTGAGGAACATAAAATCAACTTCACATGGTCCTATGCTAACATGCCAAGATTAGACCTAGAGCTGGTTCTGCACCATCTGCCACTATTGCCTAATGCCAAACCAGTCAAGAAGAAGTTACACAAAATGCACCCTCAAGTTGCTCTATTGGTCAAGGCTGAGTTAAAGAAGCTTCTAGATGCTAGATTCATATGATCGATTGACTATGATGAATGGATTTCTAACCTTGTACTAGTAACAAAGCCAAATGGGTTGATCTGCGTCTGTATAGATTTCAGAGACCTAAATAAAGCATGCCCAAAAGATGACTTTCCTCTACTGAATATTGATATTATAGTGGACCTCAGAGCAAGATACGAGATGTTGTCCCTCATGGATGGTTTCTCCAGCTATAATCAGATTCACATTGCCCTCGAAGATCAACACAAATTGGCATTTACTTGCCCATGGGGTACACACTGTTGGAATGTCATATCATTTGGTCTAAAAAATGCATGTGCCACATACCAAAGGGCTATGACCACAATCTTCCATGACATGATGCATAACATAATGGAAGATTATGTAGATGACCTATTGGCTAAATCAGTAACAAGGAAAGATCATCTCAAGGTTTTAGATACAATCTTCAAGAGACTGGAACAATACAAAGTCAGGCCAAATCCTAAGAAATGTGTCTTCGGTGTCACATCGGGAAAACTCTTGGAATACTTAGTTTCTAGAAGAGGAATTGAGGTTGATCTAGCAAAAGTCAAACCCATCATAGACATGCCTCCACCCAAAGGAATCAGTAAACTCAAAACGCTGCAAGGCAAGGTACAATCTATTCGGTGTTTCATAGCCCAATTGGTAGACAAGTGTCACCCATTTCAATATCGGTTGCACAAGGGTATCCCCTTTGTGTGGATAGATAAATTTTAAGAAGCCTTTCAAAAAATCAAAGATTACCTACTATCAATGCCAGTCCTCATGCCTCCCATTCACGAAAAACCATTGATCCTGTACATCTCGACAACTAGTTCAGCACTGGGGGCATTACTAGCACAGAGCGACCAAGAGGAAAAAGAAAGAGATATATATTACATTAGTCGGACATTGGTCAGGTATGAACTAAACTATATGCCAATTGAACGAGCATGCCTAGCCATGGTCTTTGTAGCTCAGAAGCTAAGACATTATATGTTAAGCCATCATACATAATTAGTAGCAAAGATCAACCCACTGAAATATTTGCTAAGTCCGGTAGCATTAACAGGACGGCTAGCAAAATGGGTTATGATTCTAAGCGAATATGACATTCAGTATGTCGAAAGAAAGGCTATAAAAGGATAAGCCATAGCGAACCAGCTGGAAAATGCACCTTTGTAGAGTGATCACCCGTTAGTGGTAGATTTTCCAGATGAGTCGATATTCCATACGGAACCTAAGGCACGTTGGCGACTGTACTTTGACGGATCACACATAAATCATGGCTCAGGGGCAGGAATCTTGTTCATCACCCCACAAGGAGACTCCATTCCTAAGTCTTTCTACATTTCCTTCCCATGCACAAACAATGTGGCAAAGTACAAGGCATTAGTTATAGGACTAAGAATGGCAATCAAATGGAAAATTAGAGCACTACACGTCTACGGGGATTCTCAGCTCGTCATCACTCAGTTTAATGATGACTATGACACAAAAGATGAGAATTTGATGCCCTACAAATGGATCATTGACAATTTCCACACATACTTTCATATGGTAACTTTTGAACAAGTTCCAAGAGCACAGAACAAAGCGGTAGATGCCATGGCTGCAACAGGCTCTCTCCTTGACATACCAAGCAATCTGCTTTAGTTGGAATTCCTAATAGAGAAATTTCTAGTCCCTGCCTATGACATTCTAGAGTCAGAAATGGTTTGTGAACTTGTTGGTCCTGAATCTCCTTGGTACTAGGATATTTATGACTACCTTAAGTCTCAAACCCTTCCACCGAACATGTCCAATAACCAAAGGGAGTCCTTCATTTGAAAATCTGCAAGGTATGCCATCATAAGTGACACCCTTTACCATTGTAGCTTTGACGACACCCTCCTTAGATGTCTCGACACCAACCAAGCACATACAACCTTACGTGAAGTACATGACAGTATATGCGGGTCTCATTCGAGTGGTACTACCCTAGCTAAGAAAGTAACGAGACTTGGGTATTATTGGCTGACCATTGAAAAGGATGCAATAGAGTATGTCAGGACTTGTCACAAATGTTAGATTCACAGTGATTTGATCCATGCTCCAGCACAGGAACTTCGGTCGATCACTTTTCCTTGGCCCTTCACTCAATGGGGACTCGACCTCATGGGTAAGTTTAATCCAACCTCATCCAATGGTCACAAATTCATCATCACTGCCACTAAGTATTTTACGAAGTGGATCGAAGCCATCCCTTTGACATACATAACTGGCAAGCAAATATCCAAGTTCATTCTTAACTACATCATTTGTTGGTATCGCCTTCTGCAATCCATCATCACTGACAACAGATGTCCATTTAAAAACCAAGACGTTGGTGAGTTATGTGAGTGATTTCACATCCAACACCATTTTTCATCTTCGTACTACCCACAAGGAAATGGTCAAGCTGAGGCGTCAAATAAAACCATTGTCAAAATCCTCAAAAAGACTGTCAATGACGTTGGTTGTGACTGGCATATACAACTCAACCCTGCTCTGTGGGCTTACCGAACTAGCATTCGTATGCCTACAGGAGCCACTCCATTTTCCCTAGTCTTTGGTGTTGAGGCCATCTTGCCCATTGAGGTTGAAATTCCTTCGTTACGAGTCTCCCTGAAGGGTTTAACTGATGAAAAAGAGTATAGACAATCACACTTGCACGAGCTGGAAATGCTAGAAGAAAGAAGGAAAAATTCACTAAACCATCTGCAAGCATATTAGAACCGTCTTTGTCGCAGTTACAATAAGAAGGTTATGGTTAAGAAATTTGACATTGGCAACCTAGTTCTCATGCAGAACCCCAAGAACCAAGCTGATAGAGAAAAGTCGAGAAAGTTTGAACCAAATTGGTTGGGTCCCTACATTATCATATCTTCTTTTGGTTCTAGAGCCTATCAGCTGGCAACTCTAGAGGGAGAACAACTGATGGAGCCTATCAACAGTTTACATCTTTGAAGATTCTACACATAGCATCAGGGGACCAAGCTAAATACCGTAAAATACAAAAAAAATGATAAATGATAAAAAAATCATTGCCTTGATGAAAACGTGGAAAATAGGTGTCTTGGAAACACCAAAAAAAGGAGAAAAAGGACAAAAATAGTAAAGAGAAAAATGATTCGTCCAACAGTGAAAACCTGGCAAATAGGTGCTTTGGATAAGTACCATGGTGAAAACCTAGAAAACAAGCACCATGCGTAATCAATCATTGCTCTGCCATCTACTGTCACTCTGTCTATTGTGGTCTAGGATGAAATACATTTTCTATCACCACCACATTGTACCCTTCCTATCATGGTTGATAAACGGTTGACATCAAGTCCTGATGACTGTCCATCTAGTACACCAAAAGCATCCTCTCCATGTCCCTTAAAAATGGCTAAGTCTTGGACTTGACTGGGGGAAAATTTTTTATCATGTAACTGCAGTGGATGTCACACATGATCTCGACAATTGGCAAAAAGTCCTTAAAAAAGACCAAAAACATCACAAAAAGTCCTAAAAAAAGACCAAAAACATCACAAAAAGTCTTGCAAAAAAAGACAAAAACATCATAAAATGTTCTGAAGAAATACCAAAAACATCACAAAAAGTCCTAAAAAGAGACATAAACATCACAAAAAGTCCTAAAAAAAGACCAAAAACATCACAAAAATTCCTAAGAAAAGACCTAAAAAACCATAAAACGTCCTGAAGAAAACCACATCAAAACATCAAACTGCTGGAAGAACACAAACATAGGGTCATCTCTTGTTAAAGTCTATCATGTCAAATCAATCAGTCTTTGTCATTTGTCTGAACTACGTTGTCTCTGCATATTTGCTACGTAGGCAAGACTCGTACTCGAGTCCCCGAGACATTAGGTCAGTCATTTTAGGTTTGTCAAAATAAGATCATGGCACAATCTTTGGTCATCAATACAAAGTCATTGGTTGTGTCGAACTAGGAGGTCTCTGAGTGTATGACGTAGGCAAGGCTATCTGTCGATGAGCCCTCGAGGCCACACTAGGTCAGTCCATTAGGGTTCATGACACTATACTGGCACACACGTCAAAATATCTTCAATACAAAGTGAATCATTCCCAAATGGGTAAACTCCTGAAAAAAAATCATGGAAATCAGTTATTTCAATATGACAATCTCATCAACAGGTCAATCATATAATCATGACAGTATCGACATATAGTCAAACACAAGTCAAACACAGTCAAAGAAAGTCAAATCATCATAACCTGTCAAACTGTCAACTCTTGGTTAACCTTCAGATGTGTCCTTCTGAAAGATAACCTCTGGCATTCATGCCTTAGGATGTGTCCTTCCTAGGCATCATCACTGTCATTCAACATTTCAAGGGATCCAGCTCATAACATCTAAGGATCACTCCCCTTAACATCAGTATTCTTCAGATGTGTCCTTCTGAAGAACCAACTATGTCATTTATGCCTTAGGATGTGTCCTTCCTAGGCATCATCATCATCACTGTCACATGGCATTTTGAGGGATTCCTTTTGACATTTAGGGATAAATCCTCTTGACACCAACATTATTCAGGAAGTGTCCTTCCTAAATTCAGTAATTTTGGACATTTGTCATCCGAACATAATCAAAGCTTTGATAGTCTGGCATCTCATCATCATCAAACCTGACATTTTGACAATGGATATCCAGACGCACTTGGCAAACACTTGACACTTGTCTTTTGGGTTTTTATCATGTTATTAGTTTTTCAGCGAGATCCCACTAAGTAGGATTTAGAGAAGCAGCGACGTATCATGACAATTGGCACGCATGATTACTAGCTTCTCAACGACGTCCTGATTCGGGGATTTAGAAAAATAGCGAAATATCATGGTAAGGGCTCTATTTTTGTATTCTAAAACTCATGCTGCTAGTTTCTTGGGAACAAGATTTAGAGAAGCAACAACATTTCATGAATTGTCTTTATCTTTTTCTGCTTGTGGTTGATTATGAAAAAAAGATTGGGGTAGTCATGCTCTTAGTATGAGTCATGATCATTCTTGTCTGTGATTGCTTGTCTTATATGATGGTACAACCTTGCACACCTTGATCTATGTCATATCATGGTGTTTGTTGGCCATTACAACAGTCTACCCAATGATGGTTAAGAGCAATAAATATTAAAGTCCTATGGTAAAGCTTTGAAGGATTCAGTCTAGGAATTAACATGCATCTTCTTTAGTCTATCATCTTCTCTCGTCAGTCTAGTCATCTTCTCTCGTTAGTCTCGCCATCTTCTCTTGTCCATATCACGATGATATCCTGTGACATACAAAAACATAAGTGCATACATGATCATATAAACATTGCATTAGGTCCATACATACATCATCCATAGCATTAAATCATTAACATAATTATCAACATTGCATCCATTTACTAAATACATTATGCACATCGTTATCATCATCATCTCATATAAGTAAGCATTACATCATCATAGCATCATAATCATAAGTAAGCATCATAAGACATACATGATACATCATAGATCCACATCATACATCACATATATTAATGCATAAATCAAAGAACATCACATAGCACGCATATAGGCCACATCAAAACTGCATCATCATATAATACCATCTCAAAAATATACAATGTCACAGGATAGAGTCAATAGATATCCCAAAAATGGAGCTTGCAGGCTCAATAATATGCATAATGTGTCATAATAACAAGCATGCCCCTAGGGTAGACTCTCATCATCCCCTCGTGGCGAAGAGTGTGGAGGTAGAAGATCTGTCACTGGCACTGAAATGATAGGTGGACCTATAGCAACCTCTGTCTGTGCAACTGGTGGAATTGACACTGATGGCATCATCTCCATGGTAATGAACATCGGTCGTCTCACTGCAGCCTGACTCGGAGATGCTGACGGATCTACCACTAGTGGCTACCTCTGTGCTGATCTATGCCCTCAGCTAGTCGACCCATGACTGTGGCTTGAATGATGACTCAAGGCATGCTTGTGTGAGTGGTGGGACCTATGCCCTAACAAGGTAGACCCTCCTACACTGGTATGACTCTTACTACCACTAGCACTCTCTGATCAATGGCCACTGCCTGTCCTCATCTGAGACTGCGACAATGTAGGATCCCACCGCTCGGGAGGCACCTCCTTCTCATATAAGGTTCGGTACTTTCCAAGCTTTGTGCTCACCCTAGCCAGCTCGTGAGCAATATCCCCTACAGGCCCTATACATAATGCGGCAAACTCAACGCACCACTGAAATGAGTCATGTTGGTAGATCACTACGTGATCCCGCTCTACCTGAGCCACCTCTAGCTCTGACTACAACACTCTGATCTATGTCGTGCTCTCATCCAGCCTCCTCTGTAAATCGGCCACCCTCTGATCTGTCGTGGCATCTGGGGGCAATCTCGAGGATGGTATCTCATCCTCTCCCTCCACCATCCTGAATCTAAGAAGTCTCTTACCCTCATCCATGGCATCATCATCCTCATCATCATCATCCTCGGCCACATCCTCTCCGCTGACTCCCTCATCATGGGGCGCATCCTCCTCCTGTCCAACCTCTACCACCTCCACCTCCTCCTCCCATCTCCCCTTCTCCTACCTTAGTTGCTCCTCCTCCACCACACCCTCCTCCTGTCTGGCTCTGCCACCTCCGCATCCCCTCTCTCCTTCTCCTGTCTCTCCTCACCCTCTCCCTCCTATCTCATTTGCTCTGCCTCCTCCCTCTCTCCCTCCTCCACCACCTCTAGAATAGCATCTAATGCTACTCTCGCCACATGTGGGTGTACTCTCCTACCCTATCTCTGAACATCTCTCCTCCACCTCTGGCCATCTCCTCCATCATCCCCATCATCTCCGTCATCTCCACCTCAGCCTCCATCCCTGCCTCCATCCCTACCTCTTTTCCGGCCTCCACCTCTCCCTTTGCCTCTGTCCCTACCTCCGTCTCTCCCTCAGCCTCTACCCCTATCACCATCCCTACCACCTCACTTCGCCCTCGCTACATGAGGTATCACTGACCGCCTATCCACCAGTGCTAGCCCATCTGGATCTATCAATGACACTGGTCTGTGTGCCTGCCACCATAAATAATAGTCTGTTGTGGTTCTGGGATTAGCTATCCCACCTCTCCATCCCCATGGCTGGGCTCCCAGCCCATCAATCTACTGCTCTACGAAGGCCACTGGAATCACTAGTCCTCAAGCATACTCTCTAGACAATTGGGCATACTTGGTTGTCCCTGTAGGTACACCCTGCTACTCTCCAAACTACCTAAGGACACGCTATAGAAAATACATCTCAATAATCAATGAGGTCTGCATGGTCCTCCCAATCAAATATTTGTACTGTCTGCAAAGGCTCAGATGATCCACCTCATCATCCCACTGCTCACAGTCTCTGTATGACCTCCAAATAAAAGACACCATCGTGTCAATCCGATGCTACCACCAACCTGTCTCGCCCATTTGGGTCTACTATAAAGCACCTACATAATGATAGGCATAGGACATCCCCTCGGCCAGTTGTGGTCTCTAAATGGGAGGACGAAATATAGCAATATGCTCCCAAGCCCATATCATCATCAAGGTGGTACTGCACGAGATACTCTCTGCTCTCTTGTAAGCAACATCATGCAACTAATGGTAGAGTGTTCCCAATAAACATGGACCCCAAGCATAAACTATCTTGTCACGTCTCATACCAACCAAGACATCTCCCCAGCCAATAAGGAATCCATGTCCCCGATGGTCACGAATCAAGATACCTCCAATCAAGGTCGCAAGGAATGCATCAAAATGAGTATATGCTCCGCCATGAACTCCCATCGAATCTCGTAGCCTTGGATACCTAGTCCAGCGCCCTCATCATGATAATAAGCCCTAAAAGTCTACTCACCATGGTGAGGGTCGTAAATGATCTGCTTTCCTCGGATTGGCACTCATAAAATTCGATAGACATCCTCCAAGGTAATAGTAGCCTCACCTATCGACAGATGAAAGGAACAGGTCTCTGAGTGCCACCGCTCGCATAACGTAGTCAGAAGTCCCCTATTAGCCTGAATAGCAGGCATATAAGCAACATAGTACAAACTGAGCCGCATCAATCATCGCCGCTCTCGCGGGCTCAGCTGGTCAGCAAACTTGAAGGTCATCGGTCTGCTCTCTCAGGTGTATATCAAGGCAAGCTGCCTCTGCACAAAGCCAAACAAGTCGTCAGTACCTTTTGCACAAATTTTTAGTACTATCAAAAGCATTCAAGGTTTCACAAGCATCAAAATTAGCCCTGGACAAAGTCAAAGTCAAATGCATCGCGTTGACTGTAAATGCGTCGCAAAACTTTAAATGCGTCGTTTAGTGCTTCAAATGCATCTCAATATTACAATTGCATCATTTGGCTCATCAAATGCATTGCATCAGAGCGTTTGTGTCACGAAGCTTGGCACTTGTGTTGTTTCACACATATGCGTCGCTTAAACATTCAATTGTGTCGCAACATTGCGAATGCGGCATTACAATCTTTAAATGTGGCACAAATCAGCGAATGCATCACAATTTTTGGAAAATAAGGCGCAAAACACCAGTCCCACCTATTTGATCGTTGCAATTGTGTTGCGATGCATCAAATGCGTTGAATACGAAAGCAGATGCGGCTTACGCTAATGTAGATTCATCGCAGCGCGTTTGTTCTTTTCCCTATAAACCTAATTTTGTCACGCAAAACGAAAAAATTACAAAGAAAGATAGGGGTACATACCACTGGCTTTGAGCCCTCTGGCCGCCTAAAAGTCCGCATGAGCTCGCCGCAATGCTCTGACACTGGAATCACCATCCTCGCTACTGTCCTTTTCACTCTGAGCTCTCGAAATTTGCAAAGTGAATAGTAAGAATGAATTGACTTTTACCCCTTTGTCAACCTATTTATAAAGTCAAAGTGACATTTGTCAACTAGGGTATTACTAGAGGCTCATTTGACCAACTTTGACCACCCCGTTGGCTGCCTTAAACATGTTAGATTCCAAAACTGATTGTGCCATTGTTTTTCTAGTCATCAAATCGACTTATCGGGACCCTTTACAAATTTTTTTGCCGCCAACCCAAAATTTGAAAAATTTCCCAAGGGGGCATTGATACTCCATACCTTCACTGGGGCATCACTTTGACTTATTTTCTTTGTCACAATGCAATATGCGACATTATGACAAAGAGGGGCAAATGTAGACACCTAAAAATTACCTAGGCCTGCAAGCTTCATTTTTGCCACTTTCGTCCTAGCATAATTATGACATTTAATTATTTCCTTGGTGCACATTCGACTATTGATTAAATAATTCATAATTATTTAATTAATTCATGTCCTTCCATTCTTCATGATTATTAAATGAATAAATTTTATTTATTTATTAAATACGTCATTAATTGTCTAGGTCTTCCCTTAATTAAATAAATTTCTTAATTTATTTAATCACCCTTCTTTAGTCATTTCTTCCTAATTATTAAATAAATAAGTTTTATTTATTTATTTAATATGTCACTAACTATCATAATTAAATGAATTAAGTAATTTATTTAATTATTAGTCTTATCTGCTAAATTAAATAATTAAATTTAATTATTTAATTGCCAAATTTGGTATTCCTCTCGTTTTAAATAAATTAAATTATTTAAAATGTCATCTTGTTCTTAAATGTCATCTCATTCTTAACTGTCGGCTTATTCTGGTAAATAATCCAAAAATTGATTATTTATTATTTCACAAAATTCACATTTGAAATTAATTTAATTCCAAATTGGTAACTTTCCTCCAAAAATCAAGTGATCGGGTAGATGTTTGATCTTTCCAAATCTGATCTTTAGTCTGGTCTTTCTCTTCTTCATTTTTAAAAATCTTTATTTTTGAATTAATTTCCTCATTTATTCTCCACCGCTAATTCGATCTTCTTAGATGACATCTCAGCCGCTTGGTTAATGACTTTACCCCAACCCTAATTAGGGATTGTCAGATTTAATCTGGGCCTCTGATTTTAGGTCTTGGTAAGAAGTCAATCTCATCCGTCCACTCAAAATGGCATTTTCTATAAAATGCCATTTTACTCTCATTTTTGGATTACACATACACAGACATATACACTGATGCATTACATACTTATGCACTTGTACACATAGATTTTTCATAGATTGTTGCATTTAATGTCATATTTCATTTAGTTTTGAGATATTTAGACAGACATTTTAGACATTTTCAATCATAGTCATAGGCATAGGCATTTTCTCAAGTCCTTCAAAGCTTGGTGTAGGACATAGACTAGTATTTTTGGATTGCTCGCACAATGAATCTGAGGGCATAACGACAACCAGCAAGCGAGAAGGTACTATCAAGGTGAATCATGGAAACTCCTATGAACAACAGGTATAATTGTTCTTACTTTTAGTTTTCATTGTTCTTGATAGGTCTTTGGGTTTATTTTATATGCTTTTAGTAATCTAATAATCTAACCTAAATTAACCCTTAGTTACACTTCTCACCAACCCTTCATCAATGAAGTTGTGAGTAGCTCTACCATCAATATGAATAGTTACTCTTTTTCTGACAAGAACCCCTTAGAATTTGAAAGAGTGATATCTATGTGCACTAGACAGAGATGCCAAAACACCCCCATCTTCTTTCTCCTTGTCTTCTTCCCCCGAAGCAGAGTCTTCTAGATCATGAAATTCATGAAATTCATTTGACTCAAAGTCTTTTTCAAAGGTGACCTCTATGTAGGTAACTTGTCCCTTTCCTAGAAATCTATGTCTAGGAACTCATGGTTCTTTGTAGGAAAAGAAAAGCTTCTTCCTTTGGATCTTGTTCCTTGTCTCTTCATCTACCTTATTTGTCATATTAGGAGCTGCATTCCTAGGTGTAGGTGGTAGTACAAGTTAGGCTTTCTTATGAAATCCCTTTTAATGTCATGTGTTAGATTTTTTTTTTGAGGAAACAGATTCTTAAGAAATTGATGGTTCAAGGGTCAAAGCCCTTTTTATAACCTCCTAAAGAGAGACAAGTACAAAATATTTCACAAAACCCTTGAGAGTTTCAGTGAGTCCTGAGATGGAAATATGTACTATCCTCTTCTTTGATAGTTCTAGAACCATCACCACTACCTTTTGAAATTCTATAATGTAATCATCAACTGAGCTATTTTGTTTGATCATGGACAACTTGTTGAAATACTCTTCTTCATCCTTTAGTTCAAATATATCAAGTATCCTCTTCTTGAATTCATCAAATATTTGTATTTGACCATGGCCTATAGTAATGTGACCATGAAACCACCATTCATATGATTCTCCTTCCAAATGTAGGGAGGAAAATTGAGTTTCATCTTTCTTAGTCATAGGGTTAGCATGAAATACATTTCCATATTTTGTAGCCAAGATCTTGATGAGATCTTATTACTCCCATCAAAAAAGATTGTTGCAAGCTTCCCCAACTTGTGCTTCAGGTCCTTTCTCTTGTACATTCATTTCTTACATGGTTCACTCTTTCTTATAGCTTCCATGTATTTCTCCCAAGGCAAATCTGATTTGATTTCATCAGGTAGATATTGATATTCTCCATACCACTTACGAATATTTTTAGGATTGAAAGCACTAGTGTCTACTGGTTTGCCCCTATCTTGTTCAATTTCCAAAAGGAGTAGATTTTTTTAGGGCCCCGTGGGAGCACTATTGGTTCCACCATCACCATCAGCTCCATTATTGCTAGATGATGCTTTTCCTCTTGGACCATTTTGATTCACATGTCCTCTTGATATTTACTCCTCCAACATCTTCAAAAAATCCCTTATTTTTGCTAGGGTTGTGGGGATATCCTTTAACCCTCTTGTGAACTCATTAATTTTGCTAAATTTTGCTTTGATTATTTATTCTTCCTCTAAATCTTGATCTTGATTTAACTTTTACAATCTTTTCAAATATGGGTTCTCATCCACATAAGGGTTTGGAACATAATGTTCAAATTTTATGAAAAAGGGAACATAATAATCCATTTCCTAATATAGAATTCAATTACTTATACATATATGCTACTAATTCCCTCAAGGAATAGTTTGGCTTGAGCCAAAGTGGTGTCAAAGCCTAGAATTAAAATATCTACACACTACACTTAGGTCAGCCTTAAGGCCTAAAGGAAATTCCCACTTAGAACCAACATATCCTTCTGCAAATCTATCAACCCACTCCTTGGGTTTCCTCCCTTATTCTCCCACTCCATAATTATTTGTGCATAATTTGGAGAATACTTATCCCATTCACTTCTGGAGTTTAGTATTTGGGATTGTTGCAAACATATTCTAACAATGAGTTCTTACTGGGAATTGCTTTGTTCTTTTGGATCTCTACATATATGGTAGAAATGTATCTATGGATTGTTTTTTCTAAACCACAACCTCAAATGTCCTCTTATGGTAAGATGTGGTTTGATCTCTCAATCATTCCAAGTAGGTTGAAGCTAGAATAGTGCACAAAGTGATATTTTGATAACAATATCTCTCTGAATAGGGATCCTCTTTGCCTAAATTTTGGATATGATGTGAACTAAACACTAAAGATATTATGTTCAGACTATACATGTAAAAAGTCTTATATGGTGAAATGTGGTAGGATTATTGGGTCTCACTCTGTAATTTCCTATCCGAAAAAAAGGGACATGATAGTTAAACTCTCCTCACATCAAATGATTCCATATAATTGTTCCACTAAGGAAATTTCTACTACAAATATTTTCACTGAAACTATCACCCCCATAAATAATATGTCTAACATCCCCATCACCCCTATCACGAATCCTTTCACTGACTCCATGACTAACCTTAATCATTTATATCCTAAATTCATCACGTTAGATCAATAAAATCACACACCGTTTCACATCCTCCAAAATAATGATTCTATCATCTCCTTCACGGGACTTTAGGATAATGTCTCCCTTGAGGATCATAAAATAAGATTTGAAATAAATTTGGATACATTAACATATCTCAAGGAACATAATAGTATAGTAACCACCTATTAAACTATGAAGTGATATATAATTCAATAAGCACTCAAAATTTGATTGTCTATGGCATACATTATAAGCCATGACCTGCATCACTCTTCTATTTTTGGTAATTGAATATTGTTGTTTTATTTTCAGATGATGCATGTAGAGACTCCTCCCAGTATTGATAGGAAAATGGATCATGGTGTCACTATAATAATAGAGAGATTGATTCCTTTGATAGGGGTATGAGGTAGATTAGTAAATTTTAAATTACATTCGTTGTTTCAACTGTCTATTATTGAAAATAAAAAGTTTATTGATTTTGAGTTTAGTTTCCATTTGGATGGTTCCTATAGGGATTTTCAATGCCACACCATGAGCATCACTAGCTTTTAGCATACCATTTCACTCTTATCCTCCTAACTGTCATCACTAGCATACTATTTCAATAATCTACGAATAATGTTTTTTTATTTTTAGATGTTGCAAGAAAATACTCCTTCGATGTTGATAGGTAAATGGAGAATGGTTTATTTACTACAATAGATAGCTTGATGGCTTTGACGATGGTCTGAGGTAGATTAGTAAATTTCAAATTACATTGATTGTTATAGTTGTTTATTATTGAAAAATAAATGATTATATATTTGTAGTTTAATTTCTATCTCGATGATTTCTATAGGAATTTGGAATGCCACTGCCTAAGCATGATGTTTTTTTGGATGAGAAGAGATATTATTTGAAGACAATAAGTGATTATTTTGTTAAATATTTTATTTTATATAATCTAATTTCTATATTTTAATGTCTATACTATTTATTGTAATAGGTGCGGCTCCATGAAGAATTTCATAGGATGTCCAACCCTCCAATTTGAATTAGACCACCATCATATGCATGTGCATCCCTCCGATGATCAAATTTCACTCATGATCTATTTTCTTCACCTAGAGGGAAATGACTATTTATTAGGGTTCTTTGTTGTATGCCTATACATTTTCCATTTTTGGACATATGTTTTGTATTTCATATATGTCACATTGTATTCCCATATGGAATTCTTGTAAGACTATATGGATATTTTTTATATATGTTATACTTATATTAACATATATTGATGTATGCCTATATGGATATTTGGTTAATATATATATTTTTATTGATGGTGTCCATAATTTCATTATAAATGATTATTTAAATAAATAAATAATTATTTGACATAACTATAAATGATTAAAATGTTATTCCAATCCATTCTTACAAAAATGTTCCTATATTATTTCATTGCAATAATTAAAGTTCTTCAAAACTTTCTATGATACATGTTTATCTCTCAAGCATGTAATGAAAACACAAGGAAACAGAGCTAATTAAGGATTATATTTTACATTTCAAGTTTTCAATAATAATATGTTTCCTCCATTATAGAATGACAAGATTCAATGGATATTTGTAGATGGTTTACTTAAAATATTTAAAATCTAAGTGTATTTCATGCTTCATAACTTATTTCACACTCGTTTCACCTATATTTGTTGGTTAATTATTACCTTTCCTACACCAGTATGTGTTTGTTTCTTTAAAGATGATATTTTTTGCATATATTTATGGAATCAATTTTTATTCAATACAAAGTACAAAAAAATTACACTAAGTTTCCAATAATTTTATTCAAGTATATTCAAGTACCCATCCATTCATTTACCCATCCTCTAATTGTTTGATCACTACTTCAAATTTATAGATGTATTATTCATGCCAACACTTTCCTTCATCTCAAAAAAATGTAATCCTATATTGACCAAAACATTTATGATTGCACTGAGTTCAATCGATAGAGAAGACTAGTTGATTGGTGTAGATGATTCAGTCATAAGATTATAAAGAAATTTGGACACTGACCAAAAATCATAAAGTGGACTTATTCTATAGCCACCCCAATGTGTTCAAATTGTCGGTTTACCTCCAAGAGATGAAGAATGTAAAATATTTCTCTCGACAACTTTTACTAAATGCAATTGACACTTTTTGGAACATCTAAAACCTTGTTTCCATGGTGGAACAACTTGGATATATGAAAAATTGAGAGAGGTTATTGTAGAGAGACCCTACGTGACCTTATACCTTTGTAGGGATTGTTTCTAAGAGGAATGGGTTTTGAGTAAAATCTTGTCAAAGTTTTTCACCTTTTGGCACTTAGGGCTCTTAAGAGAAAGCATTGATACAATATAGCCTAGAACAATTTGGCATGTTGGGGTGTGAAAAAATACATTTACTACCATAAATGCACCCACCCTAACATTTTGGAACTATCAAATTGGCCACACAATGAATAGAACAAAAATTAGGCTATCTTACAACTTTCTTTTGAATGCAACTGAAAACTTGTTGCCATGAGAAAATGAATTGGAGATATAAAAAATTGAAAAATGTTATTGTAGAGGGACCATATATGATCATGTACCTTTAGATGAAATGGTTGTAAATGCCATAGTTTCAGAGAAAGAGCTCATCAATTTTTTCTACTTTTTCACACTTTGGTCTCTTAAGAGAAATCATCGGTGCAAGGTAGCTTGGAACATTCTGGCATGTTGGGGTGTGAAATAGGACCTTTCCTAGCATAAACCTACCCATAAAAATGTGTTGGAATTGTAATTTTTATTGCATGATGAAAAAATGGAAAATTATAGTTCCTTGAAACTTTACACTACATCCATTTGATGCTTTTTCCATCAATTAAAATCTTGTTGTGCCATGGGAAAATGGATTAGAGAAATGAAAAACTTAGAGAGGTTATTGTAGAGGGACCCTACATAATCTGATATCTTCAAATATAATTTTTTTAAGTGACACAATTTTTTTGAAAGAGCTCATCAAAGTTTTTCTCCCTTTTGCTCTTTGGTCTCTTAAGAGAAATTGTCGGTATAATGTAGCCCAAAATGTTCCAGTATGTTGGGTGAAAATCAAGACCTTGCCTAGCATAAACCTACCCATCAGAGATGATGGAACTATCATTTTTCTCACATGATGATCCAAAAAAAAAATTACAATACATTACAACTTTACACTGCATGCATTTGACACTTTTTCCATCAATTGAAAACTTTTCACCACACAAAAATGGATTGGAGATATGAAAAACTAAGAGACATTATTATAGAGGAACACTACATGACCCTATACCTTTAGATGAAATGTTTCTAAGTGCCACTTTTTCTGAATAAAATCTCATCAAATTTTGCTTTGCTTTTTCACTTTGGTCTCTTAAGATAAATTGTCTATGCAATGTAGCCTGGACAATTCTGAAACATAGATTTTTGGCACTATGCACCTTTCTAGCTCTTCTAGGGTTTTTCACCTAAAAGGAGAAAGTAGGGACAAAAGAGCTAGCTAGTTTAGTTAAATTAGGAAATGTATAATGTTTTTTAAGCTAAATTTAATGAACTAAGTGCAATTAAGTGATCTAAATGACTAATTATGAATGTAAAACTTGAGATTTATGTTATGATGGAAAACACAATGTGATATGCAAAAAATGAAATAGGAATGAATAGATCCAAAATACAAAGAAATAAGTTAAAACAGATTTGATGAAGAATCTAGAATATTTGGGATGTTGTCTGAAATCAAAGAAATTCACTAGTGGGACTCATTCACCCAGGGCAGCGAATTAGTCCTACTTCTGATGAAAACTGACAAGAACAGTTTTCTGAGTGTCGGGATCCAGAATCTAACAGAACTTAGATTTCTAGCCTTAAGGTGGGACACATTCACCACTAGTGGTGAATCATTCCTCTCATAAAATTTTGAGAAATCAGTAGACAACTTTGCAACACTAGATTTGAGGATGTCTACTTGTCGGGAACTGTTGAAGTCAATTCAGCAGGGAACAAACAAAATACCTTCTCCAAGCTTGAAAAATGGTTGATTTGACTTGAAGCACCTAGTTGACTTGTTGACCACTCTTCAACACCTAAATTCTTGTCAAATTTGTACACAAAAGTATGCAAACACACATGCAAGAGGGGGAAAATGGTTGAGGGTTAGAAAATAGGGGTTTTCCTTGGTCAAACCCCACTTTATTAATCAAACCATTAATGAAATAATGAAATGAAAGAGAATGATTAAGAAATAACATGCAAATGCTATCAACTTACCAAACCCTTGTTGAAGAAAATTTGAAGTTGTGTTAATGGATGCTCTTGAATGCTTGATTTGTGCTTCATTTTATGTTGTAAAGTGCTTGAATTCTTGAGTGAATGAAAAGATTGCTTGGGTGTGATGTGAGATTGTAGGAGATTTAAAATGAGGTGAAAATCACTTATTTCTACAATCTTGTGCCTTAGTAACCCATTAATACCCCATCACAGGCCGACATCAAGTGATTTTGAATAAAAACCCAGAAGGAAATTTAAAATATTTTGAATTTAGAACCAAGGGGGACTCATTCACCACCCATGGTGAATTGGTCCCACCTAGGACCTAAAAATTGCTGTTGAGAATTAAGTCACATTTAATGTTATTTGTCGGGTTTAGATTCAAAAATGCACTTAATTAAAGCTTATAAAGGCATAAAGGGGTCAAATAAACTATAAGAAAGGTGTAAATAGTGAAGTTATGCCTAGAAAAGTATGACATCTTGTTACAAGACTTTATGACACTTCAAAATAGGACTTGATTAGTGATGAAAAAGTGATTTTTACGTGAATTGCAATGAATAGAGTCTAGAAGAGTGTAGAAATGTTTTACAACACCTTCACAAGATGTCAATATTAGAATTTAGTACATAAATATGCATGTTTGAGCCACATTACAATATAAAATAAAAGGAAAATAGACCAAACATCATCAAACAAGACCTAAAATGCCATGAAAATGACAAGGGGCCATTTTTCTATGGCACATTTAGCCCCCACTTTAGTGAGAGGATGAACTTGCTTCAAACTCACACTAAAGTAGACATTAACAATGAGAGGATAGTTCAAATGCACTTATGTTAGCAAGATGGAATGACAATGATCAAGAGGGGTGATCAAGCCCCCAGGATGAAGATCCCATGGAAAATCAAGCATAAGAACAAAGGAACACACAAGTGTTGAAAGGGAAAATGAATTGATCTTTGATTGTCTATCCAACTAGTTATGGATTAGATATAAGTTGATTGTTTGAAAAAGAGAATGCATAATCACTTTGGGGAAACATAACTCATGGTGGTCTACTTGGTGAGAAGGCCCAAAAGGTGAAATACATACACTACTTGGTATGCACTCACAAACACAAAGGTGGCTATGGGGAAATTCATGCCACTGAGTGGGCTTCCCGCTCAACCATATGAAGGTTATACCTCCTGAGAACTTTAAAAAAGTGCCACAAAGGAAAATGGTGGTTCATGCTTCATGAGACAACCAAAGCTTTGTATGCTTAGAAATGATGAACAAATAAAAATGGTACGACAGGCATGCAAGTTGTGTTATGCAAGGTGGCAAAAATACAAAGTGTACAATGCAAAATGTAAAATGTAAAAATCAAAAAGATGTTCAAAGGGAGTGTCGTTAAGTTCATGCAAGGTCAGTCACTTAGGTAGCATTGTGTCTAATGTCTCCAAAAGAGTACCAATCAAAGAATAGTATATTCACAACTTAGGGGATGTAGTGTGTCACATCAAGCCACCAAGAGGAATGTAATATGCTAAGAGATATCACACTTATGAAGGACATCATCCCCAATTTTTTATCCACAAAGTGATGAACACATCATATGAATGACAAGGCTACACTAGGAACCAAGAATGCAAATGAATTATGGTAATGTATGCACCCCACTATAAAAGAATTGCTACACATCGTTTTGTGAACAATTACTTTAAAGTAGCAAAGGAAAAAAAATGCGAGAGGAAAACAAGACATGAGAGCCAACTTGGAAATCCCTATGCCAAGTCATATGTTTCAAAGTTAGGCTACGTCATGTACATGAAAAGGAAAACAAAATAAAAAGGAGGTTTCCCCCCAAAATAGAACACACCAAAAACTTAAGGGATCTGTGGATTTGGGTTCAGTATGTTCGTTGCTACAAATTTTTTATGAAAGAGCTCATAACTGTCATCATTCCACAAAGCACATAAAAGTGGAAGAATGACAGGAAGAGAGAAAACAAAAGTAAAAGAAGGTACATTTTGGGTCAACATGTAAAAGACATTGCATTCTCAATGCTTTGCATTGTCCCCAAAAGGAAAACACAAAACAAAATAAAAAAATACAAGGACCTTGTGGGTCAACATGGAAGAGACATAGGGTGTCTCTATGCTTTGCATCATCCCCAAAAGGAAAACACAAAAAAAAAGTGAAAAGACAAGGACCTTTTCGGTCAACATGGAAGAGACATAAGGCATCTCTATGCTTTGTGTCATTCCCACAAGGAAAACAAAAAACAAAAGAAAAAAACATAAGGACCTTTTAGGTCAACATGGAAGAGACATAGGGAATCTCTACACTTTGCATCATCCCCACAAGGAAAACATAAAACAAAAATGAAAAAGACAAGGGCCTTTTGGGTCAACATGGAAGATACATAGGGTGTCTCTATGCTTTGTGTCATCACCAAAAGGAAAACACAAAACAAAAATGAAAAAGACAATGTATGAGATATGAAAGAAGAGAGGTACAAATAGAAGAAATGTACAACGAGAGAGAAAACATTGAACACATGATATGAGGGAACACGATATACACTTAAAATAAAAATGAAAAGGAGATAGTAATGAAAATGTTAGTCAACCATTAACTAAGTTATTGGTTTCATGCTCTTAAATAGTAAATTGGAAAAGGAATAACATAGTTAAGAGACAAAGACAATTGCATTACAAGGGTAAGGCTAACAACTTCTTGCATTACACAAAGTGTAGGGCAAGAATGATCCAATGTGGGTGATGTGAAAGAATCATGCAATAGTGAGAATATAAAATTCTACAACTATGGCATGATAGAGGAATTTTAATTGTTATGGGATAATAGGAAAGTAATTAGTATTAGTGAAATGATACTTATCCAGTATGTCTTTGAATTTTTTACTTTCTTCTATTCAATGTCCAAGAATACAATGATATTTACAAAATGGTATGTAAGAGTCTTTAGGATGAATGACCAACATATTCATAGGTGGTAAAAGTATAAGACCTTTGTTCAAAAGAAGTTGAAGTCTCCTTTCACATTGAGATGGAGGATTTGTAGGAAACTTGAGTTTCTTTAATTTATAAGGTCATTTTCATTTGCTAGACTCTCCTTTTTCATGAATGGAAGGAGGAAGAGGACCCATGGGGATCCTAGTATCTTTTTCATTAGAATCATGTTTTTTTTTTTCATGTGGAAGGAAAAATTTTAAGTCAGGAGGAGAATCAAATATCACTGTACCATCATCTCTAAGTCTTTGATATTCAAAAGGAGGTTTATCAAGATGAGAGGGATCTTGACATCCTAATCCTGTGGTGTTTTGTTCTGTTGGTTTTTGTTCAAGAATTTGGTGAATGTCATGTTCATGTTTTGTGTCACAACCTTTTTTCCTTAGGATATTAAACCCTTTACCATATGTTTCTTCAAGGTTTATGGAAGTGTTTGTGAATTTTTTATTATAAAATGGGTGAGGATGTGTTGGTTGAGATGAACTAGGTCCAATGGATGGAGGAACCTTAGATCCTTCATTGACTTCAAGATGTAAGTATGCAAAGTGATAAGGGGGTGTAACAGTAGGTAGATCTTGTGTCCTCATGGATGGATAAAAGGTTGCATTGGATTCTAGGTTATCAAGGAATTCATTATAGAACTTGTTCATACTATCATCATCTTCTCCAATGATTTCTAAATCATGATGAGGACTATCATGAGGAGTTGAAGGAGCATGTGGAAGTTCAATGTCATTAGGTTCACAGGAAAAGGCACAATGGGACATGTCTACCAATGATTTTAATGAATTCCAAAAATTATTAAAAGAAAATACCATGATGCAAGTAAACTAAGATGCAATAAATGACTAAAAATGGAGATTTTGGAGATTAAAACAAAAATCAGCTACAACAAATAGTAATGCAGGAAAATGCCAAAAAAAAATTGTGTAAAAAGTGTAGGTCGACTGATTCACCCAAGGTGGCGAATGAGTCCCAGTATGAGAATTTTTTGTGTTTTTTAGAAATTTAAATGCGATTTTAATGCTTTTTAGATGGAAATTAAGGATGCAGAATGCAAATTTTCTATTTTTCAATGATATGCAATGAAAAAATGAAATTTAAATGAATCTTTCACTAATGCAATATGAGAAGTCTTAGAATGCAAGAACAAAACAATATCCTAATTTAATGTTGATGCAAGTGTAATCTAGGATGCAATATGCAAATGAAATCAGAAATGCAAAGTGTTCAAAATGCAAGTTCACCAAAATGAATCATAGATTTTTGGCACCATGCACCTTTCTAGTTCTTCTAGGGTTTTTCACCTAAAAGGAGAAAGTAGGGACAAAAAATCTAGCTAGTTCACTCAAATTAGGAAATGTATGATATTTTTTAAGATAAATGTAATGAACTAAGAGCAATTAAGTGATCTAAATGACTGATTATGAATGCAAAACCTAAGATTTATGCTAAACTGGATAACACAATGTGATATGCAAACAATGAAATAGGAATGAATAGATGTAGAACATAAAGAAATGAGTTAAATAAGAGCACACCTAGAGGTATGATGAAGAATCTGGAATGTTTTGGATGTTGTCTAAAATCACATAAATTCGCTAGTGGGGTTGATTCACCTTGGGTGGTGAATTAGTCCTGCTTCTGATGAAAACTATTGGGAAGAAGTTTTTGAGTGTCGAGATCCGGATTCTAAGATAACTTAGGTTCCTAGCCTTAAGGTGGGACTCATTTTCCACTGGTAGTGAAATAGTCCCCTCCCAAAGTTCTCAGAAATCGGGAGAAAACTCTACAACACTAGATCTAAGGATGTCCGCTTGTTGGGTTGTCAAAGTCAATTCTATAGGGAACAGACATAATACCTTCTCCAAGCTTGAAAAATGGTTCATTTGACTTGAAGCACCTAGTTGAATTTTTGACCACTCTTCAACACCTAAATGCTTGTTAAATCTACACAAAAAAGTCTACAAACACACATGCAAGAGGCAGAAAATGGTTGAGGGTTAGAAAATATGGGTTTTCCTTGGTAAAACACCGCTTTGGTAATCAAACCCTTAATGAAATAATGAAATGAAAGAGAATGATTAAGAAATAACATGCAAATGCTATCAACTTACCAAACCCTTGTTGAAGAAAATATGAAGTTGTGTCAATGGATTCTTTTGATTGCTTGATTTATGTTTGATTTGATGTTGTAAAGTGCTTGAATTCTTGAGTGAATGAAATGATTGCTTGGATGTGATGTGATATTGTAGGAGATGTAAAATGAGGTGAAAATCACTTATTTATACAATATTGTGCCTTAGTAACCCATTAATACCTCATCATAGGCTGGCATCAAGTGATTTTGAATAAAAACCCAAAAGGAAATTTAAAATATTTTGAATTTAGAGCCAAGGGGGATTCATTCACCACCCATGGTGAATGGGTCCCACCTAGGACCTAAAAATGGGTGTCGAGAGTTAAGTCACATTTAATGTTATTTGTCAGGTTTACATTCAAAAATGCACTTAATTAAAGCTTATAAGGGAATAAAGGGTTCAAATAAAGCATAAGAATGGTGTACATAGTGAAGCTATTCCTAGAAAAGTGTGAAATCTGGTTAGAAGACTTTATGACACTTCAAAATAGGACGTGATTAGTGATGAAAAGGTGATTTTTTAGGTGGATTGTAATGAATGTTGTCTAGAAGAGTGTAGAATTTTTTTACAACACTTCACAACACCTTCACAAGATGCCAATATTTGAATTGAATTACATAAATATGCATGTTCAAGCCACATTACAATATAAAATCAGAGAAAAATAGACCAAACATCGTGAAACAAGACCTAAAAGGCCATTAAAATTGCAAGGGACCATTTTTATATGAATCAAATTCTAGCATGCTAGAGTGAAAAAAAAGACCTTAACTAGCATAAAAATACCCATTTGGACATGTTAGAACTGCCAGTTTGGTTGCATGATAAACATAAGAAAAATTACACCTCCTTGCAACTTTATACTACATGCATTCAATGTTTTTTTGATCAACTTAAAACTTGTCACCATGGGAAAATGAATGGGACATATGAAAAAATAAGAGATGTTATTGTAGAGGGACCCTACATGATCTTGTAAATTTATAATGAATGGTTGTAAGCACAATGGTTTTTAGGAAAGAGCTTGTCAAAGTTTGTTGCCCTTTTGCATTTTGGTCTCTTAAGAGAAAACATTGGCATGTAATGTAGCTTAGAATGTTTTAGAATGTTGGGGTACAATACATGAAATTTCCTAGCATAAACCTACCCCTATGAATGTGTTGGAACTATTAGTTTGGTCATATGATTAGCATAACAAAAATTATACCACCTTGCAACTTTACACTGCATGCATTTTGCACTTTTTCCATCAACTAAAAACTTGTCACCATTAGCAAATGTATTAGAGAAATGCAAAAGTGGGAGATATTATAGTAGAGGGACCCTAAGTCATCAGGTACGTTTAGATGAAATGGTTTTAAGTGCCAAAAATTTTGAGAAAGAGCTCATCAAAGTTTGCTACCTTTTTACACTTTGGTCTCGTAAGAGAAATCGCCAGTGCAATGTAGCCTAGAATTTTCCAACATGTTGGGGTGAAAAATACGATCTTTCCTAGCATAAACCTACGTATACTGATGTGTTTGAACTACCGATTTTGTCACACAATGAACATAATGAAAATTACACCATTTTGCAACTTTACACTGCATGCATCTTATGTTTTTTCCATCAACTAAAACTTGACTGGATTGGAATATGAAAAATTGAGGGAGGTTATTGTAGAGGGGCTCTACATGACCCTATACCTTTAGATATAATGTTTCTAAGTCCCATGGTTTCTGAGTAATATCTCATAAAAGGTTTTTTCCCTTTCACACTTTGGTTTCTTAAGAGAAATCACTAGTGTAATGTAGCTTGGAATGTTCCAACATGTTGGGGTCCGAAATAAGACCTTGACTCAAAAATGAACCATATGGATTGTGTTATATTGAGTTAGAATTAAGAAGAGGTTTAAATATATGAAAGAATGCAATATTAGATTGAGGTAATCTCAAGTAGAAATGTATGGTTAGTAGGATTTTTCCTATTTGGAGGTACTCTCACATAGAAGTATGAGTATGATCATGATAAATGAGATTCATTACAATCATAAAAGTGCTCATAGTAAAGAGGATTTCATTAAGTCAAGAATATCTCATGAAGGATAGTCAAATGAAAGGATGAAGTAAAGGATGTAAGTCATCTTGCAATGGAAGGAAGGGTTTAATAAGAAATTTAGTGTCATTTCATTGTAATAATGTAAATTGACCAAGGAATTAGCATGACAATCAACAATCAAGTGAAAGACCTCATGTACCAAGAAAATTTACCACACCCATGGACAAATTTTTGATAGGGTGTAGTTTCTTAAGGGATAACAAAAAGAGGTCTATCATTACACAAGGAGAATAGATTCATTCTCAAGCGCTAGGTGTTTCTACTACGGATCAACTTTGACACAGCCTAAACATGAACAATTCAATTATGAAGGAAGAAGTTGTTAGTATGATGGAGAATTTACACTTTACAACTGAAACTAAATAAATATAATCCCATGATCTAACCCTATCTTAGAGAATAATCTTAAAAATATCAAGAATAAAATGAAGACATAAAATAATATGGTTATTGCAAATTATTCATATTTTTTAGAAAATGCAAATGTGGACATGGATACATCAATATTGCAAGATAAAAATCCATTCAAAGTGAATGAAGAGGTAGTTTACAATGTATACATCAATTTTCACTTGATAACAATCCATTCAAAGAGCAATGGAAAAGGTGGTGCACCATAGAAAAATGAACCCTTGTCATTTTCATTGTCTTTTAGGCCTTGTTTCATGATGTTTGGTCTATTTTTCTCTGATTTTAATGTTGTAACATGGCTTGAACATGCATATTTAGGTACTGAAATTCAAATAATGATGTCTTTTGAAGGTGTTGTGAAGTGTTGTAAAACATTTCTACTCTCTTCTAGACTCTATTTCTTACAATTCACCTTAAAATCACCTTTTCATCACTAATTGAGTCCTATTTTGAAGTGTTGTAAAGTCTTGTAACAAGATTTCATGATTTTCTAGGCATAACTTCACTATTTACACCTTTCTCATGCTTTATTTGACCCCTTAATTCCCTTATAATCCTTAATTAAGTGCATTTTTTAATGTAAACCCAACAAACAACATTAAATGTGACTTAATTCTGGACACCCATTTTTTGGTCCTAGGTGGGACCCATTCACCATGGGTGGCGAATGAGTTCCCCCTAGCTTCAAATTGATTTTTTTTTTAATTTCCTTTCGGGTTTTTATTCAAAGTCACTTGATGTTGGTCTATGATGAGGTATTAATGGGTTACTAAGGCACAAGATTGTATAAATAAGTGTTTTTACATCCTTTTCAACCCCCATTCATTCAAGCATTCAATCTCACATCACATTCAGGCATTCAAGTATCTTACAACATCAAATCAAGTAATATTCAAGAATTTTAGAGCATCCAATGATACAACTTCAAATTTTCATCAACAAGGGTTTGGTAAGTTGATAGCATTTACATTTTATTTGTTTATGATTTTCTTTTATTTCATTATTTCATTAAGGGTTTGACTCCCAAAGTGGGGTTTGACAAAGGAAAACCTCTATTTGCTAACCCTCAACCATTTTCCCCCTCTTGCATGTGTGTTTGTAGACTTTTGTATGTAGATTTAGCAAGAATTTACATGTTGAAGAGTGGTCAACAAGTCAACTAGGTGATTTAAGTCAAATCAACGTTATTTCAAGCTTGGAGAAGGTATTATGTCTGTTTCCTATAGAATTGACTTTGGCAACCCGACAAGCAGACATTTCCAGATCTGGTGTTGCGGAGTTGTCTCCTGATTTCTCAAAATTTTGGGAGAGGACTAATTTTCCACCAGTGGTGAATGAGTCCCACCTTAAGGCTAGAAATCTAGGGTTTGTTAGATTCTAGATTCCAACAGTCAGAAACTAGTTCCCAATAGATTTCACCAAAAGCGAGACTAATTCGCCACCCTAGGTGAATGAGTCCCACTGTTGATTTTTTGAAATTCTAGACAACATTTCAAAGATTCCATATTTTCCATTAGACTTCCAAGTGCACACTATTTTAGCTTATTTCTTTATTTCCTATATTTATTCATTCATAGCTCATAATTTGCATATCACATTGTGTTTTCTAACATAGCTAAAATCTTTAGTTTTGCATTCAAATTAAGTCATATAGATCACTTAATTGCACTTAGTTCATCTTTTTAAGCTTAAACAACATCACACATTACATAATTTGAATGAACTAGTTAGCATTTTTGGCCTTACTCTCTCCTTTTAGGTGAAAAACCCTAGAAGAGCTTAGAGAAGTGCATGGTGCCAAAAATCTACAGTTCATTTTGGTGAACTTGCATTTTGAACACTTTACATTTCTGATTTCATTTGCATATTGCATCCTTGGTTACATTTGGATCAAAATTCAATTAGGTTATTGTTTTGTTTTTGCATTCTAGGATTTCTCAAATTGCATTAGTGAAAGACTCATTTAGATTTCATTTTTTCATTGCATATCATTAAAAAAAACTAAAAATCTACATTTTCATCCTTTATTGCATTCTGAAAAGTATTAGAATCATATTAAAATTTCTAAAAAACACAAAAAAAATATCATACTAGGACCCATTTTCCACCCTAGGTGAATTAGTCCACCTACAGTTTTTACATAGCATTTTCTGGATTTTTTCTGGCATTTTCCTGCATTTTTGTTTTTTGTAGTTAATTGTTGATTATAGTTAGTATAATTTCTATTATTTTTATTTAGAACTCCTATATTTCCTTGCATTTCCATTCACCCCATCTTTTGCGGTACTTTAATGAGTGTTTGGTGCCCCATTGATAATACTTTAGTGAGACAAAGTTCTAGACTAATGGCTTCCCGTGATAACACTTTTGTTGTGGACCTTGGGATCTCAAAAGATCCTAATCCTAGTATGGACAATGATGCATTAGGAATGGATAATACCACTTCCATGCCTTCACCTTTCCATCCAATGAATGTTGACACACAAAAAAACTCCATCCCGCAACAAAAGGTAATTAATATTCATGAGGATTTTGCACATTTACAACAAGAATTTTCACTTGAAAACATTTCCACCACTACCATACCTACAATAGAAAACCTTCATCACTTGATTGAAAGTGATGAAGACTTACATGTTATGAAGAAAATTGTTGAGATTTACAATAAACATGCCTCCTCCAGTTCCGCATCCACAAACATTATTGTAATCCAAGGAGGACCTAACATTCCTCCCCCTTCAACCATAGCATCTATACCAACTTATACCACTCCTCAGGTTACAACAACTATGCAACAAGTTATCCATGTGGCTCCTTCTTTCACAATTCTAACTAGCATTCCTAGTTCTCTTGTGGCATTGCAAGTCCCTTCCACTACCTTCACCCCTCTTAGTGTTCCTTTCACTTATCCTCACATTACATATACTCCATCACCCTTTTCTCTTCCCCCTCAAACCACCTACCCCAATCCCATCATTACACAACTCCTTAAATTTGTTTCATCCATGCAACAACAAATTTCCACCATTAGCCAAGCTCAAACTGCTCCACCCACATATCATGTTCGTAGTAGCCCCTTATCTTCAGAAATCTTACACACACAAATGCCACAAGGGATAGAAATTCCTTGGTTTGAGAAATACAAAGGTAAAGGAGACCCTATCAACCATGTTAATGCTTATACAACCTTATGCACTGGATTTTTCCTTGATGATAAACTCTTAGCCAAACTTTTTCCAAGGACCTTGAAAGATACTACATTAGAGTGGTTTTCCAACTTACCCAATATTCAATGACTTGGTGGATGCTTTCATAAGTCACTTTCAAGTTCATATGACCCCTAAAAATACAATGGCTAACCTCATGAGATGTAGAAAAAATACAGATGAAAAAGTAATTGATTTTATCTCACAATACCAATCCTTGTATGCTCAAATTGATGTCAAGATTCTTAATGAACATCTGCAGAAGATGTTTATTGAAAACATGCACACAAACCTTTAGGATAAATTAAATATGATGAAATTCCCTTCATTTATGCATTTATGTACAACCTTATGTGGCTATCACAATTCGGTTTCTAGTGGAGACTCAAAGTCCACTTCAAACCAAGCTGACAAATATGAACCACAAAACCAAAACAACACACAAAAATTTAGCAAACCAAATAGAGGCTTTTTATAGTTCAATCTGCCTCCTCAATAGTAACCAACCCAACCAATTCCAAATCAAGTGGTAGTTGTTAAAGTAGTGGTGCCTTATACCTATGGGGACCTGAAGAGAAAATTTACCCCCTTATCCGATACCCTCCATAACACAATGAACCAATTGCTTCAACAACAAATGATCACTTTTCTAATCATCAAATCACTTGATCCCACCCAACCCTTACCACCAACCTTCAAACCTAATGCTTATTATCACTTTCATCACCAAAATGGACATGACACCAAACATTGCAAGTGTCTAGAACATTTAGTTCAAGGCCTCATTGATTCGGGCCGTTAGTCCATTGTGGGTGTTAACAATCAAGGAAATAAGTCTATTGCACCCGCTAACCAAAATTTACAAATTTTCACCAACCCCATGCCTAAACACAATATTTAATTTGTCAAGGCTAGTGAACCTTCAAACACTGATGTAATGAATGTTGATACAAGTAGTGAACAACATGATAAAACTCCAACTATTACCCAAGTTAATCCTCTGGACAAACTTGTGGGTGCGATAGACATTATCCCTCGTAAGGGCCAAACCAATAAATCTCTTGATATCAAATTTTCTACTAAAGATATACTTCAAAAACTTCTTGATGGTCCTCTTTACATAGCCAGTAGAATCTATGATAAGCCCACTAATGGGATATTAATAGATCATGCCTGTGCTGAGAATGTGATCATAGAAGAGTTTTTAGTATTACACGATCTCTATCAAGATGATTATAATAAACCAAATACATGGATTAAGACATGTATACTAGTTTTGCATGACCTCTGATTGGATCAATCATGCTCCCATTATGGATAGGACCCAGAACTTTGGAGGTATCATTTTCAATTATTCCACAATTGGATCAATTTCATTTGCGGCTAGGCCACCCTTAGCTTTGCTCAATGAAACTGGTCCCATCAATAGTTCACAAGTGTTTGAAGTTTCCACATGGCAATGAAATATTTACCATACACCATAGTGGCTTTAATCCATTATCCTCTATAGGTAAGTTTTCCTTAGAAGCCTTTTGGCATGAAACTATGGAATCCATCACCCCTCGAAAGGACTTCTTTTTCATAGCCTATCAAAAGTTCAAAGCCAAACAAATAGAAAAATTGTCTCTTCATAATACATCCTCGTCCACTTCCACACCTCCTATCATAGATGAAACCATGCTTCAACCTGAATCAGACGATGAGAAAACCATACAACCACCCTTAGACACTTCCCTGCTAATGCTTAAAAGACTAAGAGAATATGAAACTAATCCTATTATACCTCCTAGAATTAAAAAATTGTATAAAGCTAAAGAGAAAGTGGTTGACCCATCCTCTTTAGTTTCTTCTATTCTCCCCCCTTCAAAAGAAAAAAAACCTATGATGACTCAATTTTCTCTTACACCTCAACAACTTCGAAACAAAATTAAATAGAATTGTAGTGCTAGGGAATGTAGGAATCATCGTCGTCTCCTTGCCCATTAGTCTCGCATAGAAGAAAGTAAAGAAAATTAACCTATTCCTTTGACAAAAGAAATAGATGACCACCCTCCTTCTCTTGACCCACCACAAGATAGTCCAACCCAACCTTCACAACAAACTGAACCAATCCAACAGCTAGAACTTTTGATACACCCCTCCTTGGAAATCACCCTTTGTCCTCCTGTCATCATCAATCTTGATGATGATGATGTTGATACGATCATAGAAAAAATAGGTGAAGAAGTACACAATGATCTAAACTCTATTTTCATCTATAGTGAGCTTAAATGATAAATTCTCTCAACCTAGTGAAGAACCTGGTATGACTCCTAGTTTAGCGCTTGCAATTCTTCCTTTGGACAGTCAATCGCCCTTGCATTACACTAAACATGATTGGGAGGTGGATGACTTGTTAGATGGTTGACTTGCATTTTCCTTAATATTATTCTCGCATTTATTTTCCTTTCACTTTTACTTTCAGTTTGCTTGTATGTTCGTATTTTGTTCCCCCATATCGTGTATTCATTGTTTCCTCTCTTGTAGTACACTTCTTTTATTTGTACCTCTATTCTTCTATATGTCGTACCTTATCTTTTTCTCTTTTTGTTTCGTGTTTTCCTTTTGGGGATGATGCAAAGCGTAGAGACACCCAATGTCTCTTCCATGTTGACCCAAAAGGTCCTTGTATTTTTCTCTTTTTGTTTTGTGTTTTCCTTTTTGGGATGACACAAAGCATAGAGACTCCCAATGTCTCATCCATGTTGACCCAAAAGATCCTTGTCTTTTTCTCTTTTTATTTTGTGTTTTCCTTTTTCGAACGATGCAAAGCATTGAGACCGCAATGTCTCTTCCATGTTGACCCTAAACAAAAAAAAATTTCCTTTTTTTTTTTGCTCTCTTTGTGTCATTCCTCCAGTTCTATGTGCTTTGGAAAATGATGACAGTTCCAAGATCTTTCATAAAAAAATTGTAGTAATGACCATACTAATCCCAAATCCATAGATCCCTTATGTGTTTGGTGTGATCTTTTATGTAGGGAAACTCCCTTCCTTTAGTTTCTCCTTTTCACTGACATGATGTAGCCTAACTTTAAAACATATGACTTGGCATAGGACTTTCTAAGTTAGCTCTCATGTCTTGTTTTCCTTTTTTGTATCTTCTTTTCTTTGCTACTTTAATGTAATTGCTCATAGAATGATGTGTAGCAATTCCTTTAAAGTGGGGGGCATACACTACCATTAATTCATTTTCATTTTTGGTTCTTAGTGTAGCCTTGTCATTTATATTATGTGTTCATCACTTGGTGGATGACATTGGGTGTGATGTCCTTCATAATTGTGATCGATCTTAGCATATTACATTCCTCTTAGTGGCCTGATGTAACACACTGCATCCCCTAAGTTTTGAATATACTATTATTTGATTGGTCCTCTCTTGGAGACATTAGACACAATGTTACCTAAGTGATTGACCTTGCATAACCGTAACAAGATTCCTTTTAACATCTTTTCACATTTTACTTTTTTACATTTTTTTACATTTTTCATTTTTGTCACCTTACATAATGCAACTTCCATGCTTGTGGTACCTTCCTTTTGTTCATGAGTACTAAGCATATGGAGCTTTGCTTGTCTCATGAAGCACGAACAAACATTTTTCCTTATGGTTCCTTTTTAAAGTTATCAAGAGCTATAACTTTGATATGGTTGAGCAAGAATCCCATCTAGTAGCATGACTTTCCCCATAGCCACCTTTGTGTTTATGAGTGCATACCAACTAGTGTATATATCTCCCCCTTTTGGGATTTCTCACCCCACAGACAACCAGAAGTTCAGTGGCCCTAGAGTGAGTATACTTGGGCCTTCTCACCTAGTGGACCTCCATGAGTTCTATCACCCCAGAGTGAGTATGCATTCTCTTTTTCAAACAATCATCCTATATCTAATCCACAACTAGTTGGACATACAATCGAAGCTTCATCCAATTCTCTTCTCTCTTTTTAGCACTTGTGCATTCCTTTTTTCTTATGCTTAGTTTCCCATGGGATCTACATCCTAGGGGATTGATCATCCCTCTTGATTGTTGTCATTCCATCTTGCTAACATAAGTACATTTGAACCCTCCTCCTGATGTTCATGGCTACTTTAGTGTGAGTTTGAAGCAAGTTCATCCTCTGACTAAAGTGGGGGCTATATGCACCGTATAAAAATGGACCCTTATCATTTTCATGGTCTTTTAGGCCTTGTTTCATGACGTTTGGTCTATTTTTCCTCTAATTTTAATCTTGTAACATGGCTTGAACATGCATATTTAGGTACTAAAATTCAAATAATGGCATCTTGTGAAGTGTTGTAAAACATTTCTACACTCTTCTAGACTCTATTTCTTACAATTCACCTAAAAATAGAAGTTTCATCACTAATCAAGTTCTATTTTTAAGTGTTGTAAAGTCTTATAACAATACGTCACACTTTACTAGGCACAACTTCACTATTTACACCTTTCTCATTCTTTATTTGACCCCTTTATGCCCTTATAAGCCTTAATTAAGTGCATTTTCTAATTTAAACCCAACAAACTACATTAAATATTACTTAATTCCCAACACCCATTTTTAGGTCCTAGGTGGGACCCATTCTCCATGGGTGGCGAATGAGTCTCCCTTGGCTCCAAATTCAAAATTTCTTAAAATTTTATTTAAAGTTTTTATTCAAAGTCACTTGATGTCAGCCTAAGATGAGGTATTAATAGGTTACTAAGGCACAAAATTGTATAAATAAGTGTTTTTATATCCATTTCAACCCCCATTCATTCAAGCATTCAAGCATATTACAACATAAAATCAAGCAATATTCAAGCATTTTGGAGCATCCATTGATACAACTTCAGATTTTCATCAACAAGGGTTTGCTAAGTTGATAGTATTTTCATGTTATTTGTTTATCATTATCATTTATTTCATTAAGGGTTTAATTACCAAAGTGGGGTTTGACCAAGGAAAACCCCTATTTGCTAACCCTCAACCTTTTTTCCCCTCTTGCATGTGTGTTTGTAGACTTTTGTATGAGGATTTAGCAAGAATTTAGGTGTTGAAGAGTTCTCAACAAGTCAACTAGGTGCTTCAAGTAAAATCAACCTTATTTCAAGCTTAGAGAAGGTATTATGTCCATTTCTTGTAGAATTGACTTTGGCAATCCAAGAAGTAGACATTTCCAGATCTGGTGTTGCAGAGTTGTCTCCTAATTTCTCAAAATTTTGGGAGTGGAATGATTCACCACCAAAGGCAAATGATTCCCACGTTAAGGTTGGAAATCTAGTTTTTTTTAGATTTTGGATCCCAACAGTCAAAACCTAGTCCCAGACAAATTTCACCAAAAGTAGGACTAATTCGCCACCCTAGGTGAATGAGTCCCACTGTTGATTTTTTGATATTCCAAAAAACATTTCAATGATTTCATATTCTCCATTAGACTTCCAGGTGCACACTATTTCAACTTATTTCTTTCTTTCCTACATTTATTCATTCATATGTCATTATTTGCATATCACATTGTGTTTTCCAACATAGCTTAAATCTTTAGTTTTGCATTCAAATTAAGTCATATAGATCACTTAATTGCACTTATTTCATTACATTTAGCTTAAAAAACATCACACATAACATAATTTGAATGAACTAGTTAGCATTTTTGGTCCTACTCCCTCCTTTTAGGTGAAAAACCCTAGAAGAGCTTATAGAAGTGCATGGTGCCAAAATTCTATAGTTCAGGTGGAAGTGGTAGTAGATATGGGAAGATTTCATGAGTTAAGACCAAGGGTAGATTTATCTCCATTATTGTAACCCTTCTACTATGTTTTCCAAACTAAACTATATGAAGAGTTTCAATAGGGGTATTGATAGTTCATTTTCATCTCATTTTGACTTGATAGTGAAACACAACAAAAGATAGTGAATGCAATTTTTATCACAAAAAAATAAACTATGTACCATTTTAAATATAAATAACATAAATATGCATATAATTTTCTATCTATTCACAATATATGTGTAAAAATAGGGTTTATCACATTTGTATTTTTCATGATTGGCACACAAAACATAAGTAAAGTTGAAATATGAAAGCAAAAGGTCTAACAATCAACTACAATACAATAATATCAAAATAAATATTAAAAACATAGAGACACAAATAGTTTTATATTTTATTCATGATTAATTTCCAAAATTAAACATATAGATTGTGTTAGTTTGAGTTAGAATGAAGAATAGGTTTAAATCTATGAAAAAATGCCTCAAAAAAAGTGATCAATAACATGAATTTATAAATCAATGTACATATTTATAAATTAATCCAATGAAGCATCCAAGTTTTCTCTACTCTTTATTGTGTCAAGTATTACCTCATGGTTAGACTCACACACCATATACCCTATACTTAACCCCTAATCCCTCAACCCTCAACCCTATACCTTAAACCCTAAATCCTACACCCTCAACCCTTAACCCTATACCTTAGACACTAAACCTTGAACATTGTCCCTCAATTGTAAACCCTCTATTCTATACCCTATATCCTCAACCATAATCCATCAACCCTATACCTTAAACCATAATCCCTAAACCCTACACCCTTCACCCTATGCCTTATACCCTCAACACCTCAACCCTTTACCTTAAACCCTCAACCCTACAACCTGAACCCTCATCCAAACACAATATACCCTCACCCTTATACCTTAATACTTGAATATTATCCTTAAACCCTCAATTGTAAACCCTCAACACTCTACCATATACCCTATACCCTCAACCCTATACTAGCTCTAATCTCTCAACCCTCAACCCTATACATTAAACCGTAAAACTTACACCCTCAACCCTTAACGCTATACCTTAGACACTCAACATTGAACATTATCCCTCAACTGTAAACCCTCTACCCTATACCCTCAACCTTAATCCCTCAACCATAACCTTAAAACCTAAACCCTAAATACTACACCCTACAACCTCAACCATTCACCATATGCCTTATACCCTCAATCCATACCCTAAACCCTATACCCAATATCTTAAACCTTAATACCCATACCCTATAGAGTTAGCCATACACTATAAACCCTTCACCCTATGCCTTATACCCTCAATTTCTCAACTCTTTACCTTAAACCATAGACCCTATAACTTCAACCCTCATCCCTACACCCTATAACCTCACCCTTATACCCTAAACCTTGAATATTGTTCCTAAACCCTCTACCCTATGACCTATACCCTCAACCCTATACTTAAGCCCTAATCCCTCAACACTATGTACACTAAACCCTAAACATTACACCCTCAACCATCAACCCTATACCTTAGAAACTCAACCTTGACCATTATCCCTCAACTATAAACTCTCTACCCTATACCCTAAACCATAATCCCTCAACCCTATACCTTAAACCCTAAACCCTACACCCTACAACGTCAACCCTCACCCTATGCCTTATACCCTCAATCCATACCCTAAACCCTATACCCAATATCTTATACCCTAATCCATATACCCTATACACTTAACCATACACTCTCAACCCTTAACCCTATGACTTATACCCTCAACCCCTCAACCCATTACCTTAAACCATAAACTCCACAACCTCAATTCTCATCCCTACACCCTATGCCCTCACCCTTACACCTTAATCCTTGAATATTGTCCCTAAACCCTCAACTATAAACTATCAACCATTAACCCTATACTTAATCCCTAATCCATCAACCCTCAACCCTATACCTTAAACCACAAACCCTACATCACCAACCCTTAACCCTAAACCATACACCCTTCAACCTCAACCCTTCACCTTATCCCTTATACCATTAATCCATACCCTAAACCCTATACCTAATATCTTGAACCCTAATCCATATACCCTATAAACTTAATCATGCACTCTCAACCATTAACCCTATGCTTTATACTCTGAACCCCTTAACCCCTTACCTTACACCCTACAACCTACAACCTCAAACCTCATCCATACACCATATACCCTCACCCTTATACCCTAAAATCTCAATATTTTCCTTAAACCCTAAACTATAAACCTCCAACTCTCTACCCTATATCCTATACCCTTAACCCTATAATTAAGATCTAAGACTTCAACCCTCAACCCTATACCTTAAACCCTAAACCCTACACCCTCAACCCTTAACACTATACCTTAGACACTCAACCTTGAATATTATCCCTCAACTTTAAACCCTATAAACTATACCGTCAACCCTAATCCCTCGTTCCTATACCTTAAATCCTAAACCCTAAACCCTAAAAATTCAACCCTTCACCCTATGCCTTATACCCTCAATGCATACCCTAAACCCTATACCCAATATCTTAAACCTTAATCCCTATACCCTATACAATTAACCATACACTCTCAACCCTTCAACCTATGTTGTATACCCTCAATCACTCTACCCTTTACCTTAAACCCTAAATAGTACTACCTCAACCCATGTCCCTACACCCTATACCCTCACCCTTATACCTTAAACCCTAAATATTGTCCCTAAACCATCAACTATAAACCCTCAACCCTCTACTCTTTACCATATACCCTCAAACCTATACTTAAGCCTTATTCTCTCAACCTTATCTACCTTAAACTCAAAACCCCAAACCCTAAATCCTTAACCCTATAACTTAGACACTCTATCTTGAAAATTATCCCTCACTTGTAAACCCTTTACCCTCTTCCATATACCCTAAACTATAATCCATCAACCTTATACCTTAAACCCTAAACCCTATAGCCTACAACCTCAAACCTTTATCATATACCTTATACCCTCAATCCATACCCTAAACCCTATACCCAATATCTTAAACCATAATCCTTATACCCCATATAGTTATCCATACACTCTTAACCCTTCACCCTATGCCCTATACCCTCAATCCCTCAACCCTTTACCATAACCATAAGCCTTGAAACCTCAACCCTCATCCCTACACCACATACCCTCACCTTATACCTTAAGCCCTAAATATTGTCCCTAAACCCTCAATTGTAAACCCTCAAACCTTAACCCTCTACTCTATAACCTATACCCTCAACCCTATACTTAATCCATAATCCCTCAAATTTCAATCCTATACCTTAAACCATAAACCCTTCACCCTCAACATTGAGCCCTATACCTTATACACTCAACCTTGAACAATATCCCTCAACTATAAACCCTATACCTTATACCCTATAACCTCAACCCTAATCCCTCAACCCTATACCTTAAACCCTAAACCCTACACCATACAATCAGAACCCTTCACTATATGCCTTATACCCTCAATTCATATCCTAAACCCTATACCCAATATCTTAAACCCTAATATATATACCCTATACGCTTAACCATACACTCTCAATCCTTCACCCTATGCCTTATACCCTCAATACCTCAACCTTTTTCCTTAAACCCTAAACCTTGCAACCTCAACCCTCATCCTTGCCCACTTTACCCTCACCCTTATACACAAAACCTTGAATATTTTCCCTAAACCCTCAACTATAAACCCTCAACGATCTAACCTATACCTTATACCCTCAACCTTAAACCCTATGTACCTCAAATTCTAAACCCTACACCCTCAACCCTTAACCCTATACCTTAGACATTCAACCTTGAACATAATCCCTAAACTATAAATCCTATACCCTATACCATATACCCTAAACCATAATCCCTAAACCCTATATGCTAACCCAAAACCCTATACCCTACAACCTCAACCCTTCACCCTATGACTTATACCCTAAATCTATACCCTAAACACTATACCCAATATCATAAACCCTAATCCCTTTGCCCAATACACTTAACCATACACTCTCAACCCTTCACCCTATGCCTTATAGACTTCATCCCTCAACACTTTACCTTAAACCCTAAACCCTAAACCCTACAACCTCAACCCTTATCCCTACACTGTATACCATCACCATTATACCTTAAAACTTGATTTTTTTCCCTAAACCCTCAACTACAAACCCTCAACCCTCTACCCTATACTTCATACCCTCAACCTTATACTTAAGCTCTATGCACCTTAGACCCTATACTTAAGCCCTATGTACCCTAGACCCTAAACCCTACACCATAAACCCTTAACTCTATACCTTAGACACTTAACCTTGAACATTACCCCTCAATTGTAAACCTTCTACCCTATACCCTATATTATATACACTAATTCCTCAACCCTATACCTTAAACCTTAAACCCTATACCCTATACACTTAACCATACACTCTCAACCCTTCACCCTATGCCTTATACCATCAATCCTTGAACCTTTTACCTTAAACCCTAATCCCTACAACCTCAACCCTCATCCCTACACACTATACCCTCACCATTATACCCTTAATATTGAATATTGTCCCTAAAACCTCAATTATAAATGCTCAACTGTATACCCTAACCCTAACCCTCAACCTTATACTTAATCCATAATCCCTCAACCCTCAACCCTATGTACTTGAAACCTTAAACCCTGCACCCTCAACCATTAACTCTATGCCTTAGACATTCAACCTTGAACATTATCCCTCAATTATAAACCCTCTATCCTATATCCTATACCCTAAACCATAATCCCTTGTCCCTATACCTTAAACCCTAAACCCTACACCCTACACCCTACAACCTCAACCCTTCATCCTATACTATATACCATTAATCCATACTATAAACCCTATACCTAATAACTTAAACCCTAATCCATATACCCTATACACATAACCATACACTCTCAAACCTTCACCCTATGACTTATACCCTTAATCCCTCAACCCTTTACCTTAAACCCTAAACCCTACAACCTAAACCCTCCTCCCTACACCCTATACTCTCACCCTTATACCCTAAACCCTAAATATTGTCCCTAAACCCTCAAACATCAACCCTCTACCCTCTACCCTCAACCCTATAGCTAAGCGTTTTTCCCTCAACCCTCAACCATATACCTTAAACCCTAAACCATAAACATTATCCATCAACTATAAACTCTCAATCCTCTACCCTATTCCTTATAACCTCAACCTTATACCCCGAACCCTGAACATTGTCCCTCAACACTACACTCAAACTATAAACCATACACTCTCAAGCCTTCTCCCTATGCCTTATACCCTCAATCCATCAACCCTATACCATATATCCAATATCCTATACCATAATCTATATACCATACATACTTAATCTTATTCACTGAATGAGCTAAACATTATCCATCAACCATAAACCATCTTGACCCTATATATAAGCCATAATCCCTTAACCCTCAACCATATACCTTAAACCCTAAACCCTGCAACCTCAACCCTCATCCCTATACCTTATAACCTTAACCTTATAGCCTAAACCTTGAACATTGACCCCCAACCATATACTTAAAATATAAACCATACAATCTCAACTCTTAACCCTATGCCTTTCCCCTCAACTCATACCCTAAACCCTAAACCAAATATCTTAAACCATAATCCCTATATCCTATACACTTAATATTGTACACTCAATGAGCTAAACATTATCCCTCAATTGTTAACCATCAACTCTCAACCCTATACCTAAGCCCTAATCCCTCAACCCTCAACCCTATACCTTCAACCCTAAACCCTACACCCTCAACCCTCATCCCTCATCCCTATACCCTATACACTCAACCTTATACACTAATCCTTGAACATTTTCGCTCAACACTATACTTAAACTCTAAACCATAAAATCTCAACCCTTCACCCCATGCCTTATACCCTCAATACCTATACCCTATACACTTAGCCCTATATCCTCTACCCTCAAACCCATACCTTAAACCCTAAACCCTACACCCTCAACCCTAATCCCTATACCATATACCCTCAACCCTCATCCCTATACCCTATACCTTCAACCTTATACCCTAAACCTTGAACATTATCAATCAACCCTATACTTATACCCTCAAACCTACACTCTCAACCCTTAAACCTCTGCCTTATACCCTCAACCCATACCCTAAACCCTATACCCAATATCATTAACCCTAATCCCTATAGCCTATAAACTTAAACTTATACCCTCAACCCTAAACATTATCCCTCAACCATAATCCATCAACCATAAATCCTACATTCAACCTTGTACTCTAATTTACCCTAAACCATAAACCTTCAACCCTATACTGATATCCTAAACCCTAATCCCTATAGCCTATACACTTAACCCTATACTCACAACACTAAACACTATCCGTTAACCCTACACCCTCAATCCTCATGCCTATACCCTAAAGCCTTATCCTAATACCTTAAACCCTATACTCTAGAGCTTCAAGTTGACCATTTTGGTGTATAAATTTGACACACTTTTTAAAGCCACTTTGGAACCCCTCCTAATGGTGAATACTTTCTTTAAGGAAATGGATCCCACAATAAATAGATACAAAAATGTACACATTAATACATATGTACATACATAGAACCATATATAAAAACAATATGTATACATCTATTCAAGCATACAAAAATACAAACAAACAAACATACATACATACATACATACATACATACATACATACATACATACATACATACATACATACATACATACATACATACATACATACATGCATGCATACATGCATACATACATACATGCATACATATATACGAGCATATATACAAATATTCATACATACATACATGTACATATATTTGCATACATACATTCATACATATACATTCAAGCACATAGACATACATACATACAAGCATAAATACAAACTTACATAAACACAAATTAAAGCATGACATAATGCACTCATGTTTTGTCTTGCCTTTGGATTTCCAATCCACAAGCTTGCTCTGCCTTTCCAATGCCCAAAAATGTGTTTTCTCATATTCTACAAAATTCCGCATAAGCTCATTTGTGCTAACCATCAGGTTTGCACGTATTTCAAGGTCGAGTAAAACAAACACCTAGGTAATGTTAATCTCTCTCTTTATCTATTTAATGATGTAATATTTTTCACATTTTTAGTATGTTAAGGCTTTCATCTATGATTTATTTTTTTGTGTATCAATTTTTTTTCAAAAACCAATGTTTGTTACTTTTTGATTTATTTTTATCCATTCAGTGAAATTTCAAATAAATTATATTTTTATAAACTAGACTCCATTCTACACATTAAAAAAAAATCAATTAGTTTTCAAAAATTATAGGGTTTGCACAAACAAATTTCTATTTTTCAAGATGTGTCTACTTTTAAAATTAATAAAAACATATATTCATTAAAAAAATATCAAAAAAATCAACATAAACTACATGTTGTTAGCTAATTTCTTACTGAAGTGATTTTAAAAATACTAAAAAAAGAGTTAACCTTTTGAAGGAACCAAAACAAGCAATATGTTATGCTTTTTCAAAAAAATAGCACCAATTTTTGTGGCTCCCTCTTTTGAACCCCTTAATCTCTACCATTTTTAAATTAAATTACTAGTTTAGAAATTATATTTGGAGCACTACAAACCTTGTTTTTGTTTCATTTTAAAATTTTGAGTGTAACTATCCACAATTTCTCATCCAAGGTTAGTATTTCCTAATTTCAAAAAGAAAGTGGCCATTGAACACCCCTTTTTGGCCCCTCAACTTTGTGCACTTACCCTACTCTATAGTTTCTTCTTGATACTGTGCCGCCGAAAATTGGACCCGCTGCTTGACATGAGATTAAATGGACTTAATGAGGCCCCAAATCTAGTACTGTGAAGCATTTTATGTGTCCACACTAGGTCTTGGACCCTTGCAAATCAAACAACATGCTTTTAATGACATTTGGTAATTTGGTGTTGTGAAGTCTTGTAAAGGACTTTCACTCTTTTCTAGAATTAATTAACTTATTTCTCCCTAATTCAACATTATAAAACATATTTAATTACATTATTACATCAATCTAGAAGATACTTAATGTAAACTTAATGACAAAATAGTGTTGTAATGTGATTTATAATTCACATTGGTTTTTGTGTCCTTCTGGGCTATGTGGACCTAATTTCAGTGTTGTCAAGTGCATTTAATTACACTTTCACGTTGATTTATGTGTCCCAATCCCCATTCAACATTTACATCATCACTAACATGTCCTATTTTACCCATATTGTGCATCCCAAGGCTTTAATTGATCAAACACCTAATAAGATAGCAATTTAAACCTTATTTCCTATCTCCTTAGCTTCATAGGTGTCGAAATGGCCCCTATGGGACCAATTCACTAGGATTGGAAAATGAGTCCCATCCAGGTGGGACCCATTCACCATGCCTAGTGAATGAGTCCTACCTGGCCCCCATTTTCACCCTTGATCAGGAAAAAGGTGAAATTTAAAGTTTATTTCAACTTTATGTCGGCCTGTGATGTAGTATAATTGGGTACTAAGGAACAATTGACTATAAATAAGTATTTTTACCCTCATTTTTACATCTCTCTTGATCATTATTGCATTTCTCATCTTGAGTTCATCTTCTATTTTCCATCACAAGTCAAGCAACTTTGGGTTTCTCCATTAGAGATCTTCAAGTTAGCATTCTAAAGCATTCAAGGGTTGAATCTTCATGTTATGTTGTAGACATCCAAGATCAATCATCATTTGCATCCAAGATCAAACATAATTTTCAAGGTAATCTATTTCATTTTGCATGCTTCATTCCTTTATTTCATCATTTTGGTTTAATTACCCAAACAGGGTTTGACCAAGGCAAACCCCCATGCCTTAACAACTGACAATTTCTCTTTTTGTGTTGTTTGTATGTAGATTTAGATCATTTGGAATCTTGAGAATCATTGAATATTACCTTTTAAATTCATTCAAGTCATCTCTTCATCCTTCCAAGTCAAATCATCAACAAAAAGACAAATTCAGACCTAAATCTGACGATTTCAGAAGCAGAGACCTGTAGGAGGTAGAAGTATAGATCTAACTCCACAGAATCTTCCTCTAATTTTCTAGATTTCTATAGGTGGACTGATTCACCACCCATGGTGAAGGAGTCCCACCTGTACACCTAAAATAGGTTTTGTTTGATTTCAACTCCCGACAGTTAGAAATAGGTTTTTGAAAGATTCTAGTAGAAGCATGATTGATTCGCCATGCATGGTGAATGAGTCATAGTGGACATTTACAGAAGCTTTAGAGACATTATAGGACCTTCTAGTGACTTCATTCTACCTCCAGGTGCACTCTATTAAATCTCATTAAATTTTGTTTCCATTTATCTAAGTTTCTAGTCCATTATTGCAATACACAATGTGTTTTCAAAAATTGCTTGTCTCTTAGGTTTTACATTCATATTTGATCAATTTCATAGTTTAGAAGCACTTAAAACATTACATTTATTATTAACAACATCATACACATTCTAGTTTGAATGTGCATAAGCATTTTAGAACCCATAATCTCTCTTTCTAGGTGGAAAATCTTAGGAAGAGAGCTAGCATTTCGAGTTCCTAAAATCTATGTCACAGTTTGGCGAACTCGATGTTTAGAATACTTCTTTCTTCTAATTGTGTATATTTTATCATAGATCTAGCCTTGCATTCATGTTGCATTAGGATTTGCATTAGCTTGCATGCTAGACTTTAAGATTTGCATTCATAAAAGGTGCATTTACATTGCATTTCTTGCCTTTAAATTCATTTAGATATTCTTTCAATCTGCATTTTTCATTTAGTTCTACATCTTGGCTCAAATAATTCATAAAAATCAGTCACATATTTCTGAAAATTTGAAGAAAGTCCATACTAGGACTCATTTGCCACCTTGGGCGAATCAGTCCCTTCTGGCACCTGAAACAACAGTTTACAGAACTTAGAAATTGGTTTTTAGGCTTCTGATTGGTGCCTTAACCTACATATATCAATCAATTACTTTTATATAGCATACATTTTGTTAAATTTAGCTTCAATTATCTTCTTTCATACATTGATTTCATTTCACTTTTTGCACTGACCACATTTCATTTTTTTGATTCATAAAACTAAAAATTACATTGCATTGAACTTTCTTTCATTTCAATATGCTTTCTTTCACAAGATGTTCTCTTGATTTGATTAAACATGGATTTAACACACATAATGCTCCCTTTTATGAGTCTCCTTTTGAGTATCATGTAGGGACTTAAAGAAACAATCTATTAATACAATTTTAATCTAACATTACCCATTAGTGAGAATGGTAATGTTGAAAATCATAACACACATACTTTTTTTTCTTCCAATACCTCTCCTATTTGTGATAAAGGTATTGAGATACATGAAGTTACGAACCTTGAAATTCTTGATTTTCCATTTCCTTATTCCTCTTTGGATAATATTACACAACACGAGCATGAAATTATAGACACATTTCTCAATATCACCTTACCAAATCTTCATAGTCTTGATAATAAATCTTGTCCATCTCCTAATATCCCTCCTCCATGTAAAGAGGAAAGATTGGAATTAGAAGATATATCTATCATAAACCATGCAATTCTTGATCTTCCCTTCCCTAATGTCCCTATCTTATGCGAAGATTTATTTGAAAACCATAGTGATACCTCTCTTGATACCTCTTCCACTTGTGATGAAGTTACTTTACCCTTCAATGAACATATTATAATTTATCCTTGTAGGGTAGATGATATGGAACAAGAGACTGAGACCTTAACGACAATGGAAATTCAATTAACACCTTCTCTTCCTCATACTCCAACCATTGATCATTCCCCTATTAGTGATGATGTTATTTTAGAATAACTAATCCCTCTTTGTCAAGCACATATGACTTGTTGTTCTCCTTAGAACTCTCCTCCTAGGGAGAATATTATGGCATTGGATTATGAAAGACAAGTGGTTCTTGATTGTCCCTGTATAGAAATATGCAACAACAAGCTTGCTAAGGATATGCAAGTTTCCCTTTGATCCCCTTTAATCAATGAATCTCATACATATCCCATAAGACATTCTCACAATCCTCTCACCCTTTACTAACCTTCATTCAATAATACCACAACATCCTTTCAAACTCATAGTCTTGAACATTACAACATTCACACTGCCATCTCGCAACACTCTCATGATTCAGATTCCTCCTATAATGAATAAGATGAAATCTCCCAATCTATAGAGTCTTGTGTAGGTATGACATCTAAGCAAGATACATCTTTGATTCCAATCATACAACCATTTTCTCCTCCTAATCAAGAGGATATCTTGTCAAAACTTCTTCATGATAATTTGACCACACTCCCTCCTTGAACTAGAATGAAATGCTACTCCAAGACTTCCTTTTGCGCATATTATAGAATCCATGGTCATTCCACTAATTAATGTAAGGCTTTGAGTCATAAAATTCAACACTTTCAGGAATTTGGTATGCTTCCCTATTTGGGGGAATCTAATTCCTTTCATTATTCCTAATTTTCACTCTAGCATCCATCACACCAATCCCTTCGACTCACATTTGTCTTGCAGTAAGTGGGGGCAAAGGATTAGTAAGCCTTTTCCTTGTATGTCATTTATTGTTGCCTTCTTTAACTTGTTGTTTACTTTTCATGAACATATAATTAAAGAGCAAGCTTGAGATGTGAACATGTCTTAAGGATGGCTTACATTTGACATGCTTCTCTCTCTCATGACATAGCTTTTCAGAAACATATGACTTGGCATAGGGCTTTCCGAATAATCTCTCATGTCTTCTCTCTTCTCTTCATCTACTTTAAAGTAATTGATCGCAATACGGGTGCTCACAACTGCTTTAAAGTGGGGGCATACATCACCACTCGCATTTCATTGTGTTATTTTCTCTTTCTTGTGTGATGCTCTCTTAGAAGCAATAGGTACAATTTTGTTCAGGATGAGACCCTGCACTTGTCCTCTCTTGGAAACAAGATAAGACCTTTTTCACTTTTTCCTCTCTTACAGACATTGGGCATAATGTTCCCAAAGAAGAGACATAGCATGAATTTAAGAAAAATACATTTGAACATCTTTTACATTATGACATTCCTTTTACATTCTTTTGCATTTTACATATTTTCCACCTTGCATAACACAACTTGCATGACTGCGGTACTTTTTCTTTTGTTCATTGCTCTGTGGTGCCTTGTTAAAGTTATTGAATGGGTATAGATTTGGCATGGTTGAGTAGGAAGCCCAACTAGCGGCATGAGTTTTCCCCATAGACACTTTTATGTTTCTTTGTAGGTACATGCGAACTAGTGTATGTTACTCTTTTCCTTTTTTATATATTTTGGTCCTTCTCACCCCACGGATGACCCAAAGTTCCATGGCTCTAGAGTGAGTACATATTTTCCATCTCATTCCTTTTTCTTCCTTGCCTTTGTATAATCTTGTATCTTGGGGGCTTGGCATACATGTAAATCTCTCCTAAATGGCTACTTTAGTGCGAGGAATCAAGGTTCTCTCACTAAAGTGGGGGCTAAATGTGCACCAAAAATTGGACCCACTACTTGAAATGAGATTAAATGGACTTAATGAGGCCCTGATCTAGTGTTGTGAGGAATTTTATGTGTCGACACTAGGTCTTGGACCCTTGCAAATCAAACAACATGCTTTTAATGACATCTAGTAAAGGTGTTGTGAAGTCTTCTAAAGGACTTTCACACTTTTCTAGACTTAATTAACTTATTTATCCCTAATTCAACATTATAAATATTTTTAATTACATTATTACATCAATGTAGAAGGTCCTTAATGTAAAATTAATGACAAATTAGTGTTGTAATGTGATTTATACATTCACATTGGTTTTTGTGTCCTTCTAGGCTATGTGGACCTAATTTTAGTGTTGTCAAGTGCATTTAATTACACTTTCACATTGATTTATGTGTCCCAATCCCTATTCAACATTTACATCATCACTAACATGTCCTATTTTACCCATATTGTGCATCCCGAGGCTTTAATTGATCAAACACCCGACAAGATAGTACTTTTAACCTTATTTCCTATCTCCTTAGCTTCATAGGTGTTGGAATCACCCTCGCAGGACCCATTTTCTAGGCTTGGAAAATGAGTCCCATCTAGGTGGCACCCATTCACCATTCCTGGTGAATGAGTCTTATCTGGACCCAATTTTGACCCTTGAGCGGGAAGAAAGTGAAATTTAAAGTTTATTTTCACTTTATGCGGCCTATGATGTACTATAATTGGGTACTAAGGCACAATTGACTATAAATAGGTGTTTTTACCCTCATTTTTACATCTCTTTCTTGCTCATTATTACATATCTCATCTTGAATTCATCTTCTATTTTCTATCACAAGTCAAGCAACTTTGGGTTTCTCCATTGGAGATCTTGAAACTAGCATTATAAAACATTCAAGGGATAAATCTTCATGTTATGTTGCATACATCAAGATCAATCATCATTTTCAAGGTAATCTATTTCATTTTGCATTCTTCATTCCTTTATTTCATCATTGTGGTTTAATTACCTAAATGGGGTTTGACCAAGGCAAACCCCCATGCCTTAACAACCTACAATTTCTCTTTTTGTGTTGTTTGTATGCAGATTTAGATCCTTTGGAAGCTTGAGAATCATTTAATATTAAATTTAAAATTCATTCAAGTCATCTCTTCATCCATCCAAGTCAAATCATCAACAAAAATCCATTTTTAGACTTGAATCTGACGATTTCATAAGTAGAGATGTGTAGGAGGCTGAAGTATAGATCTAACTCCATATAATCTTCCTTTGATTTTATAGATTTCTGTAGGTGGACTGATTCACCACCCATGGTGAATGAGTCCCACCTGTAGTCCTAAAAATAGGTTTTTTCTAATTTCGACTCCCAACAGTTAGAAACAGGTTTTTGAAAGATTTCAGCAAAAGTAGGATTGATTCGCCATGCATGGCGAATGAGTCCCAGTGGCCATTTACAAAAGTTTTAGAGACATTCTAGAACCTTTTAGTGGCTTCATTCTGCCTCTAGGTGCACTTTGTTCAATCTCATTAAATATTGTTTTCATTTATCTAAGTTTCTAGCCCATTATTGCAATACACAATGTGTTTTCAAACATCACTTGTCTCTTAGATTTTACATTCATATTGATCAATTTCATAGTTTAGCAGAAATTAAATCATTCCATTTAGTATTAACAACATCATACACATCCTAATTTGAATGTGCATAAGCAATTTAGAACCCATAATCTCTCTCTTTCTAGGTGGAAAATCTTAGGAAGAGTGCTAGCATTTCAATTTCTTAATATCTATGTCATAGATGCTAAATATATAAAAGAGAATTAGTATTTTCATTATATATAATAATATAATACACATATTTGAATAGGACATGCTCAAGTGAGAACAAAATACCTACTTAGGAAGAGGTTGGCTTGATGCTTGGGTTAAATTCAAATTTACTATCTCAAGTATAATTTGTACATCACTATGGTAAGTGCAAGCTAATGTGTCCACTTTTACTAGAAGTTTCAATACTGAAACAAATCCTAACATGAATAGGTGTTAGGGTTAGAAGGCAGATATCTAACAGTTAAATGCAGATTTGATCAATAAAACAGAGAAATAAAACACACAAAAAATTATAGCAAAAACAAGACAACATAGAATTTAACATGGTTCACCCAATCCGGACTACATCCACAAAACCACATCCATCCAATGATTTTATTATCCAATGAAAAACTTATTAAAATCTCGTGAATAATCACTTTTTATACATACTGTAACCCCCAACCCAACCCCTTATAACAAGCTTTTTGGAAGCTTCCAGAATTAGGTTTTTTTACAAAGTCAATTTTTTTTCTTTTTTGGTGATTTTTCCTTTTCGCTGACAACATGAAAAAATGGAAAAAAAAATGCTCGAGGTCTGCCACCCCCAAACCCCCACCTAGGGCATAGCTCAGCCCCAGACCCCAATGAGGATACATGTCAAGGTGTACTGTATAGCATGATCAGTCACCACATACCAACAATCTCCCACTTGGAGACTGATTAGGCTCCACACCAGCATAATCTCCCACTTGGAGACTAATCTTGGATGACACTACTACACTGATAGCTCCCACTAGAAATAAGTAGCTTGGACCCTACTACTCTATTATAACTAAATTTAACCTTGAATCCCAACCGAAGCGGAAGAGGAGCTCAGCTTCTCCCTTGTCACAACCTTTGTAAACATATCCACTAGATTGGCATCTATATGTATATTTTCCAACTTGACTTGTCCATCCTCCAACACTAACCGCATGAAATGATATCTCAACTGGATGTGTTTTGTTTTAGAGTACAAGGCAGAATTCTTTGCAAGATGTATAACACTCCGACTATCTATAAACAAATAATTTTCAACCTGTTGTCTTCCCAACTCTTCCATGGAAAGTTGTAACCATATCATCTCCTTTTCCGCCTCTATTGTAGCAACATACTCTACCTTCATGATGGATAAAGAAACCACCTTTTACAACTGAGAAATCCAACTCACTGTTGTCCCACCAACTGTAAATACATAGCCTATGGTACTCTACTTGGTATCTATATTCCCTACTAAATCTGAGTCAACATAGCCTTTTAAATCAGTATTAGAGCCCCTAAAACATAAAAAATTTATTGGATGTACCTCTCAAGTACCTGAGAATCCATTTTACTACATTCCAATACTCAACACTGGGATGAATCATATACCTGCTAACAACTCCTACAGTATGTGCAATATCTAATCTTGTGCATACCATGGCATACATTAAACTACCTACAACTGAAGCATATGGTACCTTGGACATTTTTTCTTCCTCCTCTAGTGTCTTTGGACACATATCCTTAGTCAACTTAACATGACTGGGCAAAGGTGTGATGATAGCTTTTACATTTTCCATATGAAATATTTGTAATACCTTCTCAACATAATCAGCCTGAGATAAAAAAAAAAATCTATTTTCCTATCTCTTGTAATCTTCGTGCCAAGGATTTGCTTTGTTGCCCCCAAATCCTTCATAACAAATGAATTTTCTAACTATTTTTTAAACTCCTTTATGGGATCCATGTTAGACCCTGCTACAAGCATATCATCAACATATAGACATAAAATAATGTAGCTATCATCATCGAACCTCTTAAAATAAACACAATGGTCTGAATTACATCGACTATAGCCATGCTCAGCCATAAAGCTATCAAATTTAATATACCATTGTCGAGGTGCTTGCTTCAAGCCATACAAAATTTTCTTCAATCTGCACACCAATTTCTCCTTACCTTTGACCTCAAACCCTTGTGGTTGTTCCATATATATTTCCTCTTCCAAATCACCATGGAGAAAAGTTGTTGTAACATCAAGTTGTTCTAAATGCAAATCTTCACCAGCCACAATACTTAAAACAGTATGAATAGAAGTCATTTTAACAACTAGAGAAAAAGTTTCATCAAAATCAATACCCTTTTTCCATGCAAATCCCTTTAAAACTAATTTGGATTTAAATATTTTCTTACCTCCATCCTCCTCTTTTAGCCTATTAACCCATTTGTTTGGTAAATCCCTTTTACCTACAAGCAACTTGCATAATTCCCAAGTCTAATTTTTCAGCAAGGAGTCAATTTCTTCTTCCATTTCATGCTCCCACTGAACCTTTGTATCCATCTACATAGCTTCATCATACCCTTCAAGTTCACCAGCATCTGTTAACAAAATAGAATACAAAGAGGGAGAAAATATTTCTAGAGGTCTACTTATCCTTGAAGATTGTCTAACATTCACTAGAGTTTATGGTATTTGTTGTTGTTGTTGTTGTTGTTGTGAAGCATGAGGAACCATTGGAACATCACTATTTGGTGTATCATCCAGCACTACATAATCATTTTATTTCTTCTCATGCTATTGCAACAGATCTTTGTACAACACTTTCTCATTGAATATGACATCCCTCCTTGTCACAATCTTTTGATTTGCAAAATCTCAAAGCCTATATTCAAATTCATCAATGCCATATCCAAAAAATATACATTTCTTTGATTTTGCATCAAGCTTGGTTCTATTTTCATAATCTACATGTGCAAATGCTTCACAGCCGAAGGCCTTGAGAAAAGAATAACTCACCTTCTTACCCGTCCATGCTTCCTCTGGAATACCACAACCCAAAGGATTAGAGTGAACTTTATTGATTAAATAAATAATAGTATTTACAACCTCTAGCCACATGTTTAAACGCAACCCAACATGCAATCTCATCGTTTGTGCATGCTCCATTATTGTTCTGTTCATGCGCTAAGCCACTCCATTTTCTTGTGGATTCCTTGGAACCATTTTCTTCCTACGAATGCCATTAGAGGAACAATAATCTTCAAAATATTTGCTTCAATACTCACCGCCATTATCAAATCTGAGACATTTTAACTTTTTACCTGTCTTATTCTCAACCAAGCTTTTTCATTTCTTAAAAGTTTCAAATACATCAGATTTCTGCCTAATGAAATAAATCCATACCTTCCTTGTTGCATCATCAATAAAAGTGGCATAGTACCAAGAGCCACCAAGAGAAGATACTTGAGTTGGTCCCCATACATCCATATGCACAAGCTCCAATTTCTCGTCTTCATTTTTCTTCCCATCCTTGAGAAAAATAACTCTCTTTTGTTTTCCATACATGCAACTTTCACAAAAATCCATATTAACACATTTTAGAACTAGTAAAACATTCTTTGAATGAAGTACTTTCATACCTTTTGCACTTATATGCCTAAGTCTATTATGCCATAGTGTTGATTCATAATCCACAACAGCTATCTGATTTTATGCCTGCTGAACTGCAACAATTGTTCATGAACATTGAATTTTATCTGCAATAGCTAAAGTAGAAGGAATAGTATGACCTATACAAATATATAAGTTCCTACCTTCACACCTTTTTCTACCACCAAGGAACCTTTTGTAACCTTCCAATTTCTATCACTAAATGTAACAACACAACCTTCATCATCTAGTTGTCCTACTGAAAATAAATTTCCTTTTAACTTTGGAATGTGCCTTACCTTATGCAATAGCCAATGATTCCCATTCTACAACTTAATCTTGATTCTTCCCTTTCCAAAAATATGATAGGGTTTGTTATCTCCCAAACAAAATAGCCCAAAATACCCTTGGACATAATTAAGAAAATAGCTTCTATGGGGCATAGCATGAAATGAATCTCCTGAATCTAACACCCAAGAATCATCAACATTATCAAGGGAAAGAATCAAAGCATCCTCATCAAATTTATTACTTACCACATTTTCCTCTTTATTGCCTTCCCTTTTGTCTCCTTTATTTTTTCGATACCAACAGTTTTTCTTTAAATGACTCAGCTTACCATAGTACCAACAATCCATCTTGTCTCTAGATTGGGATCTTTTGTCCTTTGATTTTCCTCGTGACTTCCCATGATTTCCAAAATTGTTTCCTCTCTCCTTTGTTCTTCCCCTACTTTCTACATTCAAAATACTACCTGTTGTGGATGTTCCACCTAAGCTTTTCCTATGATTTCTTCACTCAAAATAACACCAACAACATCATCAAATTTCAATGTATTTGAACCAGAAACAAAATTACTAACAACCATGACCAAGCTATTCCATCTTTCAGGCAAAGAACATAGAATAAAAAGAGCCCTAACTTCTTCATCAAATTTTACATTTACAAAAGTTCATTAACAGGTAACTGTATTAAACTCATTTAAATGATCAACAACTGACCCACCTTTTCCAATTTTCATATTAAATAAACACTTCATGAGAAATACCTTATTCGAAGCGAAAGGGTTTTCATATAACTTCGTCAGGGTCTCCATCAACTCTTAAGTTGTCTTTGCTGTTGTAATATTGAATGCCATCGATTGTGCTAGGAATAAACAAATGGCTCCCAGTTCCTTTCTGTCCAGAAGATTCCATTCCTCATCACTCATTCCTGCTAGTTTCTCGGTTGTTCCTCCCAATGGCCTCCATAAATCCTTTTGATAGAGACAATCCTCCATCCTCCATTTCTCCCACTTAACCATGAGACTCCCACTCAACTGTGAGACTTTCTTGTAGATGATAATTGAACACAACCTGCTCTGATACCACTTGTTAGTGTTAGAAGGAAGATATCTAATAGTTAAATGCATATTTGATCAATAAAACAAAGAAATAAAACACACAGAAAACTATAGAAGAAATAATACAGCACAAAGAATTTAACGTGGTTCACCCAATCTGAGCTACATCCATAAAACCATAGCCATCCAATGATTTTATTATCTAGTGCAAAAATTATTACAATCTCATGAATAATCATTTTTTATGCATATTGTAACCCCCAACCCAACCCCTTATAACAAGCTTTTTGGAAGCTTCTAGAATTAGGGTTTTTTACAAAGGCAATTTTTTCTTTTCTTTTTCAGTGATTTTTCCTTTTTCGCTAACGACGCAAAAAAATGTAAAAACAAAATTTCTCAGGGGTTGTTGCCCCCAAACCCTCACTTTTCAAGGGCTACCACCCCCAAACCCCCGCCTGGGGCATGGCCCGACCCCAAACCCTAGTGAGTATACATGACGAGGTGTACAGTATAGCATGATCAGTCGCCACATACAAACAACAGATACCTATTTTTAGGAGTGGGGCCTTAAGCATAAACACACACCCACTCTAAATGCATAACCATTATGTTTTGTGTTCCCACGCCTAAGTACCCATTTCATAATGGTATGCATTTTGTATATCTTATTTTTAACTCTATAAGTTCATTTTCTCCTACAAGAATGAGGATAGTTACTTTCGAAAGGAACCTCAAAACTAGTACTCGTCTTAGTGAACCCATTGACCAACTAATTTCACATCCTCCCTCCATAGTCTATTTTTATTTTCTTGCACATAGGTTTCTCCATTTTTGTAATGTATTTTTTAATATTTTTAGGTTATATCATTTTTATTTTTTTATATTTATGGGTCTATTTTTTGATACCTAGGAAAATATTTATTTTTTAAAGTTATTGTAGATTAAATTGAATGAAATTTAATTCATCTAAAATTGAAATTTAGCCTTAGTTTTTGACATTCAACACCTAGATTAGAACATAAACCCCAGGATTCAAGATAATTTATATTTTCCATCTCATGAATTTTATAGTCACTAGAGTATAGGTGAGTATAAAACTATTTATTGCAACAACACCATAATTATATAAAGGAAGGATTTTTATGATACAACATCAAGGAAGTAATTTTACTCATCCTACAAATGATATATTATTAAGTGAATTTAACTCATGAAACCACCATATCATGATCCCATAATCAATCATTCTTGAACATTTGGATTTCATTAAAATTTATCCTTCAACCATAACCCTAGATCAAATTGATGGTTGTTTACTTGACTTAGTTCATTTCCAAATTTATGTATTTGACATGTAAAATTTTAAAATTAAAATTTAAAATAAGTCTCAACAACTACCTCCTACTAAATGGTTCGATGCAACCTAATACATATTATTGTTGATTTATGTGTTACATTCTTGAATTTTAATACATTCATGCAATCATTTAAATTTTTGATGGAATGCTAAAACAATACCTATGTCAAAAAGATTAGGGATGCATTAATTCAATGTTGTATGATTCTAACATCATCCTAGAAGAATATTAATTTCTTTCCTATTTATCTTGAAATTAATTTATTACTATTGAATCAATTTATTTAAGTGTTCAATTTAGAAGAACATGACCCTCGTGATTTAGTAGATTCCTCAAATACATTTCTAAACACTAAATTTTTCTTAAGTGCATAAATAAATATGGATAATTTTTTTACTTCAAATTAACCTAGATTGAATATTTGAATCATAGGTTTACCTCAATGTATAAGATGATATAAATGTATTTAGAGATCACCTCTCCACTTGTGGAAGTGAACTTTTTAATTTCACAATTAGATTTCTAATTTAGAGGTAATAATGTCATAGGTTCTAAAAATATGAAATCAAATTTTAGATTGATTTATAAAATATGTAGTGATAGATTAATTGAATTGAATTAAAAGTTATATGTATTTAATTTATTTTATTTACCTAATAGTAATAGAATTTATTACAACATTTGATAAGCATTGACAATAGCTTTAGCCCAAAACCTTTGTTCTAGACTATCACGTCTCAACATACTCCTAGGCTTCCCCATCAGTGTGTTGTTCATTCTTTCTGCAACTCCATTCTATTGTGAAGAATATGAAGTTGTATTCTATCTATGAATACCACAATATTTACAAAATCTATCAAAATCATTAGAGGAAAATTCACCACCATTATCAGTCCCTAAACATTTTATTTTCTTTCTAGTCTACAATTCAATGATTGCTTTAAATTCTTAAAATCAACTGAAAACTTTAGATTTACTCTTTAAAAAGTATATCCATGTCCTTCTAATATAATCATTAATAAATGAATCATAATATGTTGATTTACCAATTGAAGGAACTTCTAGAGGACCAAACACATCAAAATGAATAAGATCTAATACACCACAAGATTTATGAGAACTCGAGTAAAACTGAACGCAATTTTGTTTTCCATAAATGAAATGCTGATAGACTTTTTTCTCCATTGTGGCCAAGTCTCTACTGCCATAACATAGTTTTTTCTGTAGGTAACTTTGATTCAGAAGAAAGAGAACCCTTGGGTACCTAAAATCCATGACCATCTGCTAAAGGTGAAATCCTCACTTCTTCCACAAGCTTTCTTTTCATAGAAGCACTATTGCACTAAACAATGCATGCATCAAGTTTATACAATCAATGTGCCATATTTGACACCTCTAGCAATCACCATAGTACCTCTAACCATCTTGCATCTTGCATCAAAAAATACTACCTGCACACCTGCATCTATTAGTTTGCTCACAGATAACAAATTTTGTGCTAAACCAGGGATATGCAACACACCATTAATCCTTTTTATTCTACCATCAAGAAACCTTATTTTAAATTTACATGGCCAAAAATGTCTAAATGAGAATCATCACCCAAGTACACCTTACCTCCATGAAATTCTTCATATTCAATAAACCAATCTCTATTAAAGGTCATATGGAAAGATGCACCTGAGCCAATTAACCATGCATCATTACCTACACAAGTTGCCAAAGCTGCAATGAATGCGTCACCATCTTCCTTCTCGGACTCAAAATAAAAATAAAATTTATTCTTTTTCTTCTTTTTTTCTTCTTTGTAGTCCTTACGAACATGTCTAGGCTTACCATAGTTCCAAAAAATAACTTTGGACTTTCCAAGAGACTTAGATCTCCCCTTGGACTTTTATTTTTCACGCTTCTCATTCTTCTTTCCTTTTTCCTTAGGCCTTCCACAAAAATTTAGGTTCTCCTTGGCACTAATGGATACCTTCCTCCTCATCTCTTCAAAAATCAATGAACCCAACACATCTTCAGTCTTTAATATAACAAAAGTACTCCCAATAGCCATAACAAGAGAATCACATGAATCAGGTAAAGAAAAATGAAGGATCTAAAATTTCTCTTCCTCATATTTTGACACCAACTGATGCCAACTAAACCACCAACATATTGAATGCTTCCAAGTGGTATTTAATTCATCCACCCTCTTCCATTCTCAAGGAATGCAATTTCTTCCTCAAGAAAATCTTGCTCACTGAAGATTTGTCTTGATACTTCTCACCAAGCTTCTTCCATAGTTTTTGTTCAAAGGTATCTTCATGAACACTAATTATAATAGAGTCTACCAAGCACAATATGATTAGACCATTGGATTTATGGTTCATAACATCATATTGAGAGCCTTGAGTAGGATCTTTAGGCCTTGAAACATTATCATCAACAAAATCCTACAAATCTTGATCTATCAACACATCCTCCGTCTTCAACTTCCACATTTCAAAATTATTTCAAAAAAATTTATCCACCTCTATTCTCCCTGATGAACTTTCCATCTAAAAATTCTTGCAACAAGATCACAAAGTGTTTTCTACATAGGCTCCCACTCAAATATCAATTAGTTCAAAAAAAACAACCGAAACTGAAACCAAAGGTGATTAAGGTCTGATACCACTTGTAAGGAAGCTAAGGTAGCAGACAAATTACTACACTAATCTTGCACTAGTACAAAAATAATAATATATGATTAAAAAAACTACTAAAAGCTACATATAAATGACCAAACATGATCATGTGACCATTAGTAGTTTATTGTCAGTCATTTATAACACAACTAAATTGATGACTAAACCACTTTTAGTCATTTATCGGTTTTACTGATTGATCGATTTAGTAGTATGTTTAGTCATTGATTATTGTAATCTAGTCACTTATTTAGTCATTTTTTATTCATTGATATATTTATTCGTTGATTTAGTCATTGATTGTTGTAATATGGTCACTCATTTAGCCATTTTTTATTTAGTGATCTATTTAAATAGTCACTTATTTAGTAATTGATTTAGTCATTGATTGCTGCAATTTGGTCACTTATTTAATCACTTTTTATTCTCTGATATATTTAGACATTAATTTAGTCATTGATTGGTGTTAACTAGTCACTTATTTAGTCATTTTTATTCATTGATTTCTGTGCATTGGTAGTGCATTTAGTCATTAATTTTAATCATCATTTTGATCAATTTGGTAGTATATTTATGGTATGTGCAAGATCATCATGGAAAAAATAGGCCCTTAAGTGGCAAAAAATTTAGAAAAATCAGAGTTAAGCAACTTGATGTAAAAATTTGAATAAGTTATCTATATTATTTCAAAAACAAGTAAGAATAAAATCTGTAGCAAATTGAATGTAGTTTCTAAACTACTAGGCTTATTTAAAAAAAAAATCTATTTGGTGAAAATTTGAAATTTCAATGTAGTAGTACTTAAATTTCAGGGAGACAAAAAACTAGGTTTCTGTCTGACCACCCTAACCACAATAAAATGATAATATTTTTTTATAAGATTTTAGATATAGTTAGAGGACTCGTGTCCTAATGTGATGCATATTTTTTTATAATTTTTTCCAAGTAAATAATTAAGTTAATTAATTATGATTCTTTTATTACAACTTTTAAAAAGTATAAAAATTTGTATGTCTGACCACCTTAACTTGGTCAAAACTTGGGTATGTGCAGGATTATGATGGGCCAAAAAGTGGCAATATGATGGGTATGTGGCTGATGACTATTTTTATACCCAAAATTGATGAAATGAAAAGGATTTTTAAAGGAGATTCTCAACTTTCCACCAATATAAATTATGCTTTACTTTGAATTTAATAAACAATTATTATTCATTTTCTATTCAAATTATGACTAAATTCCTGATTGATAGGATGATAGAAAAAAATCTATAGATTTCAAACGGTATCACATTTTTTGAATCCAAAACATGCATCACATTCTATGCTTTGTATACTATAGGATTAAAAAAAGAAAAATAGAATTTAATGAAGTTTTGACCAAGTTAAGGTGGTCAGACATATGAGTTTTTATATTTTTAAAAAAATTGTAATAAAAAAATCATAACTAATTATTTACTAAGAAAAAAATTACAAAAAAATATGCACCACATTAGGGCATGAGTCCTCTACTTATATCTAAAATATTATAAAAAAATGTTATCATTTTATTGTGGTTAGGGTGGTTATATAGACACCTACTTTTTTTTTCCCTAAAATTTAAGTATCACTACATTGAAATTTCAAATTTTCACCAAATAGATGTTTTTTGTTTTTAAACAAACCTAGTAGTTTAGAAACTAAATTCAATTTGCTACAAATTCTATTGTTACATAGTTTTGAAATAATATAGATAACTTATTCAAATTTTTATGTCAAGTTGCCTAACTATGATTTTTCTAAATTTTTTGCCACTTAAGGGCCTATTTTTTCCATGATTATCTTGCACATACCCTAAGATTACCCCCAGCATTGTAAAGGTGTTAACAAGACCTAATCCTTTTTCCTGATAATATATCCTATAATCCATAGCCACTGAATATGACTTGTCATGAACACATGATTTTGCTAGGGGTTCCTACTATTTAGGAATATGAATTCTTTGCTCTAATTCTATGACATCATTATCTATGGATAATACAAAATATGTTGGTGTTGTTTCAAAAGATGTTGATGATGCAAAATCAATGTAATAATCAAGAATCTCGACTACTGCTTTCTCTTTTGTGGGAATATCAAGAGTGAGAGACTCTTGTTTTGGATGAAGAAAGTCTATATGTCCATCAGAAAGAAACATATTAGGGGTCATATTGATGACATATTTGGAATGTAAAATGGTTTTGAATATGTCCCTTATCCCTTGGTGAAACTCTAGGGATAGGAGTATGATTGACAAATTAGTACAGGTTAACCACACTTGATCCATGAGGATTTGAAGTGTGATTTAGCCACTAAACCTCAGTCCTAATAAAATCATTCAATGTAAATCAAAGTGGAATCCATTAAAACTTAACATGTTAAACTACAAAATATTTTGAAATTCCTACTTTGATCCATTGAAGCTTATTCTATTGGGGAATTGGTGTCATGTTGATGTGAAACACTGACCCTTTCCCAATCCCATGGATAAATGAGCTTGTTCCAATCACTTTCATTGAAGAAAATAGATGGAACCACTATGATATGTGGATGAAAACATGATTTATGTTGAGTTGAACATGATGAAAGCTAAATTAACATGATTTTAAGATAAAAAAGATCTAAGTATGCAAAAGCTAAGGTAATCTAAGTGATATTTAAGCTAAAAGATTCAAACCCTAATTTATAAACAAGCTAAGATGGATGCATGAAAGTCATTAATGGAAGATTAAAGCTAATATGCAATAAAAAAATGAACTAAAAGATGCTAAATATGTGTGTGAGTGTGAGTGATTTGAACAACATAAGTTTGTAGTTGAAAGATGGATCCATTTATCTCCAAATAGTGTTCTATTTATAGGAGGTAAAATTAGAAATCGAGGGTTGAGATCAAAAAGATTAATCAATGGTCCAAGATGAAAGGAAGAAGAGACATGGGTCATGGATTCTCATCAATGGATGAGAATGCAAGATGAAAACTAATTAAGGGCTCATAGTTGTTCCAAACAAACACATTGTTGACCTACACACACAAGTCACTAGGATGACTTGCTCAAGAGATTAAAGGTTTAGCTTGCTCAAAAAGCCAAGTGAGATGATTGGAGGAGAGAGAATATTATTTGGAATATTCCCATGGGTGAGGATAAAGGTATTTTACAAATTAAAAGGAAGCTTTAATTGTGCAAAAAAGGAGATAAGGGATATTCCATGGGAATATTCCCCTTTTGGAAGAAAATTAGTTTAATTTCACAAATAGGGGATTAGAAGAATTAAAGGGTTTTTCATTAAATGATATTTAATTAAATAACTTAGGGTTATTTAATTAAATTAGAAGACTTGGGGATTTAATTAAATATTATAATTTATTTTATTTAATGAGATGAAGTTTTAGTGTGAAAGGGGGTGAATTAACCCAATTTGATGAATTAGGTTAAATAGATGAAAATGTTGCAATTAATAAATTAGCTAGGCTAATTCAATCAAGTAAGCGAAAAGAGGATGGATTCAAAGAGGAAATGATGTTAGTAAACTCAATTCGAGTGTATGATATCATTTAGGATATTTTTTCAGTGTCTACATTTTGCCCCTCTTTGAACCGAGGTACCTGTTGCTTCAATTCAAAGATAAATGCTTTTCAGATTAAAACTATTGCTTAAATCAAAAAATAAAAATTTAATGATTTTTCTAATTTTTAGATGCCCCACTACTGAAGAATTAAGCTGATTCCCTGGCCCCTCAAGAAATAAGGAAGAAATTTTGGGTTGACTTCTTGATAAAGATGAAAAGTTTCCCCAAGGGTCAAAAAAGGCTTCGGGATGCAAGAATTTGCCAAAAATGCAAAAAATAATGCAAAATAAGTTGAAAATTGGAAAAATTGGTGAAAATAATGATAAACCCTAGCTTCAAGGTGAAATTAGGGCAAAAAAACCTAATTTTCTAGCTTAAATAGGCCAAGAATGGTCACTTTCAATTCATTAGTGTATTCACACCTTGGAGATTCTTTCTATTTTGAGCTCTAACCCTCTAACGAAATTGTGTGACGAGAGCTCCCCAAGCACATTTCTGATCAAGTTTGAGATTATCAAAATATTCTAGGGTTAGAACCACCTGTATATAACTCAAAACTAAGTTTTAAATTTGAATTTTTGATGCATTTATTAGGCATTAAACTTTAAACTTTGGCAATGGGTGATCCCACAAAGCTGGTTTACAGTTTCTAGGAGATAATGATTTTTGCTAACATCACATATTTTCAGAAAATATAATGATTTAAGCCTTAAAATGTTCCATTTAAAACATTCCAATTAAAGAGGGTTTGATCAAACTACCTTAGATCAAGCCCCCTTGGATAGAACCTCACTAGTTTTAAACCATACCTATAATGGAGTCTCCTTTACACCTATCAAAATGCTAATAAAAACCACTTTTGATTTACCTTTTGGGGGATTAAATGAATTCATGTAATTTTTTTTATGTAGTCCTTATTATAAGCTTCCCAAAAGTTATAATTTTAAATAAATTTAATTTTATTATTATATTTATTTATTATTTCTTGTGATTGTAGGTTTTTCACCAAAAATCAAATTCTTTGTTCTGCACATGTGAAAAAATAGAAGATTATCAAAAAATAGATTGAAAAATATGAGTGCAATAGATATTGGAGTCCTTGATCCAACAAAAAATAAGAAATTGAATTTTGATACATACAAAAAAAGTTGTGTTATATAGTCCGCCTATTTATGAATTGTAATTGGTTTTACTTCAAAACTTGATTAAGGAAAAAATATTCAATAAAACAATATGAAACCAATTAGAAGCACTATATATTGTAGTTAGAAATCTAAATTTGAAAAAAATAGAATTTTATCCTTCATGGAAGAAAAGTTATGTGTTATATGATGAGCATTACTCCTTAAAAATGGCGTTTACTAAAAAAAACTAGTTTTCAAAGGAGATGGAAAAATAATTGCAATTTGATTCCAAAATTTTTGAAAAAAATATATTTAGAATCTATAGAAAAAATGTCACAAATCACTAGTTTGCATCATCTTCAAATTCCTCCAGGTTTCGCTGCAATAGGTGCCTGAAAGTGAAGATTTAGTTAGAAAAAATCAGTTCAGTGTCTAGTTTGGCCAAAAATTGTAAACCAGTATTGTGGGATCACCCCAACATCGCTATATAGCAATGCCTATTTGAAAATCGATGATGCTAAAATGATTTATAGCAATGCATGTTAATATGGTGACACATTTCACAATTTAAAATTAGGGCTTCTAATTTTAAATTGCAACACATGCTTAAATAACGATGCACATCCTGATTTAGAAATTAGGGTTAGGGTTTCCAAAGCTTAAATTGCAACACCAAGCGATGCTAATGTGTTTGGCGATGCACTTTGTGATTTGAAATTTAAAATTCTTTTGAGAATCACAATTTTAAATTTAAATATAGTGACACTATTGCAAATAGCAACACTTGTAAAGAGTGATGCTATTGTGATTTTTCAGAGCTGAAAATTCCAAATTGAGTCAAATTTCCTTGATTTTTTTGACATCATGTGATTTGTGTGTCCAGGAGGTCATTGCACCATTGATGTCATGTGAGCATAGGCCCACAGTTTTGGAGAGATTGGATGGTTTGTCAGAGTTACGCTAAGAGCACCTAGGAGAGATTAGCCATTGATATGTTGCATATGTGCCCATCATCCGGACTCACAAGTAGCTATGATGACTGCTCTATGTGAGAGATGGCATAGTGAGACTTCATCTTTTCATCTTCCTACTAGTGAGGCAACGGTTACCTTGGAGGATGTATGGTGTATTCTTCATTTTTTGGTGCATGGCGATCATGTGATTTATGATGTTAACATCGGGTATGATGCTTGTCACAAGGTTATGGAGTTAGAGAACATTTCTCTTCTGACATCATAGATTGAACTTGAGATGTATAGAGGTCATGTACCCACCTTCTGATTGATTATCATAGCCATAATTTTAGGTTTGGTTGCTCCTGACAGATGTAGTAGAGGGTTCAACCCAGGATTGAGATTGGCATGGCATAGGATGTTGCACAGCAGGACACTATTTGCTTGGGAGCCAATGATGCTTACCTCAGTATATCATGATATGCATAAATTTGTGTATTGTGATGGGAGAGCCATTGGTGCAAGGGTTACCTTGTTGCATATTTGGGAATGGGAGCATATCACTATGCTTCAACTAGTAGTACAAATGGCAGACATTGAGCCAAATGATCCCATGATCTGGAGATATAGAGGTGTGATCACCCTATGACATACTAGACAGATTGGGCTCCCGTACTGGCGACGGGTTTTGGCTGACATGATAGTTTTTTTATGGTGCATGTGGCTATAGATGCCACCATGGTATGATGATGCTCAATAGTTATTCTTTGCGAGGAAGACCCGATACATGCAAGGTCGTGAGCATACCATTATTGAGCGATATCTACCAGATAGAGTGGCACAATAGTTTAGGGAGGCTTAGGATAGGCTAGATGATTCCTGCAACAATTATTTTTTGAGATCTGCTAATGAGGTTCTCATATGGAGACCTATCATTCCAGCTCTAGAGGAAGTGGAGAGCTTCAAATAGTTGGTGTCCCAACCATGGGCTTACAACTAGGGTTAGGAAGTAGCAGTGACTATGGATTCTTATGATGCATGGTTCATACCTCCTCAACACTTGAAAAATCTAGCACGTGCTCCTCCAGGAGGGAGGCCCAGATGGAGAAGAGCCAAGGGAAGAGGATATGGAGAGGGTGGCTAGGATAGCCAAGATGGATAGGTTCCATGGGGGCCACCAGTTATTCAATAGCCTCCCTAATAGCCTCCAATTTAGCAAGAGTGTGTACAACAGCAGGTAGCACTGCCACCACCTCCAAATACCAGAGATGCTCAAATACAGTAGCTACAACAACAAGTGCAAATTTTGATGGGTGAGTGGGATTAGGCCTACCAAAAAGTTTTGGCTATTACTATTGAGTGGGACAAGGCTAGATAGTAGGTGGTTTCCATTACAGTGGAGAGGGACCATTCCCAACAACAATTACAAGTTGTTACCACAGAGAGAGAGCGAGAGATCAGGCAACAACATTAGTTAGAGGCCATGACAGTAGCTAGTCGGGATAGGATAATATTCATTAGATTGTATAGAGAGGATGTGACAGAGGAAACTTACTATAGGATGCATTACCATCGATATGTTCCATAGGCACTCAGACAGCCTGAATTTTCACAACGAAGTGATGCACGGCTCATGATTGAGGTTCAACCAGAGAGGCAGGCTACAGAGGGTAGCAACCATCAGGGATAGCTCTCATGTATAGACACTTTTTTATTTTTGTTTCCCCATTCATTATATAGATATATATTCATGGGATCCTTTTTGATAGCCTCTTGGATATTGTATTTGATCAATATACATACACTTATCCAAATTTCTTACCATGACATTCATTTTTGACATATATTTATGATATAGAGATAGATTCCACATGATGTGTTCATCTTATTTCATGTTTATGATGTATGGATGTATATAATATGAGATTATTATGTTTGATCATGGGGTATGTGTAGGATCATCATGGAAAAATCAGAGTTAGGAAACTTGACGTAAAACTTTTAATAAGTTATCTATATTATTTCAAAAATATGTAAGAATAAAATCTGTAGAAAATTGAACGTAGTTTCTAAACTGCTAGATTTATTTTAAAAAAAAACTATTCGGTGAAAATTTGGAATTTCAATGTAGTAGTACTTAAATTTTAGGGAAAAAATAAGAAGTAGGTATTTGTCTGACCACCCTAACCACAATAAAATGAATTTTTTTAATAATATTTTAGATATAAGTAGAGGACTCATGTCCCGATGTGATGCATATTTTTTTGTAATTTTTTTCCAAGTAAATAGTTAATTATGAATTTTTTATTATAACTTTTAAAAAATATAAAAACTTGTATGTCTAACCACCTTAACTTGGTCAAAACTTCATGAAATTCAATTTTTTTTTAATCCTATAGTATGTGAAGCATAGAATGTGATGCATGTTTCATATTCAAAAAAAGGGATACCATTCAAGAAAGCTATAAATGTTTTCAATCAGCCTAACAATCAAGACTTTAGTCATAATTCAAATAGGAAATGAATAATAATTATTTAATCATGAAATTCATTTTTTAAAATCCTATAGTATGCGAAGCATAAAATGTGGCACATGGTTCAGATTCAAAAAATGTGATACTATTTCAAAGCTATAGATGTTTTTCAATCAGCTTATCAATCAAGACATTACTCATAATTCAAATAGAAAATGAATAATAATTATTTATTAAATTCAAAGTAAAGCATAATTTATATTGGTGGAAAGCTGAGAATCTCCTTTAAAAACCCTTTTTGTTTCATCAATTTTCGGTAAAAAAAAGTCGTCAACCACATACCCTACACATACCCATCATATCGCCACTTTTTGGCCCATCATGATCCTACATATACCCAAATATGTTAGAAATAAGTATCCTAGATAAAGAAGTTGGTACTAGCTTGATTAACATGTCTCCTACACCAGTTCTTATTGATAAGACACCTACAGAGGCATGGTCAAGTCACAAGACTACATTAAGACATCTTATATTTTTTCGTTGTGAGTCATATGCACATGTTCCAAAGGAGAAGCAATCAAAGTTGGATAAAAAGGCTATGAAATGTATCTTCATCAAATACAGTTATGGTGTGAAAGGATACAAGCTTTGGGATCATGTTGCATAGAAGGTAATACATAGTAGAAGTGTTATTTTTTGAGAAACTAAGTCTTATTCTACTATATTGTAGCTAGAAAAAAGTAAACAAGAAGATGTGATTCAATTTCCTTTTGAGAAAGTTGAATCAAGGCCCATGGATAGACAAGAAGTTGAGGAGAGCTCATCTAGCTTTGAATCTTTAGAAGAGGAGGAAGAACCTCAAACTCAGCTTGTTTGTAGGTCTACAAGGCACAAACAACCATCTTAAAGGTATTCACCTGATGATTGGAGATGTATTTTTGCTTTGAATACTAAATGGATGAACCCAGATCAGTAGAAGAGGCATTAGGTATGAATGATGTAGAGTCCTAGAAGATTTTTATGGATGAAGAAACAACAACTTTGAAAAATAATGATACATGGGATCTTGTACCATTTCTTGAAGGAAAAAAACCTATTGGTTGCAAATGGGTGTTCAATGAAAATATTGGTTCAGATGGAAGTACAGAGCAATACAAAGAAAGTTTGGTTGCAAAAGGTTATTCTCAATTTGAGAGTGTTGATTATGGTGAGATATTTTATCCTATTGCAAAACTAACATCCATTAGATTTTTTCTTTCTATTGTTTCTTCTTATGATTTAGAGGTGGAGAAAATGGATGTGAAAACTACTTTCCTTCATGGTCACTTGGAGGATGATATTTATATGACACAACCAGAGCACTCCATGGTGAAAGGTAAAAGAAAATTGGTTTACAAATTGAAGAAATCTTTGTATGGTTTAAAGCAAGGTCCTAGGATGTGGTACCAAAAATTTGATACATATGTGTTGAGTTTGGGATTTGAGCATTCTAAATTAGATCATTGTGTTTATTATAAAATTGATGGTGATTGTTTCCTATTTATTGGATTATATGTTGATGATATGCTATTCATTGGTAAAGCGAAAGGTATGATTTTAGAACTGAAATATCAACTTGCTGCTAAGTTTGAAATGAAAGATCTTAGTGTATTTAAACACATTCTTGTGATAGAAATTAGAAGAGATAAAGTAAATAGAAAGCTATGGTTTGGCCAAATTTAGTATTCCAATTCAATTTTACAGAGGTTTGATATGTAGGATTGTAGACCATTGTGTGTTCTTGTTTCAATTGGAAAAAATTTATCTATTTTAGATGGTCCACCATCTCCATCAGAGATGGAAGACATGAGAAGATTTCCTTACCAGAGTGCAATTGGAAGTTTGATGCACGTTATGGTTTGTAATAGACCAGAAATTGCCCAAGCAATGAGAGTTCTTTCTAGATATATGTCTAATCCTAGTAGAGTTCATTGGGATTTAATTAAAAGAGTCTTCATATATTTGCATGATACCTCAATTTATTCCTTATGTTATCACAATAATATGATTGAAGATGATATTTCCCTTGATATTCATGTTTATGCGGATTTAGACTTGGTAGGTGATGTTGATAGTAGAAGATCCACCAGTGCTTATGTGTTTATTTTATTTGGTGGTGCAATTAGTTGGATGAGTAAGCGCTAGGTTGTGGTTGCTTTTTCCACTATTGAAGAAGAGTATATGGAAGCTACTCATGCTTGTAAAGAATCCATTTGGCTTAAAAGACTATGTTCAGATATTCGAATAAAACAAGGTGGAGTGAAAATTTATTGTGATATTCAGTTTGTGATATGTCTAGCCAGGAACTCGACATTTCATACCAGGACCAAGTACATTGATGTATAGTATCATTTTGTTAGAGATATGATCAAAGATGACAGGGTGAAGCTGGTTAAGGTAGAGACTTTGATGAATTTTGTTGATTCTTTAACTAAGCATGTGAGCACAGAAAGATTCAGATGGTATTTATAGACTATGGGCCTTTCAGCCCCTAGCAATTAAGAGATGATGGTGAACCCCTTTTTTTATCCTTGCAAGGTGTTCAAAAAGTGGGAGAGTTGTTGAGAAAATTTGAATCAACCTTGCAATTACGTAAGGTATTGTTGATACATAAGGTACTATTCAACTGATGATGATGGGGGGTGTGGGAGGATCCTTGACCCCCCATGAAGGGTCCAAAGGGATCATCCCCCTAGCTAGGATCTAGGGGAAGTGTACCTTGGAGGGGGTTTGACAGTAGTGCCTCCGAAAGGAAAATTGTATTTATATTTTATTATTTTAAATTTGGACTGTTCATCATTATGTCTCATATCTAATGGCTGATATTTTATTAGCTTAAATTTCCATGGAAGGGAACCCTATTTTATGAGGGAATTATATTACGGCTATGTATTATGATGTATTTTGAGAGTCTGGTAGTGGTTATGTTGCCTTTGGATCTCTATGTGGTGACACTCCTATGAGAAGCCTTCTCTGCAAGAAATTTGTTGTCTTTGTGATTTTTGAATAATATATTGGGTGGCTTTTGGAGTCTAGGATTTTTCTACCAAACGGGTTTTCCCCACGTAAATCATTGTGTTGTGGTATGCACGATATTTTTGTTTATTTTCGTTTAATTTTATGTAATTGTTAAAGATCTATAAAATATTTGCATTATTCTCCTCTCAAGATTAGTGTAGGAAGTTGTTTTGCTACCTTAGCTTCCTTACAAAAACCATATGTATATAGTACTAATTGGTTTATTCAAATATATATATTTTAATACATATAATTTAATTCAAATATACAAAATAATTTTACTACAATAGGAAGGTCATGAAACTTTCATATTGAACTAATCAGAAGGTGTGGCATGTGCTCCTCAATCATCAGTTGTTATGACGAGTCACCCCTAGTGTGTATTTGAAAATTGTAACATTTATACTTTGAGTAACTCAATTGAAGTATATAATTTTATAATTATATATATATATATATATATACAGGACAATAGCACTATGAAGGTAGATGCTAATCCTACCAATAATAAGGGATAATTTCATTAGTCATACACAACATTCCAAGTCCTACTAGTAAATTTTTAATATAATTTCTAAGCATTTTGTATGGTTACACGTTTCAATAAATATCCAAGCCTAATTTGTGCTTTATTTGAATATCTAGGAATTAGTAGTTAAGAATTTTGGTATAGAATCAACTATTTTACTAGGGTAGCAAGATGTGGGAGTTGATGAGCATAATATAGTACAAGCATGCACACTTGCATCTAAATTTAAATATTTAATTTCATCATTTTGTAAAGTAAATAATTTAATTTAAATAATATGCATGCAATTTTTTGAAATAAATTATCTAATTTCAAGTTTCTTTTTCTTCTACATTATGAGCCAAGCCCATCTATTTCTCACGGATCAAAGAGACCTCTCCATTTTACTACTAACAAAACATAGAATGTAAGTTGAGATTTTTTTCATGGACTATGAGTTATCTAAGGACTATGACATGTATTTATTTTATCTTGAATATGCACGTACTTTTCGTAGTATTTATTTCATGGATTAGGATGAATTTATTTTATATCTTGACTATGACTACATTTCAGTATGTATTTCAATATTTCAAGGATTATACATATGTTGACTATGAGTACAATTTTGTATATATTTCAATAATTTAATTTAGGGATGGAGAAATTAGACTTTAAGTTTGAAGTTCATTGTCATTCACATTAGGATTAATCTCATATGGTGTAGAATGAATTTAGTTAGGGAAGTGATAAGCACAAGTTAGAGAGAAAATATGTTGAAGTGTGAATAGGATGTATCAAATGAAAGGTGAATGAAAAATATATGAGAATAAGTGAAAGTGATAGAAAAAGTAAATAAATAAGAATAGAAACATAAATCCAACCTAACTTGAGAGAGTGTGACTTCTTAATATTCAATTATATAAAAAAATGTTTCATTAAAATATGTTGCATAGGTGGTTGTTGTAACGCCCCTCCACGCAACCCCAAAGGATACTAATATATCTAACATTTATGGCACATTTTTCTTTTTAAAGTAACTGACATGCAACATAATATTAACATACAACACATGAGATGAAACTATACATTTACAACAAATCAAAAATTCCCTTGAGGTTACATGGTTGCATTACTTTTCAAATCAACACCTTTACATTACATGAAAGATAAGCATACACTAGTATCATAAGATAAGAATAAGGACAATACATTTATAACATGAAGATACATTGCACAAAGATTACATTAATACAATGTTGCTTCCCATCATGAATTGGGAATAGTACAATAACATGGATGAATACATATGGAATGTATGAATACAAAGTTCCATAACAAGATCCAACACTGATACATCTCAGGAGTCAGTGTAACAAGTACAACACTACACAACTTGATCAATGGCTAGGGACCCAATGGGGTGCATAGCATGTTCCAGCCGACCACATGGACCTGAAGGCCCACCCCCATGCTAGGAGATGACAAGAAAGACCCCCAACAATAACCATTAATGAAAAAAGGATTACAACAAGAAACAACAATAACATTCAAGGCAACCTCCAAAACAAGAAATAACCGACACAAGATGTAATCAACATATGAAATAACGAACACAACATAACAAAGCATTCACTTCTAGAGGCTCAAGAACAACAAGAGGGGAAAAAATAGCATACAAGGTTGTCAAAGGGTGGATTTTCATCACATAGGTGCTATGGGTTACCCTGGCGTAACCTTCCTAGGCTACTGGATCACCCTGGCCACCTCTACTGGTCGTCGGACCCCAATGTCGCTATGCGAGAAAAATACACCTTGCAAAATTACTATGCAAAGGAAAGGCATTTGATCTTGCCATTACAAGCCTTCCCACTCATCCCAAGCCTAAACGAGCACTTAGGCCCATGAGTGAGGTTAAATTATCTAGATTAATGTGAGATATTACCCAAACCCCCTAATTAATTAATTAAGTTATCACTTGATTAAACTCAGAAGGGTTGCCCTAGACTAGCCACTTTGGGCACTGGACCCCCATTGTGAGCCACCCCCCCAACCAACAACAATAGCTCAAAATCACATATGGCATGCCAACTTTCACAAGAAACCAAATCCAACAAATAACTACATCAAGTGAGGCATGCACCATCTCATGCTAAAAAGAACTTCAGAGTAATGAAAACCACATTCAAGTGCAAGGATCAAGCCACATAAACACAAACCAGGTGTAAAGGTCAACCATCATCAAAGTAACAGAATCATAAACCACCCACTTCTAGATGAAACAACTTAAAACTCAAATAAATACATCAAGCTTAATATGGGTTACCCAAGGCGATCCTCCCAGGTCACCAACCCCCATACCAACTCTTGCAAGAAGAAATCATGTCCCCTCTAACCTCTGAAAGACTCAATATGCTAACACAAGGGTTCTCCATCAAATAAATGTCAATAATAATAAGATCTCAAGAACTATTTTCATTCCACAATAATCAATATCAACTTTTAATTCCAAAATCAACTCAAAATCAAAAGCAACCAACTGGGAATCCAAGGGAGACCTCAATTTTCTCCTCACATGATACACAACCACTAATTACTCAACAAACTTACAATTTGACAATAAACAACTTAAATAAAATCAACGACCATGACAACAATAGCAATAAACCGATTTACCACTCAATTCAAGTGACTACTATCATTTCCTTACTAATTTAGTTTTAATCATCATAAGTTAATCTACTATAAAGCAAACTACCTCATCTAAATAACTTTTCCATTTACTAATCTGCTTAATTTAAGCAAATCTTTTCAAACATCTAGCTACAAATAGATCAATTTTAACTATTATAACCAATAGCATTTCCCAATTTTAACATAAGCCTATTTACATTATTAACTTTTAAATATTGAAATAATAACATACAACTATAGGATATATATATATATATATATATAATTTCATTTATTTACTCTTTCTGAAATACTCATTTAACTCAAAATAAATAAATAGAGCTATTTTCTTTTTCTCACATATATCTCACTAAATCAATAACAAACCAATCCTCTCTATCAAGAAAATATGAAATCCTGATATTAAAATCTTAACTTAAGCATAATGCTATAATGCTTATATCTTAATTAAATATTTCACATAGCAAATTCAATTAAATGAATATAAATTTACTAATACCTACTTTTTAAATTTGTTCACATAGGAAAGAAAATCCAAGTTCTTTAACATTTGATATAAATCATTTAATTCCTTAAATACAGTTTATCTTGATCTATCTTTGTTTTATAATGAATATATAATGCATTAGCTAATACCTAAATCACAAATAAATATTCACTCCACTACCTTAGTATTTTTTTCCTAAACCATTAATTTGTATTCAAGACTTAAATTGAAACTTACTAAAATAGTAATAAAAGTCATTTTCCCAAAATTCATATCATTAACTATGTCTCATCAAATATATCTACTAACCATGTTTCCTCCCTTTTTATAATACATTTTCTTATTAATACTTCTAAATATCCCCGATTTAGAGGCCAATTTAATTGGAAGAGAATAAAACTAGAGAGATTTTCTCTATCACTCTAATTTAGATAAAGAAAAGTACAAATTGAATTGATCCTACAAGAGGCATAGACAACGAAAAGGACCAACATAGACTTACAGATTTAAATCAGGTATGTGGCCATTTAAAAGCTTCGATGTATATGTTGTTCCAATCAAATCCAGTAACAGTTGAACCACAAGGTGAGATCGTAGAACAAAGAAAGGAAGACAATCGAATACAAGGCATAAAGTTCACCAAAAGACAATAGATATGCCTTTTGTAAAGTCAAATGGCTAAATTGATAATAAGAAGGATTTTAAAAGAAATAAAATTGCAGCCTCAAAATGGGAAGATTCTGAAACATAATGCATGCTAACAGAGCAAGAAAAGAAAATCATGTCCCCAACCACAGGCGAGGTGCAAGAAGGAGAAGTTGTTATGGCGAATGAAGTTCTAGATTCAAGACTTCTACTTAACGCTGTGAGAGAGGAGAATAGAATATTAAATAAATATTTTTAAAGGAATAAATACTTATTTAAATTCAAGATAATATAAATGAATGGAACTATTATTTTTCTATAACCATAATATAATATATAAATGTTACAGTCATGGGAAAAAAAAGCTTGATAGTAGCCCTGTGTTTCAACCATATCTCAAAAACCATGATCTCAGTTCTTAATATTTTTGGCTAAAAATTAGAAAACAACAAGACAAAGAAACCCTTTAAAAATTTCACCAACCCAGTTTGTAAAAGAAAAGTTATGGATGACACAATCAGACTGATTTATTGGCAGGGAATAAATGAATAACATAGTATGCAACACAATAAGCTAAAGCTTAACAACTAGATGCCAAAGGAAGAAGGTGAAGAAAATGTATTTGAAAAACTTTCAATCAAATGCATTTAATGGAGGAGGAAAATTTATCATATTGAATACAACGGGTGCGAGATATATACAAATTGAGCTATCAATCTTCAGGAAAACAAACAAATTGAAGAAGTAAGAATGGAGTAAACAGATTAAATAGAAATTTCCATAAGAAAGTTGGCTTCAAAGGCTGTAATAATTTTACAAAACACTCACAAAATAATTTCCAAAAGAGATTTGGGTAAACTTGAGACAATACAATTTTCTAATTGATTTAACAAGGTAATATTTTGATAACATTCAAATTTTTCTTCATAACCACACAAAGATAGAAATTCAAAAAGAGAAAGGAACTTGATTTAAATGATTGGCACTATTGTATATTTGATGCCAAGTTCAAGCTTCTCAACTTGCAGGCTCCAACTTCTTCAAAACCCCCAAATAATTATTTTTTACAGAAATCCAATTCAAAATACCAAAAAAAAAAAACAAAAGTCTCCAAAACTAAAATTTATTCATTAAAGCCAAAAACTAGACTCCTTTTTATTTCTCTGAAGCTCCCAATTAATCCTAATGAAAATCTCTATAAGATAATTAATTTTAGAAATGAAAAACTATTTTATTTTCGAGCACCAAATCCAATAAAATCTTCAAAATCTCTAAAAAGACATCAAACTCTTTTTCAGCAACCAATTTGATGATGTGCATGATCTTGCATGCAAAAACCTTCTATCTTTATACTAGTTGTATCTCCTTATCGATTATATTTATTCGATTTAACCTTTTATTTCATATTAATATCTTTTCTCATTTTAATATTTTATTTTATATTAATATTTCCTCACAATTTGATTTATTAATGAAAACTCAACATAAAACAATAATTGTCTTTATATTATAAAATCACTTTATAACTTAATACTTTAATACTTAATCTAATAATTTAATTATCTAAGTGTAACATATATATTTACTTAATAATTTATTTTATTCATCACTAACCAATAAAATTATAAGACAAATTTAATTAAAACAACCCAAACAAAATTTACCGAGAAAGTCCAATCACAAAGGGGCACTACAGTTGTTGTTGCACCAAAAGATTGACCTATCAATTCCTGATACAACTGCAAAATTTATATAAAATCCAAGATCCATAGGAGGCGGTTAAGCCATGCCATGAACCCAAGCGTCACACTACACAACATAAGGAGACCAAGGGTGAAACTCTTACAACAATCCCCCCTGGTGCAAGTAGGGGGTTTGAACCTATGACCTCAGCTCTAATACTAATTGTTGCACAGGTAGCTATCATTACACCAAAAGATCAACCTATCAATGCTTGATACAAATTCCATATTTATACAAGATCCAAGATCCACAAGAGGTAGTTAATCTATGTCATGAACCCAAGCAGCATGCTACACATCACAAGGAGACCAAGGGACAAACTCTTACAATAAAATAAACTCAAAACTAAAATAACAAGAGTTGCAGTACAATGTAGTTCCTACTTAGTGTTGGCAGGGTAGTTTTGAGAAACTGTGGATTGTCACAAAGAAATTATCCCCCTTGAATATGATGTTTTTGATATTGTCAATCTCATGTTTATATTGTTGGAGTAGAGCTAGATGAAGGATTAATTAGTATACTGCCTTTACATACACAGAGTTCCATTAACATAATTCCAGTTGATGAATTGTGGATTAATCGTAAGACGAGAGCCTACTTTCGCTTTGAATTTAGGGATATGTGCAGGATCATCATGGAAAACGCAGGCCCTAAAGTGGCAAAAAATTCAAAAAAAGTCAGAGTTAGACAACTTTATGTAAAAATTTGAATAAGTTATCTATATTATTTCAAAAATATGTAAGAATGGAATTTGTAGCAAATTGAATGTAGTTTCTAAACTACTAAGTTTTTTTTTTTAAAATCTATTTGGTGAAAATTTGAAATTTTAATGTAGTAGTACTTAAATTTTAGGGAAAAAATAAGAAGTAGGTGTCTATCTGACCACTCTAACCACAATAAAATGATAATATTTTTTTATAATATTTTAGATATAAGTAGATGACTCATGTCCCAATGTGGTGCATATTTTTTTGTAATTTTTTTCCAAGTAAAAAATATAAAAACTTGTATGTCTGACCACCTTAACTTTGTCAAAAATTCATGAAATTCATTTTTTGTAATCCTATAGCATGCAAAGCATAGAATGTGACGCATGTTTTGGATTCAAAAAATGTGATGCCATTTGAAAGGTAAAGATGTTTTTTAGTCAGCCTATCAATTAGGACTTTAGTCATAATTCAAATAGAAAATTAATAAGAATTATTTATTAAATTCAAAGTAAAGCATAATTTATATTGGTGGAAAGCTAAGAATCTCCTTTAAAAACCCTTTTCGTTTCATCAATTTTGGGTTAAAAAATAGTCGTCAGCCACATACCCTACACATACCCATCATATCCCCACCTTTTGGCCCATCATGGTTCTACACATACCCTTAGGATTTTTGAAAGAAAGGTTGTAAATAGTGCCACATTTGTTATAATCATACTTGATTTTCTACAATTGAAGCAAAACTTGGCAGAATTCCTAGTGACTATCCTTCACCAAGAAAACAAGCATTGTGATTTCTCAACTCTAGGACACTATTTTCCTCAAAAATTCTGATGACCAAAATTTTCCAAGTCACCAAAGACAATGTTAATATTCTAGATCTTAAACTCAACTCTCAAATTAATCCAAATCATTATCCATGCTCTCTTGTAGACTGGTTGTAGTGTTTCCATTCCTAGTGCTACTTGCATTTTTCCACCTCTGAAGTTCTACTTCAACATTGGCAAGTAGTTGCTCACTAATTTCATTTTGGTGTTTTGTTAACTCTTTTCCATAATTGGATTTCCATTTCAAAAACCCTTTTGAACAATTATACTACAAATCAATTAAAAATAGAAAAGGAAAGGAATAAATAAGTAGAACAACAAAATCTTGATAATTAATTACAAAACAAACATGGAAAATGCCACTAATAGTATGCTACCTTATGTTGCTCTTCAAGTAGCTTCACACAATTCTCTAAAGGTTTTGTTGGGACATAGTATACTAGGAGTTTTTTTGTTGTCATGTATGGAACATGTACAAACAATTAATATGATACACTAGTGTTCTCTCAGATGTAGCATCATGTTTGACCATATACACCAAACAAGGACCTAGGTTGAACCACATATACACAAGTTGCAAAGATGTTGGGGTTATTTTCGAAGGAATTGATTTTCTTCTATATAGAAACTTAAAACTCTATTTAACACTAATAACAAAACTGATATAGCAGATAATGCTATGCTATCCAATAGAAACTTATGTTTTCTCCCAAAAAAATTGTGTATGAGCACATGAGCCAAAATAATAACCTGCAAAAGCATTTTCGGTCATAATAAATTAAACTCTACTAGGTAATTTTTATGTTAGCCAATGAAAAACATTTGTTTCAAATGTTTCAGTATTATTATTGTGTGCATATGAGCATGTGATTACAATCATTGCTCATATGATATAGGAAAAAAGTTGCTCTTGGACTTGAAATTTATGCATCATGTGCACCATTTTTATTTATTATAAGAAAAATGACCATAGTTACAACAAGACTCCTGTATGAGGACAAGGTCTATATTCTTGTCACTACATCATCTAGTGACTATATAATATCACACTATCCTTTTCATTTATTCTCATACCCTATTATTAAAATCTATCCCACATCTGGATTTATATCTGCCATTCATCTCTTGGTAACTATTGCTAAAACTATTTATCTAGACATCATTTTCTCATATTTGAATTTAGACTGGTCATCCATGAGGATCTTGCATAAGAGATGTGAAGATGAATTGGCCAAATGTTAAATATTGTTGAGATAGACATGGTAGTGTTTCCAGTATATGTTAACCATCCAATCATCTCTTATTGGAAGAATACTCTATTTTTTCATACCCTTATTTTCTATGTTTCCTTAGGCTACACTATGATGAAAAAATTATGAACTCACACTAAAACTTCATGTTTTACTTAAAAGGAAAAAAAAATATCATTTCAGTAATATTTATCTAGATGGTAATTTTAGTCATATTCTTTATATTGATGTTGTCTATAACTCATTATTAACTTTTAAAAACACTCTAGTATATGGTTCAATATTTGACAAATACATTGAATTGCTAGATGGGCATGATCTTTGGAATTTTGTTGCAATGATCTCAATAACTATCACTGTGATACCAGTGATCTATGTTCTTAGATGAAGGTATGTTATAAATCATCTTCCATATGTGTTCGTTGTTCTTTTTCTAGGGTGGAAAGTGGGAAAATATTAATGAATACACATGTTACATAGTACATGTGACTGGTACAAAAGGATTGTTGAGTGATTTCTACCCTACACATTTACGTGGATGGTCAACTGTTGATGACCAAAGCATCTTTTTTCATTTCGAAGAGCAAGGAAGGTATTGTCTTTTTGTGTTTCTCCTTTGCCAAACCCATCTCACATTTTACAAAGATTACAAGTTATACTTAAATTGAACTTTTCACTATACCCTATTTCTATATTATTCAAGCTAATCTGGTGGGTCTTTCTAATCCTATGACAATGTCCAGATTATTTACCAGCCAATTAAGTTAACAGCACAAGAAAATGGACACATAAAAAAGGGAAAAATTGGATGATTTAGGCATGGAAATTGCATGCATTTTCTTTCCTCATATAGATATTTAACCTTCTTAATATCATTTTCTCAAATCAAAGACATTCCAAAAGCTTGATCAAAGTAGTACCATTTTGAGGGAAGAAATTTTATTGTATCCAACACAACATGCATTAGTTTTCATGCTTATCTTTTCCCTAATGCACATTAAATTCAAATGAAAGCTAGAAGTGCATTCATGCTGATTGAAAGACCATTGTATTTGTATAAAATAAGCAAAAATAATAATTCTAGGGAATAAATGCATTTCCTTTAACATGAGAATGAGGGGTGGGGATCCAAGAGCCCAACAAATGATGGCTTTGTAGTCTATAGATGCCAAAAGTTAAAACATGTAGAATACAAAGAATTTCCTTCAAATAGAAGACTTTGGGATAATTATTCCTTCACCAATGATTTGGGGAGTAGTTTTCGGTAGAATTTTAAATATTCCAGAAAACAATTATTTTGGTATTTTCCAAATTTTCTCATTTTATAGTTTTGGTGCTTTCCATACAAAATTTACCCCTTAGAAATTTTTCTAGGTGCCCCTAAGGGATCCTGAGCTACCTCACGAATATTTTTTACTAGTTTACACCTTAATATTTCCAATGCACATATGAGGTTTGGACTGAGCTATGGTCATAGTGTTATGAACCTGTCAAAATTAGTGAACAAAAGGTTTTGGAGCAAAAGGTTCCAAAGCAGGAAGTTTTTCTGCATTGGAGCTTTCTACATGTTATCTCTACGATGTTACTATAGAAATTTCTGAAGCAGGGGGAGTTCCAAAGAAAAAATTTTGGAGCTATTATATTTGCTCTTGTTCAGATTTTCTCTAGAGAGTGGATTAGTCCTCTCCTTTGGGTTGTGCATTCGGCCATGCTTGACCATGTTTGTTGTCAATATATCGTATTGGAAAATGCATTATGTGTAAGTTATTCTGTATGTTTTAGAAAAAAAAAAAATTTAAAAATTTCTTGTCCTCTTTTGGCTCTTACCCTTCGGGGTGCCAATGATTCTATAAATTGTAATTCTGGGTTGGAAGCTATCCCAAAATACATACTTTGATGTTTTTGCACATGTTTGGGTGTCTAGGTTGCACAATATTGGCATCTACTATAGCCCTTCCTAACTTCTTCAAATCCCACAACCAAACATTGGTGAGATTCAAACATTTTCATTTAAGAAGAGACCGACATGAAAGCTTCAGAGTTCATTGTGTTGAGTAGAAAGGAAGTTAAAATATTACCATATTTAGAGACAATTTTGATGATGTCATATAATTTATCATATATATTCAAATAACCAATTAGGGGAAACTAAGCTTGCACTTTTCTACTAAGGCTATGATCTTTGATTTGAAAGCCCTAACAACTTCATTAAGCTCCTCAACACATGTATTTTCCACCAAGTTGCACAAAGTAATTTGTGAAGGAAAATAGCCAAAAGGAGGCACCCCAATGATAACAAGTCAAGAGTTGCACTGTCGTTGTAAACATACTATTCAAAGTGTACTTCAATTGTTATACCATGAAAGCTACATATAAATTAGAATTCTAGTACTGAAAGGTGGAAAATTGTTTCGCCTTTCTTCTCTTAGGGTTTAGGACCTAAAAGGGAAATTTTCACCAACTTTCATTCAATAACAAACCCTTGAGATCTCAATGCAATAGAGAAAGAGATCTTGCAAGAGGGTTGTCCTAAGGGTTAAATATGATCTAATAAGTGGTTCACCACCAAGTTTAGACTTGGAAAAGAAAATGAAATACAAGATACAATACTAAACCCTAATTTAATTCAATGACCTATGAAATGACCTAAAAAAGTGAATGAAACAACAAAAAAACTGCAAAAAGGAAGGTGTGCACCTAAGAATTCGAAGATGACTAGATGGAGGTCTAGAACACTGGAAACTTTGACTTTATTGTTGATTGGGACTCATTCGCCAAGTTGGGGGAATCAATCCAATTTTTGGAAAGTTGTGCAAGAACAGGAATCTACAAAATGGGTATCTAAATTTGCAAAATCCTAAAATTTGACTAGAATTGGGACTCATTCACCAGAAGTGACGAATTAGTCCAGTTGGTATTTTTTGAATCTTCAAAGGCTAATCCTACTCTTCTATGTCTACTTTGTTCTTCTCGATTAATTTATGGATCCAGATCTTCAATTTGCAAACTGTAGGTCTTCTCCAAGGTTCTCTAAGGCTTGATGACAACTTTGACAATTTTGAACTCTTGAAAAAATTTCTCCAATCTTGGTCCTTAGGAAATTTGCAACCTAGACCTACAAATCACACACAAAGGAGAAGGGAAAATGTTCTGGGGTTAGTGGATAGGGGTTTTCCTTGGCCAAACCCCATTTTGGAAATCAATCCATGAAATGAAATCAAATAAGAAGGAAGAATGATGAATGAACAAATGGCAATGTTGCAATTCACCAAACCCTTGCAATAAAGTGATACAAATATGCTTAAAATGGCTGCAATGGATGTAGACTTTGACTCTTGCTTGAATGATATTGATCTTGAATGAAACACTTGCTTGAATCACAAAATCCTACACCACAATTGTTTGCACAATAACAAAAATGATGCATGAAGTCTTTGACATGATGATTAAATCTTGAATGTTGTTCTAAAATGTTTGAAAATATGCCCTTGAATTCTCTTGTGAATGCTTGTGAACTCAAACTTGCTATAAGAATGCTCATTCAACTTGCTAGGTGTAAAATGAATGAAATATCCTTGTATTTATACTCAATCATGCAAGAATTCCCAAAATTACCACACTAAAAGTCAACATTAGATCTAGGAGAATAAAATCTAGCCAAAATTTTGAATTAATTTTGATTTTGGGCCACACGAGACTCATTCGCCCAAGGTGGCGAATGAGTCCCACCAAGCTTAATTTTTTGGACTAATTTTTAAAATGCCAAGAAACATGTGAAACTAGGTTTGACACCAAAAGATCTAGGTGAGACTCATTTGCCCAAGGTAGTGAATGAGTCCTAAATCACTAAATTTGGGCCATTCAAACTTGAAACACCTAAATTATTATTGGCTAATGATTGGTGTTAGCACTATCCTCAAAAAGATGAATTAAATGAGGCTTGTGGATGCAAAACAGGGCCAATTAAAGCATAAGAAAGCTCAATTATTAATGAAAAGCATAAAAAAGTGTAAAGTGTGTTACAACACTTTACAACGCTTAAAAATAAGGAAAGATTAAGGTTAAAAAGATATTTATTAAGTATAATTAATTAATAAAAGCTTAGAAAAGTGTAAAAGTGTGTTACAACACTTCACAACACTTTAGCAAGGTACCATTCAAATCCATTATTTCACAAGGGCCCAAGACCTAATGTGAATGTGTCAACCACATTACAACACTAAATCAAGGCAATATTAAGCTCATATTCACAAGAAGGTCCCAAACAAGTGTGAAAATGTCCCTGACGATAGTTTTTTTTCACTACAAGTACATAAAAACAACACTTATTAAGCCTATATAGATCCACTTAGATTCTATATAAGAAGATATTTGCACTGTGTAATGCTATATCTTATTCCAATTAGAGGATTTATATAATAGTTATTCACAAAGTCATTTGTTCCCATGCTGATAGAAAATAGTACTTCTGATAGAATGTGATGCAAATTTGAGTGTTTACCATTGGCTTGGCTGATTGAGTTCATCAATCTCCTTGTGAAGTTCCTTAGTTGTCTTCTCCACCATAGTTTTTTCCATGCCGCCTGCAACAAAACCCTCGATCCTAGCTAGGGTTTGCAAACAGAGAAAAAAATTAACAAGGGGTTAAAGATTCTAAACCCCCAAATGAAAATAAAAATCAGGACAATCTCTTTTGCTAGAGCAAACAAGAATTTTGTATCTCTAAATCCATGTAAGATTCAATTCTAGACTGATCAAATTTCTTTCAAAGCTTTCATTGGAGATGTAGTCATAGATGATGAAAAGGTCCTTCTTTTTTCTTGCACCAACTTGCATGGAGAAACCACCTCAATTTGACTCACAAACCCTAATCGTCAACTGTCTGAAAAAAATTTGTAGCATGGCAATGAAAATCTGATGGTGGGTCGATTGAAGTGAATACTGCAATAAGTCCTTTGGGAACTAAGCGCTCTCTTGCCTCATGAAACTAGAACCATATACTGACATGCTGCAGTTCTTCATCGAAGTCAATCGAAGTCAATAGTATGCAGCCAAATTTTTGAGCAATTAACTTTTGTGCACATTTGTATCCCAAATCAATCCCAAATCAATCACTGTTTAATAAATCCTCAGCAAAACTGAATTCTAATTGACCAATGCAGGGTGCATTATTCACTTGTTAACGTTTAAGCCTTGACAATAGTTCCCCACAGGAACTAATAATTTTAATGAATATATTTTCACAATATTTGTTAATAAAGAAGAATTTCCAATGTTTATAAGTCAAATGTACAGTTTTGGGATAATTAAACAAGTGGAACATCTACGGAGTAAAATATCACTTCATTACACAGACTAAAACCTTGATTTCCTTCATTTTTCTATCTTCACAGGATCCCTATTTTCCAGTCTCTGATGGTGAATTACTTTAACTGTGTACGAGTCTGAAAATCCAACAACAAAAGAAAATTCCCAGCTTATATCTGTCTTCTTATCCCCCCACTTGTTATAATTTCTTCAAGAGACCGTCAACTTCATTCCGCATTTTAAAACCTCATTTACCATCGCTTTTAAATTTTCTTTGCAATCCTCTTTCCCCTTATAATTCACTTTAATTCTGTGTATTTGACAATCAAAAAGTATTTCGTGTGCGTGCTGGACAATCCAAAGGATTTGAGATTCTCAGTCAATCTCAACGTCAATACTCCATCATATAGTTTTAAGATCAAATTGTAAATTAGGTTTCAAATTTCTAAACATTTACTATTTTTTCTTAGCATTCCCAAAATTAGCAGTGTGAAGATGGTCAGCGTGTTTGACAAGTTAAAAAATTGTATGGTCCACATTAAAAGCAAATTCCCAATCTACATCTTTCCACGTCCATGTCCTCTCCTCATAGCGCCTTCCAATTCAACGCACTGCTAAACTGTAGAAAATTGGGTGGATTGTCTTTAATGTGATATGTGCATATGTATGCCATCTCTTTCATGACGCGGCCACCTGCACCACCACCTAATTCTTTGGCATACGGTAAATTCACCGTCAGCAATTCACCGATGGAAAATTCACCATGAGAAATCGTTAGTGAATTGATGGCAGTGAATTTTCCTAGAGTCTAATTCTTCACATCATCCATTGCCATACATAAATTGTTCTTCACATCTTTCATAGCTCACACATTTTGTTAAGATTATTTGAGATCAATAAATGAATAGCTTTAGATTATTGATTTAAGATTGATAATGCTACATAATCATGATTTAAATATGTATAGAAATAAATAAATGGAGTTAATTTTAAGTTTAATTTTTAATATTTTGTGATAAATGATGTTTTGTTATTGTTTTTTTTAAGAATATGTTAAATGATTATCATTCGATTCATAAATTTATCTTTTCTTCTTTTAATTTATATTTTACATCTTGAAAAATGATTTTCATATTGACAAAATTAAATTTGATTAATAAAAACAATCTTATTCTATGAATTCAACCTTGCTAACCATAGACTTCTTGTACCTACAAACTAAGATTGACCTTGCTAGATGAACCTATAATAAATTATTGACAAGGTTGGTGAATACCTTTCAGATATTATCAAGAAAGCATATTCCCCTTATATCAAACCCCTAGATCATAACCAATAGTTTGAAAAACATTGACGACACACCATGCAATATGTAAGTAAGACATGTTTATTGTAATTATTTGCTAATACAATACCCTAATTATGATGATATTCCATGTATTAAAAAACTCCCCTATAATTTCTTCTAGATGCTAAATATGTAAAAGTAAATCAGTATTTGCCTTATGTATAACAACCTAATCCATATATTTGAATATTACATGCTCAAGTGAGAAAATAATACCTAGTTAGAAAGGGGTTGGCTTGATACAAAGATTAAATTTAAATTTATTCTCTCTTGAAGCATCATTTCTATGTCACTAATTTGAACCAAGTTTACTTTTGTTCCTAGGATTTGACCCACAGAAAGAAAAGGACATAAAACATAAATTGATTATAGAATCCCAATCCTAACATGAGGATGGAATTAGATTAGGCTCAAGTTCTTTCCCATCTTTACATAAAAATATGGCATGTGTATGCTAGTCATTGTACTAGAGACAACATAGTCAAAGTGAATCCAAAATAAAGGTGAAAAGTGCTTAGTATAACATTTTCACCATTACATTTTGTTCCCACTTTGATTTGTATGTGAACTATGAAGATGAATAGAAAATAAAAATAGGTATTCCATATGAAAGTAAATATTCAGACACTAGTGTCAAAGGGGTTGTGTTCGAGTAGTACCTAGGACAATTTGGTTCTCATGTTGACTCAACAAATGTTAAAATATCCCAAGTGACATCATAGAACTAGAAAACATGTTAAAGGACTCTAGTCCTACTTCAAGTGATTGATAGATTAGTAGTCTTATAGATGATGTTCTTTGTATCTATTGGAGTAATATATGAGGAGGAATAAGGATTAGTTTCCTTGTAGAACGAGATTAAAAGAGAAATGAATTCAAGCTAGATGGTCATCCTAGAGGAGAATAATTTCAATATAGGAGGAAGAATATGTTGAAGAAGAGGAGATGTATGATAGGAGAATATTATAGCTGATAAGAGAGAATTCAAGCTATAGGAGTGTATGAAGGAGAGTGATTATACCATGAGGAGAAGGACTTGAGAGAAGTATGATTGTAGGTGTTGGCATTTTTTCTAGCTAACCTTGGAATTCTCTAAAGGGTAGCCAACCCTTATGTTAAAAAATTGTCCAAAGTTCATGGCCAACACAACAAATAGAGAATTTTGAGGTCTATATTCCTACACTTTAGGCTTTGCAGGACCAAGGCGGGTATTCCTTATTGTGTTCATTTGGTATATCAAATTCTCCAAAACACTTCAATACAGATTCATTCCTATTTGAGGCAAACACACTAAATTCACTAAAGATTTGGCAAGTCTTTAAGAAAATTAGTATATGTGTTGCTAGGAATGTGGGTGCATTTCAAACATACATTTTAGAATTGGAAAAATCTAATAGGTATTGTTCTGATTTTGAATCCATAGCTAGGTATATTAATACTTACTCACTTAATTGCATTCAAATTATTGATAAACAAGCTAGTTCCTCATGAAGTGGGTAAATGGAGTCAAATATGAAACAACTAGTAATACACTGATTATTTAATTTTGATATATATAGACTATCTTTGTAATGCCTTGCAATCCAAAGACTTATATTACCCAAAAAATCACTTTTTACCAAATCCTTGCAAATTCTCACACACCCATGACTTTTTCAAAGCATTCTAATTAACCCTTTGAGTTACAACAAAGAAATAAATCTATACATCCAATTGAACCATTGATGATAGATGAAAAGAACTTTAATGATTTCATTTATGATCTGTGAAAATCTACGAAAGGAGAGTATATGTTTTGGAATTTATAGTTATTTCAATATTAGTAATTTATGTAAAACCATTTAAGAATATTACATACATAACCTATACCCAAGATATTTTCCCAGCAAATTCATCAAGCATTCTGCATTTTCATTTTTACTTTCTATACTCGAATCCTACCTAGAATGTATTGGACTCAAAATTTCGATCAGAACCCCCTTACATTGAGCCATGAAATCGCTTTCATGACCCAAGGGAGAAAAAAAGCATCTGGATCAAATGTAATTACATTTCACGTTAATTTAAAAATTCATTCCATTGGGGTTAGTTTCCTAAACCTAACTTAGATCTTTAATCATTCCTTCATCATGGGAAAATAAAAATGCAAAAATAGCACTAACCCATTTTGTTGAAACTACCATGCAAGCCTTCCAAAAAGCATCACCAAAATTGGCACATTTTCCAAAACTAGAATAACCACCATCACAATCATCGATATGAACCCACGAACCAACACCAACAAAACGAACCAATAGAACCAACCACCTAGAAGCCTAATCACCACAACACCCAAAACCCAACACCATTAGAAGAGAATATGGGTGTTACTCGACCTTGTTAGTCGCCATGTAACCACACTCAAAGGGTCTTATGACAGAGAGTGGAGTTGCAATAACAATCTCATCTTTCCAGTCGTTATAAGGCACTAGAGAAGCAAGACATTAACTAAGGCCAAGGCCAGCTCTTCCCTCTTCACTTGAAGAACTATCAAAAATTAAGACAGGAGCGTCGGGTTTCTTTGAACAAACCCTAGGACCTATATTAGGTCTCATCAATTCTTTCACAAACATAGGCCCCTTCTCTTTTATCCCAACTAGTTCCTATGACACAATTTTTCTCCTCAAGGCATAGGTGCTTCTGACAGCCACCTTCTCACATTTCCTACGTGCACTTCTCTTTATCTTTGGAACAATTAGCACCTCAGTCAGGAGGGGTTTATCCTCAAGTATGTATGTAATTGGTTCTTGCATACTCAACCTTCTAGACCTCCGAACTAATGCAATGAGAGCACTCAACTTGCTCATTTTCTTAGGATATAATAACAACCAGAGCAAGTTATGTAGAAGAACACAAACCACAACTTCCAGTAAATTCACATGTATAAGTAATGGAAACACCCATGGATTCGAGTCACAGAAAATAGTTGAACAGTAATAGCAATGCAACAAGGATGCACACTTACATGAAAAAAGATGCCATACCACTACCTTTACAATGCTCACACTTAAAAATTTTGTAATTATCTCTCAAGTACTCGCAACAATTAATGCTATGATCTAGTAATCCACAAATGATTTGATCAAGCTACAACAAATCCTCATTAAATAGAGGAATTTAAGCCCAATTGTAATTAATGGCCATCTTGGCTCGCTCGTGTGAGCAGAAGGATTAATTACTACATGTTACATCTCCACCATCGATCGTTGTGGATTTAAAACTCGATCAATGAGGCACATTAAGAGTCACCACTTGCTATGTTGATCGTACTAGGAAACAACGAGGATGTATTTTAAAGCTGCCACATATCTGAATTTTCCTTGACTTCTCCACCGTCGATCCTATTGATTGTGGGAAAATCCTGACCACATCCATGAATGCGTCACCCATTGCCAATTCACATTCCAAACTGTAATCTCATCAAGTGATGGCCTCAAAGCCAACGATGAAATACAAACTGTCAATTTGACTACAGGAAGATCTTAGCCAAAGATCACTGTTTTACTTCACTCATTGTGAATTCCTTCTATATCGAACTACCTCAATCAGAAATAAACCAAACCCATGTGATGGGAGGGAACTCCACCCATTGGTGATTGCGGGTTCTCCTCTAAATGACATGAGAATTAGTGACAATACAATGGCCAGCAATGGGTTAAGGAATTAACTGCATCACTCATCACAGGTTATCTTCTTGTGGCGACAATGAAACACACAGTTGGTGATTGGCCTTGGGACCAACGATGAATTAAGAGCTCAACCACATCACTCATCATGGGTTACCCTTCAACTATGAGGATATAACATGCGATGGGCAATGAAAGTCCATGGTTTAAAAAATCTATGCATCACTTGTCACAGGTTACCCTATGGTGGGGAAAACACAAATTGCGATGAGTGATGAACCCATAATGATGGAATCAAATGGTGTTATGAAGGGAATTACACCGCTCATTGTGTGATGAGCATGGGAATTTTAAATAGAAATTGTGATGAGCAACAGACCATAGGCAACATACTTAAAAGGTGTGAAATCACACGTGCGAATAAGTTGTTCATAAAGAAAGGGCCTTCCTAGTCATTCCAGGTGACTTGAATTATGGGGCTGGTCAAAAATGATAGTGGGGGCCATGAAATGCCACATGATTTAAATGGTGACCTAATGCAGTTGGTCAATGAATGAATACAAGCCAAAGAATGGATTAAGGGTATAAAATGAGTCAAGCGATAAAACCCTAAACCCTAATGACAGTGAGGAAGAAAAGGCCCCAGGCTTGCAAATAGAACTAGTGGAATGATGAAATTTTAGGGTTCCACCAGTGGCTCCAACTGGGGATATATACCTCTTGTAGGCATAGCAAGAATCTAGATCTATGGTTCAAGCAGACCATCACAAGGAATGAGCATGGTTATAGGGATATAGAATGTAACCTTCTTTTCCCATCATAGAAACCTTCTCACCCATTTCCATTGACTTCATTCTCTAGATTGGAGGCCTAACGGCCTCACAAAACTTAGAAGTAGCTCTTTACTCTGTCAAATACCTTATTATGCTTTGATATCAATGAATCAATATCAATATTGTGCACTTTTGGGAAACCACTTACCACGAAAATATTTTGCTTATTATCCTATTGCATCTCGAGTTTGTCCGGATGAATTGGAAATATAAAACTTTCATATTCCACCTAATTATAGATTCTGACACTGCATTCAATTTGTTCATCAAGTTGAACATCTTCAAAACCACTTTGTTGTATGTCATGCCCAATTTATCCCAAGGTATTTTAGGATTGAAATACAAATACAGGGGAGTCTTCATTAGATGGAAGCAGCTCCATGATAAGATCAATAAGATGTGGAGCTTCCACAAAAAATCAAGTGCACATTGGTACTGGTTAACATCATGCTTTATGCTATTTGTACCCCTAAGCTCCCCTTCACATGAATCAAATAGTCCTATAACATTTGCATAATTTGAAAGTTCAGCAAATTGTTTCTCATCAACACTATCACCGCATTCAGTGTTGTCACTAGTGAATTTTTTCCTATTGTTGTCATCTTCATCTTCAAGGTCTTCTCTATGTGAACAACTATCACTTTCAACTGTCAGTACCTTTGAATGGCATCCCCGATTATTATTCAATATGATCTACTTACTCATTTATAGGCATGTCATCTCTTCAATGTTTATACCATCACATTTCTCATATGACTAGGCAATTGTTGAACCAACATTACCTTCCTCAAGGGAAAAGTCAAAAAACTTAGTATCAGGCTTACCTCCACTCCCTATTATTTCAATTTTATCATATCCTTCATATGTGCAAGTAACACCTACAAAGAACTCATTAGAGTCCTAAAAAAAAGTGGATTATTCCTACACTAGTAAGAATCATTATTTTTCATCTCATGTGTTGATAAGGGTTCATCATATAAGGGATTTTCCCACACCTTCATTTTTATCATAGAAACCTCTACCTTATCAGCATGAAAGTCTAAATCTTCCATATCACCACTATATTTGGAATAATCACAGTCACTGGAAGAATATACAAATGAACTCTCCATTTCATTCATATCATGAATGGTTAGCCTTTGAGACTCATAGTTTGGGAATTCATTATCAGATAAATTGGAAAGGTTTTCAATATTATTAATGTGTGATAGCATTAATGAAAATTCCATGTACTTTTCATAATGTGCAATTTGCTCACCTAATAAGGAAAACCTTTTATTATGCACAAGTACCTTATACTCCTTTTCATGTGTACTTGACTCTACCTTTGTTTTGTATGAGTAGTCAGGAACAATAGGGCCAAAAGCATGCTCATCACTCTCAACTTCATATTCAGTACCAACAAACTGAATACATATGTGCTTATCTTCAAGTTCTTCATCCTTCACTAAATTGATGTGCTCCATTGATGAAAAACCCACATTACATTTCAAATATGCACTACGTTAAACTAGATCATCTACTAGGGGTTGAATATGATCTAATAACGGATTCACCACCAAGTTTAGAATTGGAAAAGATAATGAAATACAAGATACAATACTAAACCCTAGTTCAATGCAATGACCTATGAAATGACCTAGAAAAGTGAATGAAACAACAGAAAAATTACATAAAGGAAGGTGTGCAACTAAGAATTTGGAGATGACTAGACAGAGGTCTAGAACACTAGAAACTTGACATTATTGTTGATTGGGACTCATTCGCCAAGCTGGGGGAATCAATCCAATTTTTGGAAAGCTATGCAAGAATAGAAATCTACCAAATGGGTATCTGAATCTGCAAAATCCTAAAATTTGACTAGAATTGGGACTCATTCACCAGAAGTGTTGAATCCGTCTAGTTGGGATTTTTTGAATCTTCAAAGGCTAATCCTACTCTTCTATGTCTACTCTATTCTTCTCGATTGATTTATGGATCCAAATCTTTGATTTGCAACCTGTAGGTCTTCCCCAAGGTTCTCCAAGGCATGATGACACCTTTGAAAACTTTGAACTCTTGAAAAAAATTCTCCAATCTTGGTCCTTAGGAAATTTGCAACCTAGACCTACAAATCACACACAAAGAAGAGTGGAAAATGTTGTGGGGTTAGTGGATAGGGGTTTTCCTTGGCCAAACCCCATTTTGCAAATCAATCCTTGAAATGAAATCAAATAAGAAGGAAGAATCAACAAATGGCAATGTTGCAACTCACCAAACCCTTGCAATAAAGTGCTACAAATATGCTTAAAATAATTGCAATGGATGTAGACTTTGACTCTTTCTTGAATGATATTGATCTTGAATGAAACACTTGCTTGAATCACAAAATCTTACACCACAATTGTTAGCACAATAACAAACATGATACATGAATTCTTTGACATGATGATTAATGCTTGAAAGCTGCTCTAAAATGTTTGAAAATATGACTTTGAATGCTCTTGTGAATGCTTGTGAACTCAAACTTGCTATAAGAATGCTCATTCAACTTGCTAGGTGTAAAACGAATGAAATATCCTTGTATTTATACTCAATTATGCAAGAATTCCCAAAATTACAACACTACAAGCCATCATATCTAGGAGAATAAAATCCAGCCAAAATTTTGAATTAATTTTGATTTTGGGCCACATGAGACTCATTCGCCCAAGGTGGTGAATGAGTCCCACCAAGCTTAATTTTTCGGACTAATTTTAAAAATGCCAAGAAATGTGTGAAACTAGGTTTGACACTAAAAGATCTAGGTGGGACTCATTCGCCCAAGGTGGAAAATGTGTCCTAGACCACTAAATTTGGGCCATTCAAACTTGAAACACCTAAATTATTATTGGCTAATGATTGGTGTTAGCACTATCCTCAAAAAGATGAATTAAATGAGGCTTGTGGATGCAAAACAGGGCCAATTAAAGCATAAGAAAGCCCAATTATTAATGAAAAGCTTAAAAAAGTGTGAAAGTGTGTTACAACACTTTACAACACTTAAAAATAAGGAAAGATTAAGGTTAAAAAGATATTTATTAAGTATAATTAATTAATAAAAGCTTAGAAAAGTGTAAAAGTGTGTTACAACACTTCACAACACTTTAGCAAGGTACCATTCAAATCCATTATTTCACAAGGGCCCAAGACCTAATGTGAATGTGTCAACCACATTACAACACTAAATCAAGGCAATATTAAGCTCATATTCACAAGAAGGTCCCAAATAAGTGTGAAAATTTCCCTAACGACAATTTTTTTCACTACAAGTACATATAAAAAAAACACTTATTAAGCCTATATAGATCCACTTAGAGTCTATATAAGAAGATCTTTGAACTATGTAACGCTATATCTTATTCCAATTAGAGGATTTATATAATAGTTATTCACAAATTCATTTGTTCACATGCTGATAGAAAATAGTGCTTCTGATAGAATGTGATTCAAATTTGAGTGTTTACAATTGGCTTGGCTGATTGAGTTCATCAATCTCCTTGTGAAGTTCCTTAGTTGTCTTCTCCACCGTAGTGTTTTCCATGTTGCCTGCAACAAAACCCTCGATCCTAGCTATGGTTTGCAAATAGAGATAAAAATTAACAAGGGGTTAAAGATTCTAAACCCCCAAATGAAAATAAAAATCAGGACAATCTCTTTTGCTAGAGCAAACAAGAATTTTGTATCTCTAAGTCCATGTAAGATTCAATTCTAGACTGATCAAATTTCTTTCAAAGCTTTCATTAGAGATGTAGTCATAGATGATGAAAAGGTCTTTTTTTTTTTTGCATCAACTTGCATGGAGAAACCACCTCAATTTGACACACAAACCCTAATCGTCAACTGTCTGAAAAAAATTTGTAGCATGGCAATGGAAATCTGATGGAAGGTCAATTGAAGTGAATACTACAATAAGTCCTTTGGGAACTACGCGCTCTCTTGCCTCATGAAACTAGAACCATATACTGACATGCTGTAGTTGTTGATCAAAGTCAATAGTAGGCGACCAAATTTCAGGGCAGTTAACTTCTGTGTACATTTGTATCCCAAATCAATCATTGTTTAATAAATCCTTAGCAAAACTGAATTCTAATTGACCAATGCAGGGTGCATTATTCACTTGTTAATGTTTAAGCCTTGGCAATAGTTCCCCACATGAACTAATAATTTTAATGAATATATTTTCACAATATTTGTTAATAAAGAAGAATTTCCAATGTTTATAAGTCAAATGTACAGTTTTGGGATAATTAAACAAGTGGAACATCTACGGAGTAAAATATCACTTCATTACACAGACTAAAACCATGATTTCCTTCATTTTTCTATCTTCACGGGATCCCTATTTTCCAATCTATGACGGTAAATTACTTTGACTGTGTAAGAGTCTTAAAATCCAACAAGAAAAGAAAATCCTCCCACTTGTTATAATTTCTTCAAGAGACTTTCAACTTCGTTCCGCATTTTAAAACCTCATTTACCATCGCTTTTACATTTTCTTCGAAATCCCCTTTCCCACTATAATTCACTTTAATTCTGCGTATTTGACAATCAAAAAGTATTTTGTGTGCGTGCTGGACAATCCAAAGGACTTGAGATTCTCAGTCAATCTCAACGTCAATACTCCATCATATAGTTTTAAGATCAAATTGTAAATTATAAGGTTTCAAATTTCTAAACATTTACTATTTTTTCTTAGCATTCCCAAAATTGGCAGTGTGAAGATGGTCAGCGTGTTTGAAAAGTAAGAAAATTGTATGGTCCACATTAAAAGCAGATTCCCAATCTACATCTTTCCATGTCCATGTCCTCTCCTCATAGCGCCTTCCAATTCAACGCATTGCTAAACTATAGAAAATTGGGTGGATTGTCTTTAATGTGATATGTGCATATGTATGCCATCTCTTTCATTACGCGGCCACGTGCATCACACCTAATTCTTTGGCATATGTCAAATTCACCGTAAGTAATTCACTGATGGAAAATTCACTGCGAGAAATCATTGGTGAATTGCTAGGTGAATTTTCCTAGAGCCTAATTCTTCACAACTTCGATAGCCACACATGGATTGTTCCTCACATCTTTCATAGCTAGCACATTTTGTTAAGATTATTTGAGATCAATAAATGAATAGCTTTAGATTATTGATTTAAGATTGATAATGCTACATAATCATGATTTAAATATGTATAGAAATAAATAAATGGAGTTAATTTTAAGTTTAATTTTTAATATTTTGTGATAAATGATGTTTTGTTATTGGTTTTTCTAAGAATATGTTCAATGATTATCATTCGATTCATAAATTTATCTTTTTTTCTTTTAATTTATATTTTACATCTAGAAAAATGATTTTCATATTGACAAAATTAAATTTGATTAATAAAAACAATCTTATTCTATGAATTCAACCTTGCTAACCATAGATTTCTTGTACCTACAAACTAAGATTGACCTTGCTAGATGAACCTATAATAAATTATTGACAAGGTTGGTGAATACCTTTCAGATATTATCAAGAAAGCATATTCTCCTTATATCAAACCCCTAGATCGGAACCAATGGTTTGGAAAACATTGAGGACACACCATGCAATATGTAAGTAAGACATGTATATTGTAATTATTTGCAAATACAATGCTCTAATTATGATGATATTCCATATATTAAAAAACTCCCCTATAATTTCTTCTAGATGCTAAATACATAAAAGTAAATTAGTATTTGTCTTATGTATAACAACCTAATGCATATATTTGACTTTTGCATGCTCAAGTGAGAAAATAATACCTAGTTAGAAAGCGGTTGAATTGATACAAAAATTAAATTTAAATTTACTATCTATTGAAGCATCATTTCTATGTCACTAATTTGAACCAAGTTTACTTTTGTGCCTAGGATTCGGCCCACGGAAAGAAAAGGATATAAAGCATAAATCAATTTTAGAATCCCAATCCAAACATGAGGATGGAATTAGATTAGGCTCAAGTTCTTTCCCATCTTTACATAAAAGTATGGCATGTGTATGCTAGTCATTGTACTAGAGACAACATAGTCAAAGTGAATCCAAAATAAAGGTGAAAAGTGCTTAGTATAACATTTTCACCATTACATTTTGTTCCCACTTTGATTTGTATGTGAACTATGAAGATGAATAGAAAATAAAAATAGGTATTCCATATGAAAGTAAATATTTGGACACTAGTGTCAAAGGGGTTGTGTTCAAGTAGCAGGACAATTTGGTTCTCATGTTGACTCGACAAATGTTAAAATATCCCAAGCGACATCATAGAACTAGAAGACATGTTAAAGGAATCTAGTCCTACTTCAAGTGATTAATAGATTAGTAGTCTTATAGATGATGTTATTTGCATCTATTGGAGTAATGTATGAGGAAGGAATAAGGATTAGTTTCCAAGGTGTAGAATGGGATTAAAAGAGAAATGAATTCAAGCTAGATGGTCATCTTAGAGGATCTAATAATTTCAATATAGGAGGAATAATATGTTGGAGAAGAAGAGATGTATGATAGGAGAAGATTATAGCTAATAAGAGAGAATTCAAGTTATAGGAGTGTATGAAGGAGAGTGATTATTCCATGAGGAGGACTTGAGAGAAGTATGATTGTAGTTGTTGGCATTTTTTCTAGCTAACCTTGGAATTCTCTAAAGGGTATCCAACCCTTATGTTCAAAAATTGTCTGAAGTTAGTGGCCAACACAACAAATAGTGAATTTTGAGGTCTCTATTCCTACACTTTAGGCTTTTCAAGACCAAGGACGGTATTCCTTATTTTGTTCATTTGGTATATCAACTTCTCAAGAACACTTCAATACAAATTCATTTCTATTTGAGGCAAACACACTAAATTCACTAAATATTTGGCAGGTCTTCAAGCAAATTAATATTTGTGTTGCTAGGAATGTGGGTGCATTTCAAACATACATTTCAGAATTGGAAAAATCTAATAGGTATTGTTCTGATTTTGAATCCATAGCTAGGCATATTTCTTATTCACTTAATTGCATGAATTATTGATAAACAAGCCAGTGCCTCATCAATTGGGTAAATGGAGTCAAATATGAAACAACCAGTAATACACTAATTATTTAATTCTAATATATATAGAATATCTTTGTAATGCCTTACAATCCAAAGACTCATATTACCCAAAACATCAATTCTTACCAAATCCTTGCAAATTCTCACGCACCCATGACTTTTTCAAAGCATTATAATTAACCCTTTGAGTTATAGCAAAGAAATAAAGCCATACATCCAATTGAACCATTCATGATAGACGAAAAGAACTTTAATGATTTTTGAAAATGTACAAAAGGAGAGTATATGTTTTGGAATTTATAGTTATTTCAATATCAGTAATCTATGTAAAACAATTTAAGACTATGACATACATAACCTATACCCATGACAGTTTCCCAACGAATTCATCAAGCATTCTGCATTTTCATTTTTGCTTTCTATACTTGAATCCTACCTATAATGTATTGGATGCAAAATTTCGATCAGAACCCCCTTACATTGAGCCATGGAATTCCTTTTATAACACAAGGGAGCAACAAAGCATCTGGCTTAAATGTAATTACATTTCACGTTAATTTCAAAATTCATTTTATTGGGGTTAGTTTCTTGAACTGTTACATCTTTAATCATTCCTTTATCATGTGGGAAAAGCAAAAGGCAAAAAGAGCAATAACCCATTTTGTCGCAATTGCCACACAAGCCTTGCAAAAAGCGTCACCAAAATTGGCATATTTTCCAATACCGGAATAACCACCATCGCAATCATCAACATGAACCCATGAACTAGCACCAACAAAACGAACCAATAGAACCAACCACCTGGAAGCCTAATCACCACAGCACCCAAAACCCAACACCATTAGAAGAGGACATGGGTGTTACTTGGCCTTGTCAGCCACTATGTAACCACCCTCACTGGGTCTTATGAAAGAGACTAGAGTTGTAATAACAATCTCATCCTCTGAGTCGCTATAAGGCACCAGAGAAGCAAGAAATTGACTAAGGCCAGGGCCAACTCCTCCCTCTTGACTTGAAGAACTATTAGAAATTAAGATAGGAGCAGTGGATTTCTTCAAACAAACCCTAGGACCCATATTAGGTCTTGTTAATTCTTTCACAAATATAGGCCCCTTCTCTTTTATCCCAACTAGTTGCTATGACACAGTTTTGCTCCTCAAGGCATAGGTGCTTCTAACAGCCACATTCTCACATTTCCTATGTGCACTTCTCTTTATCTTTAGAACAATTGGAACCTCAGTTAGGAGGGGTTTATTCTCAAGTATGTATGCAATGGGTTCTTTCATACTCAACCTTTTATACCTCTGAACTCATGCAATAGGAGTACTCAGCTCGCTCATTTTTTTAGGATATAATAACAACCAGAGCAAGTTATGTAGAGGAACACAAACCACAACTTCTAGGAAATTCACACGTGTAAGCAATGGAAACACCCGGGAATTCGAATCACAGAAAATAGTTGAACCATAATAGCAATGCAGCAAGCATACACACTTACATGATAGAAGACGCCATACCACTACCTTTACAATGCCCGCACTTAAAACTTCTACAATTATCTCTCGAGTACTCACAACAATTAATTTTGTGCTCTAGTAATCCACAAATGATTTGATCAAGCTACAAAAAATCCTCATTAAATAGATGAATTTAAGCCCAGTTGCAATTAATGGCCATCTTGGCTTGCTCGTGTGAGCAGAAGGATTAATTACTACATGTTACATCTCCACCGTCAATCGTTGTGGATTTAAAACTCGATCAATGAGGCACATTAAGAGTTGCTAATTTCTTAGTTGATCGTACCAAGAAATAGAGAGGATGTGCTTTAAAGCTACCATGTATCCATTCGCATCCCTACCCAATCATCCTTGACTTTCTGTCGTTGATCTTGTTGATCATCAGAAAATCCTGACCACATCCTGGAACGCGTCACCCATCACTAGTTTACATTCCAATTTTTAATCTTATCAAGCAATCACCTCAGAGCCAGCAATGAGATGCCAACCGTCAATTTCACTATGGGAAGATCTTAGCCAAAGATCCCTGCTTTACTTTTATCATCGCGAGTTCCTTCTCTATCGAACTACCTCAACCAGCGATAAACCTAACCCATGTGATGGGAAGGAACTCCACCCACTGGTGGTCACGGGTTCTCTAAATGACACGAGATAATCAACGATAATACAAGGGTCAACAATGGGTTAAGGAATTAACTGCATCGCTCATCACGGGTTATCTTCCTATGGCAGCAATGAAACACATGGCCGGTGATTGACCTTGGGGTTAGCAATGAATTAAGAGCTCAACCACATCACTCATCATGGGTTACCCTTCAACTATGAGGATGTAACACGCAATGGGAAATGAAAGTCCATGGTTTGAAAAAATCCATGCATCGCTCATCGTGGGTTACCCTATGGTGGGGAAAACACATGTGACGAGTGATAAACCCATAATGATGGACTCAAATGGTTCTATGAAGGGAAGTACACTGTTCAATGTGTGATGAGCACGGGCATTTTAAACAGAAATCATGATGAGTGACAGACCATAGGCAACATACTTAAAAGGTGTGAAATCACACATGTGAATAAGTTGTTCATAAAGAAAGGGCCTTCCTAGGCATTGTGAGTCACTCAAAAGATGGGGCTGGTCAAAAATGATAGTGGGGGCCATTAAATGCCACATGATTTAAAAAGTGACCTGGTGTAGCCGGTCAATGAATAAATACAAGCCAAAGAACAGATTAAGGGTATAAAATGATTCAAGTGATAAAACCCTAAACCCTAATGACAATGAGGAAGAAAAGGCCCTAGGCTTACAAATAGAACTAGTGGAATGATGAAATTTTAGGGTTCCACCAGTGACTCCAACTAGGGATGTATGCCTCTTGCAAGCATAGCAAGAATCTAGATCTATGGTTGAAGCAGACCATTAGAAAGAATGAGCATGGTTATAGGGATATAGAATGTAACCTTCTTTTCCCATCACAAAAACCTTCTCAACCATTTTCATTGACTTCATTCTCTAGATTGGAGGCCCGACGGCCTCCCATAACTTAGAAGTAGCTCTTTCCTCTATCAAATACCTTATTCTGCTTTGATATCAACATATCAATCTCAATATTGTGCACTTCTGGGAAACCAATACCACCCTGACTGACATCATCTACTCCACTTACCATGAAACTATTATGCTCATTATCCTTTTGCATCTCAAGTTCGTCCAAATGAATTGGAAAGATAAAACTTTCATATTGCACTTGATCATAGATTATGACACTGTATTCAATTTTTTCATCAAGTTGAACATCTTCAAAAACACTCTGTTGTATGCCATCCCCAATTTCTCCCAAGGTATTTGAGGATTGAAATACAAATACAAGGGAATCTTCATTAGATGGAAGCAGCTCCATGATAAGATCGATAAGATATGTAGCTTCTGTGAAAAACTCAAGTGCACATTGGTATTGGTTAACATCATTCTTTATGCTATTTGTACCCCTAAGCTCCCCTTCACATGAATCAAATAGTCTTGTAACATTTGCATAATCTGAAAGTTCAGAAAACTATTTCTCATCAACACTGGCACCGCATTCAGTGTTGTTACTAGTGAATTTTTTCCTATTGTTTTCATCTTCATCTTTGAGGTCTTCTCTATGTGAACAACTATCACTTTCAACTGTCAACACCTTTGAATGGCATCCCTAATTATTATTCAATATGATCTACTTACTCATTCGTAGGCATGCCATCTCATCAATGTGTATACCATCACATTTCTCATGTGACTATGTAATTGTTGAACCAACATTACCTTCCTCAAGGGAAAAGACAAAAACTCAGTATCAAGCTTACCTCCACTCCCTATTATTTCAATTTTATCATATCCTTCATATGTGCAAGTAACACCTACCAAGCACTCATCAGAGTCCTCAACAAAAAGTGGATTATTCCTACACCAGAAAGAATCATTATTTGTCATCTCATGTGTTGATAAGGGTTCATCATATAAGGTATTTTCCCACACCTTCATTGTTATCATAGAAACCTCTACCTTATTAGCATGAAAGTCTAAATCTTCCATATCACCACTATAGTTGGAATCATCATAGTCATTGGAAGAATATACAAATGAACTCTCCATTTCATTCATATCCTGAATGGTTAACCTTTGAGACTCATAGTTTGGGAATTCATTATCAAATAAATTGGAAAGGTTTTCAATTTTATTAATGTGTGATTGCATTAATTCAAAATTCATGTGCTTGTTATAATGTGCAATTTTATCATCTAATAAGGAAAACCTTTTATTCTCAACAAGTACCTTATACTCCTCTTCATGTGTACTTGACTCTACCTCTGCTTTGTATGAGCAGTCAGGAACAATAGGGCCAAAAGTATGTTCATCACTCTCAGCTTCATACTTAATACCAGCATACTAAATACATATGTGCTTATCTTCAAGTTCTTCATCCTTCATTGAACTGATGTGCTCCATTGATGACAAAGCCACATTACATTTCAAATATGCACTAAGTGAAACCTAATCATCTACTAGGGGACAAGTTATTTCATCAACATTCATATCACTGCATTCTTTAGGTGGAGAAAACACCTCTGGATCATCCTTACAAGATCATTCATAATCATTATAAGAATAATCAGGTTGGTTGTCATCATATTCCTCGTCACAAGAAAACTCATCACTATACAAACCATGTTCAAATTCTTTGAAGTGAGTGCTCAAACATCTATCTTCAATGTCTTGATTACTTATTTGTGATGGAGTGTCATCAATATTAGTATCATTGTCACTAACCAAGACATGACATGGAATGACATTAGACACCTCTTTTTCCTCCCCTTTTCTTGAGACATCACTAGGAGAGCATGCATTTATACGTATTTACTTTATTATCATCCCATGTGTATCTTTTTATTTAGCAGTACCATGTTGCTTTACCTTTTGATTCTTTTCAAGAGAACAATTCATATCTCTATCTTGGGAATCCATACTTTGTACACATTCACATTTAATAGATTCCATAGATTTTATCCAATTAGGTATTTGATTAAAGCTATGAGGCATCAATTTTTTATACAAAGCACTCAACCCAGATTCATAAATTTCACAAAACAAATCAATACACTCATAATCTTCAAGCCTGAAAGTGAGAGGGACTTCTATCAGAGCATCCAAAAACCTCAAAAATAGTTCATGTGATGATTCTCCTTCAAACCTTTTCATTTTATATATATTTTCAATAATAGACTTTTGAACATCATTTCTCAAACTTTGTTCACTCTTGGGGTGATCCCACAATAGTGGTTTACAATTTTTGGCCAAATTGGACATTGAAATTATTAGAATAGCTAAACAGTGAGGAATTTGAAGATGATGCAAACTAGAGTCTCATCACATTTTGTCTATAGATTCTAAAAATATTTTTTTCTAAATTTTTGGAATCAAATTGCACTTCTTTTTCCATCTCCCATGAAAACTAGTTTTTTTCATAAAACAACATTTTTAAAAAGTGACACATACCGTATAACACATAAGTTTTATTCCATGAAGGATAAAATTCTAATCCTTTCGAATTTAGATTTGTAACTTCGATATCTAGTGCTTCCACTTGGTTATATAGTTTTTTATTAAATATTTTTTTAATCAAGTTTCAAAGTCAAATTAATTACAATTCAGACATAGCGCGACCGTATAACGCGTAACTTTTTTTGTATATATCGAAATTCAATTTTTTTTTTGTTGGATCAAGGACTTCAATATCTAGTGCACTCATATTTTTCAAAAAAAAAAATTATAATCTACTATTTTTCCACATGTGCAGAACAGAGACCTTCATTTTCGATGAAAACCCTATGTTTAATAAAACTAAAAAAACAAATACATAATAAAACCAAAACATATTAAAATTATATTCATTGGATAACTCATTCTGAGGACTACCTGATTCTCGTTGGGTTTGTGAAGATTCCTTTATTTTCATCCTCAACCCAAGCTCTGAAGTAACAAAATTTAGATTTTTTTGTGTCTCAGGAGGGATGAGGGATAAGGGGGTTCATACGAACCCCTTTGCAATGCATTTTTTTTTTTTTTTGGTGGCCAAATTCAAAGGGGTTCACTTGAACCCTTGTTTGACCAAACCCCTTATGGGTTCAGTCGAACAAGTAGGTTTGTACAAACCCCCAAAATCACTTTTTTTTCCTTGAGGCCATTTTTTGTGGGTTTTCCTTCCTCACTTGAATTGTAAACCACTATTGCGGCTTCACCCTTGGCCTGGGATTTATTATGATTTTCATATTGTGATGATGAATAAATCAAAACACCAAAATCATTATCATCCTAACAAGAAGACTTATTATCTGATCTATGAGTTATATTTGCACTAGGTGTGTTAGGATGACCAACACTCGCATCCCTATGCCCTTTCATCATGTAATACTTCAAATTGTTCTCAATATCCATGGCACTTCGATATGCCTGATGTAGTGATGTAGGCTCTTCATCCCTTAATAACTAGCTCCTCTTACTATCAAATGCACCAAGGTATACGACCATTAATTCTGCATCATTTAGTCTTATATTTTCAAGGATATCCTTTATGGCTCTTGTAAATTTGAGATTAAAAGAGGGGATTGATTCATCTTCGTGTCTTTGAATTTGCATAAAATTTCACCTTCACTTGGATTCACTCTTTCACCAAATTTATGTATGAAAGTTATCTTAAGTTCATTCCAAGAGTATATAGAGGACAATGGTACAAAAAAGAGAACCAGTCTCTTGCATCCCCTTTCAAGGACTGCACAAACAATTTCATAATCACATCCTTAAAATCCACTTCATAATCTCCCATCAAATTTGCAAACTCCTACAAATGTTTGCTTGTTGACTCCAACTTCTCTCCCTTAAAATTTGGTATTTTTTCCCTGATCTTGGGTGGTACAATGTTTGGAAAACCACAAATATTACTAAAATTTATGGCTTTGTAATTTTCAGTACTAAAATTCTTTTGATGTGATAGGGGGTACTCATCATGTGTTATTGCATTTATTTTGGTTCCAGATGTACAATCTGACAAGACATCTTGTTCTACCCTTTGTAGACTTTGGCTGTGGTTTCAAAAGTTAACTCAAATTCCTTTTACACTTAAGAGCTTAAGCCTTTATGATGTAAATTTTCTAATTCTACTTTGCATAATACTATTCAAAAATCAAAATTTATGAATATGACAGGCTTCTACATCCATTTCAACTTCACTTTAAGATTATGCAAAGATATTATTCCTTTCCCTATCTTAGTGTTATTTCACCAAATTGGGAAGCATTTGTGTCCTATATCTTGAAAATTCCCACAAATTATCTGCAAATATAATGATTTTTTTTAGATTTATGGGAATACTTGGAGTCTTAGAGAAACCTTTTACCTTCGATCTTGAAATTTTGCAGATCTGAAGTCTTGTTATATTTTTTGTCAGGTTCTTTGAATTAGAGTCGCCACCTCTCCTTAGAGGATTATACTTCAAAATAAATTGACATATCTTCAAAATAGATTTCGTTTTGGGTTTGCTCCAATAGTGGGGTCACCTTCAAATCTTTCAAACTTTGCTGCTACTAACATTTTTACTAAGTTCAAGAATTACACAATATGTGAACTGGATGTTAATATTTATCACACCATTTGACTTTGTAATAAAATAATCTGCAACTGGAGAATTAAAATTGTCCCCAACAGAGTCACCATTTATGTTGGCATTTTTTCTAGCTAACCTTGGAATTCTCTAAAGGGTAGACAACCCTTATGTTAAAAAATTGTCCAAAGTTAGTGGCCAACACAACAAACAGATAATTTTGAGGTCTCTATTCCTACACTTTAGGCTCTGTAGGACCAAGGAGGGTATTCCTTATTATGTTCATTTGGTATATCAACTTCTCAAGAACACTTCAATACAAATTCATTCCTATTTGAGGAAAACACACTAAATTCATGAAATATTTGGCAAGTCTTCAAGCAAATTAATATATGTATTGGTAGGAATGTGGGTGTATTTCAAACATAAATTTCAGAACTGGCGAAATCTAATAGGTATTGTTCTTATTTTGAATCCATATCTAGGTATATTACTTATTCACTTAATTGTATGAATTATTGATAAACAAGCCAGTGCCTCATCAATTGGGTAAATGGAGTCAAATATGAAACAACCAGTAATACATTGATTATTTAATTTTGATATATAGACTATCTTTGTAATTCCTTGCAATCCACAGACTCATATTACCCAAAACATCAATTCTTACCAAATCCTCGCAAATTCTCACACAACCATGACTTTTCCCAAGAATTCTAATTAACCCTTTGAGTTACAACAAAGAAATAAAGCCATGCATCCAGTTGAACCATTAATGATAGACAAAAATCTCTTTGATGATTTCATTTATGATCTGTGAAAATGTACAAAAGGAGAGTATATGTAATGGAATTTATAGTTATTTCAATATCAATAATCTATGTAAAACCATTTAAGACTATTACATACATAACCTATACCCAAGATAGTTTCCTAGAAAATTCATCAAGCATTCTACATTTTCATTTTTCTTTCTATACTCGAATCCTACCTAGAACATATTAGACTCAAAATTTTGATCACAACCCCCTTACATTGAGCCATGAAATCCCTTTTATAACACAAGGGAGCAACAAAGCATTCAGATCAAATGTAATTACATTTCATGTTAATTTCAAAATTCATTTTGTTGGGGTTAATTTCCCAAACCGTTACATCTTTAATAATTCCTTTATCATGGGAAAAGCAAAAGGAAAAAAGAGCGTCAACCCATTTTGTCAAAACTGCCATACAAGCCTTCCAAAAATTATCACCAAAATGGGCACATTTTCCAACACCAGAGTAACCACCATCACAATCATCAGCATGAACCCACGAACCAACACTAACAAAACTGACCAATAGAACCAGCCACCTAGAAGCCTAATCATCATAGCACCCAAAACCCAACACCATTAGAAGAGGACACGGGTGTTACCTAACCTTTTCAACCATTGAGTAACCATGCTCATTGGGTCTTATGAAAGAGAGTGGAGTTGCAATAACAATCCTGTCCTTCAAGTCGCTATAAAGCACCAGAGAAGCATGAAATTAAATAGGGCCAGGGCCATCTCCTCCCTCTTCACTTGAAGAACTATCAGAAATTAAGACATGAGTGGTGGGTTTCTTCAAAAACACCCTAGGATCCGTATCAGGTCTTGTTAATTCTTTCGCAAACACAGGCCCCTTCTCTTTTATCTTGATTAGTTCATGTGACACAATTTTGCTCCTTAGGGCATAGGTTCTTCTAACAACCACCTTCTCACATTTTCTGCATGCACTTCTCTTTTTCTTTGGAACAATTGGCACCTCAACTGGGAGGGGTTTATCCTCGGGTATGTATGTAACCGGTTCTTTCATACTCAACCTTATAGACCTTCAAATTAATGCAATGGGAGTACTCGGCTCACTCATTTTTTTAGGATATAATAACAACCAGAGCTAGTTATGCAGAAGAACAAAAACCACAACTTCCAAGAAATTCACATGTATAAGCAACGGAAACACCCATGGATTCCAGTCACAGAAAATAGTTGGACCGTAATAGCAATGCAGTAACCATACACACTTACATGCCAGAAGATGCCATACCACCACCTTTACAATTCCTACACATAAAAGTTCTGCAATTATCTCTCCAATACTCACAACAATTAATTTTGTGCTCTAGTAATCCACAAATGATTTTATCAAGCTACAAAAAATCCTCATTAAATAGAGGAATTTAAGGCCAGTTGCAATTAATGGCCATCTTAGCTCACTCCCGTGAGCAGAAGGATCAGTTATTGCATGTTACATCTTCATTGTCAATCACCGTGGATTTAAAACTTGATGAATGAGGCACATTAAGAGTCGCCACTTGCTTTGTTGATCATACCAGGAAATAGTGAGGATGTGCTTTAAAGCTGCCATGTATCCATTCACATCCTTAGTTAATCATCCTTGACTTTTCCGTAATTGATCCTATTGATCATGGGAAAATCTTGACCACATCCCAAAATGTGTCACCCATCACCAGTTCACATTCCAATTTGAAATCTCACCAAGCAATGGCCTCAGTGCCAATGATGAGGTACCAACCATCGATTTGATTGTGGGAAGATCTTAGCCAATGATCCTTGCTTTACTTCACTCATTGTGGGTTCCTTCTCTATCGAACTGCCTCAACCGATGATAAACCGAACCTACACAATGGGAAGGAACTCCACCCATTGGCGGTCGCGTGTTCTCCACTAAATGAGATGAGATAACCGGTGACAATACAAGGGTCAACAATGGTTTAGGGAATTAACCACATCCTTCATCACAGGTTATCTTCTTGTGGTAGCAATGAAACACACCGTTGGAAATTGACCTTGGGTTTGGCGATGAATTAAAAGTTGAACCACATCATTCATCATGGGTTACCCTTAAACTATGAGGGTGTAACACGCGATGGGAAATGAAAGTCCACGGTTTGAAAAAATCCATGCATCACTCATCACGAGTTACCCTATGGTGGGGAAAACATAACATGTTACAAGTGATGAATCCATAATGATGGACTCAAATGGTGCTATGAAGGGAAGTACATCACTCATCACGTGATGAGCACAGACATTTTAGACAGAAATTGTGATGAGCGACAAACCATAGGAAGCATACTTAAAAAGTGTGAAAGCACATGTGCGAATAAGTTGTTCATAAAGAAAGGGCCTTCCTAGGCATTGCAGGTGCCTTGAATGATGGGGCCGGTCAAAAATGATAGTGGGGGCCATGAAATGGCACATGATTTAAACAATAACCTGGTGTAGTCGGTCAATGAACGAATACAAGCCAAAGAATGGATTAAGGGTATAAAATGAGTCAAGTGATAAAACCCTAAACCCTAATGATAGTGAGGAAGAAAAGGTCCCGAGCTTGCAAATAGAACTAGTGGAATGATTAAATTTTAGGGTTCCACTAGTTGGAGAGGGAAAATAGAGGAGATGATATAGAAGGAAAAAAGGAGGCATACTATCCCCATAGGTTAAATTATAATCAAGTAGTATTCACATTAGTAGATGATTATAACAGCAACAATATACCTCATTAACAAAGAATTAGTTGATGTGGTATTAACCCATAATGAAATTGCATGAGATTTGTGTACTATAAAAAACCTCACAATTTTAAATGTGGGGCACTAATAGAAACTCCAACTAATTGATCTCAAAAATATACTCAATTACTAATAAAGAGGATATAGGTATGGATGACAATTATATGCTTACTTCTTGTAATCCATACTCCATTTGAATAGATACAAGCATAAAACATAATTTATAGTGAGAAATATTTGGTAATCATTTAAAATAATCACATATAATAAATTTTGATTAACAATGTTTGTGAAGAAAAAAATAAAATTGAAATAAAAGAAACATTTTTTAGGCATGGTAGGATCCATGAGAGCATAAAATTTTAATATGGCATGAAATAAATATGGTCATAAAGCCTATGGTAGCATGAATTCATGATGGGAAAACCTCTAAATAAGATGGAGTTATGGTGCATGAAGCCATGGTGGGCACAAATTCTATAAAGAGAATGAAGCCATGATGGAATGAATCCTATAAAAGGGTATCAATTTATTTTATTATAATCATAGTCATTAAATATTTTAATGATAATGTATTCCTCTCCTTTTGGTTCCATACAAAGGATGTAATAAATTGGAGGAGATGAGAAAAGAATGTAAAAACCATTAAAAAACTAATTGATAAGCATGTAAAATGTTTCATAACTAACATCATGTGATAATATGTGATTATGAAATCACATGTGTAAAGAGGGGCTCAAATAAAATTACCCTCGGTTTTTTCTCAAATAAGAATCATAAATGAGAAAACCTATAGTGTTAGACATCATCATATAAGCACATATTAAGTGATCATAAAATATAAACATGTAATCATGATAAATGAATGATAGATCATACGATGTAAGAATAAACCATAAGATAATTATGTAATAATATTAATCATCATGTAATTGATAACCAACATGAGTATGTTATCATAATAGGATAAGATCATGTAAGTATGCATCTACATTAAAATGTAAACACATAAGCATGTATTTAAGAACAATAATAATGACACATAAATATTATAATCATATTAAACATATGATAACTATGAGATAATAACAACTTTAAAATAAAAGAATTTATATAAAGGTGGATCCCCTAAGTCGAGATGCATAGAACAACATATAAATGTCATGAAACAAGATAAAGGATATAGTATAGAAGGTGAAATGAAAATTAAAATATTTCATAACAAAGAATAATCTTAAACTAGATGTATAAGATAATAGAGTGCCTAAGAAAAGTGAAACAAAACAAACATAACCTATTAAGAATGTACAAAAATGATAACATGATAAAAAATGTATTGAAATTAAAGAATAAATAAGAGAATGAATATATTATTAAATGCTCCAAGAAAAATTTTATTTACATAATTTTAAAATGTTTAACATCTAAAAGTAAAAGTAAAAAAATCTATTATTTTGGTTTGTGTGATGAAAGTGGTTTTTTGGTCACTCTATACTTTGTACAATCATAAATTCATAATGGACAATATAAAATAATGTTAAAAAAAGGTGAAGAAAAGCTGCAATAATAACTAATGAATGTGTTGCAAATATGAAAATTAGATTAACCAAATGAGATTATTTGTGATTTCGTATTTAACACTAACGCAAAAAACATCAAACCATAAGAGACACAAAATTTACATGGAGAAACATTTTTGAGAAAATAAATCCACATGAGAAAGAGGGGAAGTATATTAGTAATATTCAATATAGAGATACACAATAATACACTTCAGTGCTATTCTCTGATCAACCTAACAACACCTTGTTACCTTCAAAAACTCAACATAAAACTACCATCTCATGGCCCCAATTTATAGAAACTTGTGGGAGGGAAAAACATAGTGCTAACCTGAAACAAGAGGAAAATACCTCATGAAAAACCCATGCCTATAATAATGGGTAGCCAATAGGAATAAATAAAATATTAATTATCTTCACATGGCTTCAACATGGGCACCTATCCCATAGCCAATCAAACCTTTTCCTTTCTATATGAACTTTGTAACTCCGCATTGACTCTTTCAATCACACAATAGGGCAACCTTTCACCTTCCAATCTTGGGCACCAAACACATGATTGTTCACATTCTCAAAGGTGGATGTCTAGAAATAATATTATCCCATTTTCCCTTGTAACCATTATTGACACATATTTACTTCCTTTAAATGTAATTATAATTTATCAATATTAAACATATTTCCTCTCATGTCCCATAGAACACTTTCCAAGGAATGTGGAGATAAATGAATGGCATAGGAATACAAGGTTAATGTCACCTTTCTTAACAAAGAAAACATATTAATACAAGTTAAAAAATAAATAAATGATAAAATATATGTTTCTAGTCACTTACATATCAACATGCACCATTAAAGGTATCTTTGACATAACTAGACTCTAACTAAGAAAAAAAATAAGATAGAAAAAATTAAAATAACACACAAGGGGAAGATTTAAGCTAATTATGTCAATCTCATTCTAAGCTTATTTCCCATGTTTAATGACCTATGATATGTATTTCAGACTCATGCTCAACTTGTTTCCTATGTTTAATAGTAGGATATGAGCATGAATCTAATACAATATGATACCGACCTGATGTAGAAAAAATATTATGATCCTACATATACTCATGAGAACTAAAATCAAAATAATATATGAAAGTAGATATAAGATCCAAAAATTAAGTATGAGAATTGTAATGCAAATCAAGCCAACTAGGGAAAATTTCAAAGATCTAATAAAATGAATAATCCATAATAGAAAATCATAACCAAAGATTTAAAAATTGATATTATTACTATTTTAATATGGATGTAAATATATTTACAAGGATTCTTAAAATTGAACTACAAGTGAGCCTTTCTAGTATACACCACCAATAGATCTAAATAGAAAAATACTATGGGTAAAGGAGATGTAGATACATTTTTTACAACTTCACCAAATGAATAAATTATAATTCACACGATGTACATATATAACATACCATAGTAAATACCTACCTAAACAAGGTTATCATATCCTAAGTTAATACAATGCAATAAAGTTACAAAATAAGAAAAAATAAAATAATGCACCAACACCCTCCATAAGCATAGGGGTAAGTGTACAAAGTTGTGACACAAAAAAGACTCTTGAGATGCCACCTTTTTTTTTAAATCAACAGTCTAATGATCAATGAGAAAATGAAGATAGTTGTATGCTCAAAATTTGAAGATGCAACAAGAAAAAGAGTTGTAGTGCTCCAAATATAATTTCTAAACTACTAATTTATTTTGAAAATAGTGAAGATTAAGGGTTTGAAAAGGGGGAGCACACAAATTCATCCTATTTTTATCAAAAAATTATCATAACATTTGTTGTTCTCCACATAAAATGTTATATTTTATTTAGAATTTCAAAAATCATTCCAATGAGAAATTAGATAACACCATATAGTTTATGCTATTTTTTGGCTAATTTTTTAATGAATATATAATATTTTACTAATTTCTAAAGTGGACACATCCTAAAAAGAAAAAAATTGAGCATGTTATCCCCTAAAAATTTGAGCATGCCCCCCCTAAAAAATTTGAAAGCTAATCGAAAACCCTTTTTTGTAATATGTTTAGAATGGAGTCTAGTTTCTAAAAATGTAGTTTGTTTCAAACTTTGATGCATGAGAAAAAAACTGTACCCAAACTAGCACATTTTTTTTGAAAAAAAATGGAGACACTAACAAAATAATTTAAAGATGAAAACCTTAACATAATCAAAACATAAAAAATATATGTCATTATATAGATAAGAGATCCTAACATCATCATGGTATTTTTATAAATTTGCATTGAAACACATGCAAACCTAATGGAGAGCACGAACAGAAATGTGAGGAATTTTTTTACCCTTTAAAAAAATGATGTCTTTGGCATGATGTCTTTGGGTTGGATTCCCAAGTGAAATCCAACCCTTTAGGCTAATATTTCCCAATGTAATCCATTTGGAGAGTGCTAAATTTGGTAACCATTCAATGTAATGCTAAAGCTAGCTTCTCTTTATTTTTCTCTCTCCCCCACTTTGACAAGGCTTAGAGTTTATGGTTTATAATTGATGGCGGATATTCAAGGTTTTACCTTTCACTCCCTCTTTTCCTCCTTTCATATTAACTAGTACTTCCCCTCTTCTCTGAACCCTATATCTACCTTTTCTTCCCTACTTAACCCAATATCTATCCTTACCTCCCTACCTATCTATTCTTCTCTCTCCCTTTGTTACTATTTCTCACCAATCTCTCTCCTTTCTCTTGATCACTACCTCTCCCACCCTCCCTCTCTCTCTCCCCATCTCCAAGTCTCTCCCTCCTTGTCTTATTACCCACCTATTTTCCCCCTCTATCTCTCTCACATTTTTGTTCTCTCTCTTATCTTCTCTCTCCCTCCCCTCTCTAGGTTATCACCTCTCTATCTCCTCCTCCCTATGTTTCTCACTCCCTCCATGTGTACCTCTCACTCAATCCCTTCTTACTCCTCTACCGATACTTCACTTTCTCTCTCCCTCAATTCTCTCTCCCCTCTCTAGGTCTCTCCCACTCTCTCTCCCTATCTCCCTCTCCACCCTACCTTCCTTCCTTACCCTCATCTATATCCTTGCCTTCATACCTCTCTCTTCTTCTCTCTCCCTCTATTATTGTTTCTTTCCCATCTCTCACCATTCTCTTGATCACTACCTCTCCCTCCCACCCTTTCTCTCTCTCCATATCTAGGTCTCTCCCTCCTTCCCTCTTTACCTCTCTACATCTCCCTCCTTGTCTCATTACCCACCCTCTCCTTCCTCTACCTCTCTCACCCTTATCTCTCCTCTATGTCTCTCACCCCTCTCTCCCTAGGTTGTAGGTCTCTCACCTCTATATCTCTCCCCTCTCTAGTTATTTCCCTCCCACTCCACCTCTCTCCATCCCTCTTTATGAAATTCTCTCTCATTTTATTTTCTCTCCCCCTCACCTCTTTACCTCTCCCTTCTCTAGATATCTCAATCACTCCTTTTTAGCCTCTCTATCCCTCCTTATCTATCTATTTCTCTTCATTATTCTCTCCCCATGCCCTCTCTACATCATTACCTCTATATCTCCTCCTTCCCTATTTCTCTCACCCCCTCCATGTCTACCTCTCCCTCTATCCCTTGTTACTTCTCTACCTATACTTCCCTTTCTCTCTCCATCTCTTTTGTCTCTCCCCTCTCTAGGTATCTCCCACTCTCTCTCTCACTCTCTCCCTCTCTACCTCACCTTCCCTCCTTACCCCCATCTATATCCTTTCTCCCTAACTTTCTCTTCTTCTCTATCCCTCTATTATTATTTATTTCCCATCTCTCTCCATTTTCTTGATCACTACCTCTCCCTCCCATCCTCTCTCTCCACATCTCTAGGTCTCTCCCCCCTTCCCTCTTTACCTCTCTACCTCTCCCTCCTTTATCAATAACCACCTCTCTCCCCCCTTTTCTCTCTCACTCATATCTCTCCCCTATGTCTCTCACCCTCCCTCCCTAGGTTGTAGGTCTCACACCTCTATATCTAAATCCCTTATCTAGTTATTTCCCTCCATCTCCATGTCTCTCCCTCCCTCTTTACCCATATTTCCCTCTTTACTAAATTCTCTCTCATTTTCTACCTCTCCATCCATCCCTTGTTACTCCTCTACCAATATTTCCCTTTCTCTCTCCCTCTCTTCTTTCTCTCACCACTCTCCCCTTTGTAGGCCTCTCCCACCTTCTTGTTGGAAATACAAGGTAAAACTTGCAGTAATACAACTTAATTGTCTGAAAATATGAAATTATGTATCCAATATTACCATAAAGTGATAATGTGATTAACAATTCTAAAAATGAAAGGAAAAAAGACAATACCACAAGTAGAGAATAAAAAGTGACACAAGATATACGTGGAGAAAACCTTGCATGAAAAAACTCCACACCCAAAGAGATCAAATGTTTGTATTAGTCTTCAAATGAGATACACCAATGCAACACTCCTCTCTAAATTTTGATAGCACTTCATTACTCTGACAACATGTAAACAAACTCTACAAATGACCAACTCAATGCTCCAATATATAAAAGTTTGTTGGAGAGAATACCACAAATGGTATCCTAAAATAATAAGTAAAACTACATGTAAAACCCATGCCCCCCTTAGTGGAAAACCCAGAAACATGGTGAAAAATATTAACTAATCACATGGCTTTCACATGAGTGCCTAACCCATAGCCAATGAAAATTGGTCAATACCGAGTGCTCCATAAATCTTTGATAGCTTTGGCTACTACATGCATGAACATGCACCAACATGCAAACTTGGGTTCCCCGCCATGCAAAACGTGGAAATAAAATGCAAGGACATGCATTGCAAAGTGGTCCCCACCTAGAAGTTGGACACACAAAGGGAATATACTCTTAGGATTCTTTGAAACTATCACCATATTGGGTCCACCTCTTTGAATGCAATTTCAATTTGTTATAGGAAAATAAATAATAAAAAATTTTCCCCTCATGTCCTCCAGAACACTTTCCAAAGAATGTGGAGACATACAATTATCAACTTAGGATAGAAATTATAATGTCACCTATCCTAACATCATCCCAATTCAAATTATATATTACAATTACATTCATGAGATACAAATAAAATATAATCAAGTATAGTGATCAAGGCCCATGGCCTTCCTCCACCAAGAGAACTTGTCTATGGTTACTAGCTTTATGAGAGATTTTGCAACATTATCCAAAGTTTCAACCTTCTCAATCAAGACCTTACCATTCTCAACCATCTATCACACAAAGTGATAGTGAACATCAACATTCTTAGTATGAGCATGATACATAATCTTTTGGGCTAAGCATATGGCACTTTGACTATCATATCCAATCCTCATTGTCCTACAATCAAAACCAATGCCATTACCAAGTCTTTGTAACCAAACCACCTCCTTAGAGGGATGTGTATCATCCATATACTCTAGTTCGATGGTGGAAAATATAATTGTAGGCTTCCTCTTGCTCATCCAACTCACTGCACCTCCAAACAAACTAAAAATATAGCCACTAGTGGACCTTTGACTATCCAATTCACCTACCCAATCTACATCAACAAAACCCTATATGTACAATGACTTGACCACATCATCAGTACTATGATAAACCAAATAGTAATCTAAAATACCGTGCAAATATATAAACACCCTCTTAACATAAGTCCAGTGCTCTCTACCATTATTAGACATAAACCTGCTCAAAACTCCCACTACTTGGGCTATATTTGGTCTAGTGCAAACCATTGCATACATCAAACTACCAATTATACTAGCATAAGGAATCTTAGACATCTCTTCAAAATCATCACCAAAATTAGGACACATGTGTAAACTTGACTTAGTACCAACCAAAAATAGAATATTTCTTGGTTTATAGTCATGCAAATTAAATATCTATAAAATGGTATCAACATACTTTGACTTAACCAAAGACTTTTGTGAACCCGATCTCTACTAATCTCTATCTGAATGATATATTTTGCAACCCCCAAATCATTCATATTAAATATGCCAAAAATTTGAGTCTTAAGCTCCCTAATCATCACCTTGTTATCCATAACCAACATGTCATCAACATACAAGACAATGATTAGTATCCAATTGTCAATATCCTTAATGTAAACACAATGATCCTCCTCACTCCTAACAAAACCCAAATTCAATGTAAAGGGATCAAAATTTTGGTACCACACCATGGGTGACTTTTTCAAACCATATAAAGATCTCTTTAACCTACAAACCAAGTGTTATTTTCCTTTCACAACAAAACTATCAGGTTTTTGCATATAAATCTCTTCCTCAAGATTCTCATGCAGGAAATCAATTTTAACATCCATTTGCTCTATTTCAAAATCATAAGCACCATAAATAGATAATACGAATCTAATAAAAGTTAGCTTACAAATAAGAGATAAAATTTCAACAAAATCAACTCCCTCTCTCTGGGAGTAGCCCTTGTACACCAATTTATCCTTGTACTATCTAACCAACCATCTACACCAAATTTATTTTTAAATACCCACTTGCAACCAATGGGATTCCTTCCTTTGGGAAAACTCACAAGATCCTAGGTATTACAACTATCCAATGATATCATATCCTCTTGCATGGATTGCATCCAAGACTCACTTTCTTCCGAAGAAAGAGCCACCATGTAGGATCTAGGTTCATCATCAATACTCAAAAAAGAAAATACACAATGGTAATTTGATGGGCTATACCTATCAATTGGATTCTATTTTCTTGTGGATCTTCTCAAGGTATGAGTAAGGGTTTATTACTTTTCTTCTTCTACATGCTCATCATGGACATCATCTAAACTCATTGAACCCTCTTCTTCTTAGCAAATACAAAAATGAAATAAAATCAACAATACCACAAGTAGAGAATAACAAGTGACACAAGATATATGTGGAGAAATCCTTGTGAGAAAACATTCCACACCTGAAGAGATCTAATGTTTTTATTAATATTCAAATTAGATACACCAATAGAAAACTCCTCTCTAAATTCTAGTAGCACTTCGTTACTTTGACAACCTACAAATAAAATACCATCTCAATGCTGCAATACATAGAAGTTTGTGGGAGAGAATACTACAAATGGTATCCTGAAACAACAAGTAAAACTACCTAGAAAAACCAATGCCCCCCTTCATGGACAACCTAGAAACATGGCAAAAAATATTAAATGATCACATGGCCTTCACACAAGCACCTAACCCATAGCCAATGAAAATTGGTCAATACCAAGTGCTCCATAACTCTTCGATGACTCTGATGACTTCATGAAAGAACATGCACCAACATGCAAACTTGGGCACCCCACCATGAAAAACATGCAAATACATATAAGGACATGCATTGAAAAGTGGTCCCCACTCAGAATTTGGATGCTCAAAGGGAATATACTCCTAGGATTCTTTGTAACCATCACTATAGTGGGTCCACCTCTTTGAATGCAATTACAATTTATTATAGGAAAATAAATAATAAATATTTTTTAACTCATTTCCTCTAGAATACTTTCCAAAGAATAAGGAGACATAAAATTATCAACTTAGGATAGTAATTATAATGTCCCCTCTATCTCTCTCACCTTTATCTCTCCTCCTATCTCTCTCTCTCCTCTCTCCCTAGGTTGTATGTCTCACACCTCTATATCCATCCCCTCTCTAGTTGTTTTCCTCCCTCTTTACCCATCTTTCCCTCTTTGTCAACTTCTCTCTCTTTTTCTTCTCTCTACCCCTCACCTCTCTACCTCTCCCCTCTATAGGTATCTTAGTCACTCCTTGTCTACCTCTCCATCCCTCCTTAGCAATCTCTTTCTCTGTATTCTTCTCTCTCTCTTCTCTCTCCCTCCCCTCTCTATGTCATCACCTCTCTATCTCCCCCTTCCCTATTCCTCTCACTCCCTCCATGTCTACCTATCCCTCCATCCCTTTTTTATCATCTATAAATACTTCCTTTTCTCTCTCCATCTCTTCTCTCTCACCTCTCTCTCCCCTCTCTAGGTCTCTCCAACTCTCTCTCCCTCTCTCCCTCTCTACCTTTCCTTCCCTCCTTACCCCCATCTCTATCCTTGCCTCCCTACCTCTATCTTCTCTCTCCCCTTGTTATTGTTTCTCACCCATATCTCTCTATTCTCTTGATCACTACCTCTCCCTCCCACCATCTCTCCCCCCATATCTAATTCTCTCACTCCTCTCTTTGCCTATCTACCTCTCCCTCCTTCTCTCATTACCCACCTCTCTCCCCCCTTTATTATCTCACCCATATCTCTCCCCTATGTCTCTCACCCCTCTCTTCCTAGGTTGTATGTCTCAAACCTCTATATCTATCCCCTCTCTAGTTATTCCCCTCCCCTTTTACGCGTCTTTCCCTCTTTGTCAACTTCTCTCTCATTTTCTTCTCTCTCCCTCTCACCTCTCTACCTCTCCCCTCTATAGGTCTCTTAGTCACTCCTTGTCTACCTCTCCATCCCTCCTTAGCCATCTCTTTCTCTTTGTTCTTCTCTATCTCTCCTCTTCTCTCTCCCGCCCCTCTCTACATCATCACCTATCTATCTCCTCCTTCCCTATTCCTCCCACTCCCTCCATTTCTACCTCTACCAATACTTCCCTTTCTATCTCCCTCTTTTCTCTCTCTCACCTCTCTCTCCCCTCACTAGGTCTCTCCAATTCTCTCTCCCTCTCTCCCTCTCTACCTTTTCTTCCCTCCTTACACCCATCTTTATCCTTGCCTCCCTACCTCTCTCTTCTTCTCTCTTCCTTTTTTATTGTTTCTCACCCATCTCTCTCTATTCTCTCAATCACTACCTCTCCATCCCACTCTCTTTCTCCCTATCTATAAGTCTCTCCCTCATTTTCTCATTACCCACCTCTCTCCCCCCTCTATCTCTCTCTCCCCTATGTCTGTCACCCCTCTCTCCCTAGGCTATACATCTCACACCTCTATATCTCTCCCCTCTCTAGCTATTTCCCTACCTCTCCACCTTTCTCCCTCCCTCCTTATCCCCTTTCCCTCTTTGTGAAACTCTCTATCTAATTTTATTCTCTATCCCCCTCACCTCTCTACCTCACCCCTCTCCAGGTCTCTCAATCACTCCTTGTTTTCCTCCCCATCCCTCCTTATCCATCTCTTTCTCTCTTTTTTTCTCTCTCTCCTCTTCTCTCTTCATCCCCTCTCTATATCATCATCTTTGTATATCCTCCTTCCCTATGTCTCTCACTCCCTCCATGTCCACATCTCCCTCCATCCCTTGTTACTCCTATACTGATACTTATTTTCTCTCACTCTCTTCTCTCTCCCCTATAGGTCTCTCTCACTCTTCTCTCCCCCCTCTTTGGGTCTTTGTATAGGTTTGAGGATTGAGGGATATATTTCATGGTTGAGTGTAGAGGGTTAAGTGTATTGGGTAGAGGGCTTAGAGTTGAGGATATTGAATAAACTATTGTGGGATTAAAATGGAGTTCCAAAGAGGAATCTTGGTGGAGTGTTATAGAAATAAAATTGGTTATGAAGATGTATGGTTGAAGGGTGTAGTCATTGATGTTGGGCCTCTCAAATCATGTGATGGTTACAGAATTATCAGTGTCCAACATGAGGCATTTGAGGTCCAGAAGACAATCAAATTTTTGTATGGTTACACAAAACACCCCAAGTTTGCAAGATATTGGGGACCCAATTTTAATTTTTTTGACTTAGTAGAAATTAGAGAACAATAATGGTGAAGGAAAAGCTCAAAATATGTTAAAATATAGTTCAAACTATCAAAGTTGTTGTGGAAATTTAGGTAACCTAGTTTTCAAGTAATTCAAGCATGGATGTATGGTTTAGAACAAGATAACTACAAGGTTGAGGTAAATAAAATTACCATTGGGGGGAAACAAAGGTTTGCAGGTGCAAAAAATGAGATAAATAGGACAAATTGCTAAAGTCTCGTAGTTCAAGGAGTGGTTATAGCAAAAGTTGTCAATGTAACAATGCAGGTGTTTTGGTATTTAGGTAACCAAATATTCAAGAGCATGATAATCAAACTAAGGCTTAACAACATCACCCAAGTTTCTTGATAACACTAAACATTTGAAACCTACATAATTGTGAGGTAACTAGGAAACTGTAAAAAATGCATGGTTTTGATTATAAAATTCTAAGGAGTTAGAGTCATATGGATTATATTAAATAGTGATTTCTTTTGACACGTGCATTAATTAAAGGGGATTATATGTAATTGTAGAAGTGACATAATTTTTGTTGATTGCAGGTTTGGCAGGTGATGAACTTTGGCAAGGATATGGATGGTTAGGCAAATTGATCTCACAAATAAATCAAACAATATTAAACAAAGAAAGATACACTATCCAAAAGTGGGAAGCTAGAAAGGCATTCAATGCGAGAATCAAGGTTTTCTTTGGCAAGTAAACATAGAGTCAAGTTCTTTGGTGTTGCATTGACATATATGTTTCCCAAACTCGAGGCATGATGGCAGAACTACAAATAGAGATGAGTGGATTTTTATATTTACCTGATCACTTTGAATATCTAGCTTGTTCCACTTGGTCACTCTGAATATCCAGCTAGTTCCTATAATTTATTTGAAGACTCTATTAGAGCCAAAAGTGTATTTTCCTATGATTTCAAACCTTTTAGCCGTGAAGAAGAAATTCAAAATACCTTTGACTCACTTTTTTAGAATCAAAAAATATCTTCCTCTGCCAGCTATCTGTTATACCACATGCTATGTTATGATTGACTTAGTTCTACTCAGCCATGCACTTTCAAAAAATATTTGGAGGCCTTGTGTTCTATAAAGGGCCAGATGTAATTCATTTTAATGGATCAAAATTTGTTGAACTTGATAGACATAAGATTGGAATTTTTCCAATTTTATCTCTATTTTCTTGTTTTCAATTCAATTCTAGCCTAAAACCTTGTATATTCCATAGAAGTTGCTAATATCAAAGCTAATTCAAAAGCTATTAATTGATAGTAGATCCTACATAGCTAACTGTTTATTCCTATCAAAAAAGCCAATGTGTTGCATTGGATTCAAGTGCATATTGACACTATTTAGTGGTAAATAGTCATTTATCTTCTCTAAACTTCTTGCATCATTCTATATGAAGTTGTGAAGCAATCTACTGAAGTAAGGAATGATTTTCTTTGATTTAGGGGTATGTGCAGGACCATGATGGGCCAAAAAGTGGCAATACAATGGGTATGTGTGGGGTATGTGCCTAATGACTTTATTTTTACCCAAAATTGACGAGACAAAAAGGGTTTTTAAAGGAGATTCTTAGCTTTCCACCAATATAATTTATGCTTTACTTTGAATTTAATAAATAATTATTATTCATTTTCTATTTGAATTATGACTAAAGTCTTGATTGATAGGCTCATTGAAAAGCATCTATAGATTTCAAATAGTATCACATTTTTTGAATCTGAAACATGCATCACATTCTATGCTTTTCATACTATAGGATTTAAAAAAATGAATTTCATGAAGTTTTGACCAAGTTAAGGTGGTTAGACATACGAGTTTTTATATTTTTTAAAAGTTATAATAAAAAATTCATAATTAATTATTTACTTGGAATAAATTACAAAAAAATATGCATCACATCGGGACATGAGTCCTCTACTTATATCTAAAATATTTATAAAAAATATTATCATTTTAAATTGTGGTTAGGGTGGTCTAACAGACACCTACTTCTTATATTTTCCTTGAAATTTAAGTACTACTGCACTGAAAATTCAAATTTTCACCAAGTAGATTTTTTTTTTTAAATAAACCTAGTAGTTTAGAAACTACATTCAATTTTCTATAGATTATATTCTTACATATTTTTGAAATAATATAGATAACTTATTCAAATTTTTACATCAAGTTGCCTAACTCTAATTTTTCTAAATTTTTTGCCACTTAAGGGCCTATATTTTCCATGATGATCTTGCACATACCCTTGGTTTATTCCTTGGTGTATACATGGACAATAACTAGGAGACCTTAAATTTTACAATTTTTAGTGCTTTTCTTTAATTAGATGTTAGTATTTCTTGCAAATGGTTTAAATTCATGAAATATTTCTTACAAATAATTTGAATTCATGAAATTGTGGAGTAATACATGTTGAATCTACTACATCTTTATGTCACTTATTTTGGTACTTCTATCCTTAAACTTAAAAACCATAGGCCCCTCATGATTAATAATAATTTTGCACAAAAATTCCTGAGTGAACCTAGTGTGTCAAGACCTGGCATTCCTGAGCCTTGGGATAGCTAATATCATCTTTAACCAAAAATATTAGAGTTTCTTTCAAGATAGATAGGTTCTTCTATTCATTTGAGAAAAGATTTATCTGTGTGTTGGTGTCTGTAACATCCAGATCAACCAAATTAGTGCTAGAAGGAGGGAATAATTCAAAGTAGTAATATTGAGTAGCACCTGTAAGAACCCTAGGGTTGGAATGTACCTTACGATGGATTCTGGCTAGACATAAATGTTCAAGTTGTCCAAAAGATCCTTAATAGGAAACTTTTTCCTTAGAATTTGCTTACTTTTTGATAGATGGAAGGATGCAAAATTCATGACACGATAGATCATAGTGAAGTCGATTGAAAAGTTTTTCTAATTAGGGAAAGCTTGGCCATTAACAAAATAACTCCATTAATTGAGGCTTCCCTAATAAATAAAAAAGGATAGAAGGATTATCGAAGCTTAGTTTAAATATGGAAAACAAAGCCTTAAAAGTTGAATTCGGAAAACTTTCTAATTAGGGATTTCCTATAAAGGACTCAATAAGTTTGCAAGACAAGAAATTGAATCTTAGAAAATCGAGAGTATCTTATAAAAAGGCAGGAAAATAAGGACATGAACTACTAAATAACAAATGTACGGATAAGCACAATAGAATGGATATGACAGAATAGTTGGAAAACACAACAATTTTAGTAGAAGTGACAAAATTACATCTTGAAAAGGAAGTAATGTTAGAATTTACCCTTACCCTTCTTACCCTCTGTCTACCTACCTCTCTCTCTATTTCTATCTATCTCAACTATCCATATTTACCTCTCCCTCCCTCCCCTCTCTCTCTCCCACCTCCCTCCTCTCTCTATCCCCTCTTTCTATCTCTCCTCTCCCTCTTTCTAACTACATCTCTCTCTAATTATATTTATCTCAAATATATATCTTTACCTCTCCCTCCCTCCCCCTCTCTCCCACCCTCATATCTCTCTCTCTCTTCCTTCCACCCACCTTCACTCTCTACTTCTCTCTATATAACCTATCCCTCAATACCTCTTTCTCTCTCCCTCCCTCCCTCTTTCCCTCTCTCAATCTCTCCACCTTCCTCATTACCTCTCTACTTCTCTCTCTTTATTATATCTCTCTATCACATCTCTCTATCACCTCTTTCTCTCACTTCTCCCTCACTCACTCCCCTCTCTCTCTCCCCCTCTTTCTATCTCTCCTCACCCTCTCCTTTCCTTTCTCTCTCCAATTCTATCCATATCAACTATCCCTATTTACCTCTCCCTCCATTCCCTCTCTCTCTCCCACCCTCCCTCCTCTCTCTCATCTCTCTCTCCCTACTAACAGGAAATCTACATGTTGCAAGATATATTTTCCGAAAACTAGGGTAAGGAATAAGAAAGATTTCAGCTTGGTCTAAGTGTCAATCCAACAATCGTAAGCTTGTAAAAGGTGTTGCAGTATTATACCTAAGGGAGGAAAGCAATGAATTAAGTGGGGATGAATGCAGCTAGAACGCACATAAATTTCCTAAGTGAAAATATGGTTTAACTTTCCTATTCTTCCTTTCTGACAAGAACTATTATAAAAAACAACAGAAGTTTACGACAATAGCAGTAGCAATCTGTGATAGTAACAACAACAATTTATAGTAGAAAGTAAAATACACTTTATGCTCTTTCACACCAAATTAATAATACTAAAATCAAACTTCAATGAAATATTACATTCAAAACATAAATCAAAAAATCTTCTATCAAACCGAACAATAATAAAGATGCTAGAATTTAAATCACACAACTATTAAAGTTTGAAAGCTATTGAAATTAAATCAAATGGAAAATAAATAACACACAAATATTAACAATAAAAAATAAATAAATGTCATTGTGCTTCACCAAGGAGTGGGCCCTTGCTTCGTGGTTTGCAGGTGAGATGGGATGAGAGCCTTTCTATGATGTTGTGATCAGAAGAATCATTTTATTTTATCAAAAATGATACAATAATTTGCATACAATATCCCCCTTACAACATGCTAATTATAGCTATTAAATTTCCTTATAAGGCGTGAAACAAATTACAAGTTGTTTTACTATTTCCTCTTATTTCTACATGTGGATTTGTTGCATTATTTTTTTAATATTACGCATATGATTTTCCACACCACCTATTATATTTTTTTCCGACCTATTTCATTGCATTTTCTCCTATTCCCTTGTCATATTTTATGGCATTATTTATGGCTTGTGGGTTGGAATGAAACCAAGCATAAAAATAGGAGTTTGCTGTGCTATAAAAAGAGGATTTTGTTGTACCATAAAAATAGCAATTTTTTTTGCCTTCATTCATCATAATTTTATTAGTTACAACATCAAATAATATATGTTATTTCATGCCATATGAGTAGCACAATAAATAATTAGTTAAAATAAAATTAATTGTTGAAATTATTTTCTGTTGTGCAGGTGACAAGAGGTTCCTATGAAGAATGTGATAGGAAGTTTGTATTCTGATGACAAGAAGTTTGTATGCTAATGACAAGAAATCTACATGCTGCAAGATATATTTTCCAAGGATTGAAATCATAATTCTTATTAGTAAATACAATCAATAATTAATTTCCATATTTTATCCAAAACTATATTAAATACCACTTATATATAATCATATGCAACATAAAATGGTAAAATGGTATGATATGGAACGAAAATGGAATGTGGCAATGGGTATGATGGTATATGAAATAGGCTAAAATATGGCATAAAATGGGACATAAATGGTTTTCATCATTCCCTCCAACTTAACATAGTTCACGTCCTCGTGCAATCATTATTTCTGAGAGGGTAGCCTTAGGATTGTGACTTTGGATTTCCTATTCATCCCTTTACTATTATAACTCATTCATGATCATAGTTCCTTTCAATTTTTCTATAGATTTTTTGTATATTAATCATCATGGCTTTGCTTTTGTTTTTCAATAATTTCCTTTTCATCGTACCTTTGGATTTTTATTTTTTCATCATTTTTTCTTTTATTTTTTCATCATTTTTTTATTTTGTTGGCATTTTTCATAGCATTATTTGTTGGAAATGTTATGTATAAGAGGTATCACAAAAGAATATCTCCATATTTATGAGCTATTTTAAATGAGTAAAGTGATATGAATGATTAAGAAAAGTGAAAATAATGGATACGATGACTATGATGGAATAATGAAGGATGATAGGTGAAAAGATGGGTAATAAGGATAGTGGACCTCCCCTCCCACTTAAAGGGTTGACCATCCTCGGGCAACAAGGAGAGGATGGACCGTAGGAATGTTGTATGTTATGATTAATATAATAAGAAATACTAATAAAGTTAAGAGATAAAATAATGAGAAATGAAACTGATTGTTTTACCAACTTGCATGTCCATTAATGCCAAGATCTAGTAGCCAATGTAACTCTGCAACTCTAAATCCCCAACAAGTATTGTTGCACATGAAATGGTTCCTTCACAATGAAGCACTATGGATCATACTAATGGTAGTTGAATCTATCTTCGCATTTGCTAACACCTCAACTAAATGTGTAACTTTGTGCTACAGGTGATCAAAGTTATGTTGACCATGACAAATGAGAGCACATCTACACAAGTGAGCAATAGGAGGTGCTAGAGGCACTCAGACAACCATTGAAGCAATAGAGTATACTTGCAAACTAATTATCCCATAAAAAGAACATAAATTAGTGCATTTTTTTTCTTTTTTTAAGATTTTGATAATGACAAGTGACTGCTAGCAAGCCAGTTTTCAATCACATACCACTTAGCGGTGATGTAGAAACAGGTTTCACCACTAAGAATTGTATTCAAATACAATTCACTAGAAACTGGTTTTCAAATTGTAGTTGTCTAACACTGGCCGAAGTTTTTCATTGTTAGAATTTCTTTTTCATTTTTTTCCTTTTATTCATTTTTTCATTTTTTCATTTTTTTCATTTTTTTCATTTTTTTTCATTTTTTTCATTTTTTTCAAATAATGTGCATATAATGACCAAAGAGAAGGAAACACTTATACGAATGTTGAAGTGATACCATCCAAAACATGGAATTAATTTGGAATCCCTTCAATGAAAGTCACTGATGAAACTAATTGTATGTAGAACTTGAAATGATGACCAATGGCAAGAAATATACCTTCATCAAGATGGATCATGCATATTCTTATAGCACAATTGCTAAAAACAATCTTGATCCATTTAGCTCATGAAACCATATCTAAAATCTGACTATAGAACTTTTGAATACATGCCTAATCACTTGGTGGAAAGAAATACTTACAATATGAGCAATCTTTCAAATATAAGGCTATGTAGTGAAAGACCAATAGTAGTCTCTCAACTTATCCAATATTTTCATATAGTTGTGGATAGGTGGATGAGTCAATCTTTATGATAAATTATGGTGATTTGTAATATGCTCAAGCTCCTTGTTCATGTCTTCAAATTATCTTTGGATGTGTGACTTGTGAAAAATTATCCAAGAACATAGGATTGCAAGATTCAAGGTTCCTAGACATCAAGTTGCATATTTTCCTTCACATGGTCTAGTATCAAGGATGGTACATAAGAGAAATTGTTTCCATGAGTGTTGAACATGCTTCCTAGTGATCCTTTGGTGATCTCCAAGAATGAAACACAAACGAAACTTTATTTTCACCATCTAGTTAGCAAGGCCAAAAAGGTGTGTCTTTGGATGCTCATGTAGATAAGAATCATCAATTGATATTGGTGCAAAGGTATCGATTCACCACAATAAAAGACCTATAACCATATTCTCATGACCAAGCATATCAAGTATTGTAATGCAATATCATCCATTTAATAACTCCAACGTTAAGTAGTTAAGTCATTGTTGTAAATGAAGCGTAGAGTTATTAATGTGAGTAAATACTTGATAATAGTAAAATGGATGAATTACAATGAATACTTGTATAGAAACAAAATAATTTTAATTCCAATTGTGAACCAATGATATTAACCTACTCTAAAAATATGCAAAACAAGGTGCAAAAAGGAAAGGAAAAGAACAATAACACCTCAAGATTAGCCTAGTTGAATTCAAAACAAAGAAAGATAACAAAAAGCAGATATTTACCTTGTCTTGAATTGATCTTTCGTTGGCCCTTGATGGTTGATTTTGTGTGCTCCTTTGATGGCAAGATATGATGAAACTGGATTCAAAATGTTGAGGATTTGATGGAGATTCAAATGAAGGATGTGTGTATTTTGGTTTATGAACAAAATAGATGAAATGAGAATTTAAGGTATGCAACAATGGTGGATGAGCATGAGAGCTTGAAAGTTGGTTGATTGTAGTGTTGAATGAAAAAAGTGTTGCAAGTGTGTGAATCAGAGAATGAAAGAAAATTCTTTCATTTTATGGAAAGAAGCCCTAGAGGAATGGATGGTTGAGATCTTTCCACAAAGGGCAAGATGAAGGGTTGAGGTGAGTTGAGGACTCACAAGCTCTCACATCCTACCATCTGGTAGATGAAGTGTTACAAGTACACATGAGGTGGAAGATGACATGTGATGGGAAGGTACTTGTAAGTACCTTGGAATGTGACTTATGTGACCTCTCAATAATCACATGGGGAAGGGGAGAGCTTTGGGAGAATAAAAGTGAATTTTAAGTTCACAATGATTGGGAGTATCCTAAGGATAAGACAAGGTTCCCAAAAAGGAAGCTAAAAGTAACTTGGATAAGACAAGGTGCTTATAATAGAAGGTTCCTAACCCATGTGACTAATGTGACCTCTCAATGATCACATGGGAAAGAGGAGATTGCTTGGAGGAATAAAAGTGAATTTTAAATTCACATGGGGAATAAAAAATAATTAAAAATTCCTTGGGAGATGAGAGAGTTGACCAAGATGTTGATTGGACTATCTGATCAATGATTAGAAGACAATTAGTGGCTAATGAAGATTAGGAGCCAACTTGCAAAAGTTGGAGGATGTGACACATCCTAATCAAGGATTAGACATGTGCACATCCCTAATGATGAAATTAGGAGATGGATTAGGGTTAAGAAAAAGCGATGGAGGATGTGACATGTGAGGAATTAAATAAATGTATTTATTTATTTAATTCTTTTGAGGAAAAGGGGGATAAAGGGTAAGGTATTTAATTATTAACTAAACACCTTAGGGATTTAGAAGAATTAAGGGATTAATTAAATAATAACAATATAACTTAATTAAAGGGACAAATTTGGACAAGTGTCCAAATTTAGGTGTCTACATTTTTCCCCTCTTTGAGATGGTGCTATGAAGTAGCATCATTTCCAAGAATATTAAAAGATAAAACCAAGAAGAAGATGGTTACATTGGAAAAGATGCCCCAGCTATCAAAGGAGTGATTGGGAAGAAAGATGATGGGAGTGAAGATAAAGGTTAGGGATGGAGGATGCCCCCTCGAGAGGACATGCAGGTTCAAGAGAACATGGGTGTGCTCTCAAAATGGATGAGATGATGAAAAGGGTACATGAGGAAGATGATGAAAAGTGATGGATAAGACAGGATGATAAGCGATAGGAGATTGGGAAGCATAAATGGATTTAAGGAAAAAGTTAATTTTCCCTTGTCAAGCTACAAGCCAAAATGGGTTGATGGATGGGGTGTTTTCGATGAGGGAATGATATATCCTAAAACAACATGAGGATAAGGAAGGATACATCCTAATGATAATGATGAAAGTGTTGTTGATGAGGGAAGGATATATCTGAAAATAGCACGAGGATAAGGATACATCCTGATGATAATGATGAAAGTGTTGTTGATGAGGGAAGGATATATCCCGAAACAACACGTGGATAAGGAATGATACATCCTAATGATGATGATGAAATTTTTGTTGAAGAGGGAAGGCTATATCCCGAAACAACACGACAATAAGGAAGGATACATCCTGATGATGATGACTAGATCAGGGCTTGTAGCAAGGTTGGGAACAAGATGAAGGATGTGATTAGAAGATTTGCACTAGATTGAATGGATAAGGGTTGGATGGAGATGTGAGATGGATGAAAAGATGCTTAGAATAACCAATCTATATTATTCTAAGAAGATGGGAAGAGGATGAAATGTTGGGGATTGATGAAAATATGGATGAGAAGAGATGGAGGATACATGTAATGCAATGGAATGAAATGCAATCCTAATGAAATTTTCCATTGTTGGAGCACTGATTTTTTCTATAGCATAAGACACCGAGTGCCAGGGTATGGGAAACCAAAGTGGATTAGTGTATAATGCATAAAAAAAACACAACAAACAAGAAGGCTATTCCAACACCCAAAAGTCATGAAGACCTTCGTCAAGCCAGGCATTGGGATAACCACAAGCACAAAAAGATGCCCCAACATAACACAAGGCCGTGGGAGTCTTGGTGGGTACTATGTAGGACAACTAGGAAGACAAAAACAAAGCAAAACGATCAAGATATGCCCCTATGCTTACTAGTCAAAGCACACCATGATATGATGGATCAAGGCGACCATGACAAGTGATGATAAGGAGCTCAAATGATAAAAAAAAGGCCAAAAGCATCAAAATATCACAATCAATTTTGAATTTCCTTTTCCATAGGATCAATGGGATGGATGGGATTGATGAGGTCAATTAGGAAGGATGCATCGTATTGAGACCAAATATGGATACTAAACTAAAAGATCAATATGACATAGGATACTCAAAACCAATTGGATCTGCTGATACTGGTGGAACTCGTTTGTTAAGAACCATCTAGATAAGGGCATAGCTTGATGACATGACACAAGGGAGACAAGACATGAGATTGATAGACCCTAAAGACCTAGGGGCTCGGGGGCCAATCAAATATTAGCCTTTCCTACGTGAAAGCACAGAGCCCTTGTAGTTCGATAAAAGGCTGACAACTAACCATGGATAAAAGCGGAAAGAGGATAGTGGAGATCTTGATGGATGACCAAGACAAGATGGACAATAGCCTTGGAGGAAGATCAAATGACTGACCTTGCCTATGTGAAAGCATAGGGGCAACGTAGTTTGACAAAATACCAAAGAAAAATGATGGATAAAGGATGGTGAGATGACCAGGATAGGGATAAAATGATGGGACCGATATGATGAGATGAGATAGACCTGTTGGATAAGATAGGATGATGGAGATCATGTGTAACTCAGGGATGGTATAGTTATCCAAATCATCAAAAAAAATGAATTGGGAGAATGACACAATGGAGAGATGAGTGACGAGAAGTGACAGGATATTGGACAGATGTGTGAAAGAGGTGGGAGTGATGACGGTGAGATAGATGGCATTGGATTGTATGGAGAGTAGCCTATATCTAGATACCAATGACAAGGGATTATGAGATGGGATGAGGATAAAGATGAAGGGATGGATAGATAAAGATAAGGATATGGAAAGATTCTAGGATGGATGGATAAAGGGATTGCTTGGATTGGTAAAGAGATAAGGATAGATAGGAAGATAAGGATGGGGAGATAGAAGGGATGCTATGATGTATGGATAGGAAGATAAGGATGGGGAAATGAAAGGGATGCTATGATGGATAGGAAGATAAGGATGGGGAGATGAAAGGGATGCTATGATGGATAGGAAGATAAGGATGGGGAGATGTAAGGGATTGTTTGGATGGAAAGGAAGATAAGGATGGGGAGATGGAAGGGGTTGTTATGATGGATGAATGATGTCTCCAAGGACAATGTCACAAAGAAGGAGGTGCCCCGATCTAGATATGTCATATATAATGAGGCATGAAGGATGGGAGATGGAAAGATGGGAAAATAAAGGAGTGATATGGATATAGATAGGATGTATGGATAAGGAAGGGAGATTAATGGTAGCATGGTGGGTGGAAAAAGAGGATAGATGGATGTGAATAAGGATTAGGAGAGTTTATGGATGAGGGGAATGTATGACAAGAGGTGTCCAAAGCATGTATGTATGTTTTCCCCTATCTATATCAAGATAACAAGGAGGATGGAGGGATTGGAGATAAATGGGATATAACAGACAAGATGTGTAACATAGATGGGATGGAGGAGATCACTTGTTTGCCAAGTTTTCACCATTGGATGAATTATTTCTCTTTACTTTTATTTTTTTGATTTTTCCAATTTTTTGGACTTTTTTTTTTATCTTTTTGAATTTTTTGATCTTTTATATTTTTTGGATAGCAGGTGGATGGAGATGGGTAAGGATAAGGATGTGAATAAGTAGATTTAGAAGACATGTGATAAGGAGATGGACAAAGGACTCAAGCATAAATTTCCATATGAGGTATTAAGAGCCCATGTGTGAAGTGGTGATTGGATGTTGGTACAACCTTATGAGGATAAATTGATTATGCAAGGAAATGAATTAAAGGGATTTGATGGGGGAGATATGTGGGATAATGGATGGGATGTTGGGAAGTGTATGGATGGAATGATGGGGTAGGTGTATGATGAGGTGATGAGTTCAGGACCAACATTGGCAGATACAGTGGTGGATGTGAAATGATAGGAGTACTAATGGATGGATGATGTGGGGATAATAGAGGAGATGGGATAGTGAATTTTGGGACATAAGGACCCAAAACAGATTTAGGAGATGGAAGGGATGTATTATTAGCTTTCAGATTAGCAACTTTGGATGTAATTATAGATTTTTCATTTGAACACATTGCATCTTTTTTATTTGGGATCAACATGGTTTTGATTTTTGCTTTGGTGGGCCTTGGTGGCCAATGTGTTTGATTTTGATTTTGGACTGGATTTTTCTTCTCTTCAACATGTCTTTTTAAGGTGACATGAGGAGCTTTAGATTCGTGTGGATGTTTAGATTTATGCATTGTTACTTTGACATCCAAAATGATTTTAATAGCAATGGGATGGGTGCGAGGAGATGGATGATGTGGAGTGATGGAGCTTAGATTTTTTGGATGATATGGGGATGGAGGATGTGTAGGTACATGCCTCTGTTGATCTTGATTAGGGAACATGAAATTGGGATGTTTATGATGGGTGATATGGATAGGTGATGGGTGGATAGAAGGAGGAATAGGATGAGATGGAGGAGGTGATTTTGGAACATGAGGGCCCAAAATGGTCATAGTAGCATCAATGATGGTCGATGGAGGCACATAAGGACCCAAAATGGATAGAGTAGATGAAGGATAGGAGATGTTGGATGGAGGAACATAGGGACCCAAAATGTATTTGGAAGACGAAGGAGGAATATGGATGGTTGTTTTAAGATGATACGATGGAGGGGGGGTGGTGGAAAATGATTTTGTGGAGCGATGGGAAGAGTCTCTTATTGTTGAGGAAGAGGCTCGTCAAGAATGAGTAGAGGTTGTACCAACCTTTTTAGATCGTAAGTCTAGAGAGGTATAACCAAGACCAGTTGTGTAGTCATGCTCTTTGACTTGGATGGGATCCAAAATACCTTGCTCATGAAGGCCTAAACCTTTTCCTTGATAGTTCATGTTCTTGAGCATTTGATCCATGACAGGATTCTTGTTATTTTGGAAGAATGATGTGATTCCATTATTAGATGGAGGAGGATGGGAGGTATATATGCTTTGTTTTTTCTTTTGTAAGGAGACCACCATAGAAGAATGTGAGCATACCAAGGGGATATAAAAGTGGTGTGGGAATAGTAGGTTTAGGTGACGATGGAGGATCATGAGATGGAGAGGGTGGGATAGTAGCATCTTGATGGGTGGTATCAGGAGAGGGATTAGGTGATATGATAGGATCTAGATTTGTGGAAGCAGGTGATAAGGGCTCATGTAATAGAGTGATCAAATCTTGAATGACAAGAGGATCATGGGATGGAATAGATGGGAGACTATGATCTTGAAATGGATTAAATGGGATGGCAAGATCTTGATGTGAAGAAGGGGATATTTTGGTATGCTTTGTATCAAGCTCTTGGCATGACTCATCATGTGTGGATGGCAAGATGACAGAGTGTTGGAGGACTCTTCAAGTGGGGGAGATGGAAGGATGGAGGATTCGTGAAGTTCATGAGAATGAATTTTGATAATACTAGGAGTGGGAGGAGTGGATTGGATTTGCATATCTGTGATGGGTTGGGAGGATCTAGGAGTAGAAGGATTGGATTGGATTTGACTATCTTTGATGGATTCGGTGGATCCTGGAGTAGGAGATGGGGGCTCAATGGATTTGGTGGATTTGGTGTTTTCACTGGTTTGAGAGGTGCTAGGGGTGGTAACATCAATGATAGGTGTGGTATGAAGAAGGATCTCGCCACTAGTGAGCATGGATGATGAATTTGGATGGCATGGTTCCATGACCTCAAGTGGTGGAGTTGGAGATGTCTTCTTTGTCATAAGTCCTTGGAGAACTTCTAGAGTGAGCATTGTGCATACTCTAGGCTTAGATGGTGAGGTAGGAGTGGATGAAGGATTATGGATTAGTGGAAGGTTTGGACTATAAATTAGTGAAGTAGGATTAGATTGTGGAATGAGATTGGATGGAAGACTAGGAGTAGGTGAAGGATTGGGATTGGATGGAGGGTTAAGGTAGGGATATTTGTATGGTGAATTAGGATTGGAGCACAGGGATGGTGGATTAGGACACAAGGATATGGGTGGTGTATTAGGACAAGGGGATGTGGGTGGTGGATTGTAATAAAGGTATTGGGGCAAAAAATTAGGATGAGAAGATTGCAATGGTGGATTAAGATAGGAGGGCATGGATGGAGGATATGTAGATGTTGGATTAGGATAAGAAGGTGTGACTATAGGATTAGGAGAGACAGACGGGTAAGGAGGATTAGGATATGGGGACATGAATGGGAGATTCTAATACGATTATTGGGATGGTAGGTTAGGATGAGAAGATTGGGATGGTAGATTGGGATAATAGGATGTGGGTATTGGATAAGAGAAAGATGTAGATGAAAGATATGATGAATATGCAGATGGGGAAGATAATGGATATCCTTTGTTAGAGGTAGCATAAGGATCGTTATTAGGAGAAGATGAAGGCGTAACAGGATAGCTCAGAGGCGTAATTGGATTTTGGAAAGAGGTTGGGGAAATATTACTAGAAATGATAGCATCAAGGGGATCTATGTCATATACCTCTTGATCAACAAGAATCTTGTTATCATCGTCAACGTAATTAGGATTCCCCTTGACTACTATTATGGGTTACATTGGTGAAGGATAAGGATTCATGGTGTTAGATTAGATGGATAGGGATTGAAAATATGGGAACAGATGATTAGAAGGAAAGAAAAGGTGATGAAAGGATAGATAGGATGGATTGGAAGATGGGGGAATGGATCCTATGATTTTTTTTGATATCAGAAGATCTTGGATGGCAATGGACTAAAGCTCAGATTGGGATCTAGGTTAAGCTCATATTGGGATTAGATTAAAGCTCAGATTAGGATTGGATTGAAGCTCAAATTAGGATGGTTGGAGGATGTGATGGGATTGATTCCAAACCAAGTTCAAAGGTTCGATGGGATTGGATTAGCATAGGATGATTACAACCCTAAATCTACCTCAAGATGGAAGTAGATTGATTGGGTGATCGGATAGGGATGTGGTTGGATTAGATTGGATAAGATTGATTGATCAAACAATGAATAAGATCAAATGATGGGTCGGATAGGATGATGAAAGGGATTCTAAATCTAGTTTAGAGATTACCCTAGGTGACTTAGGATGTTGATTGATCAAATTAAAGGATAGACAGATGATTGCAGCATGGAATCCACCTTGAGATTGAAAGTGGATTGATTTGGCTGACAATGATGACTAACTCAAGATGGATGACGATCCTAAGAAAATGTGGATGATGATGATCAGATTCAAAATCCTAGGACTATTTGGATGATAGCTTCTGAAATAAATTTTAGAGGATTTGGATGGGGGAAAACGATGATGGATATGTAAGCTAGAGTCGTTCTAAGATGTGTTTATTTGATTTAGATGATGAACGAATGACCTACAAATAGACTAAATCTCATATTAGGATTGGATTAAAGCTTAGATTGGGATTGGATTGGAGGATATGATATCATTGATTCTAAACCAAGTTCAGGGGTTTTAATTAGAGGACATAAGGTGCTGACAATCAGATTTTTCTAGATTTGGCAATTTTCAAAAATTGTTGAATTTTTCCATTTTGTGGAAATCTTACTAGAAATGATAGCATCAAGGGGATCTATGTCATATACCTCTTGATCAACAAGACTCTTGTTATCATCGTCAATGTAATTAGGATTCCCCTTGACTACTATTATTGGTTACATTAGTGAAGGATAAGGATTCATGGTGTTAGATTAGATGGATAGGGATTGAAAATATGGGAACAGACGATTAGAAGGAAAGAAAAGGTGATGAAAGGATAGATAGGATGGATTGGAAGATGGAGGAATGGATCCTATGATTTTTTTTGATATCAGAAGATCTTGGATGGCAATGGACTAAAGCTCAGATTGGGATCTAGGTTAAGCTCAAATTGGGATTAGATTAAAGCTCAGATTAGGATTGGATTGAAGCTCAAATTAGGATGGTTGGAGGATGTGATGGGATTGATTCCAAACCAAGTTCAAAGGTTTGATGGGATTGGATTAGCATAGGATGATTATGACCCTGAATCTACCTCAAGATGGAAGTAGATTGATTGGGTGATCAGATAGGGATGTGGTTGGATTAGATTGGATAAGATTGATTGATGAAACAATGAATAAGATCAAATGATGGGTCAGATAGGATGATGAAATGGATTCTAAATCTATTTTAGAGATTACCCTAGGTGACTTAGGATGTTGATTGATCAGATTAAAGGATAGACAGATGATTGCGGCATGGAATCCACCTTGAGATTGAAAGTGGATTGATTTGGCTGACAATGATGACTAACTCAAGACAAATGACGATCCTAAGAAAATGTGGACGATGACGATCAGATTCAAAATCCTAGGAAAATTTGGATGATAGCTTCTGAAATAAATTCTAGAGGATTTGGATGGGGGAAAACAATGATGGATATGTAAGCTAGAGTCGTTCTAAGATGTGTTTATTTGATTTAGATGATGAACAAATGACCTACAAATAGACTAAATCTCATATTAGAATTGGATTAAAGCTTAGATTGGGATTGGGATTGGATTGGAGGATATGATAGGATTGATTCTAAACCAAGTTCAGGGGTTTTAACTAGAGGATGTAAGGCGCTGACAATCAGATTTTTCTAGATTTGGCAGTTTTCAAAAATTGTTGAATTTTTCCATTTTAGGTAACTACACAAGCATATCTTTGAGAGTCTAGTTTTTTTCCCAAAAACTTCCTAAAACTAGGGTAGGATGAATTTCCAACTAACATCTCAAATATAAGACACGTATTTCAAGTTATTAATGAAAACCATTTTTCAAAAACTGAAAAAAATACTAAATTGCAATTTTGAGGGTCAAGATGAAAGTTTGAGGCCCCAAAAATGTGTTGAAATGGGGTCCAACCACTCGTAAACTTTTAGCCCAAATGGAAAGTTGAGTCAAAATTTATGGCCTTCAAAATTTTCTATGTCAAAATCAAAATCCATGAAACGAAGTCTAGGTGATTGGGATGGATGATTTGATGATGGATATGGACTCTAATGATGTTCTAAGAAGCACCTATGTGATTTGGTCGATGGAACAATGACTTTCAAAAAGTGTTGATGAACAAAAATGACGATGACAGGAAGACGGATGAAGGTCTACTTTTGGGCCAATTAGCCTACCTATAGGGTAAGGTCGCCTATCTATGGGTCAGGTTCTCCTATTGAAGGGTAGGTTTGCCTATGGAAGGGCAAGTTCACCTATTGACAAGGAAAGTTCGCCTATTAGCTTTCAGACCCTTGGAACATGGAAACGGACTCTCAGAATGTGTAGAAAGACTCTCGAAATGAGGAGATAGATGATCAGATCAAGGAAACGGATGCTCAGAATGGATGAAAAAGGATACTCTGAATGGATGAACGAATTCTTGAAACAAGTAAAAGATTGCTCAGAATGGATGAATAGATGGTCGAAATGAGTAAATGATTGCTTGAAATGGATAAACGAGTGCTCAGAATGAGGGAATGACTCTCGAGACAAGGAGACAAAAGCTCGGAATGGATGAACGAATTCTTGGAACAAGTAAACAATTATTCGAAATGGGCAAATAGATTTTTAGAATGACTGATCGAAGGATGAAATTAGTTGTTTGGAGGGTAGGTTCACCCAAGTTGGAGAAGGTTCACCTAAAGGATAGGTTAGGTTCACCCAAGTCAACTTTCTAACCAGAAAAGGGGTGAAATGAGCCATAAACTAGCGAACTATGTGTCAGAACGAGAAAACGGGTGCTCGAAACAACCGAACGGAGTTGAAAATAGTTGTTTAGAGGGTAGGTTTGCCTAAGTTAGGGCAGGTTCACCCAAGTTAAGGGAATTTTTTCCCAATCCTAAGGGCAGGTTCACTCAAGTTAGGTCAAATTCGCCTGTTCAATTAAAAGATAGACAATTTTGACAAAAACATGATGAGGAATGACTAAGACAGAGGGCAGGTTCACCCCTATTGAGGGCAGTTTTTCCCAAGTTGAGGGCAAGGTCACCTCTTTCAACTAAAATTGACTCAATTCAGATGAAAATGGCTAAGGAAAAGGACTAAAAACACTACAAACAACAAGCAAACGATAATAAATACACTAGTTTTGTATAGAGGAGACAACTCAGACAACACAAGCCTAAGATTAGTGATGAGGGGTATGGCCAACATAGTCCTCTAACTAGGATAAACAAGGAAACTAGGGAGTTCTTGATATATGCTTAGTACGTGAGGCACAACCATGAACACCAGCCCGTCATAGGTGTGAATCAGGAACCCTAGCGAGATACTGAAAGCTCAGACCAACTCTTCACATCTATCGAGGTATCACCTTAGCTTCAGCATTCCACTCTAGACATGATGTGACTAGATTGGGGTATAGCTTTGGCTCTCCCCCCTTTGTATACACTTTCGGTATGCGCGGTTAGGATCATCCCTTAGGGTGATGAAATCCCCAAGCAGGTCCTACTAGGAAGAGAACACTAATCATTTTTGGCTACTCCTCAGGCTCACATGAAGTGCAAGGGGAAAGCGTGAACAAAGTAGTGCCCTCTTGGGTGACATAATGGACTTACAAAAATGACAAGCACTAGATTGACTCCCCCTAATTAGATCTATGTGCCTAGATTAATGAACAAAAACGATAAAGAAAACTAGACAAGTAGGGCAGGCATCGACCGTCCTACAAGAAAATTGTAGTTGTTTTGATCTTCGTTCTTCGTCAAGCATGAAACAAGTTGCACAAATTTTAGAAAAAACATAGTCACACTCACAAACATATGACGTTAGGGGGTTAGTACCACAAAACGATAAAAAATGGAAGCCAAAACAAACTTTAAACGACTATTTTTACCTCACAGAAAGGTTTGTTTGGGAAGGTTCACCCTTCTGTAAGGGTGGGTTTTCCCCTTTGTAAGGGTGGGTTTTCCCCTCTATAAGGGAAGGTTCAACCCTCTAATAAATTGAAGTCATATTATTGTCAGAAACTATCTAGTGCTTAGATGGGCAACCCTGCAAGGTAGGTTTGCCTTTGCTGAGGGAAAGTTCGCCCTTCTACAAGTCAAGTATTCCCAACAGTGGGAGAGGTCACCTCTATCTTGGTCGAAGTCACCTCTCTACAACCTGAACTTGCAAAAAGTGAAACAACAGAAAACATAAAAGCTAGGGACCCATTTGTGGGTTCCACTGGGTGTGCCAGAAATGTGAACCAATGATCTTAACCTACTCTAAAAAGATGCAAAACAAGGTGCATAAAAGAAAGGAAAAGAACACTAACACCTCAAGATTAGCCTAGTTGAATTCAAAACAAAGAAAGATAACAAAAAGCAGATATTTACCTTGTCTTGAATTGATCTTTCGTTGGCCCTTGATGGTTGATTTTGTGTGCTCCTTTGATGGCAAGATATGATGAAACTGGATTCAAAATGTTGAGAATTTGATGGAGATTCAAATGAAGGATGTGGGTATTTTGGTAGATGAACAAAATAGATGCAATGAGAGCTTAAGGTATGCAACAATGGTGGATGAAAATAAGAGCATGAAAGTTGGTTGATTGTGGTGTTGAATGAAAAAAGTGTTGCAAGTGTGTGAATTAGAGAATGAAAGAATATTCTTTCATTTTATGGAAAGAAGCCCTAGAGGAATGGACAGTTGAGATCTTTCCACCAAGGGTAAGATGAAGGGTTGAGGTGAGTTGAGGACTCACAAGCCCTCACATACCATGTCGTAGATGAAGTGTCACAAGGACACATGAGGTGGAAGATGACATGTGATGGGAAGGTACTTGTAAGTACCTTGGCATTTGACTAATGTGACCTCTCAATGATCACATGGGGAAGGGGAGAGCTTTGGGAGAATCAAAGTGAATTTTAAATTCACAATGATTGGGAGTGTCCTAAGGATAAGGGAAGGTTCCCAAAAAGGAAGCTAGAAGTACCTTGGATAAGACAAGGTGCTTATAATAGAAGGTTCTTAACCCGTGTAACTAATGTGACCTCTCAATGATCACATGGGAAATAGGAGATTCCTTGGAGGAATAAAAGTGAATTTTAAATTCACATGGGGAAGATAAAAAAGAATTAAAAAATCCTTAGGAGATGAGAGAGTTGACCAAGATGCTGATTGGACTAATTGATCAATTATTAGAAGATAGTTAGTGTCTAATGAAGATTATGAGCCAAATTGGAAAAGTTGGAGGATGTGACACATCCTAATCAAGGATTAGACATGTGCACATCCCTAATGATGAAATTAGGAGATGGATTAGGGTTAAGAAAAAGTGATGGAGGATGTGACATGTGAGGAATTAAATAAATGTATTTATTTATTTAATTCTTTTGAGGAAAAGGGGGATAAAGGGTAAGGTATTTAATTATTAACTAAACACCTTAAGGATTTAGAAGAATTAAGGGATTAATTAAATAACAACAATATTACTTAATTAAAGGGACAAATTTGGACAAACGTAAGTGTCCAAATTTAGGTGTCTACACTAATTAACAGGAGAATGTATACCTTGATTTGGTCCAAAGCTCACACACACAATTTTACTGGAAGCACCAAAGAAACTATCAATGAAGGCATTATTGGCAATCAACCAAGAATTTAAAAAATTAAAAGGATTTCTCACCCCAAATTTGTTGGGAAAGTGATTAAGCTATCTATATTTGGTCATTGATGTCACCATGTTGGTAGTTTGGTCTGGTACTCTAAATTGATGCGCATAACTATCTTATCCTCTCCGGTGGCTGATCCGATATTTTTGTTTGCCCCTCCGAAATTCTAGTCCGCATTTCTCCACTATTGAAAATTGTTGATTATGGTTTTGGGAAATTATTTATGGATGTTAAAGGAATGCATGGTCAAGATATTTCATGTTTTTGTGCTCATACAATGAAGTGACATTATTTTGTTGTTTGTGTTGAAGACTATTCCTGGCCGACTTGTTAAGACAATTTTGATATGATATGAAAAACTTAAGTATGACCTATTTTGTGGTCTAGGCCGACACAATGTATCATGCTAACGGTCAAATTGCATTTTAAAAATATTTTGTGGAGCCAATATTTGATATCCTTTATATTCAATTGCATCTAATTAGGCCGACCTAATTGATTCTTGATTCTTGCAATGAAGATCATATATATATATATGCATATATGGTGAATAGTTTGGTGTGTGAGAGTGAGCGAACAAAAGTAAGTGTGTGTAGATAGCAGAGAAGAGATAGAAGAAATAGTGAGCGAGTAATGTATGTGAAAGTGTAATCAGAAAGGCAATAGTTGATGAGCAAAGAATGAAGGGTGAGAAGTCTAAATACTGAGCATCACCAAAACTGTATCAACACATGATAGGTGCATCTTTCTAGTTCATTTTTGGGTTGTAAAGCTTTGTTCTATTTTGTATAATCCTATGTAGGAAGTGAGCCTCCTTGTTGGATAGTGAGTCCTTTTTGTAGGCAGTGAGCCTTTGTACTTGGATAGTGAGTCCTTCTATTTGGCAGTGAGCCTCTTTTGAAAATACTATATAGTGTGAGTTAACCCTCACTGTGGTTTTTCCCTTATTGGTTTTTCCACATAAAAATCTATTGTTCATTGTGTTGATTTACTTTTTGTTATTTATATTTCATGCTTATATTTAATAACATAATAGTGTGGTTGAAGATTTGATAAGTGATAAAGTTTTAAGATTAAATTTGTGCGACAACTAATTTAGCCCCCCTCTCAATTGCCATGTGCTTGTTTAACAATTGGTATCAAAGCTTGTGGTTCCCTGTGTAGATCTTAACCGCTTGAGGAGGATTTTAAAGGTTGGTTGAATGGATGATAAAGGAGAGCTTTGGACTACTCTTGAAGATCTTGACAAAGTGGAAAGAGAAAACAAAGATCTAAAAGAGAATCTTGATGAAGCAAATGCATGTGTTTGGAAATTGAAGGAATAGTTAAAGAAATTTAAGGAAAGACACAGAGAAGTAAGTGAAAAGTTGAAACAAGAGATAATTGGACTGAAAGTGACATTAGAAGAGAAGAAGAGGATTGAATATTTTTTTAATACAATGGTGTAGAACAAGTCTAATGAATGTTCCAGACTCAAGCAAGAGATAGTAAACTTAAGAGTGGATCTAGAGAAGGCTAAACTCTGTGAAAGTAATTTCAAATCTAGCTCTGTTAAACTTAAAGAATTGCTTGCAAGGAAAAAACCATGTAAAGACAAAGGTGGCTTAGGAGTTGATACCAGTGAAAGTTCTAAATATGTGAAGAAGAATCAAGGCAAGAGGAAGTAGAGAAGGAATTTTGTAAGAAGACCGCCTGTGAGATAGCCTAATGCACAGAGGTATCCCTCGTTTGATGGTGTTTTCTTTTCTTGTAACAAATTTGGTCATAAAGCAACTGAATGTAGAAGTTGGATGAACCAATTTTTTGGATCCCCTTCCAAAAAATGCTTTGAATGTGGTAAGTTTGGACATAAGGCTACAAAATGCAGATCTCAAGTGAGTATGTTTAGTTGGGTAATGAGGAACAGGTTTAATGAAGGAAGAATGAGTCAATTCTTTAATGGCTATTGTTATAACTGCAATAAATTTGGACACCAAGCAAATCAGTATAGATCAAGGAAAAGTGGAGGGAAAATTAATTAGAAAGGTGTGATATGTTATAACTACAATAAACTTGGACATGTATCTAAAGATTGCAAGAATAAGAAAGAAAAGAAGTCTACTCTGAAAGAGAAGAGTGAACTGGTAACTTTTAGAAGATTGACAAAGAAGAGATGAAGCAAGAAATGGATAAGGTATGCAACAAGAAATAAGAAGAAGAAAAATATAAGACTCCTGATGTGTCTGCACCCTCATCCGATACATATGACTTATTCAAAATTTAGACCCAGCATGGTCTTAAGGGGAGCATTATCAGAAAATCATAAAAAACCCCTAGAAGGATGGCATGTTAGAGGTTGGAACATGGTTGAAATGTGAAGAATGTTCATTCAAAGGTGTTGAAAAAGGAACTAGAGAAAAATATATTGGCATAAGGATTTGCGGACTAAATTAGGTTTTTTTGTGCTAAGTGAAGTATGTGTTTAGGAGCTTTTTGTGTTTGTCACATTTAATGTATTTAGGGAAAAATCGACGGAGGTTAAGTAAAAGTTTGTGATTTTTTTTTAATTAATTGTGCATCTGAAGTCTTTGGAAGGTGCTCTAAAGAAATCTTGAGGCGTGCTTGAAGTCTTTCTAAAGGGAATTTGAAGATTGATTCAGGTAATCTGGAAAGTTTTTCCTCTAATTACAAAAGGAAAGAAGAAAATTGAAAAATTTTCACTGAATTTCAAAAGAAGTATAGCAATGGACAATGGATTGTGTGGTGTTACCTCTCCAAAGCTAAAAAGGGTTGAAGTAGAAGAATACAATCATAGGAAAATGAAAGGAATTGAACTAGGGTTGAGCGAAGTTGAATTACAGAATATTAAAACCCTAGGGATGGATTTATGGAGTGAATTTCCATGGATTATAGATAAAGAGGTTATCTTTTTTTTGTTGAATTGTGTTAAGGATGGAAGCATTGTTTTGGAAAAACCCTATTTGATTTTGAAGGAAGCAATCGAAGCGATCACTAGATTATGCAGCATTGGAGAACTCCCTGGAAAGAAAACTGTGAAGTATAAAGATGTGGAGGAGCTAACTGGCATCAACAGAGATCTTAGAGCACTATTGATTGATACACTTGTTGACTTGGTTGTTAGGTATGTTTCATATGGTATCTCATACAAAATTTATTTCAGAAACCGTGAAAGCTCAACTTCAGCTACTGTCATACATATTTCCCACATGATGGTTAAGGAGAAAAGACAATTTGATTTATGTAGCTTTCTACTAGAGAATTTGCTTGAAAATGTTTTAATGTCATTGGTTGAGAATTATCCCTTTCATATCAGATCCTTGCTGGTATGTCTAGTGTTTTACTTTCTGAATTCTCTACCTAGAAAAGATAATGTGAAGTGGGAATCTAGTATGCCTATTGGAAAACAAATTTAAAGGTATCTAGAGTCTTTGGAAGACAATGAAAATTTATGCAAATTATATTTCTCATCTTTGCAAGAAAACTCTTTCTTTGGTATATCTACATCAAGTCGATTTGAAGTAGGTTCTTCCTTCGGAAAAAGAGAAATGGAGGTTGTTATTAGTGATTCCCCTCCAGAATCAAAAAGGAGAAAAGAGATGATTGAAGATATCATTGACATTTCGAATGAGAAGGAGAAAGATTCTTTGACTAGTATTGAATCCCCTTATCCTAACAACGTCTAGTCTATGATAGCTGAAGGAAAAATGAAGAATATTGGTGAACTATGGAGTGTTGTCTCACCTATTGACAAACTAAAAAATTGATGATGCTCTGGTAGATTATCTACTTCAGAAAGGAATTGAAGTATCTGTTGTTTCTTATTTCTTACCAAAAAATCTAATTGAGATTTTTGAAGAGAGGATGTTGTTTGAAGGTATGAAAGGGTGAAAAATGGGAATCTTGGTTGAAAGGAGATGTAAAAAGGCTATGCAGAGATTGTTTGAATTTATTGTGGAAACAAAGAAGTGTGTTAAAGAAATTTTAGATGTTTACAAGTATTTTCTTCAATGTCCTGTAGTTGTAGCTCATTTCAAAAGTAGAATTAAGCAATTGAAGCTAAGGTGAACAGCATTGGAAATAATTTTGAAATATTTGAAGATAAAGAAGGGAAGCAAATGATAAGAGTTGGTGAACTACAGGCTAAACTAATCATTACACAAAGATAGAGAGATGATGTGACAAATACCTTCTGGATTCTTAAATAAATTGTTGAAGTCTGGTTAGACCATATTTCTAGAATGTTTATTGATGTTGAAGATGTTGAGAAACAATGTTATGTTGTAGCTTGGTCACCATCTTTTACTTTGTTGGATTTATTGGAAAGTACATGCACAAAGATGGAGTCTACTATTTTTAATTGGAAGAAGTTGTATCCAATTCTCAAGGAATGGATAAGAAGGTATTCTAGGTGAATAATGTCATCTTCACTTAATTTATGTTTGCTTAAATGCTCCAGATTGTTGGATGTTTTTTAAGTATTTTGAAATTTTGATGTCACCATGTTTACACTCATTTTTGGAACCCTTTGCCATTGATGTCAAAGGGGAGGAGTGTTGAGGGAGAGTTTTGTGGAGAGTTTTAAAAGGTTTTTGAGGAAAGAAGGAGAATTTTTGTTTACATGTTGCCATCAATAACAAAGGGGGAGATTGTTGGAAAAATGAGTAAGTTATCTATATGTTGTCATTAATGTCACCATGTTGGTAGTTTTGTCTAGTACTCTAAACTGGTTCGCATAACTGTCTTATCCTCTCTGCTGGTTGATCTGGTATTTTTGGTTGCCACTCTGGTATTCTAGTCTACATTTCTCCACTGTTGACAATTGTTGACTATGGTTTTGGAAAAATACTTATGGATGTTAAAGGAATACATGATCAGGATATTTCATGTTTTCATGCTCGTACAATGAAGTGGCATTATTTTGTTGGTTGCATTGAAGACTATTCCTAGCCGACTTGTTAAGACAATTTTGATATGATATGAAAAACTTAAGTATGACCTATTTTTTGGTCTCGTCTGGCACAACGTATCGTGCTTATGGTCAAATTGCATTTTGAAAATATTTTGTGGAGCCAAAAGTTGATATCCTTTATATTGAATTGCATCTAATTAGGCCAACCTAATTGATGCTTGCGATGAAGATCAAATATATATATATATATATGCATATATGGCAAATAGTTTGGTGTGTGAGAGTGAGCAAAGAAAAGTAAGTGTGTGTAGACAGTTGAGAAGAGATAGAAGAAATAGTGAGCGAGTAATGTATGTGAAGGTGTAATCATAAAGGAAATAGTTGATGAGCGAAGAATGAAGGGTGAAAACTCTAAACACTAAGCATCATCGGAACTGTATCAGCACATGATAGGTGCATCTTTCTAGTTCATTTTTGGGTTGTAAAACCTTATTCTATTTTGTATAATCCTATGTAGGCAGTGAGCCTCCTTGTTGGAAAATGAGTCCTTTTTGTAGGTAGTGAGCCTTTTTACTTGGATAGTGAGTCCTTTTTGGAAGTGATCCTCTTTTGAAAATACTATATAGTGTGAGTTAACCCTCACCGCGGTTTTTCCCTTATTGGGTTTTCCATGTAAAAATCTAGTGTTCATTGTGTTGATTTACTTTATGTTATTTATGTTTCATGCTTATATTTAATAACAAAATAGTTTGGTTGAATATTTTATAAGTGATAAAGTTTTAAGATTAAATTTGTGTGATAACTGATTCACCCCCCCTCTCAATTGTCCTAAGCTTGTTTAAAAAACTTAACTGCATACTTCAAAGGCACGAGAGACTTAAGATAGTCCAAAGAATGAATAAAGACAATGACATATTTAAGAATACCTTGAGCCTTGTTCAATGAACAATCAACCAAATATTTCCAAAATTTGAACGGATTTCTACCTCCCCCTCCCAACTTAATTTCACATTGTAAAAACATGAGGGAATTAGGATAATCCAAAGAATCAAGAAATAAAGCGACATATTTAATAATAACTCGATCATCCATTTGTAGCAGGCTTTGTATGGTAATTAATGCATTCAAACCCTTCTAGTTCTTCTTAATCATAAAATCAATTATTGGACCTAGACCAATAAGTGTGTGAGGAATACACATTTTTACCATAGGCCTCCAAAGATCTAGATGTTTTAGTATAAAAATATTTATAAATAGATCTTGTAGGATGTCATTATGTAACTCACACAACTCTTGAATCAATAAGGCATATAGTTTACCATTGCTTATTGCATGATTAATTTCAACACACATATTTATCATTTCAATGATAAAATTAGAATCACATTGAATTGTTGCCTTATGTGTGTGAATTAATTATAAAATTTGTGATTCATTAAGTAGATAAGAAGACATAAGTTGATTATCTTTTAGTGTATCATTTTGTTCTTCAAATACAATTAAACAAAAATCACATCCTTCAATTGTGTGAATAGATTGCAATTTTCATTTACCAATTTCATGCATATTAATGAAATGTAAAGGGATCAATGAAACCTCATTATTATATGCAGATTGAACCACCTTATTAGATAATAGTAATTTATTAGGAATTTCAATTTCCCTTAGTGGATATGTTGGCGTGGATGGTGGGTGGGATAATGACAATGGTAAAAGTTTTGTGGTATATAGAGTAGATGGTGAAGATGGTAATATATAAGATAGATATGGTGGAGATGGTACTATATGGGATGGGTATGGTTGTTGTGAGCATTCATTATACCATTCTTGGTAGTATGGTGATTGTTTCCATTCACCACACATACTAGATAGGGAAGCATTTTGTGAAGAAACATATTGCTTTCTTGATTCAAGAAAATTATAAAACATTTTAAAATCATTAGCATACCATGATCTACCTAATTTGATGTGTGCAATTGTTCTTATGTTACAAAAAAGACATTCTCACTTTCACCTTTTTTTTGTTGAGGCTCACACCTAGCTTGGATCTCCTTCACCATGTCTTCTTGAACAACTTGCCACGTGCACTTATCTTCTCCCTTGTGATAATTACAAAAACAAATGGTCAAATCACCATTTTCAAAATTCCATTTTCCTAAACATTTATCAATTATTTGCTCTTTCTCAACTATGGAAATAACATTTGTAGATGTTTGTGACAATGGTATTCAAAGATCAATATTATCTAAGTTGCATTCATTAGGTAGACAGGGTATAAAAACATCACTTTGTGTCAACGCGATTCCCCCACCAATTTCTTCTTTTGTTTTTAAATTTGAAAGCAGGGGTCTGGGGACAACATTCCCCAGCGAGGTCAAGGCGCAGCATTTTTCCTTAAAAAGTGATGTGTTTGAATTGCCTTGAAAATGCAACATTTTTAATATTTTTATGTTGTTTCTTCAAACTTACTTCCTTCCTATCAATTAACTTAAAACAACTTGTGTGAATATATAAATGGTTTTAAGTTCTAAAATCTACCTAAAAATTCTAATAATGCATCTATATGATTTAAAAAATGAAAATTAGGACTAATAACCAAGCAAGGCTAGCAATTGCACTAGATTTCATCAGGACTAATGCATTGGTCCTAACTTAACTCACTAGGTTTTCTAGCCTTTAACACCTCTCCCTGACAATGGCACCAAAATGATAGGCCAAAATTGGGGTAAAGAATAAGAAAGATTTCAGCTTGGTCTAAGTGTCAATCTGGGGATCGTAAGCTTGTGAAAGGTGTTGTGGCATTATACCTAAGGGAGGAAAGCAATTAATTAAGTGGGGATGAATGCAACTAGAACACACACAAATTTCCTAAGTCAAAATCTGGTTTAAATTTCCCATTTATCCTTTCTAACAAGAACTTGTTACAAACTGTAATAGGAACTATTATAAAAAAACAACAAAAGTTTGCGACAGTAGATGTGCATAATCATCATGGAAAAAACAAGCCCTTAAGTGGTGAAAAATTCAAAAAAAACAAAGTTAGGCAACTTGACGTAAAAATTTGAATAAGTTATCTATATTATTTCAAAAATATGTAAGAATAGAATATGTAGCAAAATGAATATAATTTCTAAACTACTAGGTTTTTTTTTTTTTAAATCTATTTGGTGAAAATTTAAAATTTCAATGTAGTACTTAAATTTCAAGGAAAAAATAAGTAGGTGCATGTTTGACCACCCTAGCCACAATAAAATAATAATATTTTTTTATAAGATTTTAGATATAAGTAGAGGACTCATGTCCTAATGTGATGCATATTTTTTGTAATTTTTTCCAAGTAAATAATTAATTATGAATTTTTTATTACAACTTTTAAAAATATAAAAACTTGTATGTCTGACCACCTTAACTTTGTCAAAACTTCATGAAATTCCTTTTTAATCCTATAGTATGCAAAGCATAAAATGTGACGCATGTTTTGGATTCAAAAAATGCGATACAGTTTGAAAGCTATATATGTTTTTCAATCAGCCTATCAATCAAGACTTTAGTCATAATTCAAATAGAAAATGAATAATAATTATTAATTAAATTCAAAGTAAAGCATATTTTATATTGGTGGAAAATTGGGAATCTCCTTTAAAAACCCTTTTTGTTTCATCAATTTTGGGTGTAAAAAATTGTTAGCCACATACCCTACACATACCCATCATATCACCACTTTTTGGCCCATCATGATCCTACACATACCCATCGGTGACCGTAATAGCAACAATTTATAGTAGAAAGTAAAACACACTTTAAGCTCTTTCACACCAAATTAAGAATACTAAAATAAAACTTTAATGAAATATTACATTCAAAACATAAATCATAAAATCTTCTATCAAATTAAACTATAATAAAGATGTTGGAATTTAAATCACACAACTATTAAAGTTTGAAAGCTATTGAAATTAAATCAAATAGAAAATAAATAAAACGCACAAATATTAACAGTAAAAATAAATAAATGTCACTATGCTTCACCAAGGAGTGGGCCCTTACTCTGTGGTTTGCAAGTGAGATGGGACGAGAGCCTTTCTACATTGTTGTGATCAGAAGAATCGTTTTATTTTATCATAAATGATACAATACTTTGTATAGAATATCCCCCTTACAACATGCTAATTCACCCCCCTTTATAGCTATTACATTGCCTTATAAGGTGTGAAACAAATTACAATTTTTACTATTCACGCCCTTCCTCTTATTTCTACGTGTGGATTTTTTGCATTATTTTTCTAATATTATGCATATGCTTTTCCACACCACCTATTATATTTTTTTACTAACCTATTTCCTTGCATTTTCTCTTATTCCCTTGTCATTTTTTATGGCACTATTTATGGCTTGTGGGTTGGAATAAAACTAGCCATAAAAATAGGAGTTTTTTGTGCCATAAAAATAGGATTTTGTTGTGCCATAAAAATAGGAGTTTTTTGTGCCATAAAAATAGGATTTTATTGTGCCATAAAAATAGCTATTTTTTTTGCTTCCATTACAATTTTATTAGTTACAACATCAAGTAATATATACTCTTTCATGCCATATGAATAGAAAAATAAACAATTATTTAAAATAAAATTAATTGTTGAAATTATTTTATGTTGTGTAGGTGATAGGAGGTTCCTATGAAGAACGTGACAGGAAGTCTGTATGTTGATGACAAGAAGTTTGTATGTTGATGACATGTAAAGTCTGTATGTTGATGACAAGAAGTTTGTATGTTGATGACAGGAAATCTACATGTTGCAAGATATATTTTCCCAAGATTGAAATCATAATGCTTATTAGTAAATACAATCAATAATTAATTTCCATACTTTATCCAAAACTATATTAAATACCACTTATATATATTTAATCATATGCAACATAAAATGGTAAAATGGTATGAAATGGAACAAAAATGGAATGTGGGAATGGGTATGATGGTATATGAAATAGGCTAAAATGTGGCATAAAATGGGACATAAATGGTTATCATCACCTCCCTCTCTCCTTCCCTCTCTACTTCTCTCTATCTCCCCCTCCCTATCTCTACCTACCTCTATCTCTAATTCTCTTTCTCACCTCTTGATAGGCCAAAATTAGGGTAAAGAATAAGAAATATTTCATCTTGGTCTAAGTGTCAATCTAGGGATCGTAAGCTTGCAACAGGTGTTACGGAAGTATACCTAAGGGAGGAAAGCAGTGAATTAAGTGGGGATGAATGCACCTAAAGGACACATAAATTTCCTAAATAAAAATCCGGTTTAACTTTTCTATTATGCATTTCTAACAAGAACTTGACAGGAACTATGATAGGAATGGTTATATAAATAGCAGCAATCTATGATAGTAATAGTAGCAATCTATATCAGTAACAGTAGTAGTTTATAGTAGAAAATAAAACACACTTTGCTAAATTAAAAATATAGAAATCAAACTTTAATGAAATATTACATTCCAAACTTGAATCACAAAATATTTAATCAAACCGAAGTATAATAAAGATATCTAAATTTAAATCACACAACTATTAGAGCTTGAAAGCTATTTAAATTAAATCAAATAGAAAATAAATAACACACATAAATATTAAAAGTATAAATAAATAAATGTCACTGTACTTCACGTGATATGGGACGAGAGCCTTTCTACGCTATTGTAATCAAAAGAATCATTTTATTTTATTAGAAATGATACAATAATCTGCGTATAATATCCCCCTTACAACATGCTAATTCACCCCCCTTTATAGCTATTACATCGCCTTTAAGGCATGAAACAAATTACAACTTGTTTTACTATTCATGCCCTTCCTCTTATTTCTACATGTGGATTTGTTGAATTATTTTTTCTAATATTATGCATATACTTTTCCACACCACCAATTATATTTTTTTGCATTTCCTCCTATTTTCTTGTCGTCTTTTTTGGAATTTTTTATGGCTTGTGGGTTGGAATAAAACCAACCATAAAAATAGGAGTTTTTTGTGCCATAAAAATAGTATTTTGTTGTGCCATAAAAATAGCTAAAATTTTTTTTCCTCCATTCATCATAATTTTATTACTTACAACATCAAATAATATATGCTATTTTGTGCCATATGAGTAGCACAATAAATAATTATTTAAAATAAAATTATTTACTAAAATTATTTTATGTTGTGCAGGTGATAGGAGGTTCCTGTGAAGAACGTGACAAGAAGTTTGTATGTTGGTGACAGAAGCCTGTATGCTGATGATAGGAAATATGCATGTTGCAAGATATATTTTCCAAGGATTGAAATCATAATGCTTATTAGTAAATACAATCAATAATTAATTTCCATATTTTATTAAAAATCTATATTAAATACCACTTATATATATTTAATCAAATGCAACATAAAATGTTAAAATGGTAAGATATAGAACGGAAATGGAATGTGGCAATGGCAATGAAGGCATATGAAATAGGCTAAAATGTGGCATAAAATGGGACATAAAATGGTTGTCATCATTCCCCCCAACTTAGTATATTGTACATCCTCGTGCAATCATTATTTCTGAGAGGGTAGCCTTGGGATTGTAACTTTGGATTTCCTCTTCACCCCTTTACTATTATAGCTCATTCACGATCATAGTTCCCTTCAATTTTTCTATAGCTCTCCTACATATAAATCATTATGGATTTTCTTTTGTTTGCCAATTTCCTTTTCATCATACCTCTTTTGGGTTTTTATTTTTTCCATCATTTTTTCATAGCATTTATTTACTGGAAATTCTATATAAGAGGTATAACAAAAGACTATCTCCATATTTATTTGAAATCTATTTTAAATGGGTGACATACTAAGCAATATGAACGATTAGAAGATGGAATAATGAAAGATGATAGGTAAGAAGATATGTAATAAATATGGTGGACCTCCCCCCAACTTAAAGGGTTGACCATCCTTAGGAAACAAGGATAGGATGGGTAGGAATTTTGTGCATGATATGATTAACATAATAAGGAATATTAATAAACTTAAGACAAAAAAATAAAAAATAAAAGTGATTTTTTTACCAACGTGCATGTCCATTAATGCCAAGATCTGGTAGCCAATGTAACTCTACAACTGTGTATCTCCAGCAAGGAAGGAATCAAAAAATGTGATAGGGATTTTAGCCACACCACACATGAAATTGAAACGAAGGATTTTGGCTCCTAAGGACAAATCTTGCTCTTCTAGGGTTTTTCACCTAAAAAGGAGAGAGATAGGAGCAAAATGCACAATGTTTCACTCAAGATTAATGCAAGGATGAATGGGATATTGATATGAAGTGAGTGTAGATGTGTTTGAATGCTTATAAGTGCAAATAAATGAATGTAAACTAATCTAATACAAGGTGCTGGAAAACACAATGTTGATTGCAAATATGAACTAGAAACCTAAACAAATGAAAATAGAAATTGATGAAACTAATCAGAGTGCACCTGGAGGTAGATTACTATTGTTGGAAGGTTATGGAATGTTCCAGAAGTCATTGTCAATGGCCACTGGGATTGATTCGCCATGCATGGTGAATTAGTCCTGCTTCTGATGAAAAGTTCTGAAAACATGTTTCTGACTGTCAGGAGTTGAATTCTGACAAAACAAATTTTCAGGCCTACAGATGGGACTCATTTTCCATGGGTGGCGAATTAGTCCACCTACAAGAATCAACAAATTTAAGAGTTGATTATGTGGAGCTAGATCTACACTTCTGCTTCCTACAGGTGTCTACTTCTGAAACTGTCGGATTCAAGTTTGAAAATGACTTTTTTATTGATATTTTGACTTGTTGAATGAAGAGAGAAATTTAACAACCTTTCAACTTTATCTTCAATGATTTCCAAGCTTCCAAAGGACTTAAATCTACAAACACACAAGAAGAGAAAGAGAAATGTTGATTGTTAAGGCATGGTGGTTTGCCTTGGTCAAACCCCATTTAGGTAATTAAACCAAAATGATGAAAGAGAGGAATGAAACATGCAATAATGAAATGGATTACCTTGACATGATGATAGATCTTGAAAGTCTGCAATAAAACATGTAGAATCTGCCCTTGAATGTCTTAAGAAGCTAAATTAATGTCTTGCAATGTCAAAGCCCTAACTTACTTAACTTGAGATGGATGATAGATGATTGAGAGTTGGTGGATGAACGAAGAAGAATTCAAAATGAGGAGAAAAAAACTTATTTATACAACCTTGTGCCTTAGTATCTTGTTAATACCTCATCATAGGCCGACATCAAGTGATTTTGAATAAAATCCCGAAAGGAAATTTAAAATATTTTGAATTTGGGCCAAGGGGGACTCATTCGCCACCCATGGCGAATGGGTTCCACCTAGGACCTAAAAAATGTGTTTTGGGAAATATGTTGTATTTAATGTTGTTTGTCAGGATAATACTCAAAAATACACTTAATTAAGCATATGAGAGCATAAAGGGGCCAAATAAAGCATGAGAAGGGGATAAATAGTGAAGATGTGCCTAGAAAAGTGTGAAATATTGTTACAAGACTTTACAACACTTCAAAATAGGACTTGTTGATGAATAAAAAAGTGATTTTTAGGTGGATTGTAATTAATAGAGTCTAGAAGAGTATAAAAATGGCTTACAACACTTCACAACACCTTCACCAGACGTCGTTAAAAGCATTTTATTTATTTTTCAAAGGTCTAAGACCTAGTGTGGATGCATAAAATGTCTCATAACACTAGATTAAGGCCTCATTAAATCCAATTAATCATGAATTAATATCATGTCAAGAAAAGGGTCCTTTTTCCTATGGCACAAAAATATCTCCATCAAACTGAAGCATTATGGAACATATTGATGGTAGCTTAGATTGTCTCTTTATTTTTTTCAAACACCTCAACTGAATGAGTAAATTGTGTTATAGGTGATCAAAGTCAGATTGATCACAACAAACTAGAGCGCAACTACACAAATGAGTTGCAGGAGGTGCTAGAGGCACTCAAATAGAGTGAAACAACCATGGAAGCATCTGAGTGTATCTTAAAAAGGATTATCCCATATAAAGAACAAAAATCATTGCATTTTTTCATTTTTTTCATTTTTTTTCTTTCTTTTTGTTTTCAATTTTGATAATGACAAGTGACTGTTAGCAAGCCAGTTTTCAAGCACTTATCGCTTAGTGGCATTGTGAAAATATTTTTTACCACTAAGAATTTTATTCAACTATAATTAGCCAAAAACTATTTTTTAAATTGTAGTTGTCTAACAACACCCAAAGATTTTCATTGTTAGAATTTTATGTTTTTTTCATTTTTCTTTTTGAATTTTGAATTTTTTTTCCATGATAAACTACATATAATGATCAAATAAATGAGACTCTCATTGGATGTATAAGTGAAACCATCCAAAACATGGAATTACTTGGGAAGCCCTTTAGTAGAAGTCATTAATGAAATTGGTTGCATGTAGAACTTGAAATGATGACCAATAGCAAGAAATATACCTTCATCAAGATGGACCATGCATATTCTTATAGCACAATTGCTACAAACAATCTTGATCCATGCCACCATATCTAAAATTTGATTTAGAAATTTTGAATTCATGCCCAATCACTTGGTGGAAGGAATTACTTACAATAGAAGCAATCTTTCAAGGATAAGGCTATGTAGTGAAGACCAATGGTAGTCTCTCAACTTATCCAATATTTTCATATAGTTGTGGATAGGTGAATGATTCAGTCCTTATGATGAAATATGAGGATCATCCATATGCTCAAGCTCCTTGTTCATGTCTTCAAGTGGTCTTTGGATCTATGGCTTGTGAAGAATTACCCAACATAGTATCTTGTTTCTCATACACCAAGTTCCATACTATCCTCCACATGATCTAGCAGTGAAGTTGATATCAAAGACAGATCCAATAGTGAAGTACAAAGGAAACTTAAGGTGTTCCATATAGCTAGCAAGGCCAACAAGGTGTCTTTGGATGTGCATGTAGATAAGCGTCAACAACTGGTATTGGTGTAAATGTGTCAGATCACTACAATAAAAGACTTGTAACCATATTCTCATGACCAAGCATATCAAGTATAGTAATGCAATATCATCCATTTAATAACTCCATTAATAAGTAGTTAAGTCATTTTTGTAAATGAAGGGTAGAGTTATTAATACAAATAAATAATAAAATGGAATATTATTACAATGAATGTCTGTGTAGTCATAACATTGATGCCAATTAACACAAGAATTCATACCTTTATTTGGTCCAAGTATCATACATGTAGTTTTATTAGAAGCACCAATGAAATAGTAAATGAGGGTTTATTAGAAATCAACCAAGAATCATCAAAATTTGAGGGATTTCCCCCCCAACTTAATTTCATATTGCAAAGGAATGCGAGCATTAAGATAGTCCAAAGAATGAATAAAGATAGTAACACATTTAAGAATACCTTGAGCTTTTTTTAATAAACAATCAACCAAAGATTTCTAAAATTTAATGGATTTCCCCCCTAGCTTAATTTCACATTGTAAAATCATGAGGGTATTAGGATAATCCAAAGAATTAATAATAGCTTGATCCTTATTTAATGAATTATCATCTATTTGTAGCATGTTTTATGTGGTCATTAATGCATTCAACCCCTTCTAGTTCTTCTTAACCATAAAATAAATTATTGGCCCTAGATCAATAAGTGTGTGAGGAATACACAATTTTACCATAGGCCTCCAAAGATCTAGATATTTGAGCATAAAAATATTTATAAATAGATCTTGCTAGATGTAATTATGTATCTCACACAAATATTGAATCAATAAGGCATATAGTTCACCATTGCTTATTGCATGATTAATTTTAACACACATATTTATCATTGCAATGATAAAATTAGAATCACATTGAATTGTTGGGGCTTTGTGTGTGAATTAATTCTAAAAGTTGTGACTCATTAAGTAGATAAGAAGAACTAAGCTGATTATATTTTAGTGGATCATTTTTTTCTTCAAATTCAATTAAACAAAAATCACATCCTTTAGTTGTGTGAATAGATTGTAATTGTGATTTACCAATTTCATGCATATTAATGAAATGTAAAGGGATCAATGAAACCTCATTATTATATGCATATTGAACCACCTTATTAGATAATAGTAATTTATTAGGAATTGCAATTTCCCTTGGTGGATATATTGGGGTGGATGGTGGGTGGGATAATGACAATGGTAAAAGTTATGTGGTATATAGAGTAGATGGTGAAGATGGTAATATATACGATAGATATGGTGGAGATGGTACTATATGGGATGGGTATGGTTGTTGTGAGCATTCATTATGCCATTCTTGGTAGTATGGTGATTGTTTCCATTCACCACACATACTATATAGGGAAGCATTTTGTGAAGAAAAATATTTCCTTCTTGATTCAATAGAATTATGAGACATTTTAAAATCATTTCGCATACCTTGATCTACCTAATTTGATGTTTGCAGTTGTTCTTGTGTTACAAAGAAGACATTCTCACTTTCACCTTTATTTTGTTGAGGCTCACACGTATCTTGGATCTCCTTCACCATGTCCTCTTGAACAACTTGGGATGTGCACTTATCTTCTCCCTTGCAACAATTGGAACAACAAATGATCAAATCATCATTTTCAAATTTTCATTGTCCTAAGAATTCATCAGTTATTTACTCTTGCTCAACTATTCAAATAACATGTGTAGATGTTTGTGACAATGGTATTGGAAGATCAAGATTATCTAAATTGAATTTGTTAGGTATATGGGGTATAAAAACATCAATTTGTGTCAGTATGATTCACCTACCAATTTATTCTTTTATTTTTAAATTTAAAAGCAAGGGTCTAGGGGCAACAACCCCTAGCGAAGTCAAGGGGCAACATTTTCCTTGAAAAGTGATGTGTTTGAATTTCCTTGAAAATGCAACATTTTTATCATTTTTATGTTGTTTCTTCAAAATTACTTCCTTCCTATCAATTAACTCACAACAACTGGTGTGAATATAATATAAATGGTTTTAATTTCTAAAATCTACCTACAAATTCTAACAATGCATCTATATGATTTAAACAACGCAAATTAGGACTAATCACCTGGACAAGGCTAGCAGTTTCATGAGATTTCATCCTAACACATTGGTCCTAACTTAACTTACTGGGTTTTCCAACCTTTAACACCTCTCCCTAGCAATGATGCAAAACTAATAGGCCAAAACTAGGGTAAAGAATAAGTAATATTTCAGCTTGGTCTAAGTGTCAATCCAGGGATCGTAAGCTTGCGAGAGGTGTTGCAGAAGTGTACCTAAGGGAGGAAAGGAGTGAATTAAGAGGGGATGAATGTAGCTAGAACACACATAAATTTCCTAAATAAAAATTTAGTTTAACTTTTCTATTCTTCCTTTCTGATAGGAACTCGCCAAGAACTGTTATATAAATAACAACAATCTATGAGAGTACCAACAAGAATTTGTGATAGTAATAGCAACAATTTATAGCAGAAAATAAAACACACTTTGCTAAATTAAAAATATTGAAATCAAAATTTAATGAAATATTACATTCCAAACTTGAATCACAAAATCTTTTATCAAACCGAAGTATAATAAAGATGTTGGAATTCAAATCACACAACTATTAAAGTTTGAAAGCTATTGAAATTAAATCAAACAAAAAATAAATAACACACGCAAATATTAACTAGTAAAAATAAATAAATGTCACCACACTTCACTAGGTAGTAGGCCCTTGCTCTGTGGTTTGCAGGTGAGATGGTATGAGAGCCTTTCTATGCTGTTGTGATAAAAAGAATCATTTTATTTTATCAAAAATGATACAATAATCTGCATACAATATTCCTCTTACAACATGCTAATTCACCCCACTTTATAGATATTACAAATGTGCCTTATAAGGTGTGAAACAAATTACAACTTTTTTTACTATTCACGCCCATCCTCTTATTTCTACATATGGATTTGTTGAATTATTTTTTCTAATATTATGCATATGCTTTTCCAAACCACCAATTATATTTTTTTCCAACCTATTTTGTTACATTTCACCCTATTCTCTTGTTGTCTTTAATTTCACTATTTATCACTTGTAGGTTGGAATAAAACCAACCATAAAATAGGAGTTTGTTCTGCCATAAAAAATAGAATTTTTTTGTGCCATAAAAATAGCTATTTATTTTTCCTTCGTTCATCATAATTTTATTAGTTACAACATAAAATAATATATTTTATTTCATGCCATATGAGTATCACAATAAATAATTATTCAAAATAAAATTAATTGCTGAAATTATTTTTTGTTGTGTAGGTGACAAGAGGTTCCTATGAAGAATGTGACAGGGAGTTTGTATGTTGATGATGGGAAGTTTGTATGCTGATGAAAGGAAATTTGCATGTTGCAAGATATATTTTCCAAGGATTGAAATCATAATGCTTATTAGTAAATACAATCAATAATTAATTTCCATATTTTATCAAAAACTATATTAAATACCCCTTATATATATTTAATCATATGCAACATAAAATGGTAAAATGGTATGATATTGAACAAAAATGGAATGTGGGGATGGAAATGAATGCATATGAAATAGGCTTAAATGTGGCATAAAATGGGACATAAATGGCTCTCATCACCTCTCTCTCTCCATCCCTACCTCTCCCTCCATCTCTCCTCTCTATCTCCCATATCCATATCTCTACCTACATATCCCTTTATAACTTGCTACCACTCTCTCTACCTATATCTCCCCTTTTCCTTTCTACCTACCTCTATCTCACCTATTCCTCTTTGCCTCTCCCCCCCTCTCTCTCTTTGTCTATTTCTTTGTCTCTCTTTGATGTGCACCAGTATGTGATACAAAATGGGGAGGAAGATGGGGAGATTGAGAGAGAGAGAGGGAAGGGGGAGATAGAGAGAAGGAGAGAGTGAGAGAGAAAAAGGGGAGAGAAATGGAGAGATTGGGAGAGAAAGAGGGGGAGAAAGAGAGAGAGAGGAGAGGAGGGAGAGGGAAGGGGGAAGTTTATAGGGAGAGAGAGAGAGAGAGGGTATATAGAGAAAAGTAGAGAGAATGGAAAGATAGAGATAAGTAGATAGGGAAGGTGGGTGGGAGGAAGGAACGGAGAGAGAGAAAGAGAGAAGAAGAACATGAGAGAGAGAAGAGGGAGAGAGAGAGGGAGAGAGAGATGAGATAGAGAGGTGGATAGAGAGATACAGAGAGAGAGTGTGTGAGAGAGAGGGGAGGTAGAGAGGAGGGGAGAGAAAAATTAGGGAGGGAAGGAGGGAGGAAGGGAGAGTGAGAGGTGAGATAGAGAGAATTAGAGAGGGAAGGATATAGAGAGAGAGAGGAGAGAGATAATGGTGAGATAGAGAGAGAGAGAGAGGGAGAGAGGGAGGGAGGGAGGGAGAGAGGTGATAGAGAGTTGTGATAGAGAAGGAAGCATAGAGGGATAGGTTATATAAAAATAAGTAGAGAAGAAAGGTGGGTGGGAAGATTTAAGAGAGAGATATATAAAGAGACAAAGACAAAGAGGGGAGAGGATATAGAGAAAATTAGAGAGGGAAGGAGGGAGGGAGGGAGAGAGAGAGGTGAGATAGACAGGAGTAGAGAGGGAAGGAGAGAGGGGGGGAAATAGAAAAAATTAGAGAGGCATGGATAGAGAGGTGAGATAGAGACAAGTAGAGAGGGAAGGAGAGAGAAATAATGATGAGATAGAGAGAAATGGAGAGGGGGGGAGAGAGTGAGATAAATATAAGGAGAGAGAGAGAGAGGAAAAGAGAGTGAGAGAGAAAGAGGGGGGTGGAAAGAGAGATAGTAGAGGGGGAAGGAGAGAGTGAGAGAGAAAGAGGTGAGAGAGAGAGGGAGAGAGTTAGAAAGAAAGAGAGAGGGAGAGAAAGAGAGAGACATATAGATAGATAAACAAAGACAAAGATAGATATAGAGATAGATACATAGACAAAGATAGAGAGAGACGAAGAGAGAGGGAGGGAGAGGTAGGGAGAGAGAGAAGTGAGATAGAGAGTAGAGAGAGAGAGGGGGAGGAAGGGAGGGGGGAAGGGAGGGAGAACAGTAGAGAGTGAGAGAGAATGGTGAGATAGAGATAAGTAGGGAGAGAGAGGAGGGAGGGAAGGAGAGGTAGGAAGAGAGAGGTGAGATAGAGAGAGAGGGAAGAAGGGAGAAAGTGAGAGAGGTGATAGAGAGTTGTGATAGAGAGAGAAGTAGACAACGAGGAAGGTGGATAGGTTGAGAGAGGGAAGGAGGTAGTGAGGGAGGGAGGGAGAGAGAAAGAGGTATATAGGGATAGGTTAGAGATAAGTAGAGAAGAAAAGTGGGTGGGAGGAAGGAAGAGAGAGATATAGCGAGACAAAGACAAAGAGAGGTGGGGACATATAGAAAATTAGAGAAGGATGGAGGGAGGGGGAGAGATAGGTGAGATAGAGAGAAGTGGAGAGGGAAGGAAGGAGAGGGGGAAATAGAGAAAATTAGAGAGGGGGGAGGGAGAGAGAGGTGAGAGAGAGGGAAATAGAGAGAGAGAGAGAGAATGGAGAGAGAGAGTAGTAGACAGAGGAGGGAGGGAAGGAGAGGTAGAGGGAGAGGTGAGATAAAGAGAGGGAGGGAGGGAGAAGTGGGAGAGAAAGAGAAGTGATAGAGAGTTGTGATAGAGAGTATACAAGGAAGGAGGAAGGTGGAGAGATTTAGAGAGGGAAGGAGGGAGGAAGGGAGAGATAAAAAGGTATAGAGGGATAGGTTAGATAGAGATAAGTACAAAGGAAAAGTAGGTGGGAGGAACGAAGAGAGATAGAGATATAGATAGAAAAATAGAAAGAGAGGAGGGGACATAGATAACATTAGAGAATCAAGGATGGAGGGAGGGTGGGAGAGAGGTGGTATAGAGAGAAGTAGAGAGGGAAGGAGAGAGAGGGGGGAATAGAGAAAATTGGAGAGAGAGGGGTGAGCTAGAGAGAAGTAGAGAGGGAGAGAGAGAGAGGGGGGGGAAGAGAGTGAGAGTGAAAGAGGGGAGGGAGAGAGAGAGAAGGAGAAAGGGAGGGAGAGAGTGAGGGAGAAAGAGGAAGGGAGGGATATAGAGATAGAGACAAAGATACAGATAGATAAAAAGAGAGAGACACACATAGAGGAGGGAGGTAAGGAGGGAGGGAGATGTAGGGAGACAGAGAAGTGAGATAGAGAGTAGAGAAAGAGAAGGAGATGGAGAGGGAGATGGAAGATAGAGATGTAGAGAGGGAAGGAGGTAGCGAGGGAGATAGAGAGTAAAGATGGAGGGAGAGAGAGAGAAAAGGGGGGTTGGGAGGGAGATGTAGCGATCGAGAGAAAAGAGAAATGGGTGAGAAACAGTAACAAAGGGAGATAAAAGAAGAGAGAGGTAGGGAGGAAAGGATGGATATGGGGTTAATGATGGAAGGAAAGGTATAGAGGGTGAGAGAGACCTATCTAGAGGGTTGAAAGAGAATAGGGTAAGTATTGGTTAAGAGGGAAGGAGAGAAAGAGAAATTGAAAGGTAAAACCTCGACTATCCATCATCGATCATAAACCGTAAACTTTAAGCCTTATCAAAGTGGGGTAGTGAGAGAAAAATAGAAAGTAGTGAATTTTGTGTTTTTTTCAATACATCACTATTTGGCGAGGGCCAAATTTTGCACTCACCAAATGCAATGAAACATTTGGTGAGTGCCAAATTTGATGCTCGCCAAATTAGTTGCATTGGGAAATACCAAGGACATGATTTTTTGAAAGGGTAACAAATTTTCACATGTTTTTGGTTGTGCTAACCATCAGGTTTGCACATATTTTAATGCAAGTTTATAAAAAAAGACATGATGGCATTCGGCTCTCTCTTAGCTATCTAAATATGTAATTTTTTTTATGTTTTGATTATGTCAAGGTTTTCATCCATAACTTCTCTTGTTAGTTCCTTCATTTTTTTTCAAAACCAACATGTGCTCATTTTGGAATAGATTTTTACTCATTCATTGAATTTTGAAACAAATTACATTTTTGTAAACTAGACTCCATTCTACATGTAATGAGAAAAAAATGATATTTGATTAGTTTTCAAAAAATTTAGGGGGGACCATGCTCAAATTTCATCTTTTTAGGATGTGTACACTTCAAAAATTCATAAAATATTATATATTCATTAGAAAAATTAGATAAAAGAATTGGGATAAAATACATGGTGTTATCTAATTTCTCACCATTCAGATTTTTTAAAATTCTAAAAAAAGTTAATGAAAAATGGAGGAGCCCATAGACGCTATGTTATATTTTTTTAATAAAAATAGAACCTGTTTTGACCCCCCTTTTTGAAACCCTTAATCTTAATTATTTAAAAAAAAAAAATAGTAGCTTAGAAAGTATACTCGGATCACTTCAAATCTTGTTCTTGTTGCATCATCAAATTTTGAGCGTAACTATCTTCATTCTCTTGTGAACATCAGACTTTGTTGATTTCAAGAAAAAAAGTGGCATCTTAAGAGCCATTTTTGTGTAACAGATTGGTGCACACAACCACATCATGATCAAGGCTAGGCATATTTTTAAAGGACTATGCAAAGTTTTCTTTTTGCTCTTTTAAGAAAGTTGTCAAGTTTGTTTGCTCTTCATCCAATAGTAATTCTGCATAGAAGGTGATCCAAGGTGTCTCCTCCATCCCTACATTTATTGGATTGGATTTTTTTGCAAGTAATCCTGACTTTTCTTGGTGTATTGCACTAAGAGGAAGATTGAATCTCTCATCCTTCAGTGCCTTAGATAGGTTTTCATCATCATATGCATCCTTTGTTTTTACTATTTTATGATAAAAAAGTGCCACAATGTGGTTTTCACTTAAGGATGGCACATGATTATCATATTGTTTATTTTTTGATTAAGGGACTCAATCATTTTCCCATACTAAGCTTGCATATCCAATTCAATTTCAAAACTTTCCTTGTGATTTTTGTATTGCATGTTGTCATGAAGTCCCATAAACTTAGAGAAAGATTCATAAATTTTGAATGAATCCAGAATAGGCGGTCCTTGTTGGTCCTAGTTAATGAGTTGGGGGTAGACTAGCTTTAGTTCAAAGATTTGGTTGTTTGGAGCAAAGGACAGTGTTTATCATGAATATGGAGGTGTCTACAAATAAATCTATGATATTCATGAGGGGAAATCAAGGGTATTATCACATGATGTAGGTAACCAAGAAGAAGGTTTGACTCGTGATTTAATAGAAGCATCCTTGCCAAAAATGGTCACTTTTCTGGTGGTACATCCAAGACCAAGATTCATGGTTCGTTTCTCAAGAGCAAGGGGTTCTAGCAAACCATTATCATTTTTTCCTAACTTCTCATTCTTGTTGTATCCCCAACCCATCAATAGCTACAATCCTTTGTTGTCATCTTCCATTGGAAGAACAAGCATGGGTTTGTTATCCTGAAATAAAAATTTGGATACATCCTCCTCATTAATGACTTCTTTGTTCAAATCTCCCCACTTTGTGAAAGTGGTAGATGCTACCTTGAGTGTCTCAAATACCTTGTTAATAGGTTGAGTATTTTCATGAGATTTAGGAGAAAGAGGCAACTCTCCAAGCACAAAAGAATCCTTCTTCAAGCTATAGTCTCCACAACTGTTGTCTTTGATCATTGCTTTAATATCTCGTATGTTTTGCATGATGAGTGTTTTGGATTTGGAGGTAGAAGCTAGGGAAGATGGGTCAACAAATGAGGAGGATTTTGTACCTTCATCATTTTTACGAACTTGTGGGATCTTGTAGTATTTTTATTCAAGTTTCTTATAGTAATAGAATGGTTTAGGATTGGCATGGATTGTGACTTCTTTATCTTCATAAAGAAATTTGATGCACTGATGGTATGTGGAAGCTACGACTTGCATGGCATGGATCCATGGAAAACCTAGAAGAATGTTATATGGAAGATCAAGTTCAATCACTTCGATTGTAGTTTCAACAATCACACCTATCCTACTTGGATAGGGAGCTTGATTATGCCTTGAGAAACACGTTCTTGATAATTGTATGTCCTTATAGTGATAACTTTTTTCCTTTTCAATGCCACCGTCAGAGTAACCCAAGTTCTTGATTAGATAAAGGGTAAAAATATTTAGACCAACACCTACATCCACCAAGACTCTATTGAATTTATTTTTGTGAACAACGACCTCAAGGTGAAATGCATGATTGTGCAATGGTTGCATCGGGAGGTTTTTCTGAAAAAAGGTGAGAAGATGAGGAGTGGTGATATGTCTGATCATAGCCTATAATTTCTCAATATCAAGATTCTTGAGTATGGAGGAAGTTGACAAAGCCTTTTCTAACATATCCCTATATACAGGGGATAGTTTCAGTAACTCCAAGATGGAGATTTGGGTAGGGGTCTTCTTTAGTTGGTCTAAGAGACTATAATCACTAAGTTTTGACTTCAGAAGTGAGGGTTGTTCCCTAGGTTGTGATGGTGCTCCTTGAATTGTGACCTTTTCTCAATGTGCGATGACTCCACACTCTACACTAGGCTCTTTGATTGTGATAATGGATGTAAAATTATCGCAAGATGCTACCACATTGTTATAGACATGACCCATATGGGTGTATTCCTTCCCCTTACCATTGTCGTTACCCTTGCTATAATCAGGTATTGGGTTCTTGTATATTTTAAGATCTTGATTTCTTGATTTTTGATCTACAGTTGTGTCTCCATTGTCTATAAGATCTTGAATGATATTTTTTAGTTTCATGCAACTCGCCTTCTTGTGTCCCTTGATTTTATGGAAATCACAAAGATCCTTCTCATTGTACCATGGTGGTTTAACTTGAGGTTCTTGGTAATTTTTATAGTTAGGGAGTGTGATGAGATTGGATTGAACTAACTTCTACATGATTTCCTCAATAGGTTCCCCCAAGGTGTGTACTTACATCATTGAGGGTAGTTGTTTCTAGGGGTGGTCCTCTTTGTGTGTTGGCATTATTGACTTGGTTGTTTTACGGTTGTGTGTTTGTTTGTTGTGTGTTTTTTTGTTGTGTGTTTTGTTACGTGTTTGTTGATTGGGGGTTTGTTTGTCTTGGAGCACTTAGGAAAAATTTTGCATCGATGTAAGTATATAGTTTTAAAAAAAATTCTTGTAATTTTTTGGCTTGTAATTGTGCTTGTTGCACTTGCAATTGTTGGGCTTCTAATTGTGATTGTAGTTGATCTTGTTGTTGCACTTTTAGTTGAGCTTGTTGTTGTTGGGCTTGTAATTGAGCCCATTTTTGTTACACTAGAAATTGAGTTTCTTGTTGTTGTGCTAGCAATTGAGCTTGGTATTTTTGTTGATTTACAATAGGTTGTTGATTAGCTAATGCATTTTGTCCTTGTGATAATGGGATGGTGTTTTGATTTGGGAGAAATTGACTTTTTTGTATGTATTTGTTTGAGATGTTTTTTTTTTTTTGGAGTGAGTGGTGGATTTTTTGGGACGATGTTGTGGGTGATTTGTGAGTTGAGTTGATTTTCGGGTGGTTGATGTGTGATGACATTTTGAGGGTTGGACATTAGATTTGGATTTGTATAATTTGTCCTTGATTTTGTGTTATCATTCCTTGTCAAATTTGATATTGGGGTGGAGGAATGTAGGCTTGAGGTCCCATTTTATTTTGCATTACTTGAGGGACTAAAGGTGGAGATGGTGCCACTTGTTGTTGTGATGTTAGTGGCATACTTTGGTTTTGGATCAATTGATTGGAAGGGTTCCCTTGATTGATTTGTTGTTGAGGAACCAATAGATTGGATGCATTCCCTTGATGTGTTTGATTTGGAAATAGTGTGTTTCCTTGATTGATTGGGTTTTGGACCAATGTATTTGATGTGTTTTCTTGGTTGGTTTGAGTGACTTGTGGAACTAGTTGATCTGATGTGTCAATTGGATGGCTTGATGTTTGACCTTTTTTCGTTAAGGATTGACCTTTCATGATTGTGTTCAATTTTATTTATTGGTCCACTTGGGGTGCTTGACTCACTTGAATTTGTGTAACATTAGGAACACTTTGGGTATTTGTAGTGGTGGAAGAATATGGTTGGGCACGAAATATGGGTGTCCAAATTTTGTTTTAGGGGATGGTTGTGTCTTGGGTACCCAAATTTGCATTTTTTCTTAGATTTGGAGTGAGACCAATGTTGGTTCCTAGTAGAGTTGCAAGACTAGTAGTCAAAGGTTGACTTGGTGCATGTGATGAAGATGGTTGGGTGATATATTGAACAACACCTTGTACCAAAGGTTGTGTTATGGATGTTTGAGGAATAGAAGCCATATTTCCTAAAGTTTGTTCCCTAATTGTGTCTGAATCTAATGAGGAAGGGAATTTAGCTCCTTCCTTTGCTAAGGCTAGCATGTATTGTGTGGGGTTCAACTTCATCAATGTGTTGATGAGATGGTGAGTTTTGGGATCCTTTTGTGCTTCAAGTAGTTCCTCTGCGGTGAGTTCAAGTGGATTTTTAGTAACGTCTACTTCATACCACATTTATAGTGAAGTTTTAGGTGGATTTTGTGATGGGGTTGAGTAGCTTCTAGGATGAAATTCTTGTTGGTTGGGATCACTCATGGTATATGAATTTCTTTTGCTCTATGTTTTTCTTGTATTGTGATGTTGTTACCATCAATTTTGGATCAACTTTGGGAGTATTGTATTGGGATTTATATTGTTGGAACTCTTAGTTTGATTCAAATTTTGGTAAAACTGGCCCTCGAAGGTGTTTTAGGACCAATTATGTGAATGGATTATGAAAGGGTTGAGTGATGTGGATGATGAACTTCTAAATTTTAGACAACACTAGACTTTAGGTTTAATGTTTGTTGCTTTTGATAAGGATGCTAATGAATCCTAAGAGTAGACTTTTTAATTTTAGGATAAACTTGTTCAAAAGGATATGCAATCTAACTAAATGTATAAAAAAGGATTCATTTCCAAACAACTAGCTAAACTAGGTGATTTGTTGACGAGAACCTAAGTCTAGGAGGTTGTTGTGTCCAAAATATAAAGTTGTTTGTGAGATGAGATGTCAAATGTTTTGAGGTGAATGTGATGATTGATCCTAATGTTTGAACCTAAGAGGGAATTTTTTTACAAGATCAAGGTATTGAAAAACATGATTTTCCCTTGGAGTGATAAACCTAATAAATCAATGTTTGTTTGATGGTGAAACTTTGATACAATGTTTTGGTATGCATTTTGTTGTTTTCACTTTGTTGTTTGGAAGTCAAGATGTTTTGGAAAATGAAACCAAGATGTACTTTCTTTGTGGGTTTAACTAATTTAAACTTTGATTAATGAGATTTCTTTTACCACATCAAATGTCTTGATTAAGTTTAAACTAAGAATGTCTATGATAAGGCCAATTTTTTTCCAAATCTTCACATCGTGAAAATCAAAGAGCTAAGCCATAGTTCCCTAGGTTAACTTTGATATAAGTGAGTAGAGATATGGTCAAATATATTGGGAAACCACTAATATATTGTTTTGAAAAAGAAAAGATATATTTAGAGGTATGCAGCAATATATTGTCCTTGAAATGCACTCACATATAAACAAAGGGTTTGAAATTTTTGACCAAGTTGATGTTTGTTTGAGTTATTTGAATTCCAAGCAATGTGTTTGACTGACTCAATGGGTATGGGAGATATTTCACAAGTCTTCTTCCACAAGACTTACTAGTTTGGCTCAACAAAATCAACCACTTAACAATCTAGAGGAATAAAGGTACGCCACTTCTTAGTAGGATTACCTCACCCCCAAAGGAATGATTTTAAATCCAAAATTATAGAGGGTTCAAATAGGCCATATCAAGGAAATGTATCATATTGATACACCTAACTTTGTACAAGAGAATGAACTCTTAAGCTTTATGCCTCAACTATAAATTAGATGTGGTAAGTAACTTCTAGGAATGGTGCATCTCCCATGCACTACTTCAAAGGATGTTTCGAAAAACTTGGTTGGTCTCTAGACAAAGGTGTGTAATGACAAGTGTGAACATTGTGATGCATGCATCATAAATTTAAGCCAAGTAAGACTTTAGTTGTCCTATATAACCCATTACGATCGTACAAGGATTCAGGCACATCATGGCATTCTCGCCTAGATTTAAGCTACTTTCTTTCAATTTTGCTAACTTTATATAGCCTATCGGTAAACGTGCTTTTAGGGTATCTTATGAGTTCTTCATTGTAGGTTGTGTCTCATAGGTAGGCCCTTATCTAATAAAGACAAGAAAATGTTATTTCTCTTCACCCAAGATTGCACGAAGTGTAAGGGGAGTGGATATGTAGAAAATCCTTGGGGTGACTCAAAAAACTGTGCAAACTTAGAGTGTTTATCTTCACCCAAGATCACACGAAATGCAAGGGGAGAGGATACACACTAAGAGTCTACACAATCATGGAAAGAAAAGAATATACTAATTCACTTTAATGCACCAAAATAGATGTTATGTTCATTTTAATTTCACCAAAATGAAGTGTAATTTTGTGTTTAATTTTAAACCAACATTGAAATGTGAGGATGTTTGGGTTTAATTTTAGATAACTTTGAAAAAATCATAGCATTGTAAGTTTTAAAGCCCAAATTGAAAAATATTGATCCTAAAGCATGAAATAAAGCTGCAAGATTGGTTATAACATCCCATGAGTGTTTAAAAAACACTTATGATAAAAGATTAAATGATGCTTTTCTCTTCCACTTCAAGATTTTATGCTCCTCTCCAAACCTACAAATGAGTTAGCCTTACAAAACAAAAATGGCAGTCAGTAAATTATCATAAAGTAGATAAACTTGAAAAATTAAAGTAGACACTAAGATTTAACTCAGATCTATTTTTTTACCTAACAATTGTGTCATTGTTCAAGCAATTGAATCGCTCTAGTTCAGAAAATTGCGTCACTATTTGGAAAATGCATCACTCTAGTTTAGGCAACTGCATCTTTGTTTAGAAAAAATGTTGCTTTGGTTCAGGTCAAATGCATCGTTGTACAACTATGTCACTCAGGTTCACCTAAAACATAAAAAAATAGAAATGTCAATTGCATCAGTGAAACAAATGCATCACTATAGCTTTAAGTAGCAATTGCATGCCAGTGAAAACAATAGCATTGCCATATTTCAATTGCATCACAATATGTAATTGCGTCATCTTGGCCAAATGACAATTGCATGCCAATGCAAACAATTGTGTCGATGTTTTTCAAAACAATTGCATCACTGGGCCTTGCAACCTACAAATAACAAAAAACTCAAGGAAATTTCATCAATTTTTGTTAGCAAGGCCCTCCTAGCATCTAAATGTGATCATGATCATAACCTAAGCTATACATGTTGATCCACAAGAAATAAACCAATATCTAGCTATTTAAGTCAAACTCCCAACAAAGTACTTGAAAACATCAAACAAAGAAGCTGGATTAAACAAGAAACTAACTAGAAATGCATAATGGAAACTAATCTAATGCCTCAGACCTCATCCTATTGGGGGATTGGTGCTACATTGATGTGGAATGACAGCCCCTTTCCCAATCCATTGGTTGAAACAAGCTTTCAAATGGATTTCATTGATGAAGATTGATGAAAATGTATGAAAGATAAGATAAAATGGATGCAAAGCTTAACTAAAATGGATGTTAAATGATAAAATGGTTGTGAGGAATGCTCTAAAAATCCCTATAGTGCAATTACTCTAAATGAAAGTGGATCCTTTTCTCATAGAATTGAGGACTATTTATAGGAAAAATAGCCAAATCAATGGTCAAGATTGATTTGATCAATCAATGGATGAAAATCAATGAGAGGAGATGGCATAGATCAATGATTCCCATCAATGGATGAGAATGCAAGTGGAAAAGGATCAATTATTTTAATCAATGGATCTCATTGATTTGAACAAGAACACTTCCTAAAAAGTAGGAAGTTACAAGATATTTCCGATTTTGGAGGAATGCAAATGGAGGAATATTCAATGAGAATATTTTCTTGCAAGTGGGCGAGTGAGAGAAATTAGCTAATTATGTAATTTAATAAATTATTTAATTGTGCATGATGGAGGAAATTAGGGATTTCATTAAATAATTAGCTTATTTAATAAAGGGGGAATTAATGACATTCAACTAAATAATTAAGATTATTTAATTAAATGAGAAGACATAAGAAATTTATTTAAATAATTTTCATTATCTAATTAAACGGGATAAAAATTAGTATGAAAGGGGATGAATTAGCCAAATAATATTGATTGTTTGATTAATAAGAGAAAATGATAAATTTAGTTAAATAATGAAGATTATTTAATTAAACAATCAACAAAAGGTAATTCAAGACAAAAATGGTGTTAATAATCAAATTCAGATGTGCAATAACGATTTTAAGTGTCTACACTAACAAAACTATCTAGACAGATCTCTCGGGTGGATGTCAAATGGAGAACACGGAAAGTGGGATTCTAAGAGGCTCTGCTACAAGGGGAAGGTGAGAGCACCCCAAATAGCACATATTTCCCTGCATGGGTGCGACCCAGGGCATCTCTATGGAGGGACTTTTTAAAGTTTAATGGGGCATCCAATCCCCGTGAGGGCAGAGGCATGCCATCAAAAGGGTTTTTAGGAGTTTCACTAGGGTGGCCGGTCACCCAAGACCCTGCATTCACACTAAGATTGGTGTCCCACGTAGATCCAAATCCCCACACCAACGCTTTATCACCAAGAGTTGAGGTGTAAGGGTGCACAAAATCTCCCGCATTATGGATGTTACAACCAGGTGAGGGCACTAGTTGGTCGCAACATGTGGAATCATGTTGAACATCTATTGTTGGACAATATGGAGGAAAGGGGTTTCCTTAGATATTCCAACATAATGGCAGGTGGTGTATTATATTGTATCTTTAGAAAGATCCTTCTTTATTTTATTTTTATCCCATAATTGTTAATGGGTCTTTTTCAATTCCACCTTTCACTTGAGAATTATGTGTACATGATACTTTTGTTTGAAATAAAACATATCTAATGTTATTTTGCTCGATCCATCGACATTGAGACCTATACCTTAGGATTGTGGCTCAAGTATAATTTAGCTACTTTTTTGTTCACGAGTTATTCGCACTTTGTGGAGATCTTTCTTGGATAATGGAAAGTTAGAATGATACATGACCTATTATAAATTTTTCATTCCAAGTTGTTTTCCCTTTGAAACTAGATTTTTTTTTATCCATCTTGAAACTGGATATTATTATCTTAAAGTAATTTATATAAATAATATCAGATATATCTATTTAATTATATTATAATAATACAATAATATAATTTAATAATATAGATATATCTAGATGTTATATAAATATATCTATTCAAATATTTCTCAATTATTTATATAAATTATTGATAAGAATTAAATATAATCACAATAATATAGTATTAATATTAATAATATAGCTTAATTGAGATATAATTTAACTTTAGCATTAACTTGGATTTCAAAATAGTAAAATAATAATTATTTAATATTATTATTTTTTGGTTCATAAGATTAGATTATATTGATGCAAAAAAATTGTTACAAAACATCTACATTGCAGGAAAGCCCAAAAAACTAGACATAAATGTCTAAGAAGAGCCATCACCCCCAACCTCCCTTATTAGATTACAAAATTGCAAACCAAAACTCTATACCAGGAAAAATGTCGCACTAGGCTATATACCAAACTGTAAGTCGAGATATACAAACCCTTGCTACAAACCTATTATTTACCCATACATTCATACAAGACTGTAATAATTGAACAGACCACAACCATGGAGCTTACATGAATCCGTTTGCTTTGGTGAAGGCTTCGAACTCTGGAAGCCAATTGAATTCCATCACAGGCTCCAATTGCAGTGCCTTCTTAAGGTAATTTTCCCTATACGTTACCAATTTTCTATGCTGAACCAAAGCCATGCCCTTTAAATCAAGCAAGAAAGAGTAATATTTGATGACTTCACTAAGAACCTTCAACAAAGCCATAACTATTGGACAGGGGGAGCCAAAGTCGGGAATTGCAACATAAAGAATCTCCTCCAAACCTACCAATAAGTCCTCCTTAAAGAGATTGTGCACAAGGGCCTTTTCCTAGACTTTAGCCATGCAGGGGTCTAGTAGTGAGGCAAGGAACCTTGAGACAGTATGGTTATTGATGCAAAAAGTATCACAATTCATCAAATGCCCTTTCCCTAACACCATTTTCACCATGACCACACAACCACAGTGAGTTGGTCAATGTTGACCATAATTTGTTTCAGATGCTGATCAAAAACCCTGTTGAATGCAAGTTGCCTAACCTTGCAATCCAAATAAATTAGTGTGTCCACACCGAGACACATGAGTGATTCTGTAGACATATGGACAATGAATTTTGACCTTTCTACCATTAGCAACCACCAAAAAGCCAAAGCCAAGAAATATGGAAAACTAATAATTGCTACAGCGATGCCACCTTCTATTATTTAATAATGCAAGATTTTCCTAAATCTTGGCCACTAAATTATTATTTTGTACAAATGTGTGTGAGCCTTCCCACAAGCCAGCCTATAGATGCACTATACTACCACCCAAATTTTAAAGTATGCATTGAGGTGGAATGAAGTACCAATGAAAAGACTTGTAGAATCTGAGTCGATCAACCGTAGGCCCAGATATTCTTTGTCATTATGTGACTCGACAAATGTTGGCACAGAGAGCAGGCGATTTCATTTGAAGTTTTCCAACACCCAGACCCAAGTGATGTGGTGGCCACATACACCAGCATGTGATGAACGTATCCGTAAAAATGGACTTTCCACAATGGGTGTGGAAAGTCACCCCCCAACCGCCCAAAAATTTGGATGTACATCGGGAAACTCTAGCTTGGATGTAAAACTTCTTTGAGAGTAATGCCATCATCCCCTAGATTGGAGAGACCATCTACCTTTGAGTTGTCTTCTCTAAGGATGTGATTCATTGCTACGAATTTCCATTAACTTTAATGCTACTTCTAATTTGGCACTAAGTTTCCAGTTCACCATCTATCTAGATCTTAACACATTGATGACAAAAGATGAGTCTCCTTCAATTTTCAATTTTTCTATTTTCAGATCATGAAAAAAGCTTAACCCCAATATTAAAGCCTGCAACTCAGTTACATTATTCATGCCTACAGGTAGAGGCTTTTCCAATCTTTGACTATACAACCAACTCTCAAGACCCTATGGTTTCCACATGAAGCCCCATTGAAATTCAACTTAAACCACCCGACCTCAAGATGTTCCAAACTAAATTCCTTCGCTCCAACTAGGTCCTTATCACACCATCCCTAACTTGAGAAGGGATTAAAATACCATGCCATCTCTTCCACATTAAGCAATCCCACATAGTGAATACTTTTTTTCCACCACGATGATCTACCACCCTTGAATTGTCTGTTTCAACTATACTTTCCTCAATCTTATTCATCAAAGACTGTCTAGACATTGCCTTGTCCTAGAAAATGCATATGTTTCTCCCTTTCCATATTTCCTAGATTAAAAGTGATGGGCTTGTGGTCCATAGGAAGTTAAAAATGGCTCCCTTGTGGAGCTTTGGCCATCCCACAGGTAGACTCAGCAAGTTGTTTGGGAGGGCTAAGTACTATTGTAACTTTGCACATAGCCATAACCAACAACCTTGTGAGAAAGGGAAATTTAGAGATACATGATGGGCGGGTGCATGAAGTTGGTCGCACTTTTGTGGCCAAATGCAAAAAAATGGGGAAACACATAACGCGAGTGCGTTATCTGCTTTTAAAAGAAAAGAAAAAGTGAAATGTGTATCATTTGCTTTTCACTGTTTCTCAGCTCTGCCCGCGGCCAACAACCCTCATTTTTGCGCTCGCATTCTAGGAGGAAGGACTTGTGAAAATTTCATCAAGAATAGTTGGATTTTGTCTGCAACTATGGTGCCACGACGACGAAGAGATGCAGGAGGTAAGTATTGTTTACTATTTTTTTTGAATTTGTTAGTTTGAAATTGATTTTGTTTGTTTTAGGTTAGATTTGATTGTTTTTTTAAAATCTGTAGGAATCCTGCAAATCCTCAACAAGAAGAGGAGGTAAATCCTCAACAACAAAATCAACCTCCCCCACCATTCTCTCAATTCCCTCCTGGCACTCAAGAAAATTTGAGGAGTGAAATTATTGAGAACAATAGAAAACAACTTGAGGATCTTATCAGTAGGTTGAGTGATCCAAATGCTTCAACCACAGAAAGAATGCTTCTAGCAAATTCATTGAAAGACATGTTAAAAAATGTAGATGCAATCACCCAAAAAATATCTAGATGGCAAGATAGGAGGCAGACAGCTAGGGCATATTATGCAGACAAATTATCATATAAAAAAGTAAAAGATTTAAATATTACTAAAGGTGGTTTGTGCTCTCTATTCACTGACCCTAAAACAAATCAAAATCTTACCCTCAATGCAAAGAAGTTTCCTATTCATTGGTGCCACCACCAAGAGATTAAGAACCATTTTTATGAAAGATGGTATATGGTCTTTGATTACCCGTCGTGCAATAATTGTGAAGTCCCCCAATATTTTCTTAGGAAACTATACAGTGAGTTTGTATTGAACCAAATCCCAAATTATTTTGATATGAGGGAGTTCTAGGGGAGAGGTGGTGGGTCAGCTCAGGATAGGCCCAGTGCATAGCCGGATCCTATGCGACAAGGGAGACGACCTCTTGCTAGGCCGCCTCGTGAGTAGATTGTGATGCTTGTCCTTGCGAAGGAGAGTGCCACATAGAGACATTGCAAGCGATCATAACTTTGACCTAGAGTGTCATCCATCACACTAGCCCTATTGTATAGTGCCATCCAGGGGAGTCTTCAGGTGGTGGCCTTCGAACCCATGTGTGTCAATCTTGCAGGGTGACTTGTTCGTATGACCCTACCAACACTCAAGAGGGTGCTACGTAGGATACATATGCTACTACGCAGCCTGATTTGTATGCATCTACGGGGATGGAGAGGATGGCTGACATTTTGCATGATGCATATGGCATTGACACTCAGGTAAAATTCAGCATGTTCATTGAATTTAATTTAGTAAATTTTGATTGTGAAATGCAAGATTAACTAATTTAGTTTTATTATTTTAATAAAATTGCAGGGTCACAGTGTAGAGACTGGATACACCAGTCATCCACCTACTCATTTTTGTAGTATGCCTATCGATGGGGTATGTAAAGTTAGTAAACAATTATAAATTTATTACATGTCTTAATAGCATTTTTTTACGAATGGTATTTTAATATGTGATTTTGGATGTTGAACAGGGTACTGTTGGAGGTTTCAAAGAAACACCTCCGAGTGCCAGTAGATTTGATCAAACGTTCATGAAGGTAATATAGAATTTAAAGAGAACTTAAGTAATGAATTCTAAGTTTAATAGATTTGTGTAGTTTATATTCATATTGTTGACCTTACGTTGCATTACACAAATCATTCAAAATCAAAGCATTACTTCAAATTCAATAACTAATAATCAGAAATATATCTATTTAATACTTGTATTCAAAATTTTGTTCATTAGATCTCATACATTATGGGTCATCACATGGATCGCTATTGTAACTTTTTTGTGATTGAATAATTTGTTGTTTTATTTTCAGATGTTGGTGATAGAAACACCACCAAACGTTATGAGGCAAATGGATATTGGCGTTTCCTCCGCTATACAATCCTCAATGGCTTTGATAGGGGAGGTATGAGGCAAATTACTAAATTTCAATTTACATTCATTGTTATAAATGAACTAGTTCTAGTGAAAAATAAAACCATTATTGATTCGTAGTTTAATTCCTATTTGGATGGTTTATATAGGGCTTGAGCACACCTGAGCCTTGATGTGCAAATATTTCCATCAAGGAGAGTGATCGTGAAATGGCTATAAGTGATTATTTTGTTAAATATATTAATTTTTATAATGTAATTTCTATATATTAATGTCTTTACTTCTTATTGTAACAGTTGAAACTTCACCAGAAGCTAAACACTAGGAGGAGAAATAGGAGCACTCCTCAAGCATAGCAAAAATGGGTGATAGACTTATCGCCATCGGATTGCCCAACAAAGGGAAAGAAAATTGTATTTGAACCAAAGCATGGAGAGAAATGAATTTTGAATGCATAGAGCCCTTTGTTGTATTCCTACATGGCAATTTTGTACATATTTTGTATTGGATATATTTGACATTGAATGCCTATATGGCATTCTCGTAAGCCTATATGGCTATTTTGTAACTATATTTTATACTTATATCGACATATATTGATGTATGCATACATAGCTATTTGCTTAATACAAATATTTTTATTGATGGTGTCCATATTTGCAAATTATAAATTCATGGTTCAATAGATATGAGTTACGTGTATTCAAGTGTATACTTTACAACTTATGCACATATATTTTTTGACTTACATGTGAACATCGAAAAGTGTGAAAATTTATGTGTTTGGAAGTCAAATGTAAGCCAATTTTGCAATTCTCAGTTCTTGCATACTCGATCTTATGGACTTATTCCTTCCTAGCACATATTGTGAATATTTCTCATTTGGTGCAGAAGATAGATTCCTCATTTTTGAACCACTCATATCAAAGAGATTCACAATAAGACTTTAGCATTGGAACACTACTCCATACTTCTCTTGTCTAGACCATAAAGGATTGAAAATTCTTAATTTGATGCAATGATAGTTGTGAGATGAGAATTTATATAACCATGCCTATTTTGAAACTTCGCATCTAATACTGCATCAACAAGAACTTAAGAAGTGTTGCATAAGAGTGTTAGGTTTGATAGGCCTTCTCTTCCCTAAGGGAGGAGATCCTGCATCTTGAATTTTGAGAAAAAATTTAAGAAGAAAACATTTTACCTAAAAGCTTCAAACCTAGATGACATATTTGGCTAAGTCTATCTTGAAAATTATCAATGCGTACAAACTCTAAAGGAGATTCTCCCTGAAAAGAAAACTTTACCCTTTTTCCCAAGGAAAGAAATTGCAACAAATTGCATGTGATTTATCTTATTTCTTTCTCACAGTTCCTGGTCAATCATTCATGGCTCAGGATAGTTCTGTTCCAAGGCAAGGACACCCAAAAAATCACTGAGATTCTTCTACGATCTGCAAAAAAAGGTTTTGGCTCTTTCACAATGTAAATAATTATGTAACACTGTTTTCTTGTTTTCCTTCCACACAGAAAAATGTTCACATTTTTCAGATTGATCAATGATCAATAATGGCTGATTGTAAACACTTGACATTTTTATGTTTGAACTTTAATTTATAATTTTGTATCATGACATTTGAGTAGATCACTAATATTTTAATATTTCATTATGAAATTGGTGGTGTATTTTTGCTATGTTATTTGGCTATTAATATGGTGGTGTATTCTGAACTTGATTACTACTGCAAATATGTATATATTTCTAATTTTTATATGTTTTTGTATGACCGAACCCAACCCCAAAAAAAAAATTCCCGAACCGGCGAACCGGGTTCTCGAACCCGATCCCGAACCCAAAACTAAACCAGTAACTTAGTAAAAAATAGATTTTTGTAGTTTATATCCATAACGTTGATTACATTTCATTGCACATCTTTCAAACTGAAAGCATTGCTTCACATTTCATAACTAATAACTAGATGCTGATAGATGACAAAATTTCAATTACAATATAGTTTTTACAAAGTCAACCTAAGCAGTTATGCAATTAGTTTGCATTGCATAACAAATAACTAGGAGCAGCTGCCAATTGCATTTGGTTGTCATGGAATTCTATGAGACCACATTTCTTTGAGGCATTTTTTCAAACAGTTCACTGCCTTGTCTATACTACCACATTTTTCATACATGTCTACCAAAGCATTTTGTCAAATAGTTCAAGTGTTGCCTTGTTGCTATGGCTGAAAGCCTAAAACAAGTGCTTTTCGAACAAGCTATGGATGCTTGGAAAAAATCTATCAAAAGCATAATAGTAAGCAATATCATAGACAAGGCAGTGAACTCTTTGAAAAATGCCTCAAAGAATGAGGTCTCATGACTGATGGAATGCCATGACAATCAAATGCTTTTGATTGTCATGGCATTCCATCACCATGAACCTCATTTCTTTGAGGCATTTTTTCAAAGAGTTCACTGCCTTGTCTAAGCTAACACATTTTTCATACATGTCTATCAAAGCATTTAGCCAAATGGTTCATTTCCTTGCTGCTATGGCTAAAAGCCTAAAACAGTGCTTTCGAACAAGCCATGGATGCTTAGAAAAAATCTATCATAGCATAATAGTAAGCAATAGCATAGATAAGGGATGAAATTTTGAAAAAATTGCCTCAAAGAAATGTGGTCTCATGGTGGTGGAATGCCATGACAAGAAAAATTTGTGGATTGTCATGGCATTCCATCACCATTGAGACGACCCCTAAATAGTTCGATGCCTTGTCTATCTACTACCATCATACATGTTTACCAAAGCATTTTATCAAATAGTTCACTTCCTTGTTGCTATGGCTAAAAGCCTAAAAATAGGTTCTTCAAAAAAGCTATGGATGCTTGTGGAAAAAATCTATCAAAGCATACTAATAAGCAATAGCATAGAAAAGGCAGCAAACTGTTTGAAAAAAAGCCTCAAAGAAATGTGGTCTCAATGGTGATGGAATGCCATGACAATCCATATCAATTTTCTTGTCATGGAATTCATCATGCCATTCCATCACCATGATACCTCATTTCTTTGAGGCATTTTTTCAAAGAGTTCACTGCCTTGTCTATGCTAACACATTTTTCATGCATGTCTATCAAAGCATTTACCCAAACAATTCATTGCCTTGCTGCTATGGCTAAAAGCCTAAAACAGGTGCTTTTGAACAAGCTATGGATGCTTAGAAAAAATCTATCATAGCACAATGGTAAGCAATAGCATAGAAAAGGGAATGAACTGTTTGAAAAAAATGCCTCAAAGAAATGTGGTCCCATGGTGGTGGAATGCCATGATGGTGCAGGAGCACCCAAGCTCCTTGAGGATCATTTGGAGAGTCAGGAGATGGCAGGGGTCTTGAAGGCCTATAAACCTTTCCAGAGCATCAATTATAGCATTTTGAAGCCTATAATGGCATTTGGCATGGATGAGTGTAACAGGAAGATCAAAAGTCCTAAGGGTCCTAATAAGGACCATAGGACCAAATTGACTTGTAAATGGAACAATGATGTTCTAGGAGTTTAAATAGGTATATGATGTTTTAATTAGGTTAAATAATGTTGAATGATGATATGTAATAGTTTTGGAAGCTTTATAGTTAATAGGAGCTAATAAATTGCAATGTTGGAAATTCAAATTTTTGAAATCCAACTTTGGGTGGAAAAGTGAGTTTTAGGAGTTTTAATCACAATAATGTAATAAAATCAATTCTAATTGGTTGGGAAAGTTTTAGGATGAGTCTATAAGCTTGGAGAAAGCATTTGTATGGAGGGTTGGCTGATATTGCAAGTGTTGTACGGACTGCTACAAAAAATCAATAAAAACTTCAATCTTTTTGCATTTTCTTGAGTTTTTTTCATGAATCTCTGATTCCTTTTGGTGTCATGCTCATTTGGATGGTTTAAGAAATTTTATTTACATTCATTTAACCTTTTGAATGACCTGAATAACATTGGGAATCAGTTTCTTGTGTTATATTGCTAACTGTCCTCAAAAAGTATAGATTTTTCACTAGTTTTGAGAGTCTTCATGAATAAATGATCCATTTCATGGGAGAGTGTGACTGAAAACTTGTTAAATAGATCATATATAACTCTTATTATATAGATATAACAAGTTATTGTGCAGGAAAGAGTGATTCTTGGGTGTACACCGAGTTTTAGCAAGGAAAAGGGCATGAAAATGGTGCCTAAAGTGTAGCAGCGGGAGATCTACCTTAATAAGGGGTATATTTCAGAGTTGAAGGTGTTTAGATATGTTGATTTATAGGTTAAAATTCCAAGAGAAGGTTCTAGAAGTGTTGGGAAAGCTAATTTTCAAGAGGCCCTAGTTTTGGAGCACTTTATTGAGGGTTTTGTGATTTAGGGTGTTGAGGGTGTCAAAGAAGACTAATACCTTGAAAATATTTGGTTTGGGAAGATTTTAAAACATTGTTCAAAGTTTCATAGTCAGGGGATAAGTTTAGAGAGGGGTTGCTTTGAAAAAGTGGGCTAATTAGGCCTTAAATTTGAGGAAATAGCAGATTTTGGTAGGTTTGATCCAGAACAAGTGCCATAAATGATTTGATATGTTGTGTATCATCATGAATCACATCCCGAATCAATCATTATAATGTGAGGGATCCCTTTGGCGAAGTTAGTGAAAAGTCAAAACCATCGCTAGAAGCCTAGTCAAGGTGCAAAAGTGGGGTTTGTCTAAGGCCAGGAGGTTTGGGGCTTTGAAACCATTCAAGACTGAAGTTTTTGAGTTCCTTGAGATCACTCAAGGGTTGGGTCCATTAGGAAAGCATCTAAGTTATAAGTGCACTATTGGGGGCTTGTATGTCCATCGAGTTACTGGAAGAGTGTTTGAGATTGCATCATTGTAATCCTTGAAACTTTGAGTTTTGACTAATTCCGTATACGCATCACATGACAAAAATTGTTGGTTTTCATGAATTCCATCACCATGGAACAACATTTCTTTGAGGCATTTTTTCGATAGTTCATTACCTTCTCTATGCTAGTACATTTATCATACATGTTTACCAAAGCATTCTATCAAGCAGTTCCTTCGTGCTATGGCTAAAAGCCTAAAATATGTGCTTCAAAAGCTATGGATGCTTGGAAAAGATCATCAAAGCAAACTAATAAGCAATAGCATGAAAGGCAGCAAAACTATTTGAAAAAAACCTCAAAAGAAATGTGGTCTCAATGGTGGAATTAATGACAATCCACAACAATTTTCTTGTCATGGCATTCGTCATGCCATTCCATCACCATGAGACCACATTTCTTTGAGGCATTTTTTCAAAGAGTTCACTGCCTTGTCTATTCTCTTATGAATAGAATTTATTGAAATTTGATATGCTCTTATAATGTCTATGTCATAGGTGGTCATGATAAGGTTAAATTCAAATGAATAGCTTGAAATTGCCTCATCAAGCTTCACACGCACTTTTTTAATGGCTTAAAATCATAATTGAGATTTGTCAAGATCATCAAAATAAGGATGTTGCATTTCTTTTCTACTTGAGATTCTCTTGGATGGCTCATAAATCTGCATTTTATGCAAGGGGACACCAATCAATGTTTGTCTGGTTACATACATATACACAAAGTAAAATAAGATGATAGCATTGGCATCAACCAAACTGACATGGATACAAGTATAAATTAATAAGAACCATTGTGCATATACTTAAAAATTAATCCAATGAACCATCTAGGTCTGCTCTACTCTTTATTGTGTCAAGTATTGCCTCATGGTCAGACTCACGGACCTTCCACAAGGTCTTGTACAAAGGTCTACCCCCATATTTGCTCAAATGAACATTGGATGCCACGACAAGGTTTGAGTAATGAAGAATCTTCACGATCGCGTGTCAAATTCCTCAAACAACCAATGTTTAACTTTTACTCTTATGTAGGTACCTTCGACCCACATTCAGAGTAACAACAACTGAGCCTGTAGGGTATTAAATGTTTTCTCCATCTATAATTGGGGCTTCCAATTTCTTTTTTGCCTCAACACAAGGACACAAGTAATAGTCTATACCCTCTTCATTGTCTTCATCTGCAATAACTGCATAAACATTCCCTGCATTTATATGTGTGGCATATCTCTTGAAATTAGTCAATATTATGAATACAGTACAAAGTAAGATAACAATATGGAATTTCAAATACTAAGAAAGTAGATATATTACCTAGTTGAACTAGATCTGATACATGGTCAAAGTCGACTGATGATTCCATCCATGTTAGTTCCAATGCCATTGGAGGGCGATACATGTGAAGTGGGCTAAGATAACTTGTTAACCATTTTTCAACCCACTCCCCTAACTCACAATCATTCCAAGCTTGCATTGTACATGAAGAACAAAAGCATGCCATCTTACGTGTATTGATACTCCATGAACCTGCATTTGAGCTAAGGAAAGAGAGTGCGTCTTGATCTATTGAGTGTACAACAATCCTCATATGGTGCAATGTTAGTATCATCCATCAATAAAAATCTATGAACTAAAGTACCTTCATTACCTGGACCCACATCCGGACTACATTACCCACTGTTGATTGATCTTGCATCTATCAAAACGTACATTGTCATATACTTTAACTCTTCTCGTGCTAATGCTGCTTACGCATGCTCCTGCACCGTCATGCTCTCCCTTTCCATGTCTAGCCTCACAAAAGTTCTTGAACACGTGTAGTGATATGCATCCTACACAACCAGTAGAACATGTGCGCGTTCTTGAACTATGTTGCACAGTTATCTGACCATATTATATGCCAATCATATGATATGCCCCTTTGAGCCAAATGATTGTAGAACATCTGGAAGCAACCTTGCACGAACTCTGGAGAATGTGTGCGATCATCACTAATATAAAAGTGATACTCCCTCAATACCTTCCTTTCGTCCTCTGTACTTTCAGCTGCATGTATGAATGTCATGTGCACAAATATCGAAACCTGTGTGGAGTTGTAATACTATGACTGCACCTCATGCTGTGGTTGTAGAGTGTAGTTCTCTGCAAAGTCAACCACTGATACTATGCTACCAAGTGGAAAGGTGTCCTTGCATAGCTTGAATTGTGTCTCCAACCATCGGGTTCTATGGGTATGCCTTGCATACTCATACACTAGATTCTCATGAAACATGGACATGAACTGATACACTGGAATCTTCTAAATAACCAGCTCACACCTTTTTGCTTCAGACCCATCTTTTGTAGCATATGCCATTGTTTTATACTTCCCGAACTCTACTAGTTTTTGTCCTGCCTCATATATGCTTTCCATATGTTGACATACTAGCATTCATTGCAAGCCACCACAACACTCACATGAACCATCCAAGCATGTTGTCCTATAGAATATTTGGCCATCCTCTATTTCACATAAAAATTTTGATAAGAACTTTCTTGAATATTTTGGTGGGGCTTCTATGCCACAATCTTAAAAAACATTGTTAGTATGCAAATGTAAACATATAGACGATAAACATCATAATGGTTAGAGAATTCAATATGTAGTTTACAGCAACAAGTAGTGCATGTGTGATTTATCTTGACATAAAAAGGTTTAATCATTTCAAAAAATCTTTGAGAAATACTAATTTGAGGATAAGAATTTTAAAATTTATGAAGAAATTGGGTTTGAGTCATATCCAAAAAATGCTTTGGATGTGGCTCATGGTTTTGACTACCGATTCTCCTTCTTACGACATCCCTTTGATTCGTAGATGGCCTTGTATTATTCTTCTAATAATCTTCAATTATTTTTCTCAATGCTTCAACAACTTTTCTATCTTTGTATGGTAGTATCCCCGAGAATTCCCATAATTCATTTGAATCGGTGCCCTCAATTCTTTTCCGCCTTTGAACGGCTTTTGATAAAGTTTTTCTACTAATTCCCATTTTTTCACTTGTCTTTTTAATGAGGTGAGATCTCTTTGTTTGATAGCTTACCAAAGTTGATGTAATGACACGTCAGGTGAAATTACTATCCTTTGAGCATGAGGTCTTACCCACATTTTCATAAGCATCCATTAGATTCTTCACAATAGTGTTTTCACTTGATGCATTCGATGTTCTCAACCCAAGAGTCTTCATGATGTTTTTGTACTTTAAACCCTGCATCATTTGAACAAATAGTTGACATCTTATAGTCTCATTTAGCCTTTCAAAGAACATTTTCCAAATCTTATAAGCATATCTTCTACAAGTGCGTTCTGGAATTTTACCTTCCATGTGCTGCAAAATATCCTCATAAATATTAATCAAAAA
>VDFB02271358.1:18399005-18410734 GCA_007258455.2 Sequoia sempervirens | reverse complement strand
GGACTTTTTACCTATAAATCAACATATCTAAACACCTTGAACTCTAAAATATACCCCTTATTAAGGTAGATCTCCTGCTGCTACACTTTAGGCACCATTTTCATGCCCTTTTCCTTGCTAAAACTCGGTGTACACCCAAGAATCACTCTTTCCTGCACAATAACTTGTTAGATCTGTATAATAAGAGTTATATATGATCCATTTAACAAGTTTTCAGTCACACTCTCCCATGAAATGGATCATTTATTCATGAAGACTCTCAAAACTATTGAAAAATCTATACTTTTTGAGGATAGTTAGCAATATAACACAAGAAACTGATTCCCAAGATTATTCAGGTCATTCAAAAGGTTAAATGAATGTAAATAAAAGTTCTTAAACCATCCAAATGATCATGACACCAAAAGGAATTAGAGATTCATCAAAAAAACTCAAGAAAATGCAAAAAGATTGAAGTTTTTATTGATTTTTTTGTAGCAGTCCGTACAACACTTGCAATATCAGCCAACCCTCCATACAAATGCTTTATCTACCTTATATAATCATCCTACAACTTTCCCAACCAATTAGAATTGATTTTATTACATTATTGTGATTAAAACTCCTAAAACTCACTTTTCCACCCAAAGTTGGATTTCAAAAATTTGAATTTCCAACATTGCAATTTATTAGATCCTATTAACTATAAAGCTTCCAAAACTATTACATATCATCATTCAACCTTATTTAACCTAATTAAAACATCATATACCTATTTAAACTCCTAGATCATCATTGTTCCATTTACAAGTCAATTTGGTCCTATGGTCCTTATTAGGACCCTTAGGACTTTTGATCTTCCTGTTACACTCATCCATGCCAAATGCCATTATAGGCTTCAAAATGCTATAATTGATGCTCTAGAAAGGTTTATAGGCCTTCAAGACCCCTGCCATCTCCTGACTCTCCAAATGATCCTCAAGGAGCTTGGGTGCTCACCATCATGGCATTCCACCACCATGCGAGACCTATTTCTTTGGGCATTTTTTTTTCAAGCGGTTCATTCCCTTTTTCTATGCTATTGCTTACTATTGTGCTATGATATATTTTTCTAAGCATCCACAACTTGTTTGAAAGCCCTTATTATAGGCTTTTAGCCATAACAGCAAGGCAATGAACTATTTGATAAAATGCTTTGATAGACATGTATGAAAAATGTGTTAGTATAGACAAGGCAGTGAACTCTTTGAAAAAATGCCTCAAAGAAATGTGGTTTCATGGTGATGGAATGGCATGGCGAATGCCATGACAAGCAAATTGCTATGGATTGTGATGGCATTCCATCACCATTGAGACCACATTTCTTTGAGGCTTTTTTTAAGCAGTTTGCTACCTTTCTAATACTATTGCTTATTGAGTATGCTTTGATAGATTTTCCTAAAAATCAATAGCTTTTGGAAACACCTATTTTGGAGCTTTTAGCCATAGCAACAAAGAATGACTGTTAGATAAAGGCTTTTGGTAAACATGTATGATAAATGTAGTAGCATAGACAAGGCAATGAACTATTTGAAAAAATGCCTCAAAGAAATGTGGTCTCATGGTGATGGAATGCCATGACAATCCACAACAATTTTCTTGTCATGGCATTCCACCACCATTGGACCACATTTCTTTGAGGCATTTTTTTCAAAAATTTCATTCCCTTGTCTATGCTATTGCTTACTATTATGCTATGATAGATTTTTTCTAAGCATCCATGGCTTGTTCGAAAGCACCTGTTTTAGGCTTTTAGCCATAGTAGCAAGGCAATGAACTATTTGGCTAAATGCTTTGATAGATATGTATGAAAAATGTGTTAGCTTAGACAATTAGTGAACTCTTTGAAAAAATGCCTCAAAGAAATGAGGTCTCATGGTGATGAATGCCATGACGTCGCATTTGATTGTCAGGAATATCAGTCATGAAGACCTCATTTCTTCAACGGCTAAGGATCCTACTATATATTAATAACTTACTATTAACTTTTGATATATTTTTTCCAAGCATCCATGGCTTGTTCGAGAAAGCACTTGTTTCGAAAAGCCATAGCAACAAGGCAACACTTGAACTATTTGACAAATGCTTTGGTAGACATGTATGAAAAATGTGTTAGAAGTACATAGACAGAAGCCCGATGAAGCTGTTTGAAAAATGCCTCAAGAAATGTGGTCTCATGAATTCAAACCAACCAAATGCAATTAGCATTTGCTCCTAGTTATTTGTTATGCAATGTGAAGTAATTGCATAACTGCTTAGGTTGACTTTGTAAAAACTATATTGTAATTGAAATTTTGTCATCTATCAGCATCTAGTTATTAGTTATGAAATGTGAAGCATTGCTTTTAGTTTGAAAGATGTGCAATGCAATGTAATCAACGTTATGGATATAAACTACAAAAATCTATTTTTTACTAAGTTACTGGTTCAGTTTTGGGTTCGGGATCAGGTTCGAGAACCCGGTTCGCCGGTTTGGGAATTTTTTTGGGGTTGGGTTGGTCATACACAAAAACATATAAAAATTAGAAATATATATATTTGCGGTAATCAAGGTTCAAAATACACCACCATATTAATAGTCAAATAACATAGCAAAAATACACCACACCACTTTCATGAGTGAAATATTCCAAATATTAGTGATCTACTCGAATGTCATGATACAAATTATAAATTAAAGTTCAAACATAAAATGTCAAAGTGTTTACAATCGACCATTATTGATGGTGATCAATCTAAAAGTGTGAACATTTTTTTTATTTGTGGAAGGAAAACAAAGCAGGTGTTACATAATTATTTCCATTGTGAAAGAGCGAAACCTTTTTCTTGTAGATGGTAGAAGAATCTCGATGATTTTGGGTGTCACTTGCATGGAGCAGGAACTATCCTGAGCCATGAATGATTGACCAGGAACTGTGAGAAAGAAATAAGATAACTCACATGCAATTTGTTGCAATTTCTTTCCTTGGGAAAAAGGGTAAAGTTTTCTTTTCAGGGAGAATCTCCTTTAGAGTTTGAACGCATTGATAATTTTCAAGATAGACTTAGCCAAATATGTCATCTAGGTTTGAAGCTTTTAGGTAAAATGTTTTCTTCTTAAATTTTTTCTCACAATTCAAGATGCAGGCTCTCCTCCCTTAGGGAAGATAAGGCCTATCAAACCTAACACTCTTATGCAACACTTCTTACGTTCTTGTTGATGCAGTATTAGATGCGAAGTTTCAAAATAGGCATGGTTATATAAATTCTCATCTCACAACTATCATTGCATCAAATTAAGAATTTTCAATCCTTTATGGTCTAGACAAGAGAAGTATGGAGTAGTGTTCCAATGCTAAAGTCTTATTGTGAATCTCTTTGATATGAGTGGTTCAAAAATGAGGAATCTATCTTCTACACCAAATGAGAAATATTCACAATATGTGCTAGGAAGGAATAAGTCCATAAGATCGAGTATGCAAGAACTGAGAATTGCAAAGAGTGAAGCACATTTGACTTCCAAACCTGAAAAAAATTTCACACTTTTAAGGTGACCACATGTAAGTCAAAAAATATATAATGCGTGGATTGTAAGTATACATGGGTACAGTAAACTCTTATCTATTGAACCATGAATTTATAATTTTGCAAATATGGACACCATGGAATTAAAGAGATTTGTATTAAGCAAATAACCATGTCGCATACATCAATATCTGTCGATATAAGTATAAAATATAGTTACAAAATAGCCATATAGGCTTACGAGAATGCCATATAGGCATTCAATGTCAAATATATCCAATACAAAATATGTACAAAATTGCCATGTAGGAATACAACAAAGGGCTCTGTGCATTCAAAATTCATTTCTCTCCATGCTTTGGTTCAAATACAATTTTCTTTCCCTTTGTTGGGTGATCTGATGGCGATAAGTCTTTCACCCATTTCTGCTGTGCTCAAGGAGTGCTCCTATTGCTCCTCCTAGTGTTTAGCTTCTAGCGAAGTTTCAATTGTTACAATAAGAAGTAAAGACATTAATATATAGAAATTACATTATAAAAAATAATATATTTAACAAAATAATCACTTACAGCCATCTCACGATCACTCTCCTCGATGGAAATATTTGCACGCCAAGGCTTAGGCGTGCTCAAGCCCTGTATAAACCATCCAAATAGGAATTAAACTACGAATCAATAATGGTTTTATTTTTCACTAGAACTAGTTCATTTATAACAATGAATGTAAATTGAAATTTAGTAATTTGCCTCATACCTCCCCTGTCAAAGCTATCAAGGATTGTATAGCGAAGGAAACAACAATATCCATTTCCCTCGTAACGTTTGGCAGTGTTTCTATCACCAACATCTGAAAATAAAACAACAAATTATTCAATCAAAAAAAAGTTACAATAGTGATCCATGTGATGACCTATAATGTATGAGATCTAATGAACATAATTTTGAATACAAGTATTAAACAGATATATTTCTAATTATTAGTTATTGAATTTGAAGTAATGCTTTGATTTTGAATGATCTGTGTAATGCAACGTAAGGTCAACAATATGAATATAAACTACACAAATCTATTAAACTTAGAATTCATTACTTAAGTTCTCTTTAAATTCTATATTACCTTCGAGAATGTTTGATCAAATCTACTAGCACTCGGAGGTGTTTCTTTGAAACCTCCAACAGTACCCTGTTCAACATCCAAAATCACATATTAAAAAACCATTCGTAAAATAATGCTATTAAGACATGTAATAAATTTATAATTGTTTACTAACTTTACATACCCCATCGATAGGTGTACTGCAAAAATGAGTAGGTGGATGACTGGTGTATCCAGTCTCTACATTGTGACCCTGCAATTTTATTAAAATAATAAAACTAAATTGGTTAATCTTGCATTTCACAATCAAAATTTACTAAATTAAATTCAATGAACATGCTGAATTTTGCAGTGTGATGCCATATGCATCATGCAAAATAATGGAATTTGTCCTCTCCATCCCACAGATGCATATGGATGGGGTTTAGCGTGGTAGCATATGGATCCTACATTGGCACTCCCCTCTTGAGGTGTCGGTAGGGTGTATAGACAAGTCACCTTACAAGGTCCAACATGGTTCGAGGCCACCACTGAAGACTCCCCTGGATGTACTATACAATGGGGCTAGTGTGATGGATGACATGGTCCAAAGTTGTGATAAACTTGCAGTAATGCTATGTGAAGCACTCTCCTTTGCAATGGCAGGGCATCACAATCTACTCGCGAGGGCAACCCTAGCTGAGAGGTCATCTCACTGCCGCATGGGATCGGTTATTACTGCTTGGGCCCTATGCGAGCTGACTACCTCTCCTTGGAACTCCCTCATATCAAAATAATTTGGGGATTTGGTTAATACAAACTCTTTGTATAGTTTCCCTAAGAAAATATTGGGGGACTTCACAATTATTACACGGTGGGTAATCAAGGAATATACCATCTGTAAAATGGTTCTTAATCTCTTGGTGAGTAGCACCAATGAATAGAAATAACTGCATTGAGGGTAGATTTTGATTTGTTTGCAGAATTCGTTGAATAGAGAGCACAAACCACCTTTAGTAATTTTTAAATCTTTACTTGTTTATATGATAATTTAATGCATAGCCAATACCCCTAGGCAATGCAACCTCCTATCTTGCCATCCAGATATTTGTTGGGTGATTGCATCTACATTTTTTAACATGTCTTTCAATGAATTTGCTAGAAGCATTCTTTTTGTGGTTGAAGCATTTGGATCACTCAACCTACTGATAAGATCCTCAAGTTGTTTTCTATTGTTCTCAATTTCACTCCTCAAATTTTCTTGAGTGCCAGGAGGGAATTGAGAGAATGGTGGGGGAGGTTGATTTTGTTGTTGAGGATTTACCTCCTCTTCTTGTTGAGGATTTGCAGAATTCCTACAGATTTAAAAAAAATTCAAATCTAACCTAAAACAAACAAAATCAATTTCAAACTAACAAATTCAAAAAAAATAGTAAACAATACTTACCTCCTACATCTCTTTGTCATTGTGGCACCATATTTGCAGACAAAATCCAACTATTCTTGATGAAATTTTCACAAGTCTTTCCTCCTAGAACGCGAGCGTGAAAATGAGGGTTTTTGGTCGCGGGCAGAGTTGAGAAACAGTGAAAAGCAAATGATACACATTTCACTTTTTTTTCTTTTAAAAGCAGATAAAACGCTCACGTTATGTGTTTCCCCATTTTTTTCGCATTTGGCCACAAAAGTGCAACCAACTTCATGCACCCGCCCATCATCTATTTCTTAATTTCCCTTTCTCACAAGGTTGTTGGTTATGGCTATGTGCAAAGTTATACTAGTACTCAACCCTCCCAAACAACTTGCTGAGTCTACCTATGGGATGGCCAAAGCTCCACAAGGGAGCCATTTTTAACTTCCTATGGACCACAAGCCCATCACTTTTAATCTGGGAAATATGGAAAGGGAGAAACATATGCATTTTCTAGGACAAGGCAATGTCTAGACAATCTTTGATGAATAAGATTGAGGAAAGTATAGTTGAAACAGTCAATTCAAGGGTGGCAGATCATCATGGTGGAAAAAAAGTATTCACTATGTGGGATTGCTTAATGTGGAAGAGATGGCATGGTATTTTAATCCCTTCTCAAGTTAGGGATGGTGTGATAAGGACCTAGTTGGAGTGATGGAATTTAGTTTGGAACATCTTGAGGTCGGGTGGTTTAAGTTGAATTTCAATGGGGCTTCATGTGGAAACCCTAGGGTCTCGAGAGTTGGTTGTATAGTCAGAGATTGGCAGGAAAGGATTGTTGGAAGATTGGAAAAGCCTCTACCTGTAGGCATGAATAATGTAACTGAGTTGCAGGCTTTAATATTGGGGTTAAGCTTTTTTCATGATCTGAAAATAGAAAAAATGAAAATTGAAGGAGACTCATCTTTTGCCATCAGTGTGTTAAGATCTAGATAGATGGTGAACTGGAAACTTAGTGCCAAATTAGAAGTAGCATTAAAGTTAATGGAAATTCGTAGCAATGAATCACATCCTTAGAGAAGACAACTCGAGGGTAGATGGTCTCTCCAATCTAGGGGATGATGGCATTACTCTCAAAGAAGTTTTGCATCCAAGCTAGAGTTTCCTGATGTATCCAAATTTTTGGGCGGTTGGGGGGTGACTTTCCACACCCATTGTGGAAAGTCCATTTTTACGGATACGTTCATCACATGCCGGTGTATGTGGCTGCCACATCACTTGGGTCTGGGTGTTGGAAAACTTCAAATGAAATCACCTGCTCTTCATGCCACCATTTGTCGAGTCATATAATGACAAAGAATATCTGGGCCTACGGTTGATCGACTCAGATTCTACAAGTATTTTCATTGGTACTTCATTCCACCTCAATGCATACTTTAAAATTTGGGTGGCAATATAGTGCATCTATAGGCCGGCTTGTGGGAAGGCTCACACACATTTGTACAAAATAATAATTTAGTGGCCAAGATTTAGGAAAATCTTGCATTATTAAATAATAGAAGGTGGCATCGCTATAGCAATTATTAGTTTTCCATATTTCTTAGCTTTGGATTTTTGGTGGTTGCTAATGGCAGAAAGGTCAAAATTCATTGTCCATATGTCTACAAAATCACTCATGTGTCTCGGTGTGGACACACTAATTTATTTGGATTGCAAGGTTAGGCAACTTACATTCAACAGGGTTTTTGATCAGCATATGAAACAAATTATGCTCAACATTGACCAACTCACTGTGGTTGTGTGGTCGTGGTGAAAATGGTGTTAGGGAAAGGGCATTTGATGAATTGTGAGACTTTTTGCATCAATGACCATACTGTCTCAAGGTTCCTTGCCTCACTGCTAGACCCCTGCATGGCTAAAGTCTAGGAAAAGGCCCTTGTGCACAATCTCTTTAAGGAGGACTTATTGGTAGGTTTGGAGGAGATTCTTTATGTTGCAATTCCCGACTTTGGCTCCCCCTGTCCGATAGTTATGGCTTTGTTTAAGGTTCTTAGTGAAGTCATCAAATATTACCCTTTCTTGCTTGATTTAAAGGGCATGGCTTTGGTTCAGCATAGAAAATTGGTAACCTATAGGGAAAATTACCTTAAGAAGGCACTGCAATTGGAGCCTGTGATGGACTTCAATTGGCTTCTAGAGTTCGTAGCCTTCACCAAAGCAAACGGGTTCATGTAAGCTCCATGGTTGTGGTCTGCTCAATTATTATAGTCTTGTATGAATGTATGGGTAAATAATAGGTTTGTATATCTCGACTTACAGTTTGGTATATAGCCTAGTGCGACATTTTTCCTGGTATATAGTTTTGGTTTGCAATTTTTTAATCTAATAAGGGAGGTTGGGGGTGATGGCTCTTCTTAGACATTTATGTCTAGTTTTTTGGGCTTTCCTGCAATGTAGATGTTTTGTAACAGTTTTTTTGCATCAATATAATCTAATCTTATGTACCAAAAAATAATAATATTAAATAATTATTATTTTACTATTTTCAAATCCAAGTTAATGCTAAAGTTAAATTATATCTCAATTAAGCTATATTATTAATATTAATACTATATTATTGTGATTATATTTAATTCTTATCAATAATTTATATAAATAATCAAGAAATATTTGAATAGATATATTTATATAACATCTAGATATATCTATATTATTAAATTATATTATTGTATTATTATAATATAATTAAATAGATATATCTGACATTATTTATATAAATTACTTTAAGATAATAATATCCAGTTTCAAGATGGATAAAAAAAAAATCCAGTTTCAAAGGGAAAACAACTTGGAATGAAAAATTTATAATAGGTCATGTATCATTCTAACTTTCCATTATCCAAGAAAGATCTCCACAAAGTACGAATAACTCATGAACAAAAAAGTAGCTAAATTATACTTGAGCCACAATCCTAAGGTATAGGTCTCAATGTCGATGGATCGAGCAAAATAACATTAGATATGTTTTATTTCAAACAAAAGTATCATGTACACATAATTCTCAAGTGAAAGGTGGAATTGAAAAAGACCCATTAACAATTAAGGGATAAAAAATAAAATAAATAAGGATCTTTCTAAAGATACAATATAATACACCACCTGCCATTATGTTGGAATATCTAAGGAAACCCCTTTCCTCCATATTGTCCAACAATAGATGTTCAACATGATTCCACATGTTGTGACCAACTAGTGCTCTCACCTGGTCGTAACATCCATAATGCGGGAGATTTTGTGCACCCTTACACCTCAACTCTTGGTGATAAAGTGTTGGTGTGGGGATTTGGATCTACATGGGACACCAATCTAAGTGTGAATGCAGGGTCTTGGGTGACCGGCCACCCCAGTGAAACTCCTAAAAACCCTTTTGATGGCATGCCTCTGTCCTCAAGGGGATTGGATGCCCCATTAAACTTTAAAAAGGCCCTCCGTAGAGATGCCCTGGGTCGCACCCATGTAGGGAAATATGTGCTGTTTGGGGTGCTCTCACCTTCCCCTTGTAGTGGAGCCTCTTAGAATCCCACTTTCCATGTTCTCCATTTGACATCCACCTGAGAGATCTCTCTAGATAGTTTTGTTAGTGTAGACACTTCAAATCGTCCTGATCGATATTGCACATCCGAATTTGATTATTAAGACCATTTTTGTTCTGGATTACCTCTTGTCGATTGTTTAATTAAATAATCTTCAATATTTAACTAAAGTAATCATTTTCTCCTATTAATCAAATAACAAATGTTATTTGGCTAATTCATCCCCTTTCATACTAATTTTTATCCCATTTAATTAGATAATGCAAATTATTTAAATAAATTTCTTATGTCTTCTCATTTAATTAAATAATCTTAATTATTTAGGTGAATGCCATTAATTCCCCCTTTATTAAATAAGCTAATTATTTAATGAAATCCCTAATTTCCTCCATCATGTACAATTAAGTAATTTATTAAATTACATAATTAGCTAATTTTTCTCACCCTCCCACTTGCAAGAAAATATTCCCATGGAATATTCCTCCATTTGCATTCCTCCAAAATGGGAAATATCTTGTAACAACTTCCTACTTTTTAGGAAGCGTTCTTCTTCAAATCAATGAGATCCATTGATTAAAATCATTGATCCTTTTCCACTTGCATTCTCATCCATTGATGGGAATAATTGATCTATGCCATCTCCTCTCATTGATTGATCAAATCAATCTTGGCCATTGAATTAGCTATTTTTCCTATAAATAGTTCTCACTTCTATGAGAAAAGGATCCATTTTCATTTAGAGTAACTGAACTATAGGCATTTTTAGAGAATTCCTCACAACCATTTTAGTTAAGCTTTGCATCCATTTTAGCTTATCTTTCATACATTTTCATCAATCTTCATCAATGGCATCCATTTGAAAGCTTGTTTCAACCAATGGATTGGGAAAGTGGTTGACATTCCACATCAATGTAGCACCAATCCCCCAATAGGATGAGGTTTGAAGCATTAGATTAGTTTCCATTATGCATTTCTAGTTAGTTTCTTGTCTAATGGCTTCTTTGTTTGATGTTTTCAAGTACTTCATTGGGAGCTTGACTTAACTAGCTAGATCTTGGTTTATTTCTTGTGGATCAACATGTTTAGCTTAGGTTATGATCATGCTCACATTCAGATGCTAGAAGGAGGGCCTTGCTAACCAAAATCGATGAAATTTCCTTGAGTTTTTCATTATTTGCAAGTTGCAAGGCCCAGTGATGCAATTGTTCTGAAGAACATTGACACAATTGTTTGCATTGGTGTGCAATTGCCATTTGGAAAAAATGACACAATTACATATTGTGATGCAATTGAAATATGACAACACTATTGTTTGCATTGGCATGCAATTGTTACTTAAAGCTATAGCGACACATTTGTTTCACTGATGCAATTGACATTTCTATTTTTTTATGTTTTAGGTGAACTCAAGTGACACAGTTGTACACAAAAAAATTTGACCTAAACCAAAGCAACATTTTTTCTAAACAAAGATGCAGTTGCTTGAACTAGAGTGATGCATTTGCCAAATAGTGATGCAATTGTCCGAACCAGAGCGATTCAATTGCTTGAACAATGACACAATTTTTAGGTAAAAAAATAGAGTTAAATCTTAGTGTCTACTTTAATTTTTCAAGTTTATCTACTTTCTAATCATTTACTAACTATCATTTTTGTTTTGTAAGGCTAACTCATTTGCAAGTTTGGAGAAGAGCATAAAATCTTGAAGTGGAAGAGAAAAGTATCATTTGATCTTTTATTGTAAATGTTTTTTGAACACTCATGGGATGTTATAACCAATCTTGCTACTTTATTCCATGCTTTAGGACCACTATTTTTCAATTTGGGCTTTAAAACTTACAATGCTATGATTTTTTCAAAGTTGTCTAAAATTGAACCCAAACATCCTCACATTGCAATGTTGGTTTAAAATTAAACACAAACTTACACTTTATTTTGGTATAATTAAAATGAACATAACATCTATTTTGGTGCATTAAAATGAATTAGTGTATTCTTTTCTTGCCATGATTGTGTAGACTCTTAGTGTGTATCCTCTGCCCTTGCACTTCGTGTGATCTTGGGTGAAGATAAACACTCTAAGTTTGCACACTTTTTTGAGTCACCCTAAGGATTTTCTACATATCCAC